>CM070079.1:6725865-7925865 GCA_036250285.1 Pyrocoelia pectoralis | reverse complement strand
CCTGAGCCTTTTTTGGGATTGATGGTTTGTATTGCTTTTTTAACTTGTTGGTGAAGATCCATTTGATATGGTGCATTAAAAAATTGCCGAATATCCTCTTCTTACTCAGCATTGTCAATATTGTGCGGTTGAAAGACATTTACTAGATGGTTAGCAAACGTTGTTGCTTTCTCTTTACTGCTTCATACCCATTTAATGTTTTCATCTCTGATGGGTTGAAGAGATACGTGAGGCCGATTCAGTTTCCTCGTTGCTTTCCACAGCGAATATTCCATTGCTTCTGTTGGGGACAGGTTACTCAAGTATTCTTGTATTGCTTTATTTTTCGTTTGGTTTAGCAAGTGCTTTAAATTTTTAGCTGCCTTGTTGAATTTACTTTTATCACTCTCACTTCTTGTTATTTCACTGTTTCCTGAGTGTCCTTTCTTCTTGAATTTTTTGTTTGATTATCACAGGACAGGTTTCTTTAATCGATGGAGAATTTTGGTCAGGTGTGACTGTCCAGGCTGCGTGTTGTATTGTTTTGGTCAACTTGGTCACTGCAAGGTTAATTTCTTGCGGGGTTGTTAGTGGAATATTCTACTGAATATGGTCATCTATTATTGTTTTGTACTCTTCCCAGTTAGTTTTTCTGCTGTATAATGTTGATTGGGGCGAGGGTGAGTTTTGATAAAGTTTTGAAGTTGGTTGAAATTAGAATTCTATAATAATTGGCCCCTTTTGAACTTGTTTCGATTACATTGAAGTTTAGCCATGTCAAATATTAAATAAGAAAAGTTATTCTACGCATAACAATATCAATTTATAATTGATTTAATCTTATGTTGTTTGTTATTTTAAGTCAGCGTTAAGGTCACATACTTTAAAATAAATAGTGCGAACGAAATTGGAAATGAGAATCTTTCATTAAATAAACAATAATAATTATCTTTTCAGATCTCTTGATCAGCATGAGTGCACATTTATTTTCATGGATCGATTACACGTGCTTTTCTGTTATAACATCATTAAGTTGCTTCATAGGATTGTATTTTGGGGTATATTTAAGGCCAAAAACGACAACCGAATACATTTTTGGCGGGAAAAATATGAAATGGTTACTGATGTGCCTCAGTTTGGCTTCAAGGTGAGATATCAAAGTAATTTAAAATTTGAAATATTTTTATAGCGGATTATCTGGGTACCACTTCATAGGATCCACAACGGAAATGTATTTACATGGGTGCCAATATGTGTTCATTTTTATTTCGGCTTCGTTGGCACTTATTATGAACTATTTTCTTTTCTTCCCAGTTTTTTGTAAATTACAAGTGAGGAATGTCTTCCAATATTTGGAAATGAGATTTAATACATTCTTGAAAAACTGCGTAGTGTTTATTTGGTTATTAAATGGGATGTTTATGTTATCAATCTTCATGTATTCACCATCTCTCACTTTTGCGCAAGGTATAACCCATAAGTTTACACTTTGGCATATCTTCTTTTATTTTCTTAGCATCTGGAATGGATTTACATATTATTGCTACCATAATGACGTTTGTGTGTATCTTTTATACAAGTTTAGGAGGAATAAAAGCTGTAGCATGGGCCGATACACTGCAGCTTATGATTACATTTTCCACTTTAATTGCTGTTAATATAATGGGAATCTCTTCCATTGGGGGTATGGAAACACTCATAAAACGAGTCAGTGAAGGTCAAAGACTACCCACACTTGAGTAATTATTTCAGTATCTATCTACGTGCGAAGGCACTCTTTAGGACATTTTATTTTAGCTTCAACCCCAACCCTACACTAAGGACGTCATTTTGGACTATTATGTTTGGGTATACAATAACGTGGTGTGCGATTAGATCTACATCGCCGACGGAGGTTCAGAGATACCTGTCTGTACCAAGGAGCTCAATAAAACAGTTAGTTAATTATGGTAACGTACCAAAGTATAGTAACTGTTACAGGCTGTTTATTACATACACATCAATATCTACTACAATTATGCTAACATTAATGGTTCTGGCGTCGGTTATATATGGAAAATACTTTGATTGTGATCCAATATCAAATGGAGAAGTTCAAAAATCCGATCAGATTGTAGCATACTTTATAACTGAAATTACGTCGCATATTCCAGGATTCAATGGTAAAGTTTGATTTTCGAGAAGGTGCATGTACGTCATAGACATTTTACATAGTTACAATTGTTGTCAACAATATAATAACAATAGTAACTAAGAAAAATGCCTATGACGTACACGCACCTTCTCAAAAATTAAACTTTATATACGTTGCAGCACTATTTGGATCATCCTTGAGGTAGACATTATGGAAACCTAATTGCTAGCAGGTAAATTATATTTATTTTTCAGCTCTTTCTCTACTTTTCTAAATACTCTTTCTGGTATTCTCTACTTTGATGTCACGCATTGGTTTGTACCTACAAGATATTTGAAATCGGGTCGTGAAGTTATCCTTATGAAAATATTTGTTGTCGTTCTCGGTGTTGTTTCAATAGGACTGATGTACGCGTTAGAAAACATTGGAACAATTTTTGAAATGTTTTATTATATCAAGGGAATTACGGGTGGTGCCTTGTTTGGAATATTTTTGCTAGGACTATTTGTACCTATTGGAAACGTAAAGGTAAGGATCTTTCATTGTTGTATATGACCCCTTTCAGTTCTATAATTTAAGGGGGCCTTTTTTGGAGGTATTGCATCATTGGTGTTGATGAGTGTTATTGTTACACAAAGTCAGATATATATCCGAAATGGTTTAGTTAAACACATTTCAAAACCCCTTTACACGTTTGGGTGCAACAACACAATACTTACAAATCTTACCACCAGTGCATTTGCGGCACCGATAACGTTAAGTATCCCCTTCTACTTGTCATTATAATTGAAATTTCTCCCCAATAGCACTGTAGATGAGCAACCCTTTTGGTTATTCAGAATTTCCTTCCAATATTATGATTTAATCTCAACGATAAATACTGTGATCGTTGGAAGTTTGATTAGTTGGTTAACCAGGAGAAAAGATGATCCGCCTTGTAATCCAGACCACTTAAGTCCTATTGTAGGCAAATATTATAAACCGCAATATAAATGTGATGGTCAAACACAAGAATCCAAGTTCCTTAATGGAAGCGAACGAACAGAAGTAGTTAACGGTTCCTCACTGTGAATTGTAATTTAGGTATAGTACCGTTGTCCAGGCACATTTTCAAACTATTCAAAACCATAAATATAAATAATAATAATTATGATTTTGATTTGGCTCATTAGATGATTAGGATAGAAAAACGAGAAAGAACCGATTATCGCGTGCGCCTAATTTAGCGTCTTTTTATTCTTTTACTTTTGAATGAAATGAAACACCGAAATTACAGTTAATAATCAACGAGTCACTTTTCTCATTCCCTTCTTTATACGCTTGTAAAAATAATACCTACAGTTTAATTGAGGCGGATAACGCAATTTGTATTAGAGAAAATCGCAAAACAATTTATTAAATTCAGTAGATCTAACGAAAGTGTTTCCTGCCTTTTTCATTCCGAAAGGCTGTCAGTTTAGAAACTTACAACTGTGCAGGTAAACAAAACGATTAGCTTAAACTCTTTACTGAAGTTAAAATAAATAAGGAATAGGCTATTACTGTTAACTACATTCCGTTGAATAAGGCTATCATTGCAATTTTGTAATACATCTTCTGAATATTGAAATACTATGTATTTAATTAATTTTAAAGTTGTAAACATTTTCAGCACTTTTCTTTTCTTCCTTTTGATATTTAATTATTTCTTATTTAGTACTAGCACTAAGCCCACCAACAGAGTAACCTGACCCCAATGACAGGTAGGCACAACTTTTCATCAAACAGTTATGAACGTAACCTAAGAAAAATTATTCTTAAACCAAATAGAAGAAAGAAAAGGACGAAAAAAAATCACACAAAAATAGTATTTTTTTAAGAAGATAGAACGTGTGCTGTAAAAAGTGACCGTAAATAAAGGTAAGGACTATCAAGCAAATTATTTGTAAGTTTACAAAGAAAAGTAAGTCCCAACCTACTTCTCCTGTGCTTTTTCAGTATAATGGATGTATTTTGAGTGACACGGTTTCCAAACGTTTGGTGCACATTCCAGCTGACTACGTACTAAGCAGTTGAGTAAACGTATTAAAGAGTCGACATTACGAAAGTCGCGAGTCGCTCTGATAAATAACCCTAAGGTCCTCAAGCTTTTTTTTACTACAAATTCAATATGAGTCTGGAAGGATAGCTGAGAATCTATTATTACCCCAAGATCGCGGGTTTCCCTACTTGAGTACTGTATCATTAAAGGAATATTGAATTCAATCGGCATGGGACTAAAGCTGATTTGTGCACATTTGTTAACAGCTAAACTTAATTGATTTATTTTGCAAAATTCAAAAAACCTGTCTGCAGGACCAAATTGTCTGATAAAGAGTTTAATGTCATCAGCAAACACGGAGAACTTTGCATTAGAAAACAGTCCTTAATATCGTTTAAGGTAGTTGTAGGGAATATGCCCATGCTAAGAAAAACTATTGATAAAAAGCAGACTGATCATATTTTTGTGCCAATTTTTACTGAGAGTGTACATAAACACACGACAAGTGACCACAAATAGAAGAACTAAGCTATATTATGTTTAGCTCCTTTATAGTGAGACAATTAAAAATTTATCATTCTGGGCATATTGCCTTTACATATAAAATTGTTCAAACATAAAAATAAACTTATTATAAGTAATTATCAAAACTAAATCAATTTCCTGATAATACTTGGCTGCAGGTAATATGCCCGGGAGCATATTAACTTCACGTATTAGGGGCATATTACCTGCAAGTCACGTGAACGAGGTTTTCAATTTTTTTAGGCATAACTTCAAATTATTTATCAATAAAATATATAGTAAACTAAAGTCAAAAAAACAAGCTTTCTAATTATATATTTACCTTAAATCATTGGTTAATTTTTAGTACTATACAAAACTATTTAAGCTCACGTTTTTTTTATAAGGGGTACTTTCCAAATACAAACCACGTGCATTTATAACGCCTTCGTGAATGCAACCGACATCGGATTTGTTTGAGATGGATGTTACGGATGTGTACAGATGGCGTGACAGTCGCTGATTGAGAAAATGTCAAACCAATGAGATACTGGACGTAGGTGGGCGTATTACCAACATGGGCATATTCCCTACAACTACCTTATAATAATGGAGAACAGCAGGGGACCTATGTGAGACCCTTGAAATACACAAGATGATGAGATAAAGTAACTAGATTGGAAATTATTGATAGTTGCGGTTAGCGACCTTCGCGACACATATGACTTCACTTACCTCAGTAAGCTGCCGTGCACTCCGAAGCTCTTCAATTCCTTACATAGTAATGTGTGGTTAACTTTATCGAAAGCTTTGGCAAAGTCGATGTACACAGCGTCCACTTGGGATCCGTCGTTTAGAGACTCATGAATAAACTGAATATAGTTAATAAGGTTAGTGTCAATTGAGCGCCATTTATAAAAGCCATGCTTTTCTTCATTAATAAAATGCTTAATTTGTAAGAATAAATAACGCTAGACCATGGATTCCAGCGATTTGCCAAGGTATTGAAATAGTCCTGTAGTTGTTAACTATTGTGTTATCACCGGATTTAAAGAACGGTATAACATGGGTAGTTTTCCAAGGGTCAGGGTAGATACCTTCAGAAAGGGATTTATCTAAAATGATAAATAAAGAAGGGATTAAGGAGTCTTTGCAAAGATATTAAATAGGTTCAAAATTATGTCAATTTCGTACAAGAATTCCTTACCGAAATTTAGGTAACTCCGTGTTGAATCAACAATGTTTGTTTCCCAAATAGCTAACTAATTGTTTTCTCTTATTTATAGCAATCATCTGTTGCATTAACTGAAACTATAAATACCTATTTAAAGTCCATAAATTGTTTAAGTATTGGTATTTGATGTTAAATTACTAATTTCAAGTTACGATAAAGTGTGTAGTTCAATTTCGATGTAAAATGGCCGCCACAGTCTATACTCTATACTATAGCCTAATTCGACCAAGATGAACGACAGAATTGTGACAAAACGAGATGAGTATAAAAATGATGCAAATGCTAAAATTATTGATAATGTTTTTGAGAATGCTGAAATTTAGGGTCGATGATTTATTTTCCAGTCTTTTCTCTACAATGCTAAATACACTTTCTTGCATTGTTCACTTTGGTGTCACTCATTGACTTGTACCTTAAAAGTATTAAGAACCATATTATACTAAAGTACATAATATAATGAAAGGTTGTGGTTATAGATCTTATTTCGAAAGGTCTAATGTACGCGTTAGAAAACCTTGGAACAATTTTTTAAGTCCTTTATCACATCAAGGAGGTTAGGGGCGTTTTTAAAAAAAAATGTTAAGGAAAGTGTAGTTTAATCTAATGGCCTTTTTGAGTAATATAATTGAAGAGAGCCTTTTACGAAGCTATCACGTCTTTGAAATTTTATTCAATAAATATGTATATTTAAAAAATTACCGTTTATATTTAATTCACCATCGTACATTTACAGCGCCCATCTTTAAATTCGCTCTCTCAAGATGTTTGCGCCATTAATAAGATTTAAGATATTTGCGGGGGAAGGCACTTTCCCCAAAGAACCCGTGTCTTAATGTGTATTCATTTCAATGGCACAGTATATCCTTCTCTTTTGGACCTATTTCATGGAGTATCTTATTTCGACAGTGTCCCGTTATTAGAAGCTTCATATCTTCCTTACCGAATTTCAGCAGATTTTTCGTTCTTTAGTAAGGCCTTGACTTGCCTATAAACCAGGGTGCTCCTCCAGCATTCCTCCTACCATTCTTGAATAATGGTATCTATTTCTGTCTTCATCTTTTCAAGTATAAATCTACATACCGTTTGGGGTGCTATATAAGGTCATTTTTGACCTTCTATGGCTAGTCGGTCGTCTATTACGTCGCCATTTACAAAACTTTCATACTTTCCGCACCCTATAATTTGTCCTCCATCAATTCTATTTTTTTGTACCATAATAATGACGTTTTGACTAAAAACTTCTACGAAGTAATTACCTAATTTACAAAAAAAACAATTACACTCAAATTCCCATTACCTTCAATTAAAATATCTAGCAGACTTTTGTATCTCGCAATTAATTCCTTATCAACGGGTTTGGTCCTAGTGTACAGTAGGTAGACAATTAAAAATGTAAGTACTCTCGCTTCTTTTTTTTAAGATTTAGTTCAATTAAGATTTTATTATACATAAACGTCAGTTGCACGATATCCATCGTGATTGGTCGCATTTACTTATAACATTAAACATTTAAATATTTATCTATAGAACGCGCCAACTTACATTTGTAAAAAGGAATCCGTTAGTTATATAATTTATTTTATTTATTAATTTATTTCGTATACAATGTAAAATTCATCACATGATAAAGGAAGAGAAGGATCATTCCTATTTGTATATGGATTTGGATTGTATTTGGTTATGGTGATCCCATTTGTAATTTTGTTGACCCAGAGTCTTGCTAATGGTGCGTTCTCTTGGGCTTCTGAAATGTGACCCCGTTAAAGTTTATGTCTCTCAACTAATCAAGTGTTGAATATTTTCCCCATGGCATGTTAGATTTTTAATTAATTTATCAGTATTAGTCACTTCCTGTTGATTTTTGGTTTGTCTCGCTTGCTCCCAGTGATGATCAGCGTGACTCTTTACGATTTTACTTTGATACAAATGTTTAATATTCATGTTTTAACGTTTATTTAATTCAAGCGTCCCTACAATTTTAATTATACCTGATGATGACATTCTAATTGGTGTCGAAACATGTCGTATTAACAAATTTAATCTAGAAATGTTATCTATATCGTATTCCTTAATTGGATCAATTATTCAATAAATTTTGTGCATGGGAAAGGTTTTGTGATTACTCATCTTTTAGAACCTATTTGTAGTTACTATGGGACGGGTTTGAATGCACTTTATACCAAATTGAAACCTGTTAAATGAGATGTCACGACAAAAGGACTCGCGAAATTTACTGAGTTATGAAGTGGAGTCATTTTTAGCTTGTGGCTGTATTCATGGAATTAACCTATTTTATTTTTTATTTATTTTTATTTTATTTTTTGTCCTACCGTCACAGATTTGATCATATTGTCCATGTTACGCTGTCGAATAACCGGACCGTTTGTATTTACATGTTCTAATGTTTAAACAATGTTATATGCATTCGGGATGATGGATTTTTGATTATGAGTAGTGCACGTAGGTGTCATATTCGGGCCGTTTGTGCTGCCTCCGTAATTAGTATCGTACAACTCGTACCGTGGTTAAGTTATCCTTCACTTGAGATATGCAGGAAAATGCTGACAGGGCTCTTATCGTATCCATGCGTTTGGCAAGAATTTCCACAACATTGATCATCTACGGCGAAGAGACGCTCACGTAGAATGAGGTGTGTGGTTTCGTCGTCTGTGTAGCAACCTCTACAAGGTGGTAATTTGAGTAATTCCATATATTGCGTATTTCGTGAGAGAGTCTGATTCTGACTCACCAGACGATTTCCTTGCAACAAAACTTATGTTTAGTCACCGCAGAGGACACTTTTTGGCGATTGACCCCAAAGTTTGCCCATTGCAGGCCAGAAGGTCTTATTTACTTTTTCCGTTTTCACCTGTATATTCTTACTGCAGATTAGTTTGTTGTCAAGCAATACTGACTCTCAAAGCTATTGATATCTTATAGATATTTAAGATATTTTTGGTAGGGAAGGGAAGATCTAGTGCTTCCTATCTTCCTTTATATTATGAAACAGTATCCTTCAAGCTAATGGCCAATGGGCAAGAAGTGTTCGGTTACTCTCTACTGTAACAGAAGATTGAATGACACTGCACAGATTAACCACAAATTTTATTTTCCTATGTACTCATTTCTTATTGAGAATTTTTTCAAGTGTACCTCTTTTTGATAGAAGAATCCTTTTCTTTCCAAAGTTGATACAGTAAGTTATATCACCCGGCCTGGCATCCGTTTTAAATAGGAATGCGTGTATTAGTCAAGGAAATCAAAGCAACTGCCATTTTCAAGCTTCCAAGTATTTGGATACAGGGTCTTAGGAGGACCAATAAAGAAAAGCACCGGTGATCCCTTTCACTGCTGTTTTTCTATCAAAGAAGCGATAAAGCCAGGCCAGGCGACATTTAATATGCAGCATTTCATTCAGATTCCTTTTTTATATTAAATTAACCCATGTGAAAGTTATTCTACGCATAACAATATCAATTTATAATTGATTTAATCTTATATTGTTTGTTATGGCTAATCATTTTAAATCAACGTTAAGGTAAAACCATGGGCGAATAAATACATAGACGTCTGACCAATGTATTCATTTTTACTTTCCCGTGCATAGAGAAAGCAATGTAATCGAAAAAAAATCGAACTCGAAGTTTTGATGAATCTCGACGTTTTGAGTCCCCCTGCGTCTAAAACCACCATTTTTGAAAAATGTTTGTCTGTGGGTTATGGCTGTGGAGCCTAAACTACTAGACCGATTTTGATGAAATTTAAAATTAAGGCCTATAAAAAAACTTCATCGGTAAAACAAGCTTTTTATCAAAGTCGGCACAAGGGGGCCCAAATTAAGGGTGTAATTTTTTGAGCAACCATTCAACTTTTAACCCAAACTAATTTCCCTTGGTGAAAAGTTAGTAGACATGGTTGCAAGTAAAACGCTGTTTTTCGTTTGTTTCTAAATTGAAAATGGCGGCCAATATAGCAGTTGCCCAAGTTTTTACATTTTAGGGTGTAGCTCAAGAACCGTTTAACTTGATTACAATTTAAAAATTGGAAATTGTAGCCATACGATGGTCAGAACTTTTACTTATACTTGATAAAGAACAAAAATTTAACGTGGCCAATTTATTGGTTCCCAAAGTTGGTGAAAAATTGAAAATCGATGTTCTCAAAATCTGCCGTAAGCTTTTTCTTTATTTTTTGAAATGTTATTCATATAGATAGATCATGAAAAACTATTGGTACTACATTTATTTCTCTATTTCCCACGGGGGAAAAATATTGAAAATTTTAAATCTTCGTAACTTTTTTGCTAACAAAGATGAAGAAGTAAAATTATACAGTGAAGTAGAGGACATACGACTGCCAGTTTACTGGTCATTTAATTTTGGTTAGTTGTGGGGTGCGAACTATGTATGTAACTATGTTGTAACAATCACCGCGCTACGTCCTGCTAGGGTGACTAACTGAGTGAGAACACTACTGTGTAAGTAGGTCTTTTCTTAGTAAGGTATCCTTGCCCCAACAGTCAGTACCTTCTACATGAGACTTCCGTATATACCTGCTTAATTTATTGTCGCCCAGTTAATTGATGTCTTAATTTATATTCAAAAGGCGTTTGGCAGACTGTAGACATTTGTAGTCGCCGCAGGTTAAAATTGAAACAACTTTCTCATTTACATAAGACGTCTATGTATTCATTCGCCTATGGTGAAACCCTTTAAATTTGCAAATAGTGCGAGCGAAATTGGACATGAGAATCTTTAATTAAATAAACAATAATAATTAACTTTTCAGATCATTTGACCAGTATGGGTGCATATTTCTTTTCATGGATCGACTACACGTGCTTTTTTGTTATAACATCATTAAGTTGCTTTATAGGATTGTATTTTGGAATATATTCAAAGCCACAAACGACAACTGATTACATTTTTGGCGGGAAAAATATGAAATGGTTACTGATGTGCCTCAGTTTGGCTGCAGGGTGAGATATCAAAGTAATTTAAAACTTTAAATGTTTATTCTAGCGGATTATCGGGTCCAAACGTCATAGGATCCACAACGGAAATGTATTTAGATGGGTGTCAATATGTGTTCATCTTTATTCCGTCTTCATTGGCCAATATTATGAACTATTATCTTTTCTTTCCAGTTTTTTGTAAATTACAAGTGAGGACTGTCTTCCAATATTTGGAAATGAGATTTAATACATTCCTGAAAAACTGCATAGTGTTTATTTGGTTAATAAATGGGATGTTTGTGTTATCAATATTCATGTATTCACCATCTCTCACTTTTGCCCAAGGTAATAATACATACATTTACACTTTGGCATGCCTTCATTCATTTTCTTAGCATCTGGAATGGATCCACATATTATTGCCGCCATAATGACGACTGTGTGTATCTTTTATACAAGTTTAGGAGGAATAAAAGCTGTAGCATGGGCCGATACACTGCAGCTTATGATTACATTTTCCACTTTAATTGTTGTTAATATAATGGGAATCTCTTCCATTGGGGGTCTGGAAATACTCATAAAACGAGCCAGTGAAGGGCAAAGACTGCCCACATTTGAGTAATTATTTCAATGTATACATATAAAGCCACTGTTTAGGACATTTGATTTTAGCTTCAACCCAAACCCCACACTAAGGACGTCATTTTGGACTATTATGCTTGGGTATACAATAATGTGGTCTTCAATTACATCTACATCGCCGACGGAGGTTCAAAGGTACCTGTCTGTACCAAGGAGCTCAATAAAACAGTAAGTTAATTATGGTAACGTACCAAAGTATAGTAACTGCTACAGGTTGTTTATTACGTACACATTAATATGTACTACAATTATGCTAACATTAATGGTTCTGGCGTTAGTTATATATGCAAAATACTTTGATTGTGATCCTATATCAATTGGAGAAGTTCAAAAATCCGATCAGATTGTAGCATATTTTATAACTGAAATTACCTCGCACATTCCAGGATTCAATGGGATATTCGTTGCAGCACTATTTGGATCATCCTTGAGGTACTTACACCTTATGGAAACCCAATTGCCAGCACGTAAATTATTTATTTTTTAGCTTTTTCTCTACTTTTCTAAATACTCTTTCTGGTATTCTCTACTTTGATGTCACGCATTGGTTTGTACCTAAAAGATATTTGAAATCGGATAATGAAGTGATTCTTATGAAAGTATTTGTTGTCGTTCTCGGTGTTATTTCAATAGGACTGATGTACGCGTTAGACAACATTGGAACACTTTTTGAAATAATTCATTACATTAAGGGAATTACGGGTGGTACCTTGTTTGGAATATTTTTGCTAGGACTATTTGTACCTATTGCAAACGTAAAGGTAAGGATCTGTCATTGTTGTACATGACCTCTTTCAGTTCTATAATTTAAGGGGGCCTTTTATGGAGGATTTACATCTTTGGTGTTGATGAGCGTTATTGTTACACAAAGTCAGATATATATCCGAAATGGTTTAGTTAAACACATTCCAAAACCCCTTTACACGTTTGGGTGCAACAACACAATACTTACAAATCTTACCACCAGCGCATTTGCGGCAACGATAACGTTAAGTATCCCCTTCTACTCGTCATTATAATTGAAATTTCTCCCCAACAGCACTGTAGATGAGCAACCCTTTTGGTTATTCAGAATTTCCTTTCAATATTATATTTTAATCTCAACGATAAATACTGTGATCGTTGGAAGTTTGATTAGTTGGTTAACCAGGAGAAAAGATGATCCGCCTTGTAATCCAGACCACTTAAGTCCTATCGTAGGCAAATATTATAAACCGCAATGTAAATGTGACGATCAAACACAAGAATTCAAGTTCCTTAATGGAACCGAACAGAATTAGTTAACGGTTCCTCATTATGAATTGTACTTAATGTAGGTGTAGTATCCTTGTCTATTTAGGTACATTTTTGACTAATATATTGAGTTTATATCACTAAGTTTTACGACTATTCGAGATACTATACAATTTTTATCAGGAAGGGAAACCTGGAATCACTATTATGCTTGTACGTATGATGATAACGTTTCATAAGAAAAGTATCTGCATACCGTACATGGCATTTTTGAGAAAGGCATGTATTTAAATTCAAAGAAGCAACATTTGCTTAAATAAAAAACAAAATTTTAAAAAGAGAAACAAACAAAATAATTACATTGAACAACTAATCTATTCAAAGGTTCGTTTGTAACGCTATTTCTGCACTTTCAGAAAATCACAAAATTAAACACATAGGGGAGTAATCTCTCGGGAACGAGGTAGCCATAATAGAGATCCACGTATCGCAATCGAACGGTTTTCGAATAATTCCCTTAGAAGGTTAGCAAAATTCTGAGAATTATGCGGAGGGACCCTCCACCTTGCTGAATGATAATGTGCTGCCAATGAGGCAAGTTTACGATAGCTAAGAACTCCTCAATGGTATTCCTCAATAATTCTATGTAACTCTGAGATGTAAGAGCTTCTTCGTAAAATACAGGCCCCACGTCTCGTGATCCAATAAGGCCACACCAAACACTGATACTAGAAACCCGATTGAGGTTTATGGGGATGATGAAGCAAAGGATTCTCGGGACTCCAATAATGCCGATTGGCTTCATTACTCCACAAAATTGAGCTCAGAATATTTGAATTTTGTCTGACGGCATCAATTAGCCATTGCCAAAACTGCACATGACTTTCTTGTTCGCCAAGATATAAGCTTGGAGGAAATCTGTATTTATATGGTATAATATCTGTTCTTACAGAAAATATGATGCACAATACAATTTCCTTTTTAATAATAAATTATTTTTTAACCGTAGCTTTGGCAAAACCTAATTCATCTGATCGAAAACTTCGATCAAAAATACTATTTGAACGCAGTCAAGAAATGTGTTATATTTAATAGAAAAAAATATGGCCAATTTGAGCTATTCAAAATGTCGGCAATGTAGACATAATATTTATAAATCAGTCCTGAGTATGAGTAGTTTAATACAATTAATTGTGTACCAATTGTATCTTATTAAATTGAAAACGAAGGGAAGCTTAAAGCAAGTGTAACTAACCAATAAAGCAATTACTCCGAAAAATAGAGTAGGTAAAAAGTTTAAACATCAAAAATTGGGCCGATTATTACCACACAAATGTTTCCTGAACGATCATTTATTTATGTAAGTAAACTGTAATATTTTCATAATCTTTATGGAACTTAGCGGATTAGTGTAGCAAAATATCTTCGATATAACACGATTTTTTACTTCATTAATAAAAAAAACTGTATACTGAAATGCAATAATTTTTAAGCATTAATATACCTTTGATGAGATGTTAATTCAGGATTCATCTATTTCTGTTCAATAACAACACTATAATAAGGAAAAAAACATCAGGGTGTTTAATTGACTCACTCCGCTCTATTCTAGCGACAAATAAATACCATGAAAAATAGGAACATTGAAATATGTCAATTTAAAAAAAATTGTAACAGCAGGAAGAGATTATGTATTTTGAAAAATGAAAACGCCAACAGTGCAGTTCTCGGCGTTGGGGGATCCAATGACGGCGAGGCACGTAGTGGTTATGTAAGTCTCTCCCTCTCTCATAGGATACACAACAGGAATGTATTTACATGGAAGTCAAGTTATACTAATCTGTGTGTCCATCATCTTAGGGGATATGATAAATTATAATATAAACCGAAGTTACCTCGCACATTCCTGGATTTAATGGTACATTCGTTGCAGCGATGTTTAGATCATCTTTGAGGTGGTCTCTTCCGTGGAAGTTCAATTCTCAGTACGCACAAAGTTTAATTTTCAGTACTTCCTCTACCGTGCTAAATACACTGTCTGGAATTATTTACTTCGAAGTCACACATTGGTTTGTACCTAAAAGATATTTGAAATCGGGTAGCGAACTGATCTTTATGAAAATATCTGTTGTCGGCCTCGGTCTTATTTGGTGCTAGAAAACGTGGGGACCATTTTTGAAACGCTTCATTCCCTCAAGGGAATTTCTACAGGTGCTCTTTTTGGAATATTTGTGCTAGGGCTTTTTATAACTTTCGCAAACGTTAAGGTAAGGACCGGTAATCATCTCTTTTAGTAATATAATTTAAGGAGGCCTTTTGTGGTGGCATCGCATCTTTTGTTTTGATGAGTGTCATTGTTGTGCACAGTCAGATTTACATCCGAAATGGTTTAGTAGAATCTGTTCCAAAACCCCTGCACACGTTTCGATGCAACAACACAATACCGAAAAACGTCACCACAAGCTCATTTACGGCACCAATACTGTTAGGTATTGTCTTATATTGGTGTCATTTACACATTTATTTAGAAACAATGCAAGAATTTCAAGTTTCCTAGGTTACCTAACCTATACCGCGTGTCATTCCAAATTTGCGGTACTATCTTTTATTGCCAACAAGGGTGCCATACCGTTTTAGCCAGTAATTGAACAATGATGTACCTGCTTGTTAGGGAAAGCTCAGATATTATGTTTAACTCATGTAATCTTTGTGGATTACAACAAGTGTCAAAATATGTTTCCCAGAAAGGATGCGTAATGCTGATGAGCAACCATCCGAAGGTGTAAACTAGCAACCAGCTGCGGGCGCTCCCACTGCACGCTGTCGGATAACAAAGGAGCAATCACATCATTTAAATTTGTACGTGAATTTTTCCAACAACTGAATTGACCAAATATATTAAACAAGGTCTGAATGTGAAACCGGTCAAATATACGAGAACCAACCCCATGTAAATTTGATACCTCAGATAATGGATGAATTATAAGCTATCTTGATAAATGCCGGCAGTTCTGTGACCTCAGAAACGGTATTAGAGGGTGTGAGAAACTGAAGGGAAGATATACCACGTTTACCAGCAGTAAGCGTATCTATTCCAGGCGTCATCTGCAGAATTATCAAAATAATGAAACAGGCGTTGGTAATTGTGAAAATAGAGGAAAGCAACCAACAAGTAGTGTTTTTAATCGCGGGGTATTTAAATATGCCATGCATTTTAAGAATGGATTGGATGATAGAGAAGAATGCGAAAATCTGCGTTCAACGAAAGGAACTACAATCGTAAAATAACTGTGGAAGATCAAGATCAGAATGCACAATTGAAATGGATCGAACAAGAAATAGGAACAAATAACAAAGGGAAAAGGTGTGAATTGTGTCAGAAATGTATGAGTAGGTAGTAATAAGAAGAACGAAGGAGAAATGTAAGTGCCAAGAATAATAATAGTAATAATAATAATAATAATAATAACGGAAGATACCGCACATCACTCAGAACCACATCACACACTTTCAACTAATACCACTCAAACACAAAATGAAACACAACACTCAATCCTCCCTTCACAAATTGAAACTCTGTTGCATACACAACATAACATTATAGAAAGTCCATTACCAACACACAACACTTCAACAATCACTCATGTAACACCTCTAACTCGTTCTCATGCACTCAAACGTAAACGCACAATATACTCACAGTATCAGAATTCGCAATTAACACAAAACACAAACAACACATTACCCACTCGAGTGCAACCTATGCGTCGAGCTAAACAACAAAAAACGCTTACACAATAACCATAACACTTTTTCAAAACATACATATTATGTTCATTTTTTCTTTTCTATAAAAAGTCACTAAGTCACGAATAAGTGACGCCAACGGAGAAGCCTAGGAATATAGGGTCTCATTTTGTTATTGATGCGCGACGCTGCGTTCATGTTAATGCCTTCGCGGAAAGAGGGTCGACGGGACGTGGCTTTTACAAATTGGGATCAAATACACCGAGGCTTCTCAAACAAATACATTATCTAAAATGTGATCAGCGTTGGTTTTATCAACGTCATTTAATTTAATGAACATAATATGTGTATAGTATTTAGTATGTTCACTTTTTAACAGCAACTTCAAATTTATATTGTATAGATATATGTATTAGTAGGACTAATCGTTACTTGATTTCGATCCGTGCGATTAGTTAACCAGGTTTGGCCTGAGTATCGATAACAATCGAAGTACATAACAATAATATTATTGGTCCTGTGGATCATATATGATATAGGATATGGCAAAAACAAACAAAGTGATGAACAAAATAAACATAAAAGTAAAGTAAATAATATTAAAAAAATAACAAAAAAATAAATTGAACAAACCAAATCAAAAAGTACTGTTTAAGTATTCCTCCTACACTATAAAAAGCATTAAATAACAATATATCTTTTACGCAGGTGGTGGCAGTCGATTTGTTTGGTCCTCTATCCATAGGATGAGGTGATGTACCTTACTAAATATGTAATATTATATCCGATATATACATGAAAGCTAACACCAAAACACTTCTGGATAAGATGTTAAACGATTAATTAATAAACGATTTTATTGCGACGAAGAGGACAACAAGGCACTACTAATTTCTGGCAGGTGATCTAGTAATGATCAAGACACTGTTCAAATTGTTCAAAAAATATGTTCGATATAACACTTTTTTTTTGCTTGATTAATAAAAAACTATAATACTGGATTGCAATAATTTTTAAGCATAAAAAAATGCACCTTTGATGAGATGTTAATTCAGGATTCATCTATTTTTGTTCAATAGCAACACTACAATAATAAAAAAATACTCCGCTCTATTTCAAAAATTATTAACGAATGCGATAAATAAAAACCAAGAGAAATAGCATAATTGAAATTTGTCAATTTAAAGAAAATTTTAATGGCAGGAGGAGACTATGTATTTTAAAAAACGAAGGCACCAACAGTGTAGTTCGCCGCGTTAGGGTATCGAATGACCCTTACAGCGAAGCACGTAGTGGTTATGTGAATTTTAAGCTACACAAAACAGCACATCCCACATGTATTTTTACAAATCATTTATGTCTAATTTTCTCTTATTAATATTATTGCAAAGGAAATGATTGTTTACTGCAATAAAGGTATTGAGATATTAATTTGCAAATTTTATTAGTTTGAGATTTGCATATAAAAAATTTATAAAGGCCTCAACCAAAGCGTATTAAAAAATCATACGCTTTATAGCACTTTAAAGAAAATTCATTAGCGTGAAAAGTCTACCGAAAAAACATTCGATATTATTCATCGTTTTTACCAAAGTCTTCTCCAACAATTTTGGAAAATAAGCCTCCAAACTCAAGTGACTAAACTGTTTACATAAGTAGTAGTTTTAGGGCAACAGTTAGGTCTTTTCAATTAATTAGGTTTTTTTTTAAATCGGCCAGAAAGTAGTACTTTCCGGATTATTTTTAGGCCAGAAAATGTCATTTTGTCGGACCGAGCCGGAAAGTTATTGTGATAGTCCGGTAAAAGTTTTACCGGACTCATTTTTACTTTACCGGACTCATTTTTTACTTTCCGGCCTAGAATGGTCAATTGTTCTTCCCGTTTCTGGGCGATTTAAAAAAAAATATTGTACGTAATACGTCCCAAAAGTGCTTTTACTGGACTCGCAGGCTTGCAGGACTTGCCTGCGGCTCGTCCTGTAATTTGCCTACTTGTCCAGTAAAAGGTCACTTTCGGGACTTGTTACGTAAACTACTATTACAAATCGGTCAAGGGTCAATCCACAAAGATAAACATTGCTTCTATAAATGTAGTAATTGATAGTAATTAATGACGGTTTTCATAACACAGTTCATTTCAGGAGGTACAGCTTTCGACACAAGAGCTTCTCGATGTAAAAAAACAATATCTCCATGCATTAGGCATTATTTCTTGTAATCCGACGACAAGACCAGATTGATGGCCTGTCATAGCTTTAGCGCCATCTGTGCCTATAGTAATACATTTTCCCCAGTTAATATCATATTTACTTGTGCGTTTCACAAAAGTGTCGAATGAACATTTTAGAGTTGTATTGGTCTCCAATAAAATATCTTGAATGCCATTATTTGTATCATACCTTTCAAACGTAATAAATTGGTTTGGCGCTATAGATAAGTTTGGGAAACACTGCTTTATAAAAAATCAAAAAAATGCACACTAAATACCAAAACTGTAGGAGTAGGTACAAGTTTGATAATAGAAGTACCTACATAAAACTTTACATTTACATCGATTGGTGTCACAAGTCCTTCTCGTTAAGTTAATTATGAAGTAATTAACAGCATTAAAAAAAAACACCATTACGGGTACCTATGCCATTCCCATCACCTTCAGAATAATAGATTCTCGTATTCGGTCCTTTGTTTTATTTGACGATATTTCACAATTAACTCGTTTTTTGAGGATCGTGCCTTTTGAATTGTGCGGAACTTTCTACTTTCAGTCTTCCGTTCCCTAATTATTCCAAAATCGTCTTAACTTGAGATTGAGAGCGTGTAACATTATCCATTTGTAAGTACAAGAATCTTAAGAAATACAGTTACGGTTAATCACTCAATTATTTCCAACATAGCAAAACAGTGTATGGGAAGCACAAAGGTCCATAATTAAACAAATATTAATAATTTTCTTTCCAGATTATTTTTTTGAGCAACATGGGTGCACATTTTTTGACATGGATTGACTACACGTGTTTTTTTGTATTAACATCATTCACTTGCTTCATAGGGTTGTTTTTCGGAGTATATATGAGGCCAAAAACGGCAAATGAGTACCTTTTTGGTGGAAAACATATGAAATGGTTACTGATATGCTTCAGTTTGGCTGCAACGTGAGGTATCAATGTAATTTTAGGTGTGACTTTAATCTTTTTAGTGGATTTTCGGCTAAAACGATCATAGGATACACAACGGAAATGTATTTACATGGAACCCAAGTTGTATTAATCTGTGTGTCCACCATCTTAGGGGATATGATAAATTATAATTTAGTCTTCCCGGTATTTAGTAAATTACAAGTGAGGAATGTTTACCAATATTTGGAAATGAGATTTAGTAAATACCTCAAAAACCTTGTAGTGTTTATTGGGTTATTAAATGGAGTGTTTACTTTATCATTGTGTATATATTCACCATCTCTAATATTTAGCCAAGGTAATAAAACATAAGATTACATTTTTTCGTGTATCTTGATATATTCTTAGCATCTGGGATGAATTCACATGTTATGACCATCATAATGATGTTTGTGTGTGTCTTTTATACTAGTATAGGAGGAGTGAAAGCTGTAGTATGGGCTGATACGCTACAGTTAATGATTACATTTTCTACTTTGTTTGCCGCTGTAATAATGGCAACTATATCCATTGGAGGAGTAGAAATACTTTTAAAAAGGGCAAGCGAAGGGGAAAGACTACCTATAGTCGAGTAAGTATGTCAACGTAGACTTACAAGGCATTGCTTAAATCTTTTATTTTAGCTTCAATCCTAATCCCACACTTAGAATGTCGTTTTGGACCATTATATTTGGATACACGATAACGTGGTGCACACTTACATGTACATCGCCCTCTGAAGTTCAGAGATACCAATCTGTACCAACGAGTGCTTTAAAACGGTTTGTTTTTATGCAAATATTAAAAAAGTACACTTCAGGATTGGCAAAAACCGTTGGATCGCGACACGCAGTTCCACGTCACTCCTACCAAACCAAAAAGTAGCTGCTATTGATAAAACCTTTGGTAACCGTTTGTTTATCACTCTGCAACTTTTTGGAAAAGTTAGGCGTAAATTGGGGTTCCGTTAAGAACATCTTGATGAACAATAACATACACACCACATTGATAAGCCGAGGAGTAGTAGGTACACTGAAACCTAGGCTGACTACCACTTTCTGGCAACCACAGTTTTATATAAAGGCTGCCTATTTTCTGTGTTGAGATCGACAGACAGACACAGGACACCATTATAGCCTCATCATGATGGAGTCGTTTGGATTGAACATCCCGACGAGATACTATTCGTTATTTTAACTCCATTTCTACCAGAGAAATTGTTAAAATTTCTTGTTAAGCTAGGCTCATCTATTGAAGCACTCCATCAAATGGCCGGCGTCTTTCCAATAATTGGTTCTTTTAAGAACCAAAAAAGGAGAAGAAGAAATGCGAGATCAAACCCTGACGATATTCAACATATATGTATATCAATGAGTTAATTGTCATTAAATCTACATTTACATTTTATAGTTCATACATCCCTTCTAAAATTATAAGTTCTTGTAATATCACATTCTCCAGAAGTACGCTCGTTGATTGGTTGTTCATATCTTTCCATTCTCTTAAGAAAGTATCGAGTTATTGGACATATAAGCTCAATATCAACTACAGGGTTGTCCGGTTTGGTAACGTAACTGATTAAAAGACCCACTACAATTACTACAGCAAAACTTATGACCACATTGTACCAATGAGACAATCGAAATAATACAAATGGTTCATCTAGCGTCAACGTGGAGCTAAAAAACAATTTACAAATTTATTGAATTGTAAATCAATACACTAAACCTACCTCGATAGGGTCATGTTAATGGAGTCATCGCAACCATCCACAGAAATTGGTTTGGTAAACTTTTCAATCGCACCCGTCAATAAATACCACTGATGAACGACAGCCATTGTACCAACAAGGAGGAAACTTATTATACTTCCCCAAAAGGCACCCTAGAAATAAGTTTGCGTAATTATAAGACAGAACAAATCTCTCAATACCTTGGAATTTGCCCTAGGGAAAAAAATGCCAAGGGAGAACAACCCTATAAATATTCCCTGCAGCAAACCAACTGTAGTCTGAATAAATGTCAGGACTATTCCCATTTTCTCAATGAATAATGCAAAAATTATCGAAACTGTACCAAATATCACTATTATTAACTTCAAAATTAAGTTCTCTCTGGCTTTTAACACCTCTTGTGCAAAAAAAGGAGATATTATATCGCCGTATACTGTCGCGCTCAGTGTGTTAAGCGAAGAAGAGAGTGTGCTGCAATGTAAATTTATTATTAGTATAATACCCATAAAGATATCATGATTACCTTAAAGATGCACTAAACAATCCAGCAATAAAAACTCCCAACAATCCAGGAATATGGGCAGCATGTTCCATTACAAAGTGTGTAACAAGTAGATCAGCACCACTAACGTCACCAGTTGAAATAGGGTCACAATTTGCGTATGTAGCATAAATAATCAGTCCAATCAAAAGACAAACTACGGTACAGAAGAGGCGTCCACAACAATATAATTGAACCGTTCTGTAAGGCACAATTGGAACAATAAAATAAGACATCTTAGACGAGTGGTTCGAAGCTCACAATAAGGGGGTAGAATAGGTAAATTCAAATAATAAGACACGTATCTCTTCATCCTTCATCATAACATTTCCCAACGAAACAAATTTGTCCATTAAACTATATAAGGGGAGGCTTTGTGTCTTATTATTTGAATTTAACAATAAAATAATTAAACTGCTACTGAGGTACCTTTTAATATCAGAATATTTTGAAAGTGAAACATATTTTTGTACGGAACTTGGATTAAGTATGCCAAGAAAAAGAGACATCATAAAGCTACCTAGAGTTACCTGCCAGAAACCATCCCGTATGGTCATATCGGCACTGAAACTAAAGAGAAGGATTAAATGTTACATACTGTATTGTGTATTATTTTGTACTTCAAGTCTAGACGTTGTCCATTTAACGCCCTTTCGAAAACAATCTCTATTCCCCCTACTGATATTGTACCAAGTGTAACTACGGCAATTATCGCAATTACAATGATAATACATTGAAGAACGTCTGTCCAAATTACGGCCCTAAAGCCTCCCAGGGTCGTGTAGAAAATACAAATTGCGTATGTTACGGACGTAACGATTTGTGGATTGAAACCTGCGACTGTTTAAAATTTAAAAAAAAATGCGCAATGTGCGGGTGCTTTTTTAAATTCGCAGCCTAATTATGGCTGTAAAGTATTATACATTTTTCATTTCGTTCGACGCTTTTCAATCTTTGCGAAATCACCTGAACTTGAAGACACCGTTCTGTAGTTTTCCTCTGCGTTTACTTTCTTTTAGCAATCTACAAAATGGGGCTCCAAATAATTAGCAGTAATTACTTGGTCGTCGGTAAATAATCTAGCAACAAGGTTCCCTTACAATCCCAAAAAACCGTGGCAATGGTCTTTACTTCACATGAAACTGTTTTGAACTTGAAGAAGATGCTACTCTTTCGACTGACATTTTTTCATCCCTATGACATGCACTAGGATTTTGTAAACGGTAGTTTCGTCAGATGGAAACCACAATTTCCTTTACATTTCTATCATTCCACTTGCTGGAGTAGTTTTCGAACGCCAATTTGAATTCTGCAGACCGCTCCCTGCATACGTTGAAGAGGTTTATCGAAAGTCTTCAATAATTTGAAGTGGAGTCATCATGATCATGTTGGAAGATTTTACAACTACAAGAAACCCGTTCTTGCCCACGTTGAATATTTGAAAACCCGTACTATTGCTATTGGTTTTCTTAGCAGTTTGATAATTGGTAGGTACTGCATAGGTTGGGTAAGCAGACAAAATCTGTACCTTGAATCACTTGAATCACTTTATTGGACTGCGAATAAAAGAAAGCACCCTCGTCAACTTACCATGCGAGAAAGACACGGATGCTAAATACGATGAAGCTGAACACATTATCAGAACGTGCAATGTGTACAGGCACGAAACCATTACTTTAATACTTCCACTAAACCTTAACCCCAGATACTCAAATGAATTTGGTACCTTTAATTTAGTAATCACTGGCAAGTAGATGTAATACCCAGCAAAACATGCAAAAATAATGCCCAAACACGTCCACATTGCATTTATTCCACAACTGTAAACGTCGGCAGGTAATGATAGTATCGTTATAGATGAACTAAGGCTAAAAATTAGTCTCAAATAAAACAATTGCATAATCAAATATCTAAACCTGGAAATACCTGGCGACTACAGATAAACCAATCGGTACCGCCGTCATGGTCCTATTGCCCAAGAGGTACTCATCTACGGTATTCGACTTTTTCCAAAAACCAAAATAAATTCCAACGCATACACTTAAAAGTATTGATCCGCACAACACAATATAATCAATAATTGTAAACATTTTTGTCAAACTTTTTGCGTTTATCTATATTTCGAATTTAGAATTTTAGGAATGTTGTGGTTCGACGATTGAAGCGAATAAAGATAGCATTAATTTGATTAGTAATTGAAAATTAGAAAACGTAGAGTTCAAAATCTTACCACGTGGATTATTTTTTGTCAACTGAATTTTTTTAGCAATTATCACTTCTTTAGTTATCACCGGTTTTTTTTTGGCAAGTTAAGCAAACAATAAAGCTCTGCCCAACAATATTATCATGGAACAAAAGAAAACACGATGTGTGTCAAATATGGTTGATTTCCATTTTAAACAACGTGTCATTAGGTTTTTTTAAATTCTGCTCATTAAGTAAAATGCCAATTTAAAAATTACATATTAGATAAGCTTACCATTATTAATTTTATCAACACTTACCTACTTTTTTTTTATTAATGATATACAGTGCCCCAACTGCCATGGTTTTATGGCGCCTACTTTGTGAAACTTCGTAATTTATTGTCTGTACCCTTATGTTAGAATCTGTAAAGGATGCGTAATTTAAAAAAGCGAAGATTTAAATCGGTATTAACCACTATAAAAAACCAATATCACTCGCTGTCTCTTCGACTGAATTTCAACATAGTGCAAATAAAAATAAAATAATAACCAGCTGCTGTCGAGAGGATATAGCATAAAATTTATCTGGGTTAAAGCTCATGCTGGGCTTAATTACAACGAAGTTGTCGATAAATTAGCCAAAAATAGTTACACCTCAGACTTCTCAATAAATAATGGATTATCAATTGATGAAACAACAAATATGTACAAATTGAAAACAAGAAAGAAATGGGACCATGCGTATGCTGAGTACAAATTTACAAATGGTTCGAGATATACCTTAATACAACAACACATCCCTAAGAAACCTTAGTTTGTGGGGAAAAATCAGCCTAGGAAATTGACAACAGTTTTTACCAGAGTTAGATTTGACCATGGATGCTTTCCGGCCCATTTGTTTAAATTAAACATAATTGAAACCGATTTGTGTCAAAAGTGCTCAGTCCCAGGAACTTTGGAGCATATCTTTTTTGAATGGAAATTACATGAAACTGAAATACGGAAAGTACACAGTAAACTATTGCAACTTGGAATACCCACACCCTATAACCTGATGTATTTGCTCTGTTTAAATGAATTGATAATATCCTTTTAAGATACATCAAAGATGCCGAGATAACCATTTAAATTATCGCGGCCTCGACTCGTTTGGTTCGTGCAGGAATGCCCCGGGGGACCGCAGGGCGAAAAGATTTGTGACCCCGTGGAATCCTAAACCGAGAATTCTATAACTGCAAAGTAACTGGTTGTATGAGCATAACTTATGCATTTAAAAAAAACTCCGAGAAGTTGCAGTGTGTAGTTTGGCAGAAACTAATTTCACTTCACATGCAATGATACAAAAATTGCTGAAGACACATTGATATTGAACCAAGAACAGTTCGCAATATCTTGAAAAGGAATAACTACCGTTGCTATAAGTTGCAAACTACCCCAAGAAATGTTTCCAGAAGATCACCGGACACAATATCCCCAAAAAGTTAATGTGTGGGCAGGAATTTTAGGAAATTCCATAGTTGGTCCATTTTTTATCAACGGAAACCTGAATGCGGACAAATATTTAGAACGGTCGATCGGCCAGCGGATTATATTATCCTCTGGGAAAATGTTTTGTAATCAAGGATTACGTCAAATCCAAGGTCTGAGCAAACGTCAATCTCCATTGTGGACGTCATATGTGGCACTGAAATCTTCAATAATGAATTAAAAATGATAAAATTATGTTATATTTTAAACGTGATATTAATCTACTTTCAAAAATATACTTAAATGCTCTGGTTTAAAAGTTTGAGTTATTTATTATTATTACTATTATTATGAATAGTACTTTCAATGTATATACATAAAGTACTAAAAGTAACGAGATAAATGGGTTTAATTTACTGGGCGAAGGGCATACCTGCCTAATTCAACCCACTGATAATTGAAATGTATTCGTAACCAATTAGCATTGTAAAAGTGACACAAACTAAAACAATTACCTTCTCCAATTATCGACTTGAGTAGTAATATAGGGCCGATACTAACTCAAAAAAGTCACTAGATCTAGTGACTTTTCCACCAAATCTAGTAACTTTTTTGAGTTAGTATCGGCCCTACTTTTTTACGAGAGAGAGAGAGTGGGGTGAGGATCTCCGCTAAAAGTCACTAGATCTGGTGAAGTTACTAGATCTAGTGACTTTTGTGAGTTAGAATCGGCTTTACTATGCAGCGAGATTCTAACCCACCGAGCGATCACTAATGAATGAGCGTACAAACGCTGTTGGTGACTTTCAAAACTCACTAGATCTGGTGAAGTTACTAGATCTAGTGACTTTTGTGAGTTAGAATCGGCTTTACTATGCAGCGAGATTCTAACCCACCGGGCGGTCGCTAATGAATGAGCGTACAAACGCGACTTTTAAAACTCGCTAGATCTGATGACAGAAGAACTTGGCTGATGGTTGAGAACTTGGCTAGGGGGTTAAGAACTGTGCTGCTGGTTGAGAACTTGGCTAGGGGGTTAAGAACTGTGCTACTGGTTGAGAACTTGGCTAGGGGGTTAAGAACTGTGCTGCCGGTTGAGAACTTGGCTGGAGGTTAAGAACTTGGCTGATGATCGAGAACTTGGGTAGGGGATTGAGAACTTGGCTAAGGGGTAAGAACTTGGCTGTTGGTTGAGAACTTGGGACAGGATCTAAAGCGCTTAGAGATTCTTCAACAAAGTAACAGGTTCTAAAGTCTATCGCGGGGAGGGGTGACTAACGGTTGTCTACATTGTGGAAGGGAGTTAGTGATATAAAGGCAGCATTGAATGCATTTTCAATAGTCAAAAAAGATGTGGATGGCATATGCAGAGCAATCTTGGACAAAAGCCACCGATCTAAGAACAGCGGTCGAACGTCTCACGCAACAGTTTTCGGCTATGGTGTGGGATGCCGATCACGAGGCGGTGTACGGGAATGGTTATTTTAGCGAGGAGCAGTGCAAAACGCTTTCCGAAAAATATACGTTAGGTCTGACGATATGTGAAAACTTTTTAAGTTATAAATATTGTGCCGAGTGCCTTATTACAAGGTTAAACGGTGCGGGATTGGACGAATTTGCAAAAGAATTAAATAAATGGTGTGGTGAACCTTCAACGTCGTCGTCGTCAGATGAGAATGCGAGTGATGATGGTGACGAAGAAAGTGACAATAGACGAATCGGTGAATAAAGTGCATAGAATGATAGTGTGGTCTTTTGCTCATGCTGAAGCAAGGAAAGGCCCGTGGGAAACTGTAGCGCTAGATAGGTATCGTTTCAATCGTAGAATAGCGGAACTTGATAGAATTCTGTCTCCCGTATTACAAGATAATCATCGTGCAAAAATTTATCGCAACCAAGGTCACGAGGCTCAATATAAAGAGGATGGAAGAATGGTTGAAGAAGTCAGTCAGTAACGGTTCGTGAATCAGTTAAAATGGATCTTACAAACGTGAACAACAGCACCTTCTGCAAACCGTTCAAAAACGTCAAAGATATGGAAGTGGGGGAAAAATACAAAGTACTGGGTATCGATACCATTAATACGAAGTACGGAGACCGGATAGTATTGGAGACGGAGAATTTTAAATTTGTATTACCGTTGCGCTTCTACGAATATTTCAAGCAAGACAATCAAATTCAAACGTTCAACGACTCTTTGGCTCATAAAGCCATATTCATCACAAGTAGTGGGGAAGCGGGCAAGACAACAAATTTAACATTTATGTAACTATACACAATAGGAAATTATTGTAAACAATGAATGTTTGTAAATAAAGATGTAATAATAATACTAATTTTCTCTCATTATAAAAATATACCTCACTGATGAAAATAAATCAGTTGCTCAGTGATCATCGTCAGCATTGGTGTTACTGTTCTCTCTCTGTCTGTCTGATGAACACATTTAGAAAACTCTACATGAATATGGAAAAGAGTTGTAACAATAATTATTTTAAATGTTCGTGCTGGTGCTGTAATGAAGACGATGACAACGACAACAGAGATGGTTCAACAGCTACGTGCGCTACCCCGTCTGAACCTATGTTCAATGAACGTCTAATCGATTGTACTTCGTACGACCTCTTTGAGAAAAACATTGAAATCGGATACAGTACACAACATGACCTTGCGCCAGTTCTACGAATTGTCAGTGGCAGTGCAATAGTGTTGGAGAGAGAAGATTGGGAGACGATTCTCAAATGGCAAACGTACGTAGAAATGAAATTTTTCCGATCGCAAGAGATGGAACGTCGCATTGATTGGTCAGACGTTAACGAAGAGGAAGATATAGAATGGTCCCAAACTTTGGAATCGCTTAGTAGTAAAGTTATAATTTACTATAACTGGGAATCCGTTAAGGGAGAAGAGAAAATGCTAAAAAGTGTAACAATACAAACAAACAACAGCAGTAGTTCTTGCACGATGAATAGAAATGAAATTGAAGAATTCTTTACCCTAAAAGATATAATTAACTATCGATTGGAATTACTGGAATCGTACAGTCTTCCCAGTTTCTATCAGAATCTCATTGAAGAGGTACATAGCTGCCGACGCTTTCGCAAGATGGAGTTTAGCGATGACTACGACAACGAGAACGATGACTACATCTATCTTGACTTTGAAAATGTGTTAAATTATAAATATGATAGAAATTCGCATAATACAGTTTGTATGATGGAACTCCTGCACTATCGACCTGCATATATAATGTATCACATCTACCAACAATAAACGATAATGATAAAAATTGTTTTTTATTTCCCTATAAAACCTATAAATATATCGATTTTGCATCGAATCCCAGCAATGTTAATTCAGAAGCGGAAGAGTGCAGTTGGTAGGGGAGGTCTGATAAATACGCTTATTAATAAGCTTCCAATCGAATTACATCTTCCTGGTTATCAGTACTGCGGTCCTGGTACTAAATTATCTAAAAGACTCGAGCGAGGTGATCCCGGCATAAATCCCTTGGACGCTCATTGCAAAGAACACGATATTAGCTATAGGGATAGTAAAGATTTAGAAAGTAGACATCGAGCAGACAGCATTTTGGAACGAGCAGCTTGGAAGCGTTTAAAAGCATCTGACGCAACTATAGGAGAGCGAGCTTCCGCCATAACTGTTGGGAGTATAATGAGAGCGAAAAGGAAATTGGGAATGGGCGTTAAAGAGAGAAGGAGGAGGTGTAGTAAGAGTAGTAAGAGAACAAATAAGGCATCAATGAGCAGTTTATCAAATTTACGTAGAATAATTGCTAAAAAAATGAAAAAAACCAAAAATACGCAAGCATCGATAAAGTCGGCTGTAACAGCGGCTAAACTGGCGGTGAAAAGTTTAGGCGGAAAGAGAAATGTCAACGTTCCGAGAGTATTACCCTTACCGAAAGAAGGTGGCTTTTTACCATTTCTAATACCACTATTCGCTGGTTTATCGGCAGTCGGTGCTTTGGCAGGCGGTGCATCCGGAATTGCTAAGGCAGTTAATGCTTCGCGTGATGCTAAAAAGGCGTTAGAAGAAGCATCGCGTCACAACCACACGATGGAATCGATTGCTATAGGAAAGAAAAATGGCGGTGTGCTATACCTGAAACCTTACAAAAGTGGTGGTGGTATTGCATTACACGTGAACCCCAAATGACCAAATAGGCCGCTGACTGATGTAGATTTGCGAAAATATTCCAAGATGGTGCCCTATTTCAGGAACGTATTTATGCGCGATAATATGCCCAAATTGCCATGGAAGAATGAAGCAGGCATTATTAACCTAGATAGTCAACGGGGGCCCGGCACGCATTGGGTCTGCTACAAGAAACGTAATGCGAAAGTATGGTATTACGATAGCTTCGGAAATATTCCACCGCCGAGAGAGGTCGTAGACTACTTTCGCGGATGTAAAATATACTATAATTATGAGCAGGAACAGCAATTTGGCAGTATTATCTGCGGACACCTGTGCCTCCAATTTTTACATAAATAATACGTAAGGAGAGTAATGGTGCTTAGTCGTCATGTCGACAACATTCAGTATAGAGGGTGCGGGTAATATCGCCAGTCATGATTTCTATCCGCCGATTGAACTTCCATCCGAGAAGCAGTACGTAATCGGAGTGGTGGGGTTTTACGGATGTAACAGTATAAGAAACATTCACAAAGGGAACGATCAGTTTCACTATAGGGAGGAGAAAGAGGCAAATACAATCACAATTCCTCACGGTGCGTACGAGTTGGAAGAATTGAGCGCCTATATAAAAGCACACATCCCTACACGTAAATTTAGTTTGAGGGCAAACAACAATACGCTCAAGTGCGAGCTTAGCTGCGAATTTGCTATAGATTTCACACAATCAGATTCCATTGGGCGTATGCTCGGATTCGAACCGCGAATATTGGAAGCTAACGTTTTACATAGATCCCCTCTAGATATACAAATAGTTAAACATACAAATATACACATCGAGTGTAATCTCGTAAAGGGATCGTATCGTAACGGAACACCTGCTAAAGTTCTGTACGAAGTAGACGTATCGGTCCCTCCAGGATATCGATTAGATAAAACACCCAATCATCCTCAATACTTGCAACTAAACACAAGCACCATTAGTAACATAACAATTAAATTGACCGATCAAAAGGGCGAACTCATCGATTTCGGGGAAAACGAACCATTTACGGTACGCCTAGAGCTGAAAGAGCATGGGATTAAGAATTAATCAGGGCCCGGCACCAGCTTTCCTTATAAATAAAAAGCGGACAAACAAATCGAATACTATCAATCGCCAACCGCGCTCGAGGACGGTTGCTGCTGGAGAATTAACATCTACCGAAAAATATTTCTTGACATCTATCGGTTTAGTAGCGTGCAAAAGAAGAAGAAGAAGAAATGGCAGTCGACTCACTGAACGTCTTTCAAAACGTACATTTTGACGAAAGCATAATTAAATCCGATATTCACACCTACCTCCCGTACGGATCTTCCAATTACGGACCCTCCGATGAAATTCGTATACTAATACAGAGTCAAGATTTAATAACGGCCACATACGACAGTTTTCTGTACATCGAGGGAAAAATCGTGCGCAAAAATGAAGACGCGGAAAAAACGTGCAGTCTAACAAACAATTTCCCCGCTTTTCTCTTCGAAGAAATCCGCTACGAATTGGGTGGGCAAAAGGTGGATGTTTGTAGAAATCCTGGAATTACATCCGCACTAAAGGGATACGTATCGTATACGTCTAACGAAAGCAAAGGGTTACATCATCTGGGATGGTCGCCGAAAAACGAACAGCCTCTGCAAGTGGAATACACTAAAAACGCTAACGATTTGGAAAAGCATTTTGCGGTGTGTATACCGTTAAAGCATATATTTGGTAGTATGGAGGATTACCGGCAAGTTATCGTAAACATGAGGCAAGAATTAATTCTCATTCGGTCTAGAAGTGATGCAGATTGTTATCAGGGGGAGGCCGACGCAGGAATAACCTTGAGTAAAATTCAATGGAAAGTACCGCACATAACGCTTAGCGATGGCGCTAAACTCAAACTGTTCGAACGAATTAACAAAAATGCTGCAATTACAATACCGTTTCGTCAATGGGAACTGTACGAATTGCCCGCTTTAAAACAAGCACAGTCCGACATATGGCCAATCAAAACATCTACCCAATTGGAGAAACCTCGATGGGCGATCGTCGCATTTCAACGGGGAAAGAAATTTTCAAAGGCGGCAAAAGCGGCAGACTTCGATAACGTTAAAATCCGCAATTTAAAATTACATCTCAATTCGGAAAGTTATCCTTACGAAGCGATGCATTTAGATTTTAATGCCAACAAATACATAACGGCCTATCAGAATTATATAAACTTTCGAGGAGCCTATTACGCGAAAGAGGAACAAGATGCCCTATTCGATTATTCGCATTTCAAAACTTGCCCAATATTCGTAATGGACTGTTCCAAGCAAAACGAAACGCTCAAACATTCAACGGTGGATGTCAAGCTGGAAATGGAGTCGGTAGAAGCGTTCGAGGCGGGAATCGTCGCCTACTGTCTCATTCTTCATGACTCCTTAGTTCAATATAATCCGCTTACCGGAGAAGTAAAGAAACTATAATTTGTTATTAGTATTAGTAAAGTAGTGTATAAAATTTTCTATAAATAAAGATACGTTGTTAAAATATACGTAGTTTTACTTAAGCCAGACGACGACAAACACACAAGCGGAAAGTATGAAGGTAGTTGTTCAGCAGGAGAAATTACCCATTCATAATCATGATCTGACGAATGGAGGGGGTTTTAACGGAGAGGGTAAACATGGAAAGTTGCTTCCCAATACCGTACGTGCCATACTATGCGGTCCATCTAATTGCGGGAAAACCAACGCCATGATCAGTTTACTAACAGAACCTAACGGTCTCAGATTTAAACATGTATACGTCTACTCAAAATCACTAAATCAGGATAAGTACAAACTGTTGAAAGATATTTTACAGTAGGGTGCATCGAAAAAACACTTTTTTCGATTTCAATATTCCAATAGTGATTTTTTTTTGTGGTTTGGTGTCAAAGTAACGTAAAAAAAAATTGAGGTTGATAGGTCAAGTCCTTCAGGTGCCGACTTGACCCTAAAGTTTTAAAAAATGACGTTTTTTGAAGATTTTTAAAAAATGATCTCCGAGCTGATTCACACTTGCCAATAGGGGTTTTCTGTTTCCAAATGACACTGACATAGCGACAAAAAAAATTGACGGTGATCGGATGTGCCCTTCAGGTGCCGACTTCACACTAAGTTTTTCGTCAAAATTGCGAAAATTGAGATTTTTTCGTATTTTTGCAATAAATTGCTAAACACCACCCCTGGGTTGTTTTGACAGTGCAGGCCTTTTAAAATAACTCAAACCTAAGTCTAAAACACTCTGATGTAGTTATTTCGTCTGTATTACTCCTGGTTACATGTCAAGAGCCTTCAAACGCAACATTGTTTTGTTAGGCAGTTTCCCAATGTTCTTTACGCATTTCTGAGTCCGAGACTCAGAAATGCGTAAAGAACATTGGGAAACTGCCTAACAAAACAATGTTGAGTCACCTATAAATCCGTTCTCTACAGTCTAAAAAAAGTTGCACTTCGGTTCCTTATATGAATGCTTTGCTTGTGTTTGAAGGCTCTTGACATGTAACCAGGAGTAATACAGACGAAATAACTACATCAGAGTGTTTTAGACTTAGGTTTGAGTTATTTTAAAAGGCCTGCACTGTCAAAACAACCCAGGGGTGGTGTTTAGCAATTTATTGCAAAAATACGAAAAAATCTCAATTTTCGCAATTTTGACGAAAAAATTAGTGTGAAGTCGGCACCTGAAGGGCACATCCGATCACCGTCAATTTTTTTTGTCGCTATGTCAGTGTCATTTGGAAACAGAAAACCCCTATTGGCAAGTGTGAATCAGCTCGGAGATCATTTTTTAAAAATCTTCAAAAAACGTCATTTTTTAAAACTTTAGGGTCAAGTCGGCACCTGAAGGACTTGACCTATCAACCTCAATTTTTTTTTACGTTACTTTGACACCAAACCACAAAAAAAAATCACTATTGGAATAGTGAAATCGAAAAAAGTGTTTTTTCGATGCACCCTATTTTACAGCCTATGAAGAATATAGGTTACTTTACGTTCACGGATAACGCTGACATTATGGAGCCTGGACTCGCAAAACCAAATTCGGTATTTATTTTTGACGATATCGCTTGCGAAAAGCAAGATAACATTCGATCGTACTTTTCGATGGGGCGTCATAACGACATCGACTGTTTCTATTTGGGCCAGACGTACACTAAAATCCCTAAGCAACTGATTAGAGATAATGCCAATTTACTTGTGCTATTCGAGCAGGACGATCTGAACTTGAAGCACATTTACGAAGATCACGTCAGCCCAATTATAAGCATTCAATCGTTTCGTGACATGTGTTCGGAATGTTGGAGGAATCAGTACGGATTTTTGGTGATAAATAAGGATGCCGAAGTACACAATGGACGTTTTAGGAAAGGGTTCGATAACTATATAATAACGTAAACGCGTACTTGAAATTTAGTAGTAGCACGTCAACGGTGCAGAAGGAAACAAACTGATCCGCTCAGCGCATCATCAGCTTTAATTTCAAACGGCTTTTTGCACAAACTGATATATCTGTTCATTAGCCGTTCATTAGCCGTTCATTACCCGTTCATTATCCGTTCATTAGCCGTTCATACCCGTTCATTAGCCGTTCATTACCCGTTCATACCTGTTTGTACCGTCATCAGTTGTACAATGGATAGCAAGGAAATGAAATTGAAACGACGTATAGTGCAAGCTCGTAAAGCTATACAGCAAAAGTACAACCGTCTGAAGGCGGATAGGTTCACCAAAGAACTGGATTTTGTACAAACTTATAAACCACTAATCGAGCCGCTGTCTAACATTCAAAAAAATTTCGAGCAGAAACACGAAATTAAATCGGAGAAAATGGAGAAAGAGAGAAAGGAGGAGGAGGAGGAGGAGGAGGAGGATGATGGAAATGTATTCCGACGACCATCGCCCAAAAGGCTTCTCATTCCGAGAAGTAGTACTCCAGCCGCGCGACCTTTTATCCAACGCCCAAAACGAAGACACTCCATTAGCGGTATTAGTCCATTATCTAGACTTCCATTTTTTCACAGAAATCCTCCTCCTTCTCTAATACAAGCGACTCCCTCTTTCTTGGAAACTACGGTAATCGGCGAAATTGAACCGGAAGAGGAAGAAGAAGAGCGCCCCTCAACGTCGTCACGCATTGATTCCTCATCTGTCTTACTCGATCGTTCAGGTGCGGAAAAGTTCTTAGAACAATACGCAGCCCTGCCTCGTATATACGTTGAACGCATGATACGAGACACCGAAAATGCGATTGACACTACTTACGGCATTCATTATAACATTGACACGGATAAATGGATGATGGGTAATACGCTCGTAGACATAGAAGGGGAAGATATGATAATTAATGGGGTGCGTTATAAGGGTACGGAAGGTCTCTATGATCTCATCATCATGAACGAACCCGACCGCCGCCTATTTACTCAACAAGACGAAGAGAATTATAGAAAAATTTTAAATGCCACCAATGTGGCGCGACGTTCCTATGAAGCGGGCGAACAGCTAAGGGGTAGTAAAAGCAAAAAATATACTCAGATAATTAAACGTCTATTGGCGGCCTCAAGTCCTCAGCCAACAATTGGAAGTGGTTTATTCAAAGAATTTGGTCGATCGATAGAATATAAGTATTGGAATAACGTTCACGAACTTATTCACGAATTAGAGGTCTTATGGGCAGAGAGACTAGCCGGTAATACCGGCCTAATAAACGATATAATATCAATCGTGGAGGAACTGTACGAGGACGGATACATAGAGAGACCTACTCAACAGTTTTTACGTAAACTATAAATACTCATTCCGTGTTAACGAGGAGTTTATACCTACAATGGCCATGGATAAATTTGGACGTTCTCATACGCGCGTTCAATTGAATAAAGTCATTAGGACTCAATTACCCCAATTCTCCATCGACGACGATAACAACTTAAATATTGAAAATAAGAGGTTGAGTAATGTCGCCGATCCCGTTGAACCTCAAGATGTTCTAACTTTGCAATACTACCTTGCGTCAAGATTAAATCTAAACGGAAATCGTCTGACTCAATTGGCCGATCCGGAAGACGACGGCGACGCCATAAATAAAGGCTTCCTAATGTTTTGTCTGCAGATGGCGCAAGTTCCTGTAGACGGTCTTCGCAACCACATCCAGGTGCTAGAAGAAGACTTGAAAGCAACCAAAGAGATTTTACAAGAATTAATAAATAAGAATGTCCAAGCAGCAAGTGGTGAACGAGCTGCATAAATCCGCGCGCAAAAATTTTCCACGCAGACGTATCATCGTTAAAGGATACGATGACCTTTGGCAAGCAGATTTGGCCGAATTTACATCTTACGCTAAACAGAATAAAGGATGCAAGTACATACTGGTTGTAATCGACTGTTTCTCCAAATATCTATGGACGAAAGGGTTGAAGACAAAGACGGGTGAAGAGGTGACAAAAGCAATGCAAGCTATTTTTCGAGAACGTACGCCTAAAAATTTACAAACCGATGCGGGAAAAGAGTTCTACAATAAACATTTCGAAAAGTTGATGAAGCAGAACGATATCAATCACTATTCAACGTATAGTACGAAAAAGGCGGCCATCGCTGAAAGAGTAATTAGGACCATTAAGAATGCCTTGTACAAAAACTTTAGTTTTCGCGGTAAATATCTATGGATTGACATACTCGCCAGCATAACGGCAGACTACAATAATCGTAAACATCGAACGATCGGAATGAAACCTTGCGAAGTGAACGTCAAGACACATCTCGACGCATATACGCATATAAAACTGTTCAATAGCAAACATCGCTTTAGTGTCGGCGATGTGGTGCGAATTAGCAAATTTAAGAGCATTTTTGCAAAAGGTTATACATCGAGTTGGTCCAGTGAATTGTTCAAGATCGTAACAGTTCGTATAACCAATCCCGTTACGTACCTATTGGAAGACATGAAGGGAAAACCAATATTGGGCGGTTTTTATGAACAGGAGCTGCAGAAGGTGAAGTATCCAGACGTATACTTGGTAGAAAAGGTACTTCGGCGTAAGAATAACAAAGTGTACGTGAAGTGGTGGGGAGTAGATGAAAAATCTTGGATCGATAAGAATAATATAGTTTTATAAACAAAAAATGTATGCGAGTGTGTTTTGATAAATAAAAATCGATACATCAAATTAATCTTTTATTATTATTATTACCAAACAAAAGAGTTAACAATATTCTTTCGCTTATTACTAGTCATAATTGCACGAAGAATGTCGAGAGTGTTTTTATAATCACTCAATAATGTTGACGGCCATACGTCAGAGTCGGGCCCGCAACTCCATCCCAGAAGTGCATCAGGATGTTTAGTTCCTTTGTCAATGTTGCACACTACCCATTCGTAGAGTCTTTTATGGTGTATGTCTTCAGATGGCGCGAAATGGTATTTAATGTTCTTCTCATCACAGGCATCGATGAAACGTTGTAATACCTTGTAATTAGCATATTCAATAGATGTACACATTGCGTCATTAACTACAGCCGAGCAATCCTTATATAAACTATTAATATTAGTTACATTTTTGTTGTTGTTGTTGAGTAAATCAACTATGAACATTTTAAAATGTAATTTATAAGTTAAATTATTTACAATATCAGCAGCATCGGCACCAGCAGCAGCAGCAGCAGTACAGCTAACTACCAATCGTTGCACGAAATTGTCCAGTTCAATTTTTTTATTCAAAAGCAATTTAATCGTATTACCACATATATGTTGGGACTTAGCGCACCAGTTAAAGCACTCGGTCGGAACAACTATGTTTTCTAAACAATGAGTAATCGTACAATAATTTTGTTTAGAGGGAACGTTCAGTAGAGCGCTCTTTAAATGTTTGTTGTAAATCGCGTAGGAAGCACTATATAGTTCCTGCTCCAACTGTTTACTCGGTGGGCTGCTCCAGCTGCTGCTGCTGTGGCCATTCATGTTTAACTGAAACAAACAATTTATAATTATAAAGAGCCGTGGAACAAAGTGGCTTAAGCGCAATTATAGCCCCAAGGGCGAGTATCGATACAATCTCTACCTATTACACGTTTATCGTCATGCGGACTCAATATGACTTTGTCCTGCTTGATGGTAAATACAGTATGCTTTTTGGATTTTATTAAATACTGATGTCTTTTGAAGGTTGTTATATTAAACAAGGCTTTTTTATAGTCAGCAATAGTTATTTCCCTAACACTAGGCGCGGTGGATCCTTTAGATTTTTTTATAACCTTCCCATTCATAACCTCATACGCGTACATTTTTGCCCGCAGTCCTACAAACTCTAACATGATATCCCCGTTGTTTTCGTCTTTCATTAGACCGGGAACTTTTTATTAACAAGAGGTATTTGAAACGGGTTATTAGGATGAAAATCGGAAGTATCAAACCTATAAATGTCCTCTTTCATCGACTCGTAGATGTCCGGAACTGTAAAGGAGTATACGAGACTATCGGTATCCGTATACAGCAGTTTTGCGCAATTTTTGAATTTCTCCAAGACGTAGCCGTAATGGAAATTGTAAAGGAAAGTTTTAGATACGTCTAAAACAGCAAATCCTGCATAAATCGGTTTATTTAGAAAGACCTCTAATCGATTCATTTCAATAATGACCATATCATCATCGAAAAGTGTGCAACTATGAAAATTTGGTTTCGCAATGTACGCGCGAGCCCCGTAGCGACCCTCCCATTTAGTTACCAAACGCACATCTTTATATTTTCTTACATTCTCCATAAGCTTTCCGAACACGCTATTAATCATCGACTTGTAGAATTTTTTGTCAAACTCGTTTCTAGACTGCTGCCTCATGTGCGTATTCAAATCGATATATTTCTTTAGCCACGGCGATTGTTTAAAACGGAGCACACGATGGATTTTAATCAGCTGTAAGCCATGCCGGACGTACAACTTTAAATTTCTGTAGTGCACGATATAGTTGCGTTTCGGGTACAACGTAAGCAGTAATTTCTTTATCTTTGAGCCCGGAGGAATCATGTGTTCCGGACCTAAGGGTAGATCACTATGCAAGCTATGCAATTCTTGGGGATAATCTAAATCGCATTCCACGATGTACCCGATATCTGCATCGTCGGGATGGTTTAGTAAATCTAAGTTTTCGAAATCATTGACAAAGGAAAAATCACCGTAAGGCAAAGGTTCACACATTGTGACTCCGTATAAGGAATTCACGTCAAAGTACATGAGATAGGTCGACGCAACGTTGGGATCGTATCTGTCCTCCATATATTTATTGTTTGCTTTCGCGTATCGAGTAGAACATTGGCACACGCCGCCTCGAATACCATCCTCTATAAACATTATTTGGTCGATATCGGTCATCAGTTCCAATCTAATTCCGGTACTTTTGAGCATGGCATCAAAGGCCAATCCGGGCGCCGTGAAATAATGTAACGGATCAAGTTGGTAGGTACGCAGACACGTTTCCCGAAAATTTTCAAAAACGTCGGCCAAAAGAAGGACGTCTGTTTTCAAATACAAGTCAGCATACTGACCCAAGTTTTCAATCGAAAACGTATTCCACACAGTCAAAGCGTGAGCGTAATCGTCGTCGCTAATGCCCTCGTTACGTAAGAAACTAAAAAATGCGTTTTTTTGCGGTAACTCGGTTTCACTTAACCGCCCCCACGAATCTACATACTCGTATGGAAAAACACCTTTTTTGGTTAACAAATTAAATTCGATGTCGTTACGACTGTGCGCTCTCGTAATGGTTTTCATGTCGCTTTTCAAGTACGACGCCAGCTTATCTAAACCGCTACTCATGAATCTAAACGAGTCGATGAATCTAAACTGAATTTTGGTATTATCTACATGCTTGGTAAAGGATATGTACTTCTCTTTGTTCAAAGGCAAGAGTTTAATGTCGCCAGGTATACCGGTTGCCAGTTGGCGAATGAGAAAATGAGAATCGTACCCGCTTAGGTTGTGAAATACGACCGGTATTACGTGGGAATCCTGATAATTTAGGTTACACCCTCTGTGGGCTGGACCTCTGTACTCGCCCTTTCCCAAATGTGAGTGATCCCGAACCTTAATATCGTGCTCTAAAAAGGGCTTCTGACATATGTGACAATGAGTGGAGTCATTGAAATGTTTAATCTGCGCCCAAGTTAACGTTTCCATAGGAACTATATTCTCAAAAATGTTATTACACCACGTGGCGATATCCTGCAGTTGATTAACGAACCACTTAATGCAGTCGGGTCCTCTAAATGATAAAAATTTTGATTTCGTATCATCGTAGGAACATTTTAAGAATAAAGCTATAGCGAAGGGCACATGCTTTTGGTACAATGTAGTGTTTGTATCACTAACGTTATCGCATTTAACCAAAATGCTTTCTACATCTGCGTAAATTGCAAACGGTACCGTTTCTTTATACAAATGATTGCTAAACTCTAAATACTTTGCGTCGTCATCGGGCAAGCGCACGGAGCATTTATTAATTTTGTGACACTTGATCGAATGTTTTTGTAGTATAGCATCGGTGGAAAAATGGTTTAAACATACGTTACAAAAAAAATTCTTATGACCTCGCCTTGAGAGCTGTGACGATAGTAACGCCGACATATCCTTAATCCAAGCGAAGTGGTAGGATTTTTCCCTCGACTTATTATTATTATTATTATTATAGGACGATAGTAGTAACAAGTTTATAGTTTTTTTTGCATTAACATTATCGCTTAACATGAAAGGTAATACATTTTTTTTCACCACGCAATACAAGTGAATAGCTAAATCGTTAAGTTGTTCGAATTTTTTAATATCGGTTAGTTTGATAGGGAATTTAAACGGCGCATGATTCAAAACATCATCGAAATGGGGATAGCTATTAACTCTATCTGCATTTTTATCTACGGGATAGAGGGCCGAAACAACGGACCACAGGAAGCAAAATTCATCATTGTTTCTAACGTTCACAACGGCCCTCTTTATGGCAATATGATGCGGTACTTTAACGTAAGTGGAATAGCCACCTTTAAGGGGAACGAACCTATTGATATTTACTTTTAAATGTAATACTTCACTGAGTGCCCACCCCGAACCCTCCTCCTGAAACTCCTCTAACTTGGATTTAAGTTTATCGATCACGTAATCCTGATACCACGCCTTAATGTCCGTGCCGGCCGTAATAATGGAATTTTTAGTAGAAAATGTTTTTAAATCGATATTGTGATTTTGAGGATCGATAAAGTTACATGAGAAAATTACGTTTACCTTGATCATTGATTGCTTTAAAATTATATTTACCTTACGTAAAAAACAGTGGTACGCCTTTTGTAAAAACTCTAAAGGATCCTTGTACCCGAAATTGATAATAATTCCAGTCAGTAGTCTACCATTAAAGCAGGACATTACCGAATGCCAAACTAAAGTACGTGTTTTAGTAGTAGTAGTAGTAGTAGTAGTAGCACAGCCATTTATTCCACGGCCCTGTTTTTTAATAGGTACAAGTCTTAATTTACGTTGTTGTAGTATGGCAAGATAATGCTTTAACAATGCCAAATTACTTTCGAGTCTATGAGGATTCTCAGAGGGATTATCTACGTGAATGTTATTTTTAATCGCTTTTTCAATCAGTGAAATGTTGGTCCTAAGTATAGCAATGTGTTTTACAATGTCTGATTCATGCTTTAATAATTTAATCGCACTTTGAGTCAAGCGAACAATGTCACAGCTGGCACTCGACACAGATTGCATACTTACAATCACTTTATCGAAATTACTCCAATAAACGTATCCAAAGAAGTGTGTAGCACAAATGTTACGATAAGAGATACACTTCCTGTAAGACTAGTGCAACGAACTAAGTATTGCGACCCCAGTCGACGACGAACGTGTGTTGTAATGTTACTCGCATATCTTTATATAGACTCGAACTCACCGTGAAATGATATGCAAGATATTGTTTTTTCGCTGACGAGGCAGTATAATCTGTTTCCTAGAACGATGATGGCAACAGAGGTGCACGTGTTCTTTTCGCTTACGTGGCAGTATTATCTGTTTCCTAGAACGGTGCGATGCCAGGTGTTCTTTTCGCTTACTAGGCAGTATTATATGTGTATCCTGCAGGTGCTCTTTTGCCCCCTTATCCCCGTAGCGTACTGCTAACCTCAACAAAAAATTGTACGATATATAGTGGGGGAAATTAGTTCCGCTCATTATTATTATTAAGTATTATACCGTCAACCGCATCGCAATGGCTACGCAACGAAAGTTTTCAAAGTTATCTTTAAAAAGAAAAGTGCCGGAGCCAGCCACTTTGAAAAAAGTGAATTGGGGTCCACAACCGCCATCAGCAGCATCCACTTCGAAAAAAGTGAATTGTGGTCCACAACCGCCATCAGCAACATCCAGCTCGAAAAAAGTTAATTGTGGTCCGCAACCGTCATCAGCAACATCCACTTCGAAAAAAGTGAATTGTGGTCCACAACCACCAGCAACAACACCACTGCCAACATTAATACCACTACCGCAACAGCCACCGGAAGTAAATAATGGAGAGCTAATGAAGCAGTTGCTTTGGCAAAAGTGCGACAACAACCTCCCAAATTTAAATGAGGATTATAGCATAATCACCATCATGTCAGAGGGAGAGAGTCTCGAAGCCAAACTACGGTAAATATTTTTTATATTTGTGTGTAATTCTTGTATTGGTAAAAGCTCTCTCTTATGCGTGTGTAATTTGTAGTACACCGGAAAATATGGGCGAGCGGTTCGCGCTGGACGAGTTGATGCAGCAGTTGGAGGGCAACGCCCAACATGTGTACGCTCCCCAACGGTAAATATGAAATAATTTTTTGGTCAGATATCTATGAATATTTATCTTACAGTATTATTGATACGCCGCATATGTCCGAAGAACAATCATCGCCGCCGCCACCAAGATCGACACCTCCACCACCATATCATGAGATTGAGGAACGATAGTAAGAACTTCGCCCCCTTATGAATAATAAATTGTAACAAAATGTTTAATTTTTACAGTGCCCCCGTAGGACAAAAGAATATGGACCAAATGGTACAGCTGTATGCGGCCGAAGGTGTACCTGCACGATGTCAATCACCAACTACACTCCATGACCTGGCCGAGCGCTCCTACGGGTGGCTGCAGAGGATGGTACCCGAGTACGGGGATAAATTGGCAGCCACCAGGAGCAGAATCAGCCGGCTGGAGTCGGAGTTGGAGGCTGCAAGAAAAGAAGAAACCGAAATCCAAGACACCCTCGGCCGCATACAAGTGTATGTGAAATTTGTGAAGGGGCAGAAATGGTGACAAAAGTTAGTGTACAAAAAAAATAGTGTAAGAACGTAGCCGGTTTTAGATTAGTTATTATAAGGTAGGTTAGTGTAAGATGTAAAAACTTTTGATTAGTTATAAGGTAGTAGTTTAAGTGTATGTTAATCAAAAAAAAAAAATAGCGAATAAATGATGTATATAAAAGTTAATTGTATTATTGAAGGCGTGAGAGGTACGTTTTACAAAGTATTTGCAAATTTTAGCGCTCTTAATTTTTTTAGTTTCCAGGGGGTTTTAGAAATGCAAAAAAATTTTCACTTGCACAAATGATATTGACAAGCGGTACGTAATCAAAGAAAAATATTAGCTTTTGAGAGTTCGAATTGGTTAGCCGCGTCCACCCAAAAACTAGCACTTTCACAATTGCAATTACTTTAAATTATAAGGGAACTAAAGGTACTTACGATTTGAGGCCCGTTTCAATGAAAAAATGATAAAATTTCCTGGTTTTAGTGTAAAAGTACAAATATCAAGCATTAATAATTTATATAAAGTGGTTCACAGTTGAATGAAGAATGCATTTAAAGCGCGACTGTAATATAAGAAAAGCTATATTTAGATAGGTAGTTTATGTTATCGCGCTAAAGAGATTACACTACTATACTTTCTTTTCTAGGTATATCTTAAACGCTATTATTTTATAAAGCATCTCGACGTACTATTAAACAATATTCCCTAATAACAAACATTTTTTCGGACTGTTTACATCTAATATTTTAAATGTTGCACGAATAATTCATGCAACAGTTTCGAAATTATGGTAAATAGCGGCAACTGCCTACCAAACCACTAATTTTGATTTAGTTTTCAATAAATGCCCCAAATTACATTGATCACTTTATTGTATAGCGATTATAACATATTTTTTTCGTAGAGAAATGCGCTTATTTATGAAACTCGGACACTGCAATTTTTATATGATATCCGCATATACCAGGATGTTTCAACTAATTTTTTGTTGGCTCATAGAAACATAGATAAAAATTCAAACTTCGTTTAATATTTTCTGTATGGTATACATAATGTCCTTAAAACTATAAAAATTGCGAAACATTTCAATTTGCCTATTTTACCTCCTTATTCCAAATTGTCTTATAAACAAACGCTGCACTTCTTGTGTATCCTCAATGTTACATAACACACCCTTACAACTTCCGCTAGAGGTTCTCTAAACAAACTATTAACGTAGGCACATTTTCTTTAGCTTTCGCTGCACTTCAAACAATTCTACATCGTACTTTAGCTTCCTAATATTTTTTAACAGTTCCTCGAGTCTTCTGCGTCGCTCTTTCCTATCATTTATTGTTGGTACTGTCTTAGTCATTGCTTCTTTTTGAAGTGTTTCTTCCACCTTGTAAGGCTTTATATATAATGAGAATTGTAGCCGTTACAACAACCCCTCTTAGTTACCATAAGAATCATAGCCAAGAAGAACACTGCGATCCACTGTGCTTTAGCTATGACACCTTAGCTGAGATATCAACTCCCCCTGTAAGGGGAAAAGTCACTAGATCTAGTAACTTTCTGGCACCAGATCTAGTGAGTTTTGATGTACCTACGCTCATTCATTAGCGACCGCCCTGTTGGTTAGAATCTCTCGCTGCATAGTAAAGCCGATTCTAACTCACAAAAGGCACTAGATCTAGTAACTTCACCAGATCTAGGGAGTTTTGAAAGTCGCCGACAGCGTTTGTACGCTCATTCATTAGTGACCGCTCGGTGGGTTAGAATCTCGCTACATAGTAAAGCCGATTCTAACTCACAAAAGTCACTAGATCTAGTAACTTCACCAGATCTAGTGAGTTTTGAAAGTCACCAATAGCGTTTGTACGCTCATTCATTAGTGACCGCTCGGTGGGTTAGAATCTCGCTGCATAGTAAAGCCGATTCTAACTCACAAAAGTCACTAGATCTAGTAACTTCACCAGATCTAGTGGCTTTTAGCGGAGATCCTCACCCCACTCTCTCTCTCTCTCTCTCTCTCTCGTAAAAAAGTAGGGCCGATACTAACTCAAAAAAGTCACTAGATCTGGTGGAAAAGTCACTAGATCTAGTGACTTTTTTGAGTTAGTATCGGCCCTATATTACTACTGACTTGGTGTTAATTATGATAATAAGTTGATGTTTTATTCACCTTGCCATCTGAATTTATTAATGGGACGTCATGGATCTCATATCCAAAGAGCTTTACCTACAGATATAGCACACCTTTCAATATCGAGTGTATTTTGTCTAAAAATGGAGTGTGGAGAGTAATAAAAGTTAATTAAGATTAGATAAGTATGATAATTGTCGAATACATTGTAGGTACATAAAGAGTTCCGTAAAGTTTTTGCAAGATGGATACCGAAACTTTTTAGGGGCAATCAAAAGAAAAAGCGGATTTATAAACGTAAAGGAGAACGCGTGCGATGAATCCAAAAAATCAAACACTGAATAGCGCAAGACAAAAACGTGCCGTTTAGCAGGGAAAATTACGACCACCGTATTGTCAAATGTTCAAAGTCTTATTGTGGTTGATTTTTTAAGAGGAAGATGCACTGTTAATGGTTCTTACTGTTGCCAATTTCTATCAGAGTGCTGAATCAGCGTTTAGATGAATAAGATGGAAGAAATACATCGGAAACGTAATCCTCAACCACGACTACAACATTCACCAGCACTCTGTTCATTCTGCTGAATATAACCGACGATATCATACGTGCAGTAGATAAGGGCCAAGTCACTTTATTAGTGCTACTTGATTATACAAAGGCTTTCGACTCGATAGACCACGCCCTCCTAATCGGTATTCTTGATAATCTCGGGTTTGATAGAACTGCACTAAAGCTTGTCAGTAGCTACTTGGACAATAGGCATCAGTCGGTCTTTGTTGGTGAAAAATGTTCTAGTTTCTTACGAGTAAGCAAAGGCGTACCGCAAGGATCTGTACTGGGCCCATTATTATTTACCATATACATCTCTGTTTTCCCAACAATACTAAAATCGTGCAAATCACACTTTTATGCCGATGACGCCCAAATTTACCTGTCCTTTCCACCATTGGAAGCTCAAAGCGCCTGCAAAAAATTAAACGACGACATTTTACGAATTTCAAAAATCTCAGAACATCACGGCCTACAACTTAATTCCAATAAAACCCAAGCGATTCTATTCGGGAGAGTCAATGAAAGATTACAGGCAACACCTAATATCTCTTTGAGTATGTATAATCAAAACATTCAATTAACAGACTCTGTAAAAAACCTGGGATTGGTCATGGACCATAAGTTAAGGTTCAAAGAACACATAACAAAATGTCTTAATGTTGGTTATGGCATGTTAAAGTTGCTTTTCCACAATAGGCACGTCTTAAACTTAAAATCAAAAACTATTCTTTGCGAAGCGCTCATATTGTCGAGGTTCAACCATTGTAATGTAGTGTATGGGCCATGTATTGATAACATTGATAATGGCAGAATCCAGAAACTACAAAATTCATGTATGCGCTTGATGTTTGGCATTAGGAAATACGAAAGGATTAGCCATAAGTTGTCTGTATTAAAGTGGTTGAACATGTCCCAACGACGGGATTTACATGCTGCGTCCCTTTTCCATAGTTTTATTAGTAATAAGTGCCCAAAATATCTGTATAATAAAATAACGTTCCGCACAGATGTTCATACTCTAAACTTGCGTTATAAAGGATTACTTACACCACCTCTTCATAAAACTGAATACTTTAAAAGATCTTTTACATATAACATAGTTAAAACGTATAACAGTCTCCCCGACAGTTTAAAATCTCTCTCCCCGATTAATTTCAAAACAAAACTGCGTAACATGATGAAGCGTGGCCAAGCATTTCAATGACATTTCAATAACATTTCAATTTTAACATTCCAATCTCAAAATAATAATATTACACAAGCTAACTGACCAAGTATAATGTTTCCCCTCGCCGCACATCTTTGCACACAGGGTTAAGTGGAAGAGCAGACGGCAAAATTCTTTTTTGCTGAACTGAACTTCGCCCTGTAATTTCGTTTAATTAAATTGTTTATTTTTGGTATATTTAAATAAAGACAATATTATTATTATTATTATTATTCGACTCTACAGAGAATTGAAAATTTGCGTTAGGAACCACTTCATCTCTCCCTTGGAAACATATCAAGAAAGGCGCTGTATCAAATGCCCTACATTTTCCGTCACACATAATAGGTTTTTAACAATTTAATTAATTAATTATCTGTTTGTCTCTTGGGGGATACTAAATCGTCATTGCCAGACCTTCAATTTAATGTAATACTTACATTGGTCTTTTGTCTTATTTGAATACATTTCCTAATTAATTATGTAGCTAATTTGATGTTTGGAATTTTTGCGCCATTGCTTGTGTATTACGCGGTGTATAATGAACTACGTAAGTACTCAAGTTTCTTCTTTCCTAAACGGCTAATTCTTTTAAATTCTCTTCAAATTCAAATGTATGGTTACAATAAATGCAACAAATTTTTTATATTTATCCTTCTAAAATGGTACTGACGTAGCACAATAACAGCACCAAATAATTCCTGAAATAATTTAAATTCCGATTTTTGGTATGGGTATTATGGCAACTAGAAGAGATAGAGGGACGATTAAATGGGGAAAAATTGCAGTTTTTACAGTTCAATTTAATGAGCTTTTGGTTTTTGAAGAAAATGTATAGCTAAGTACATGTCAAGCAAATCATTTTTTCGTTTTTTTTTTGTTCAGAAAAGTTTAGAAAAAATGTGAAAAGGATTATGGATAACTATGGGTTCAATAATAGGTACAGTTTATCATGGTCTAAGACATGGCCAACTATGGTTTCCATTAGAAAAATCACAAGATTGTGTCATAACTCAAAAATTAGAACTTAAATAAATAATTTGATTAAACTGTAGGTAATATTGATTAATCATTTTCTCCCCTACACATTTCTCTAAAATCACATTTTATAATTAAGCTCTAATTTTTGAGTTATAACACAATCTTGTGATTTTTCTAATGGAAAGTATAGTTATAAATAGGTCCCATTTTCAACGATTCTAACAATATATCACTTGACGTAAGTACTTATTTTCATAAAATATACTACTATCGGAGTAAAAATGCAAGGCCTCTGACTTTAAGTGGTCATAACGAAGAAACTGGGGGGTTTAATTTCTTCATTTTTGGGCAGTACATTAGTCATTTATATATGTTTAACATGTGTAAAAATCAAATTGGTAGAATCAGTTGTTTAACTTCTATTTAAATTAACAGCAATAAAAACGCTGTATTTAGTATTTTCCTGGCTGACGGTCAGTTTTAACTTATCATAAAATTGTTATTGTTTCATAAATTGTTACCAAATTTACAAATGTTGTAGCACACATACTTCTGAAAAGTCGACGGCCAATAAATATTGATTATTCATTTATAATTAACTGGTCTTATAAGCCCTAACTGAAAATGAGCTATTTTGCAATATACGGTAACTGAAGAAAAAATTCTTGTTTTAAATGCTAAATTTGTATTACTCAAATCGAGCCGCACTATTGCTTTATTGAAAACAAAATTTGTTTTCTTGTAATTCAAAGTAAATGTTATAATTATCGCGAAAGAAAGACGCACATATTCCCGCGAAGTAATCTACCACATCGTAAATCGTGAGCGACAAACCACAACAATGTGATTATTCTTTAGCATTGTACAAAAACATGCGCTTCATAGCAATAGTGTACGGCACCATCTTACACCCCGTACCGCACCACGCCGCGCTAACGCAAGCATCCATCCTTTTTTCCAAATTTCTTTTAAATAATACATGCATACATGGCATTATTTTTGTGAATCGTATTAGACCACAATATCATTGCTTTAACCTTGTTATGTTACTGTCAATATTATTAATATCGAACGTTCAGGTACTGAGTTACACAAGATGTCGTTTTTTTCATTTTAGTTTTAAGACTAATAAACCAATTGGCCTCAAAAGCATCTCACACCGACAAAAAAGTATACACTTGTCAAATATATAAGTATCTACCACTCAGTTTCAATAATATAGCCGTAATTAATTTTTAAAGTCGAGCGCTTGTGCGATTTCAGTCATAATTAGCGCTTTTTCGCACATAAATTAATACAGAAAATTAACGATGTGTTGCAAAAATCTAAAACTGTACACCTTTTTGTAGGAATAAATGATCTTTTAAATGCACTTTGTTTAACGTAGTTGGTTATGTAAACAATTTGACAAATGCGCATTGCAATTAATAACAAAATTCAAGTTAGTTATAAACAAAATTTTTTAATCTCGAAACTATAAACATATTTTTACTTGTTAAATTGGTGTTTCGAAAGCCTAAAGTATAATTACTTCAGTATACTGAAGATGGCAAGTGGGATCCTGTCGCAACGTCGAGTTAACGGTTAGAGACTATTACAAATTTTAACGCGGGCCATCACCCAAAAACACAAATTTAGCATATGCATGACGCGGAAATTTGAAATTCAACATATTTTTATTTGCATACTACCCTGTCTCCTTCTACGTTACGTATACGCTAAAAAGGAGATACAATAATTATTATTATTATAAAAATATTTTATGCAGAAAATGACAAAACGATAAATTAAGATACAATAAAGAAAATTATAACGTAAATAAAGTGGTATTAAACAACGTGATTGAAGAAGTAAGTAGGTATGTACATCAATTATTTAAGACAAAAGATTTCAAAAAAGTTCGAGTAATGCACAAGTTACATCGTGTTAAAACGAAATTTGTTGTGGTTTTTCTAACTAAATCTTCATCAATATTAGCAAAAACTTCAAACACAGCTTGTGTAATTTCATCTACTGTGCTATAAGATTTTTGGTGTACCTTCATTTTTACAATTCCCCACAAATAAAAATCCTAAACAGAAAGATCAGAGGATCGAGGTGGCCAAGCAATAGACGCATTTCTTCCTATCCATGAATTAGAAGACGTTTTTCGTGTAAATGATTTACTGTAATTTGTTTATGTGGTGATACCTCATCGTGTTGAAACCATTTGAGCATACCAAGTGTCTGTAAAGGTAACTCCTCTAACATATTTTCAAAACCGTTCTGTGGAAGCGAAGATAACGATCACTAGTTAATATATGAAATATGTTTGCATCAGACGTGCCACTACGTTTATCTCTATCTCTTGGTTAATGGATTTCACCGGATCATTTGGATTACGGAAAGAACCATAATCTCTTAAATTATCGCGGCGATCAAAATAACGATATTTTTATAGTACCAAATGTAACACTCAATCATATCACGCTTTTCCTCATTCAAAAAACTCATAATTTCTATATTTATAAAAATAAGTATGTTAAGTGATATATTATTAGAATCGATGAAAAATGATCTTTTTTATAAAGACATGGCCAACTATGGTTTCCATAAGAAAAAACACAAGTTTGTATCACAACTCAAATATTAGAACTGAAATTCACTTTGATTAAACCGTAGGTGATATTGAGCCCATAATTATTATCAACCATTTCTTTACACATTTCTTTAAAATCAATAATCATAGAGCTATAATCGAAAAAACCAAAAAATGATTTTTTTGAGATATCCAGCTAACCATGCATTTGTTTCAAAAAACGAAAAGCTCATTAAATTGAGCTGGTAAAATTGCTATTCGTTACCTATTTAATATTTTCTCTATCTCTGCTAGTTTCCAAGATCCCCATACTAAACATCGGAAAAAACTCACTCTGTATACAATGAACGACAAAATTGTGACAAAGCTACACGAAGTTAAAATTTTGGACGTTGAAAATATGTAAATATTTTAATGATATTTAGATCAAGAAAATTATTGTCCCTAATACACAATAGATCAATAGAAGATTTCTTTCCTGTGTAATCACCAAGTGACCACCCGATTCAATTTCTTATCTAATGAATTCGGAATCTATAGGTCTGTTCAAATTATCCCCTAAGTTCAAATCCGTTATAGATGACGTTAACGGTACTGAACTCTTATAGACTAGATCATTGTTCTAATGAAAAAGAATGTGACAATTTCCCTCTTTTTCCTTTGATCACACAAACGCTTATTTAGTATTTTGTAATAGTATTTAGTAATACTAATTATAACCTTTCTTGTAAGGTAGTCTATGAACAAAATCCCTTCCGCATCCCTAAATATACTGTCCACAATCTTTCGTATCGAAAACTGCACGTGAAGTTTTTGAAGAAAAGGGAATCCTCGATGACACCACTTCGCGCTTTGTAAGCTGAAATAATGACCCCGGTTTCATCAACAGTCGGAAACCGATGAACAAAATTACCTGGATTCCATTGAAATAACATTAAATTTGCCTCCCGACAAATTTTATTAGGTGACTTTTTTATTCAATTGCGCCCATCTCACCGAAATCCTGTGGAGGCCTAAAATAACCGTTTGGAATAGTTCCAGTGGCACCCTAACAAATACCTCTACGAGTTCATTGTTTTCAGTTCTGTGCTGTGCTCTATCCTTATTTTTGTATAGCTCTACAGTTTTCTTTGGATGTTGTATTGCTTATGTGTGACTTTATTGTTTTTCTCTTAAATTGACTTTGGGTTTTTGTACATTAAGTGTTAGTGGTTTTTCTATAAAATAAATTGCAGGAGCAGTTGTTAACTGATAGTGATATGAAGCATCGTTTCGACAAACGGCTGAATGAATTATGTTCATCTGAAGGTCAGAATATGCAAATTCTCACAAAACCACAATACTTAATAGTTAATAGAAAAGGTTAAAACATCTAAAAGCAAAGTGGTAAATAAAAAAACCGAGGATTATCAGCGTTTACGCAGGTTTGGCGTAATGACTATTGGAGAGAAGGTAAAGTTGATAGTTCCCGTAGAGGAAGGTAAAGGGCAAATTTGGTTTTATGTACCTACATCGGGAAGAGATATTTCAACTTTTACATGATGCACATATTTCAATTGGGCACGGTGGTCGAAATCGTATGGAAAAAGAGATGAATATAAAGTATAAAAACATCACAAGGGAAATGATTGTAACCTACGTAAATTTATGTATGATCTGCGAAAAAAAACACAGTGTACCAAAAAAGGGTTTAGTTGTTAGACCGACAATAAGTAAAAACATGAACTCAAGATGTCAAGTCGATTTAATCGACATGCAGTCGCAAGCTGATGTTGAATATAAATTCATACTTGTATATCAAGAACATTTAACTAAATTTATTCAACTTCGACCTCTTAAAAGCAAAAGAGCAGAAGAAGTAGCTCAGAAATTTCACTAAGAGAATGTGCAAGAATGTTATCCAAGACAGAGGGTCAAGGCTATAGTCGATGTGGCTGTAAAGGGGGCTGTAAATCTGACAAGTGCAAGTGTCGTAAAGAAAAAAAGGTATGTAACTCGAAATGTCACCAAAGTGGAAGCTGCTCCAATAACTGTAGGATTTGACATTTTGTGTGTATTTGTAAGCAGGTAGGTAGTTAAGTTAAAACTAGCTAGTATGTTTTTTTAGCTAGTTTGTTTGTTTGTTAGTTATTTAAAAATTAGTTTTAATGTAATATATCCTCTTATTTTTGTATGTATATGAATAAAAAAATTCTCAAATTGCCCACGTGACTTCCAGCATTATTCATAATGTCCGGGCAATGTGTTATATTATCGTAAACAAATACAAAATAATTACATTGCCCGGGAATTATAAATAATGTCCGAAATAATCAAATTGACCGTAACATATAAATTACACAAACATTAATCATTTTCTTTTTAGATATTCTGTTTACCAACATGAAGGCACATTTATTTTCATGGATTGACTACACGTGTTTTATTGTTATATCATCCTTAACATGTTTCATTGGGTTATATTTTGGAGTTTATTTAAAGCCAAAAACGACAAACGAATATATTTTTGGTGGGAAAAATATGAAATGATTACTAATATGCCTAAGCCTTGCTGCAAGGTAATAACACATCAAAAACAGCTAGAGTGGAAATGTTTGTTTCCAGCGGATTTTCTGGACAAACCACCATAGGATACACTACAGAAATTTATTTACATGGAAGTCAAATTATTTTAACCTGCGTATCACTTTTCTTGGTCGATGTGATAAACTATAATTTCTTTTTACCAGTTTTTTGCAAATTACAACTAAGAAATGTCTTCCAATACTTAGAAATGAGGTTTAATAGATACTTGAAAAACGGTGTAGTTTTTATTGGGTTATTAAATGGAATGTTTATTTTATCATCTCTTACATTTGGCCAAGGTAATATTACATAGGTTTAGATTTTATTATGCATTTTCTTATATTTTTAGCATCTGGGTTGAATCCACATACCATTGTAATCATAATGACCTGTGTGTGCGTATTCTATACAAGTTTAGGAGGAGTAAGGGCTGTAGTATGGGCTGATGTAGTACAGTTAACGATAACATTTTTTACACTAGTTACTGTTATAGTAATGGGAATTATTTCCATTGGCGGTATAGAAATGCTAATGAAAAGGGCAAGCGAAGGACACAGACTGCCCATTCTTAAGTAGCTTTATCAACGTTTACCAATGTAAATGCCGATTAAATCTGTTTGTTTTAGCTTCAACCCTGATCCTACAGTTAGAATATCCTTTTGGACGATTATATTTGGATACACATTATCACGTTGTACATTTACATGTACAACGCCGTCATCTGTTCAGAGGTACCAATCTGTACCAAGGAATACAATAAAACGGTTTTTTTTCTTTTTTTTTTGTGGTTTTTATGCATAAATTATGCTCATACAACCAGCTACTTTGTAGTTATAGTAGTTTTCCTAGGTAATTCAAATGGTTATGTCGGCATCTTTGATGTATCTTAAAAGTATATTATCTATTCTATTATCATTTAAACACAGCAAATACATCAGGTTATAGGGCATGGGTATTTTAAGTTGCAATAGTTGACTATGTACTTTCCGTATTTCCGTTTCATGTAATTTGCATTCAAAAAAGATATGCTCCAGAGTTCCTGCGACTGAGCACTTTTGACACAAATCGGTTTCAATTATATTTAATTTAAACAAATGGGCCGGAAAGCATCCGTGGCCAAGTCTAACTCTGGTAAAAACTGTTGTCAATTTCCTAGGTTGCTTTTTCCCCCACAAACCAAGGTTTCGCAGGGATGTTTTGTTGTATTAAGGTATATCTCGTTCCATTTGTAAATTTGTACTCAGCATACGCATTATATTTGTTATTTCATCAATCGATAATCCATTATTTATTGAGAATTCTGAGGTGCAACTATTTTTAGCTAATTTATCGACAACTTCGTTATACTTAAGTCCTGCGTGCGCTTTAACCCAGATAAATTTTATGCTGTATCCTCTCGACAGCAGCTGGTTATATTTTATTTTTATTTGTAGGTACTATGTTAAAATTCAGTCGAAGCGACAGCGGGTGATATTGGTTTTTTATAGTGCTTAATACCGATTTTGAGTCCGTTAAGATTATAACCTTTTCATATGGAGTTTTGTCCAGCCATTCTAAAACCTGGAGAATTGCTATAGCTTCAGCGCTAAAAACCGATGTATTGCCTGATAGTCTATATTGTCGCCGCCGATTAAGAATAGGTACGTAGAAGGCGCATCCAGTGGTTCCTTCCCGTTGTGATCCGTCCGTATAAATTTGTAGGTGGTCGTTATACTTATCGAGAACACACGAAAGAGTATTGGCGTATTCTTCGCGTGTATGTTCATATTTCGGAAGAATAACATTCGCACCTGTGATTAAATCCATGTATTTCAATGACTCGGTTAACGTAGATCTTTTGGCCAATCTTGCAATATCATGGCTGGTGCTGCGAAATGCTGTGCACAATGGGGGAGACTTCTTCTTTTCCCAGTACTTATTGGTTAGGTCAAAAACATTTATTTTTTGTACTTTCAGTAAAAACTCTGAATTTTTGTAAACAGACTTTATGATAAATTTTTCAGCCAATAGTTCCAGTCTCAATTTATGATAAATTTTTCAGCCAATAGTTCCAGTCTCAATAATATTGGTATTGCTTCAATCGGTGACGATCTAGTTGCCCCAATAGCAATCCTGATTGCTTTGTTTTGTATTATTTCTATTTTCTTCAGGATCGATTTACTGGCACTACCATACAGAATTCCACCATAATCCAGAATCGATCTTATATAATTTTTATAAAAAAGAAGTGCGATAGATGGGTCTGCACCCCACCACGATTTAGTTACCAGTTTCATAAAGCTTATACCTTTTTCGCATCTTGTCACGACATGTTCAATATGCGGTTTCCAAGTAAGTTTCTTGTCTAAGATCAGACCTAGGTATTTAGTTGATGTACAATACGGAAAATTTACTTCGGCAAGTTTTATTTCGGTTCTGATTGGCGTATTATATCTCGTGAATATGGTTGCTACGGATTTGGTCACAGTCAGCTCGAACCCGTTCTGTGTCAGCCAGTTTTTGATATATCCAAAGGATTTGCTCAAGGAATTTATGCAAACATCCATTTCGTTATTTTGCGTGTAAAAACAAAAGTCATCGGCATATTGAGTTAATTGTACTTGTTTCTCCACACACAATCTATGCAGATCGGCAGTGTACATGTTATACAAAAGAGGACTTAAAACACTCCCCTGAGCCAGTCCCGCTGATATCCGGCGAGGCCCATTGAGTTGTTTTTCTTTTTGTGTACGTAAATAGTTCTGTTGGTGTAAAGATTTGTAATCATGTAAGCTATTCGACGAGGAATTTGACATCTTATCATTTTTTGATACAAAATACTTAATTCGACGTTATCATAAGCGCTTTTAATGTCAATAAATAAGGTAGCCATGTATTCATTATGCGCAAAAGTATTCTGTATGTCATTAGTGATATGGACAAGGGCATCAATTGTCCCGACGCCCTTTTTAAAGCCAAATTGTCTGCTCGGTAGTTGAAAGACCCTATCAAACCACCATTCCAACCTGATTTTTATTAGCTTTTCAAAGGTTTTGAATATACATGATAATAGGGAGATGGGCCGGTATGATTCCGCCCTATTGGGATCTTTATTTGGTTTTAGTATGGGTACCACTAAAATGTCCTTCCAGCTTTCGAGATTTTCTCCACGAACCCAAATATCATTAAATATCTCAAGTAAGTATGACCTACCTGACGGTGGCATATGTTTTAACATAAGATACTTGATGCCATCCAACCCAGGACTGGTATCTCTTGTATTATTTAAGACCAAGTTTAGCTCTAATGATGAAAATCGGTCAGACAAAATTGAACCCCCAGCATTGATCCGTTGTGGTGCGGGAATCACTGGGCAAACAACAGGTGGCGCTATATTGTCCATAAATTCTTCAATCCAAGAGGAGTTGCTACATTCCCTTTTAATTGTGGGTAACCTATTTAACATGTTGGCTTGCCTCCAAATATCTGTGTTTGAAGTTTGATTATTAAGTTTTGATATCCATGTCATCCAACTATTTCTTGCTTTTTTCTTGAATAACCTTTTACTACGAGCTATCTCTCGTTGACAAGCTACGAAATTTTCAAGGGTACAAGAGTTTTTATACTTTGTTAAGGTCGCCCTTCTTTTGCTCAAGCTTCCTGCACAGACTGCCCATTCTTCAGTAGCTTTATCAGCGTTTACCAATGTAAATGCCGATTAAATCTTTTTGTTTTAGCTTCAACCCTGATCCTACAGTTAGAATATCCTTTTGGACTATTATATTTGGATACACATTATCACGTTGTACATTTACATGTACAACGCCGTCATCTGTTCAGAGGTACCAATCTGTACCAAGGAATACAATAAAACGGTTAGTTAAGCGATGTAGCAATCGAAAAATATTCTTTTTATTATAGGCTTGTTATTATGCACTCATTAACTTACAGTATAATTAAAATGACATGTTGTGCTCTAGCGTTAGTTACATATGGAAAATACTTTGATTGTGATCCGATATCAGTTGGTGATGTTCAAAAATCGGACCAGATTGTAGCTTATTTTATAACTGAAATTACCTCGCACATTCCAGGATTTAATGGTATATTTGTAGCAGCACTATTTGGATCATCCTTAAGGTACACATTTATGTTATCAAAACACAATTCTTAGCACGTACGTACCTAAATTATTTATATTCCAGTATTTCCTCTACAATGTTAAATACTCTATCTGGTATCATGTACTTTGATGTTACACAATGGTTTGTACCTAAGAAGTATTTGAAATTTCATAGGGAAGTGATTCTTATGAAAATATTTGTTGTTATTCTTGGTGTTATTTCGATAGGGTTAATGTACGCATTTAAAAATATTGGAACAATTTACGAAACGGTTCATACCGTCAAGGCAATTAGTACTGCAGGTGTCGGTTTTGGAATATTTACGCTAGGACTCTTTGTACCTCTTTCAAACGTAAAAGTAAGGACCCCTTCTTGCAATTTTAGGGAGCGTTTTGTGGAGGTATCACATCTTTGCTATTGATTAGTTTTATTATTATACAAAGTCAGATATATGTACGAAATGGTTTACTTAAACGTCATGTTCCAAAACCACTTCACACATTTGGTTGCAATAATACATTAGGTACCGAGGAATTTTACAAGTTCACTTACGGCACCGGTCAAGTTAAGTATTTTCTTATATTGATCATAATTTAATTTTCTTCTCGTTAGTAGTGTAGATGAACAACCCTTTTGGTTATTCAGAATTTCCTTCCAATATTACGATTTGATCTCAACGCTAAATACTCTGATTATTGGAAGTTTGATTAGCTGGTTGACTAGGAGAAACGATAATCCATCAGTTCATCCGGAGCATTTAAGTCCTATTGCGCGAAAGTTCTATAAACCTCGATGTGAACCACAAGTTCAACCACAAGAATCTGAGTTTTTCAATAAAACGGAACAAAATTAGTACGTCGGTATACTATGAGAAATGTGAATCAAATGTAGGTTTTTAATAAATGATAAAAACGGGTTATTGGGTGTAGACCACAAAACGTGTATTAACAATGTTTTTTTATTATTCAATATTTCGCTAATCAGATATTAGCTTCATCAGGAACTAAAAATTAGAACAGTGACAATTACAATGAATCAATTTTTCTAAAATTTTTAACTTACTATAAATTAGTTGTTAATTAAGTTGTAACATAGGAACTTCATTAGAACGTTAAAAACGAATTTCATAATATAACTCTAGAAGAGATGAGCACCGTCCAACAGGTAGACGAACAATGACTTTAATGGCGGTAATGTGTGGTTATCAACCTACACAAGGTGGAGGTTGATAACAACTAACGTAAAGTTGTAAACAAGATAAGAAGTTCAAAATGTAGTGTAAAAAAATTTTTTTCAATAGTAAGTTTGTAAGTGGAGGAATGTACATTAATTAATTGAGAATTAATTCTTAACAATAAAAAATTATTAATAATTTCTTAAGGAAAATAACACGTTAAAATTGTACACTAGTTGGTAGCTAATTAGAGTTGGTCGAGTTATGCATGGCCAGTAGATTGGCGTAAATGACATGTAGATTATCTACATCAGATCTAAAGTTAACAGATTGTTTAAGATACTTATTAATTTCAACCATCTCCATCAATTTGAGGGTAGTTCTGTTGTTAGAGCGGTTTAAAATGGAAACATTATCAAAATCAAATTGGTGTCCCAAATCTAGGGCATGATTGGCTAAAGCACATCTAGTTTTTTTGGTTTTAATATCACTTCTGTGGGTGGATAGTCGAGATTTCAGCCAACAGTTAGTTAACCCGATGTAGACTTTGTTGCAGGTCGTGCAAGGAACATTATAAATGACACCTGATTGAAGTAATATAGGTGTTTTATCCTTGAGCTTCGTAAAAAGTTGGTTCAGTGGAGAAGGGTTGTAATAAGCAAATTTCGTATCGGCATGCCTTAAGATGTTGGTAAGTTGGTGGGTGATATCCGGAATGTACGGGAGTCTTGAGTATCTGGGAATGGAGACGGCAGCGGGTTGTTGAGTTGCACTAGTGGTGGCTGGTTGGTTATGCCGTTGGTGAAGATTACAGTTGTTGTTAAATAAAATGTTGTTGACCAGGGACCTCGGAAAATTGTTAGTTATGAACATTGTAGACAGTCTTTTCTGACTAAAAACTAGATTTAATCAATTTAATTGCGGATGTGGAATGTGCTCTCTCACCATTTTCCAATGAAACTCAAGACATCAAAAGAGGCCAAGTCACCAATGTCATAACGAATTATGTCATGCAGCATCAACCTATGAGGACAATGCACTCATCACTTTCAATTCCATTCACTACAAGTTACAATTCACGGTGGAAAGGGAGGACAACAATGGGGTCCCCTTCCTTGACACAAAGTTAATTAGAACATCAGATAACAAAATCTTTATTGATTGGTACACGAAACCAACTCATTCGGGCCGTTACATCAACTTTAATTCGAACCACATCATGAGGCAAAAAGTCAACACTCTGAAAGGGATGAAGAACCGCGTCTTAAAAATTTCCCACGTTACCTTCCAGCGGAAAAACTTGAAAAGACTGTCTACAATGTTCATAACTAACAATTTTCCGAGGTCCCTGGTCAACAACATTTTATTTAACAACAACTGTAATCTTCACCAACGGCATAACCAACCAGCCACCACTAGTGCAACTCAACAACCCGCTGCCGTCTCCATTCCCAGATACTCAAGACTCCCGTACATTCCGGATATCACCCACCAACTTACCAACATCTTAAGGCATGCCGATACGAAATTTGCTTATTACAACCCTTCTCCACTGAACCAACTTTTTACGAAGCTCAAGGATAAAACACCTATATTACTTCAATCAGGTGTCATTTATAATGTTCCTTGCACGACCTGCAACAAAGTCTACATCGGGTTAACTAACTGTTGGCTGAAATCTCGACTATCCACCCACAGAAGTGATATTAAAACCAAAAAAACTAGATGTGCTTTAGCCAATCATGCCCTAGATTTGGGACACCAATTTGATTTTGATAATGTTTCCATTTTAAACCGCTCTAACAACAGAACTACCCTCAAATTGATGGAGATGGTTGAAATTAATAAGTATCTTAAACAATCTGTTAACTTTAGATCTGATGTAGATAATCTACATGTCATTTACGCCAATCTACTGGCCATGCATAACTCGACCAACTCTAATTAGCTACCAACTAGTGTACAATTTTAACGTGTTATTTTCCTTAAGAAATTATTAATAATTTTTTATTGTTACCAATTAATTCTCAATTAATTAATGTACATTCCTCCACTTACAAACTTACTATTGAAAAAATTTTTTTTACACTACATTTTGAACTTCTTATCTTGTTTACAACTTTACGTTAGTTGTTATCAACCTCCACCTTGTGTAGGTTGATAACCACACATTACCGCCATTAAAGTCATTGTTCGTCTACCTGTTGGACGGTGCTCATCTCTTCTAGAGTTATATTATGAAATTCGTTTTTAACGTTCTAATGAAGTTCCTATGTTACAACTTAATTAACAACTAATTTATAGTAAGTTAAAAATTTTAGAAAAATTGATTCATTGTAATTGTCACTGTTCTAATTTTTAGTTCCTGATGAAGCTAATATCTGATTATCGAAATATTGAATAATAAAAAAACATTGTTAATACACGTTTTGTGGTCTACACCCAATAACCCGTTTTTATCATTTATGAAAGGACCAAATACTCGCCTCAACTTGGTTTTTAATAAATACAGGTCGATTATATTCCAAAAGGTAGTGCGCAGAAATGGCGCCATCGTATTATTTCTCTGCCTCTTATGGCAACTAGCGATCTCGAATGTAGGATTACCTTGTTTTTTTCACTTTCGAGCAGCGTTGAAATTTAAACCGGAACAATTTGCTTCCGACACTGATGCAACTAGTTGATAACATAAAAGACTGCTGTTACATATTATGGAAGGGACTATGTAGAAGCTTACCGTATGAAATTACCGTTTTATCGCTTTTGTTCAATTCTTGCGATATCGGAAAACACAGTTCTTACCCAAGTAATGTAACACATTGTAATCAAATTTCTAGCAACAGAAGATGTGAATTCAAGTAAAATTATGGGACTTGCTGTAAAGTTTGGAGAAAGGACTCTTTCAAAGACTTTTGTCCTTTTGTTGCCTGAACAATTTCCTGATTGGTGAGAACGTCTAGAAATCTTAACGCACATCAGATGCGTTCGAATATCCTTACAGATACCACAGTCATATTAGGGTTTCATCTCGCAAAAAATAAGGCGAAGCTGAAAATTTGTGTGTATGTAGAACTAACCTGCCTAAACAACATATCAAAAGTCCCCAAGACTCCCATTTGAACGGAAGCCGCCATTTTTGAAAATGGCCGCCATTCTATTCGTATACCTGTATGTAGGCTTAATTACAACAGATACAAGAAAAATCATAGATACGAAAGTTGTAGAGCATGAAATTCGGAATAAGAATAGTTTCTATGAATTATTTTGTGGCAGCAATATTTCTTAAAGAAAACAGGTACATATACCAATACGAACATGAAAGAGTAATAAAAGTAATGAAAATGCTAAACATAATCAATACAATGGCTTGAAGTCAGTAAGTGTTGAAGAAAGCATTAAAACAAATCCAAATCTCCTGATCCGTGAGATTCGCGGCGATATTTAAAACAATTTCGAAAAGTAAATATAGGTGTAATTATTTATAGAACTTTATATTAGTATCATAGTATCGAGTCTAAATAAATTCCGCCGCACATCTCACAGATCAGGAGATTTGGAAACACCTCTACCTACCTATTGCATGATAAAGGAATTCTTTTTCATTAATTTATATCATTTCCTTTTTCTTTACTCAGCATCTCATTCGTCCCCATGTTGCGAAGATCCATTACTACAACAGCCGTTGCAGCTTCCGCGTATATCTGTACATTTCAGTCCAGATGAATTTAAATTTTTGTAATGAGCGGCTGACGCTTGTATTCATTTTCAACTACAATTAATAGTCTGCATACTAAAGATAATAATTTTCAAGCTTAGAAATAAATAAGCTAATTACTTTAGTTTAAATTAAGCTACCTTTCAAGCTAATAATTTTCAAAAGAATAGAGGATGAAAAGTTGCCTAAATACTCGCTCGATACTGAGACTGAAACTGCAGGCTACTTGTCAAAGCTTCTATAACAACGTTAGGCACAAAAGGGCCGACACAACTGTTCGGAAGGAGGTCTCCGCCGTAGTCACAACTTGCCGTAGAAGTGACTTTCTAGAGGCTCTAGTTATCGCACTTACGATCATATTATACATATTAGGTACCTTAAATTTTCGTGGAATAAATAGCTTTTTTTATCGTTCCGCTATATGGGAGACGAAACCTCCTATAGTAGCTGGCTCATGAAACAGTACCGCAAGTACTTCGGAGCTGATTTCTTCAAGAAATATTGCTCCTCCAAAATAATTCATTGAAACTATACCTGTTGAGAATTTCATGCTCTACAACTTTTGTATCTATGATTTTTCTTGTATCTGTGGTAATTAAGCCTACATACGCGAATAGAATGGCGACCATTTTCAAACAAGTTTTCAGCTTTTTTGCGAGGTTGGGTCGATTTTTTGTCTAGGATGGCTGAACTATTAACTTGGGAAAACATTTAGCGATTTGATGTGTTGCTTCGCAATAATGATGAAACCTGGGTTCACAATTTTGTTCTTGAATCCAACACTGAATGGTGAGATACAACAACAGCAAGGACGTGCCTTTCAGCAAGGGAATTATGGCTACCGCATTGTGTAAGGTCGTATTGAAGTTGTTTTTTAAGGGAAAGATACGCTGTTAGTGCTTTATTGCCAATTTCTGCTTGAGAGTGGTAAACCAGAGTTACGGTCAAGACGACCGAAGCAATTAATCGAAACCGTGATCAATAACCACAATAACCCGCGCCAGCACTCTGCTCATTCGAGTCAACAGGTGCTTGCAGATTTATATTGAGAACCGTTTCCTCGTCCCCCATATATACGTGAGCCACGGCTCCCAACTATATTGTACTTATGATTCCCTTAAGCAGCTCATTTAGAAGAAGGTCACTTTGGATATGTCACCATGAAAGGTGAGTGGAGGTTGTAATCCAGGAGGGAAACAATGAAACGGTCTACTCTACATGTTTCAGTTTTGGGATGAGGAGAAATAAATATTTTTTACGCGAGTAACAACTTATCAAGAGACGCGTGGAATCGAAAACCATAAATGTTCCGTCACTTATAGTACATTTTTAACAATTTATTTTTTATTTAACTAATTACTTAACTTCAGTTTATGTATTAGAGGTGCTAAACAATTATCTTAAGACTACGTTCCCATTACCTTCAATTTATTATATTCTTATATTGATGTTTTGTCTTATTTAAATACATTATCCAATTAATTACGTAACTAATTTCATGTTTGGAATTTTTGCGCCATTGCTTGTGTATTACGGAGTGTATAATCAACAACGTAAGTACTTCTTTCCTATAAGGCTAATTCTTTTAAATTTTCTTTAACTTGCAAATGTAGGTATAGTTACATTTTAGATGCTTAGGTACAGTAGAGAAATTATTTATATATAGTGCGTTATACTTCCACAATAGTGCATAATATTACTGATGTAGCACAATAATAACATCAAATAAATTCAAGAAATAATTTAATTTCTAATGTTTAGTATAGGGATTTTGGAAACTAGCAGAGATAGAGAGGTGATTAAGTGGGGACAGAATTGCTGTTTTACCAGCTCAATTTATGGAGCTTTTCGTTTTTTGAAAAATGCATGCTTAACTATACTTAGGTATACCTCTATCAAGAAAATCATTTTTACTTTCCCGTGCATATACACATAGGTAATCGAAAAAAAATCGAACTCGAGGTTTTCATGAATCTCCACGTTTTGAGTCCCCTTGAGTCCAAAACCCAAAAAATGCATGGGAACAATAATGGACCTACATAACATAGCCATCGCGATATCACAACCTTTCCGTCTTGTACGTTTTTTTGGATGTTTATGCCGTTCTCTTTATGGACATCGGAGGACTATCAGGTACAATATACGAATCTAAAAATTTGTGTGAACGACTCATAGTACACTGAAAACAAATGTGTGTATTTTCTGTATTAGCAACCATTATAATTATAATTTTTTCATAATTACCGGAAAAATGTCAGAAAAGTTATTTTTCATTTGTTATTACGTCGTGTTGTTTAGGTTACATGCCAATTACGTTTAAATTCAACGAGTTGTACAAGGGGTTCCACAAGCTTTACTGCGGGTTCCATGACTTGTAAGGCTGCGTGTATGGCTGGTTCCATTACATCGCGTGCTGTTTGAATTGCTGGCTGAAATTTTTCATTAACGTAGTCCTTTGTAGAGGTGTACATCTGAAATAATACCTCGCCTCGAGGAAGTTTCACTGTGGGAACTTTTTCTTCGACGTAATCGAGCCCAGAACAAAGTAAACCGTCCACCTTCTTTATTAGACCTTCACAACAGGTGTGCTAATTTCAATTGCTTTTTGTACAGTCGTTTCGGCAGTTGATAAGGTCCAATTGGTAACGTAATGGTAATATTGGTAATCCTTAACTTTTTCGTAGATTGTGGTTGCCACTTGTACGGTTTGTTCCACTGCTGGAATGTGTGAAAATCGATCAATTGATTCCATTTGGCCTAACGGGTTTGGGGATGTATTTTGATTTACTTCGCTTGGAGACATTTTGATGAGACTTTCACAGTAACACATTAAAATTGTAGGAATGGGAAAACTAGTAATAGTATTATTAACAGTTACCTAGTTGTATTATTAAAAGCTTTAATATGAAAATAAACATTACCGAAACAACTGCCAAGAGATGCTTCGCGTACAAAATGAGTTTTTTGTAAATTTCAGAGCTAATATTTGCAAAAAAAGTCATTTTACATGACCGAAACTCTAGATTGCAAGGATATAAGTGAGAACTGTAAATATATAAAATATAATTCAGTCTTCCGAAAGAAAGTGCAAATTTTCCCTCCACATCGAACGATAAGAATAAATTTGCGTCGTGTGGATTAATTCATCAGGAATAGTTGAAGTCTTGTTTCAATATACAGGGTGGTTCACTTTTTAGAGTATTAATTTTAAGAGGTGATAGAAAATTGAAAAATATGTGAACTTTTATTAATAAACATATTTCTTTAAATGCTTAATAACAATAACTGAGATATAGCACCTCAAAGTTGAAGGAAAATTTTGGTTTTCATTTAATAATTACTATGTTTTTAAAGTTACAGTTATAATATTTCGGAAATAGTTGTCGTTTTGTTAGGTCTTTAAACTGTGTAAATGTGATGTGTGGTAGACTCTCATCGGAGGTAATCTTGATGTTGGACTTTTTGGATCTTTTTTGTTTTTTATATAAATGTAGGTATGTACTTAAAAATTGTCAATAAATGCAAAATTTTGTTTAGAAAGTTTTTTGTCTCGTGGTAAATTTTTATTAGTGCGCTCCTTTTCGAAAAAAAAATAAACACAAAAAAATGTTTTCTGTAAAAAAAAATTATATCCATGAACGACCTGAAATGTCAAATAAATTTGACAATCAAATTGTTCGATCTTGTAGTCTGCGTTGTGTTTGAATTTTTTGTGAAAAAATAATGCCAAGATTATTCAGCAATACTGATTGTGCAGCGATACATTTTGTTTATGGATTCTGAATGGGAACGCTGCCGAAGATGTAAGGGAATACCGAAGAATGCTTCCCAATGGAAGGCAACCAACTGCTCGTGTTTTCGTCAACATTCACCGCAATTTACGGGAGTTTTGTTTAAGGCGACCACAGGAACAGATAAGACGGAGAAATAATGTTGATCGTGATGTATTAAGGATATTTGACGATAATTCGCCGCTAAGTTCCCGAAGGGAAGCTCTACAATTAGGAACGTCCAAATCAAAAGTACTGCGTACGCTCCATAAGAATGGTCAAAAACCATATCACCTGCAGCCGATTCAACAGTTATTGCCCGGTGATGAAAATCGCCGTTTTGTCATTTTGTACTTGGGTATTAAGTTTATCAAACAATTTGTTCGAACTGTTCGATGAAATTCCATATAACAAATACGGCATACTAGGTGGTATTGCCCGAATTCCGCAAGCTTTTCATCAGTTACGAGAAAATCGCCATCAAATTTTAACGGCTATTAATTCTATTTCGAGAAGATGCCAGATGTGCATTGAGGCCGAGGGCTTTCACTTTGAAAATTTACTGAAACTTCCCCAACCTGTCGATTAGTATTTTTTTGTTTAACTTTAGAATTGTAAATAATAAAATGTTTATAAATAATTTTCAAGCACTTATTTTAAAAGTGTTCAAGTACAGGATAACTTTTTCACAAACGAGTGCATTACTTAATCAAAATTTACCACGAGACAAAAAACATTCTAAACCAAATTTTGCATGTACTGACAATTTTTAAGCATACATTTACATAAAGACTGAATTGAATAATCCTTTGACACCTCCTTTGAAGGTCCCTGAATTGGGGAAAACACGTTTATTAGATATCTGCGAGGAGTTTCCAAATAAAAAACAAAAAAGTTCCAGAAGGTTTAACATCAGGATTACCTCCGATCATACATCAAATTTACAAGACCTAACAAAATAACAACTATTTATGAAAAATTGTAACTGACCTTTAAAAACAAAGTAATTATTAAATAAAAACAGAAATTTTTCTTCAACTTTGAGGTGCTATATCTCTGTTATATAAAAGATATTATGTTGATTAATAAAAGTACGCTTACTTTTCAATTTTCTATTATATCACTTCTTAAAATTAATGCTCTGAAAAGTGGACCACCCTGCATATCAGTTTTGTGATATGAGTTAAGTACAAGATTTTTTATTTGTAAGTGTTTCAATTAAAATTCAATTTCCTTCAAAAAGGAAAAATGTTACCAATACAATGTAACAATACTCATTGATAAAACAGGTTTTATGCCCAATTGATATAATGCAAAATTTCAAACAAATAATGAGATGAAAAACTTTAAACTTACAATACTTGCAAGCGTAATTATTCAATGAAAACTACCGTAATTCATAATTAGACAAACATTAATAATTTTCTTTTTAGGTATTCTGTTTACCAACATGAAGGCACATTTATTTTCATGGATTGACTACACGTGTTTTATTGTTATAACATCCTTAACATGTTTGATAGGGTTATATTTTGGAATTTATTTAAAACCAAAAACCATAAACGAATATATTTTTGGTGGGAAAAATATGAAATGGTTGCTAATATGCCTAAGCCTTGCTGCAAGGTAATAAATAACACATCCAAAACAGCTAGAGTTGAAAGTTTTGTTTCCAGCGGATTTAGTGGACCAACCACCATAGGATTCACTACAGAAATTTATTTACATGGAAGTCAAATTGTTTTAACCTGCGTATCAGCTCTCTTGGGGGATGTAATCAGTTATAATTTCTTTTTACAAGTTTTTTGTAAATTAGAAATAAGGAATGTCTACCAATATTTAGAAATGAGGTTTAATAGATACTTGAAAAACGTTGTAGTTTTTATAGGGTTAATAAATGGAGTGCTTCTTTTATCAATATCCGTCTATTCGGCGTCCCTTACATTTAGCCAAGGTAACATAATATAGGTTTCGATTTTATTATGCATTTTCCTATATTTTTAGCATCTGGGATGAATCCACATACCATTGCCATCATAATGACCTGTGTGTGCGTATTCTATACAAGTTTGGGAGGAGTAAGGGCTGTAGTATGGGCTGATGTATTACAGTTAACGATAACATTTTCTACACTAGTTACTGTTATAGTAATGGGAATTATTTCCATTGGGGGTATAGAAACACTCATGGAAAGAGCAAGCAAGGGGCACAAATTGCCCATCATTGAGTAGCTTTGTCAATGTTTACCCTTAAATTTGCTGATTAAACCTTTTGATTTAGCTTCAATCCAGATCCTACTCTTAGAATATCCTTTTGGACTATTATGTTTGGTTATACATTAACATGGTCTGCAGTTATATGTACAACGCCCTCATCTGTTCAGATGTTCCAATCTGTACCAAGGAATACCATAAAACGGTTAGTTAAGCAATGTAGAAATCGAAAAGTATTCTTTTTATTATAGGCTTATTATTATGCACTCATTAACTTTCATTATAATTAAATTGACATGTTTTGCTCTCGCGTTAGTTATATATGGAAAGTACTTTGACTGTGATCCGATATCAGTTGGTGAAGTTCAAAAATCGGACCAAATTGTAGCTTATTTTATAACGGAAATTACCTCGCACCTTCCAGGATTTAATGGTATATTCGTAGCAGCACTATTTGGATCATCCTTAAGGTACCTACACTACACAGTTATGTTATGGAAACACAATTGTTATTACTACGCACATTATTTATATTCCAGTGTTGCATCTACAATATTAAATACTCTATCTGGTATCATGTACTTTGATGTTACACAATGGTGTATACCTAAGAAGTATTTGAAATCTCAAACGGAAGTGATTCTTATGAAAATATTTGTTGTCATTTTTGGTGTTTTTTCGATAGGGCTAATGTACGTAGTAGAACACGTTGGCACAATTTACGAAACGTTTCATATCATCAAGGCAATTACTACAGGTGTCTTTTTTGGAATATTTACGCTAGGACTCTTTGTACCTCTTTCAAACGTAAAGGTAAGGAACTCTCATTTTACATGATCTCTTTACGCAATTTTAGGGAGCCTTTTTTGGAGGTATCACATCTTTGGTGTTGATTAGTGTTATTATTATACAAAATCAGATATATGTCCGAAATGGTTTAGTTGAACATGTTCCAAAACCACTTCACACATTTGGTTGCAATAATACATTGTCGAAAAATCTTACAAGTTCACTTACGGCACCAGTAAGGTGAGTATTTTCTTTAATTGATGTTAATTTAATTTACTTTTAATTAGTGCTGTAGATGAACAACCCTTTTGGTTATTCAGAGTTTCCTTTCAATATTACGATTTAATCCCAGTGGTAAGTACTGTGATTATAGGAATCTTGATTAGTTGGTTAACTAGAAGAAAGGACGATCCATCGGTTAATCCAGAGCATTTAACTCCTATCGTGCGAAAGTTTTATAAACCTCGATGTGAACCACAAGTTCAACAACAAGAATCTATGCTTCTCAATAGAACCGAACAAAATTAGTATCTAAGTCGGTCGCTTCACTAAGCGGAATTAGATTCAGATGTAGATTTTTAATAAATACAGGTCAATTATATATTCAAAAAGGCATTATTTCTCCCTAGAAATTTGCTTTTCGCTTTCTCTGGATGTCAATGAAAATTAGTAACCCGCTAACGCATTATAAAACACCCAGAAGATTGGGGTTAGTCACAGTGTCGACTGTCCAAGTTGCCGTAGAATTTGAAGTCACTCAGCGCACTTTGGTGGAAAGCAAGAATGAAAACACGGACGGTTTAACTACAATTTTCCAAAGGACGCTCTAGTACAAATTGAGAAGTGCATGTACACGTCAAAATTTTTGTTTAAAACTGTTAAGGTAAATTCACCCATTACCGCCCCATTTAAGGAAAGTTTGACTTTCTAGTTCAAAATTAAGCCCATTTTGAAGTTTTTCGTATATTGGATGTGTTTTTTTCTGTAAATGAAGATTTCTCATGCAATAAATGTTTAATTTTTTCTTACACGACAAAGCCTTTAATTACATTTTATTCTATTTAGTAAAGATTACGTTTTTCCCTATTACCGCTCTACCTTAAGAACTGCTTTCCTGTTTTCACCCTAGTGACTTCCCATTACCGCCCTATTTTTTAAAATGACTTGAACAAAATATGTTAATATTTTAACTTTTTTTTCTAAATTACACAGGTGTATTTTTTTGTTAATTTTATCTTATTATGTAGTTTTTAGAATGCCATAGCTCTGAGATGCTCGGTAAAAAGACATTCCGTTTTTGTGGACACCTTCTAGGGCCTTTTGAAGAGCTTCAGAGGTATGATTTTTTTTTCTTTTGGCATATTAGGTTTTAGTGGTGCCATTTTGCTGAACAACGTTAAATTTAAGAAATAAACAGACAAATGGGAACAAAAACCAACAGAAAAAGTGTGCCTAGTCATTTACATGAAATAGAGCGGTAATTTTCGCCTATTACCGCCTACATTAAAAATAAATGTTCATTAGTTTTTTTTACCTAAAATAAAAGGGAAAACATAAAAAAGTGTCCTAAATATAAATTTTTCATGTATATTGGGTATAAATATTAAAAATTGATTTTTTGAAATATTCCTTATTTTAATAGGTATATTGAATATTGGGTCCTAATTTAATCCGTAAAATAAGGTATTTCTGAAAGCAAAATCATGGGGCGGAAATTGATTCTAGTCTATATCAAGGATTATTGAAAAAATGTAGTATAAGAAAAAAAACGTATTTCTTTAATTAAATTAAATAACTGGGATTTAAAAAAACATTAGATTTCCCGTAATAGGAAAATAACTAAAATCGTTTCCTATTACCGCTCGATTTTTATTTATTATTTTTCTACTTGAGCGTAGTATTTATTTCAAAGAAAACCTATAATACCTATTGCTGAATACCTATTCTGCTACTTCTGTATAAGACTAACAAAAATAAAGATTATTTAAAGCTTTTTTTGTGAAAATACCTTAACAAAGCACAAATGATTGCTTACCAAAATAGTTAGATTATTCACTTTCTTCACCACGTGCACCGACCTTTGACTAAATGATTTAGGCCTGCTCTGCAGACGCTAATATATTCCTCTCGCCATAATGTTTTTTGGGTCGCCTAATAACTCGTGCCTCACATAAAACAATGGCAGATACAATTTTGCAAAGAATTTTAAGAAAATAGTCTACAAGAAAAGACAAACTCTTACAGGTAAAGATTTTGCATAGGGCGGTAATGGGCGAATTTACCTTATTTCATTAATATTTTCTGACTATTTTCATCGAAAAGTACCAAGAAACATCATTATTATAAGTTTGCTTTTGTACTATAGACAATGATAAAAAATGTCTGGTTTTAGTTCCGCTTTTAATAAGAGTGAAGGGGGTGAGTTACGGGAATGCAAATGGCATAGCAGCCATGTAATACAAAGAGTGTGCCCGCGTGCTTTTTAGAGAAAAGACCTATTCTTTGTGGCACGATCTCTAAAAATGTCTACGGAAAAAATGTAATCACGTTGACTCTTTTTGCTACATTTGCGGCGAATTTAGTAAAACAAGAACCAAAAAATTTGGTTAGGCAACAAATATAACGCTCTGTGAAGGGTATGAAGCTTATTATTCAAGTTATACATATGTGACCGGATTGTGGAGCTCGATCGTGTTTTGATTCCTCAGTTGCATATTAAATGATGAAGAATGTTATTATTTTCAAATCCAATGCAAAAATTAACATCAAATAAAATAAAAACATATTAAAAACCCAACCGACAATACCGTTCAGTTCTTCTAGATAACGTAAAAAACATGAAACTTGATGTAGACCATGTTCAAAATGCTCACCTCGAACATCCTAATCTTAAATAAAACTGTCTTCTAACGTTACGCAACATCTGTGGTCCGACTAACCTAATCGCAAGCGTCACTAGCCATTTTACCATTTATCCCACCTTTTCGTTTTGAATCCAACACTGAATGGCAGTACACAACAACCTTTCAGCAAGGAACATTATGGCTACCGTATTGTGGAAGGTCGTATTGTAGTTGTTTTTTTAAGGGAAAGCTACGCTGTTAGTGCTCCTTACTATTGCCAATTTCTGCTAAAGAGTGGTAAACCAATGTTACCGTAAATCGAAAACGTGATCCTTAACAACGGAAACCCGCGTCAGCACTATGGCCATTCGAGTCAACAGATGCTCGTCCGCCATATATACGTGAGCCATGTATCCAAACCCTGTTGTATTTACTATTAAGGAGAAGGTCACTTTGGATATGTCAAAGGTTAGCGGAGTTTGTAATCCAGGAGGGAAACAATGAAAAGGTCTGCATGTTTCAGTTTTGAGGATGAAGGGAAATAAATATTTTTTTTACGTGGAAGCAACTTATCAAGAGACGTGTGAAATCAAAAACCTTAAATGTTCAGTCACTTATAGTACAATTTCAACAATTTATTTTTTATTTAACAAAGTAATTAATTTCAGTTGGAGGTGCTAAACCATTATCTCAAGAATGCGTTCCCATTACCTTCAATTTAATATTATATTCTTATATTGATGTTTTGTCTTATTTGAATACATTGTCGGATTGTCCAATTAATTACGTAGCTAATTTCATGTTTGGAATTTTTCCGCCATTTCTTGTGTATTACGCTGTGTATAATCAACAACGTAAGTAGTTCTTTCCTAAAAGGCTACTTCTTTTATATTTTATAGTTACAATTTTAAATGCTTAGACTTAGAGTAAAGAAATTATTTATGTATAGTGCGTTATACTTCTAAAATAGTGCATAATATTACTGACGTAGCACAATAACATCAAATAAATTCAAGAAATAATTTAATTTCTAATGTTTAGTACCTATGGGGATTTTGGAAACTAGCAGAGATAGAAAAGTGATTAAATGGGGACAGAATTGCAGTTTAATGAGCTTTTCTTTTTTTGAAAAATGTATGGTTAACTATATATGTCAAGAAAATCATTTTTTCGTTTAGTGCCTATATTGACTTTAGAGAAAATGTGAAAAGGAAAAGGTGTAGAAAATTATGGGTTCAATAATATGTACAGTTTAATCAAATTTCTTATTTAAGCTCTACTTTTTGAGTTATGACGCAAACTTGTGTTTTTTCTAATGGAAACCATAGTTAGCCATGACTTTATAAAAAAGGCTCTTTTTCAGTGATTCTAACAATATTTATCACTTAAGATACTCATTTTCGTAAGTATAGTTCTTATCGCTATTTTTTTATTCTTAATGTTGCATTGCTTAAGTTGTATACCATGGAAACAATTTAATAATTGCGCATCTCTTTTAATAACAAAATTCAAGTTAGTTATAAACAAAAATGTTTAATCTCGAAACTATAAACATATTTTTACTTGTTAAATTGATGTTTCGAAAGCTGAAAGCTAAACGTATCCTGAAGATGACATGTGGGATCTTGTCGAAACGTCGAGTTAACGGTCTCTTAGAGACTACTACAACATTAATGCGGGCCAGCATCCGAAACTAGATTTTAAAAGTCGACTTTCAAATTTTTTTTGTTAACAATGAATTTCAAATTTAATAACTTTAGTCGAATATTACTTAAAAGGGGTGGCAGTAATAAAATAATTTTTCCTATAAAACTTTCTTCTTTTTTAACAATCTTTTAAACAATACCTTTTTCGACTTATGGTGCCATTTAAAATTTTAGAGTTCGAGACATTCTGGAGGAAATAATAATATCACCATTCGATTCTTTATTATGACTTTTATAATCACTTTTTTACCATACCTCTCTACGACTCACCGTTCTTTAAATAAACTACTGATACCGGTGGTCTCATTCACCCGGTATACTGTAATATGGAAACTAGGAGCACGTATTCGCTGCGTATTCCTAAACATAGAACCACATTTTTTAAAAAAAAACCGTTTTCTTCAACTGTGTAAAAATCTGCAATGCATTGCCTATCAAGTGGTAGGTATGTATACTTAAAAAAAAATGTAAAACAATATCTAAACTAAATAATAAAGCATACTACTCCTTAGAAGAGTATATTAAACCACATGTATAATTAATTACATAATGAGCTCTAAGGTAATAGTGTTGTAATATTGTTTATGATAAATGTTAAGTGTATATTTTATTCTAGTGTTTTTTTACTAATACATAATGTAATATTTGTGTAACTACATAAGGCTGCTAAAGTCTCCTTAGAGACGTATGGCAATAAATTTTAAATAAAAAAAAATCTAATATTCCTTCCACCCTCCTGTCATCCTCCTTTAATTCATTACACTCTTTTTTATCATATGCGTCATATTCCCCATCTCTTCCCCACATAGTCTTAAATTCCTTTCTTCCTCTTTTCTCCAATACTTATTACCCAACTCTTCATTACAGCATCTGAACCCTGCTATTCTTTTTTTCCTTTCCACCTTTCAGATATTCTGGCATCCTTTCCCTCTTAATAATCCTGCAGCTTACATTGTATTTATTTTGGTCCATCTCTCTTGCCTGTATATGTCCTTGTCCCTTCTTATGATGCCCTCTCTTATCCTCACTCTCTCTTCTTTTAATCTCTCTACTTCTTCCTTCGAGTAGGTACTCGTTCTTTAGTAATAGGTATTCCTCTCTACTATCTTGTCCGTAATTAACTGTCCCTCTTTTATCTTCTTACAGCGCATTCCTCTAATATTTTGCATTCAGTTCTTTCTCTCATTTCTTCCTCATACTTTATTGCCCTGCTTTCCGCGTCTACTCTTATTTTTCTTCTTGCACTTCCTCTTTTATAATATACCCTGGAGTTTCCTTATCTAGTCCCAAAACCGATTTCCGAAATTTTTCTTGTAGCCCTTCCACTTGTTATACTTGTTATACTTTTTCGTATACCTATAACTCACAAACTCACTCAACGCATTCAGATTTTTGGCATATAAAGTTCATATTGCGGCGTTTTTCATAAAATATACTCAAAGCCAATTAGATGAAGATCAAAGGAAACAACTCACCATTTACAACTCCTAAGCTTTATTCCCTACCAAAAATTCATAAAGATCCCATTATATTGAGACCTATTCTTAGCTGCACCAATAGTACAACCACAAAAATATCCAAATTCATTGCCAAGATATTATCCAATTACTTAGATAACACTCCAGATAAGGCTGACGTCCTTGATTCCTTCATTTTCGCTTCATTAATGCAATAATTTCAACTACCTCCTAATCACATTATTGCTTCCTTTGATGTGATGTCCTTATTTACAAACATTCACTACCACCTTAATTCTGGGACTTCTCAAGAACAATTGGCCACAAATCAAACGTTCCACGGTCTTGAATGAAGGCTCCATTAATAAATGCATCAAATTCGTTCTCAACAATGGCTTTTTCATGTTTAATGGACGTTACTACAAACAATTGGATGGAATCGCTATGGGAGGGGGCTTGACTCCCATTTTAGCCGAATTGACCATGGACCATAATAATCAATCAAGTTAAAACATCATTACCGTTTCAATTTTCGTTCTTATTTAAATACGTAGATAGATAACATCATCTGTGGATTACCTGCTGATCAAGTGGAAAACACACTAATTACTTTCAACCCCAAACACAACAAACTTCAATTCACCGTTGAAAACGAAGATAATAAAGGACACGAAAGTAATCAGGACTTCCGACAATAAAATCATCATTGATTGGTACACTAAACCCACTCATTCTGGACGTTACATCAATTTTAAATCTAACCGCATTCTTCTACAAAAGGTCAACACACTTAAAAAAAGATGAAAAATAGGATTCAAAAGCTATCCCACGTTAGCCTACAACAGAAGAATCTTCATAAGTTATCATCAATGTTTATTAACAACAACTTCCCGAGAACTCTAGTCAACAACATTTTATTTAACAGCAACTGTAATCTCGTCCTTGCTAACACTTATCAACATCCCAGTAATGGCTCTCAACCAACAGCTTCAGCTACTGTACAAAAATTCTCAAGGCTTCCCTACATTCCTGAAATCACCCACAAATTGGTCCAGATCCTTAGACATGATGAAATTAAGTTTGCCTTCTATAATCCCTCACCATTGAATCAACTTTTTACGAAAATTAAGGATAAAATTTCACCCCCATTGCAATCCAATGTAATTTATAGCATCCCTTGTACCAATTGCTCCAAAATTTATATTGGTTTAACTACGTGCTGGATGAAATCGCGCCTTAGTACTCACAAAAGCGACAGAAAAACTAAAAAAACTAGGTGTGCTTTAGCTTCTCATGCACTCCACAACAACTATTTGTTTGATTTTGATGTTTCTCAAATTGATAGAAATGGTTGAAATTAATAAACATCTAAAAGACTTAGTTAACTTTAGATCTGATGTGGAGAACCTGAATGTCATTTACTTCTATTTGCAATCGATATACAATTCGACTAGGTAATCATATTTAGCTACCAACAGTTATTGTTTTTCATGACACATTCTTTTTGTTGTTTTAACCATTGACTAAAGAGTTTTTTCAATCAACGGTTTTAACCCATTTGACTTAATTGACTCATTGTAACTTAATTTTATCTTTCTATATTAGTTATTTGTGCATTACACAATTCTCATTGATTTTATTAGTTAAGTAATTTTCTGTGTCGTTAAATAATTAATTTTATGCTATATACATGTCAACAAGAGCTGTTATTCACCCAGCCTTGCAGGTGGGGAGATAACCTACAATTCATTTCAAGGTTCATTGTTCGTCCAAGTAGAGATGGTACATACCTACTGTTACTTAACTATTATGATCTTAATGTTAATTGTTCCATCTGTAATCAGTAAGCTTATTTCAATTAATTAATTTATGTAAGTACTATTAGGGAGAATTTTAAATTGTAATTCTCCATCTATACTTTTAGTTTTTCCTGGGGAAGCCGTTATATAAACGGCGAAATATCCAATAAATAATAATAGGTAATTAATTACACATAGCAGGTCTAATTCCCAATAACCTTTTCACATTATTTAAAGATATATGTTTATTAATAAAAGTGCGCTTATTTTTCAATTTTCTATCATCTCTTAAAATTAATGCTCTAAAAAGAGGACCACCCTGTATGTCAGTTTTGTGATATGAGTGTTTTAATTAGAACTAATTTTCCCTCAAAAAGGAAAAATGTTACCAATACAATGTAACAATATTCATTTATAAAACAGGTTTTATGCCCAATTGATATATTATGCAAAATTTCAAACAAATAATAAAAATAAAAATTAAAAAAATTGAAAAATTATTCAGTGACAACTAACGTAATACATAATTAGACAAACATTAATAACTTTCTTTTTAGATATTCTGTTTACCAACATGAAGGCACATTTATTTTCATGGATTGACTACACGTGTTTTATTGTTATATCATCCTTAACATGTTGCATAGGATTATATTTTGGAATTTATTTAAAACCAAAAACCATAAACGAATATATTTTTGGTGGAAGAAATATGAAATGGTTGCTAATATGCCTAAGCCTTGCTGCAAGGTAATAACACATCCAAAACAGCTAGAGTTGAATTTTTTGTTTCCAGCGGATTTTCTGGACAAATCACCATAGGATTCACTACAGAAATTTATTTACATGGAAGTCAAATTGTCTTAAACAGCGTATCAGTTCTCTTGGGGGATGTAATCAATTATAATTTCTTTTTACAAGTTTTTTGTAAATTAGAAATAAGGAATGTCTACCAATATTTAGAAATGAGGTTTAATAGATACTTGAAAAACGCTGTAGTTTTTATTGGGTTATTAAATGAAGTGTTTATTTTATCACTATCTGTCTATTCGGCGTCCCTTACATTTAGCCAAGGTAACATAATATAGGTTTAGATTTTATTATGCATTTTCGTATATTTTTAGCATCTGGGATGAATCCACATACCATTGCCATCATAATGACCTGTGTGTGCGTATTCTATACAAGTTTGGGAGGAGTAAGGGCTGTAGTATGGGCTGATGTATTACAGTTAACGATAACATTTTCTACACTAATTACTGTTATAGTAATGGGAATTATTTCCATTGGAGGTATAGAAACACTCATGGAAAGAGCAAGCAAAGGGCACAGATTGCCCATTATTGAGTAACTTTATCAATGTTTACCCTTAAATGTGCTGATTATACCTTTTAATTTAGCTTCAATCCAGATCCTACTCTTAGAATATCCTTTTGGACTATTATCTTTGGAAATACGTTATCATGGTCTGCAGTTATGTGTACAACGCCCTCATCTGTTCAGATGTTCCAATCTGTACCAAGGGATACAATAAAACGGTTAGTTAAGCGATGTAACAATCGAAAAGTATTCTTTTTATTATAGGCTTATTATTATGCACTCATTAACTTTCATTATAATTAAACTGACATGTTTTGCTCTCGGGTTAGTCATATATGGAAAATATTTTGATTGTGATCCGATATCAGTTGGTGAAGTTCAAAAATCGGACCAAATTGTAGCTTTTTTTATAACCGAAATTACATCGCACCTTTCAGGATTCAATGGTATATTCGTAGCAGCACTATTTGGATCATCCTTAAGGTACACATTACGTTATCAAACCACAATTCTTAGCACGTAGGTAAATTATTTATATTCCAGTGTTGCCTCTACAATATTAAATACTCTATCTGGTATCATCTACTTTGAAGTTACACAATGGTGTATACCTAAGAAATATTTGAAATCTCATACGGAAGTGATTCTTATGAAAATATATGTTGTCATTGTTGGTGTTTTCTCAATAGGGCTAATGTACGCAGTAGAAAACGTTGGGACAATTTTCGAAACGTTTCATATTGTCAAGTCAATTACTTTAGGTGTCAGTTTTGGAATATTCACGTTAGGACTCTTTGTACCTATTTCAAACGTAAAGGTAAGGAACGCACATCTTACATGATCTCTTTACGCAATTTTAGGGAGCCTTTTTTGGAGGTATCACATCTTTGGTGTTGATTAGTGTTATTATTATACAAAATCAGATATATGTCCGAAATGGTTTAGTTGAACATCTTCCAAAACCACTTCACACATTTGGTTGCAATAATACATTGCCGAAAAATCTTACAAGTTCACTTACGGCACCAGTAAAGTTGAGTATTCTCTGTAATTGATAATAATAATTTAATTTACTTTTCATTAGTACTGTAGATGAACAACCCTTTTGGTTATTCAGAGTTTCCTTTCAATATTACGATTTAATCGCAGCGGTAAGTACTGTGATTATTGGAAGCTTGATTAGTTGGTTAACTAGAAGAAAGGACGATCCATCAGTTAATCCGGAGCATTTAACTCCTATCGCGCGAAAGTTCTATAAACCTCGATGTGAACCACAAGTTCAACAACAAGAATCTATGCTTCTGAATAGAACCGAACAAAATTAGTATCCACGTCAGTCACTTCAGTAAATGAAATAAGATTCAGATGTAGGTTTTAATAAATACAGGTCAATTATATTCAATAAAGTAGGGAGCGGGGATGGCGCTTTCCTATTATTTCTCCCTGCAAATTAGCTTTTCACTTTCTCTGGATGTCAAGGAAAATTAGCAACCCGCTAACGTATTATAAAACACGCAGAGGGACATTAGTCACAGTTTCGACCCTGTCCAAGTTGTCGTAGAATTTGAAGTCACTCATCGCACTTTGGTGGAAAGCAAAGGTGAAAACATGGACGGTTTAACTACAATTTTCCAAAGGACGCTCTAATACACATTCACAAGTACATGTACATGTACACGTCAAAAATTTTTTTAAAAACTGTATTTTTTTAAAACCGGCCAGAAAGTAGTACTTTCCGGTTTATTTTTAGGTCAGAAAATCTCACCGGACCGAGCCAGAAAGTTATTGTGATAGTCCGGTAATGTGATAGTCCCGTAATAGTAGTTTACGTAACAAGTCCCTAAAGTGATCTTTTATTGGAGAAGTAGGCAAATTACAGGACGAGCCGCAGGCGAGTCCTGCAAGCCTGCGAATCCAGTAAAAGCACTTTTGGGACGTATTACGTACAATATTTTTTTTAAAATCCCCCAGAAACGGGCCGAACAATTGACCATTCTAGGCCGGAAAGTAAAAATGAGTCCGGTAAAGTAAAAATGAGTCCGGTAAAACTTTTACCGGACTATCACAATAACTTTCCGGCTCGGTCCGACAAAATGACATTTTCTGGCCTAAAAATAATCCGGAAAGTACTACTTTCTGGCCGATTTAAAAAAAAAAGGTTTTACCGGACTCATTTCTACTTTCCGGCCTAGAACGGTCAATTGTTCTGCCCGTTTTAAAAAAAATATTGTACGTAATACACGTCCCAAAATGCTTTTACTGGACTCGCAACGCAGGCTTGCAGGACTCGCCTGCGGCTCGCCCCGTAATTTGCCTACTTGTCCAGTAAAAGATCACTTTTGGAACTTGTTACGTAAACTACTATTAATTAATATTTTCTGATTATTTACATCGAAAAGTACCAAAAAACATCATTATTATAATAAAGTTTGCTTCTGTAGATATACAATGATAAAAAATTTCCAGTTTTAGTTACGCTTTTAATTAGAGAGGAGGGGGTGGGTGAGGGGAATGCAAATGGCATAGCAGCCACGTAATAGATAGAGTGTGCCCGCGTGCTTTTTAGAGAAAAGACCTATTCTTTGTGGCACGATCTCTAAAAATGTCTACGGAAAAAATGTAAAAATGACGTTAACTCTTTTTGCTACAATTGCGGCGAATTTAGAAAAACAAGAGCCAAAATCTATGCTTCTCAATAGAACCGAACAAAATTAGTATCTAAGTCGGTCGCTTCACTAAGCGGAATTAGATTCAGATGTAGATTTTTAATAAATACAGGTCAATTATATTCAAAAAGGTAGAGGGTGGGATAGCACTCTCGCATTATTCCTCCCTACAAATTAGCTTTTCGCTTTCTGTCATTGAAAATTAGTAACCCGCTAACGCATTATAAAACACCCAGAAGGTTGGGATTAGTCACAGTGTCGACTGTCCAAGTTGCCGTAGAATTTGAAGTCACTCAGCGCATTTTGGTGGAAAGCAAGGGTGAAAACACGGACGGTTTAACTACAATTTTCCAAAGGACGCTCTAGTACAAATTGAGACGTCAAAATTTTTGTTTAAAACTGTTATTTCATTAATATTTTCTGACTATTTTCATCGAAAAGTACCAAGAAACATCATTATTATAATAAATAAAGTTTGCTTTTGTACTATAGACAATGATAAAAAATGTCTGGTTTTAGTTCCGCTTTTAATAAGAGTGAAGAGGGTGAGTTAGGGGAATGCAAATGGCATAGCAGCCATGTAATACATAGAGTGTGCCTGCGTGCTTTTTAGAGAAAAGACCTATTCATTGTGGCACGATCTCTAAAAATGTCTACGGAAAAAATGTAAAAATGACGTTGACTCTTTTTGCTACATTTGCGGCGAATTTAGTAAAACAAGAGCCAAAAAAGTGATTTATTGTTCTACAGAAAAACTATTCAAAATAGTATACCCTGTTCAAGTCACCAGCCGTTGCACGTCATAGCTTAAAGCTTACTAAATCAATGACGTGTAATCAGCGTTGTCAAATGTACGTGTTGTCAGACTGACGTTTTTAGGTTAGGAACAAATAGATACTGTATACCTATGTAATAATAAAATACAACAACTAATGTACACATAAACAATATAAGAGTACTGATAAGTACTGTTTTTAATAAGGCAATTTAAAAAAAAATTGCTTAAGTGCGTACCGGAGAATATAACAAAGTAAACAAAACTTGACGTGACAACATCGAGATATTTTATGAGTTTATATTCGCACTACGTTTTAAGTTGTAAGTACGAACTGCAAAGTGTGCGACAAGGATAAAATATGGTCGCTAACCTTACACGATTAATGACTTTTAATACCAACTGTACTTACGATGACATTTTGGCTTTAATGCAAATTTTATTAAAGTTGCTTAGTAAATTATAATTATAGGATTGGTACACGAATAATGACGTGCAACGGCTGGTCACTTGAACAGGGTATATATTGTGTATCGAGTAGGAAAAGCGTAACATTCCCGGGCGATGTGAATATTGTTGGGCGAGGCGCCAGCCGAGCCCAGCAACACAGAGTCGGGGAATGTTGCTTTTCCTACGAGGTACACATACTATTTTTCCGCCGATTGTTAAAAAACAGACTGAAAACATGGAAATTCTAAAAATTATTTTATGAAGAAAAGAATAAGCGATGCCTTGAAAATAACGAACGTCGGTATCCATGGAGAAGTATCAACATTGTAGTTATCAGACGACGCGATTTGCAATTCCAATACTAATGTTAATACCAATATCCCCTCAATAATTAACACTTGTAATAATATGTAATGTAACAATAACTATTAATAGAAAGAAATAATTAAATATGACTTGTTAAATGTGTTGTCATTACCTTGTTGAATGTGCTAATATAATTACTGTAAGGAAATGAACATTTCTTTACAGTACAGAAATGAATATTTCCTTACAGTAATCGTTGGCTGCCTAGCAACGACTACATGCACCGGAATCTTGACCTTTTCCTTTCAAAATTCTGTCAGAAATGTCACAATTTTTGAACGATCGGCGGAAAATGTTATTATTTTCAAATCCAATGCAAAAATTAACATAAAATAAAATAAAAACATATTAAAAACCCAACCGACAATACCGTTCAGTTCTTCTAGATAATGTAAAAAACAAAAAAAAACATGAAACTTGATGTAGACCATGTTCAAAATGCTCGCCTCGAACATCCTAATCTTAAATACAAGTGTCTTCTAACGTTACGCAACATCTGTGGTCCGACTAACCTAATCGCAAGCGTCGCTAGCCATTTTACCATTTATCCCACCTTTTCGTTTTAAATCCAACACTGAATGGCACTACACAACAACCTTTCAGCAAGGAAAATTATGGCTACCGTATTGTGGAAGGTCGTATTGTAGTTGTTTTTTTAAGGGAAAGATACGCTGTTAGTGCTCCTTACTATTGCCAATTTCTGCTAGAGAGTGGTAAACCAAAGTTACCGTCAAGAAGACTGAAGCAATTAATCGAAAACGTGATCCTTAACAACGGCAACCCGCGCCAGCACTATGGCCATTCGAGTCAAAAGATACTTGCAGATTTACATTGGAAACTGTTTCCTCGTCCGCCATATATGTATACGTGAGCCATGTATCCCAACCCTGTTGTATTTACTATTTAGGAGAAGGTCACTTTGGATATGTCACGATGAAATGTTAGTGGAGTTTGTAATCCAGGAGGGAAACAATGAAAAGGTCTGCATGTTTCAGTTTTGAGGATGAAGAGAAATATATATTTCTTTTTTACGTGGAAACAACTTATCAAGAGACGTGTGGAATCAAAAACCTTAAATATTCAATTCAGTCACTTATAGTACATTTTTAACAATTTATTTTTTATTTAACTAAGTAATTAATTTCAGTTTCTGTATTGGAGGTGCTAAACCATTATCTCAAGAATGCGTTCCCATTACCTTCAATTTAATATATTCTTATATTGATGTTTTGTCTTTACATTCGCCAATTAATTACCTAGCTAATTTCATGTTTGGAATTTTCCCGCCATTGCTTGTGTATTACGCAGTGTATAATCAACAACGTAAGTACTTTTTTCCTAAAAGGCTAATTCTTTTAAATTAATTGCAAATGTATGGTTATAATTTTAAATGCTTACAGGCGACAAATTATATATAAATAGGTATTCCGCAATACTTCCAAAATAGTCCATGATATTACTGACATAGCACAACATCAAATAAATTCATAAAGTACCTAATTTAATTTCACTCGAAAATGTTCGCCATGGTTTATGGTATAGTAATTCGAGGGTGAATAGATGAACGACAAAATTGTGACAAAGCTACAATTCTGGACGTTGAAAAAACGTAAATATTTTAAAGATATTTAGGATAACTAGACAGTAAAAAGATAAATCAAGAAAAATAAAATAATTGAAATATATCTCACCAGCTGCTGTCACGAGGTCCTATTGTCTCTAATATACAATACAATATTTTGTTTACCAAGTAATTAAGACGCTTTTCCGACCTGCCTCAATTCCTTAGGTACTTAATGAAATTCGGTATCTTGGTATGTTCAAAGTATCATCCCCCAAAATTCAAACCGGTTATAAAGGTCGTTAACGGTACCAAACTCTTATATAATACTGGATCATTGTGCTGACTAAAAAGAATTCAATATGTGACAATTTCCCTCTTCTTTTTCCTTTCATGCAATCACACAGACGCTTAGGTAATTAGTAACTCTTGTAATAGTATAAAATAAACCCTTCTTGTAAGGTAGTCTATGAAAAAAGTTCCTTTAATATCCCAAAATTATCGAAAACCGCACATGAGGTTATTGAAGAAAAGGGAATCCTACGTGAGCTGAAATAATGACACCGGTTTCATCAAAAGTCAGATAAACCGGTGAACACAATTACTTGGGTTTCATTGGAACAACATTAAATTTGCCTCCGGATAATATTAGCTGACATTTTTGTACAATTTATTGCACCCATCTTACAGACATTCTATAGAGGCCTAAACAAACGTTTGGAATAATTCCAGTGACGCCATAACAAATACCTTTACAATTTTCGACGATCCTCATATTCAAATATTAACGTTGACGATATTTAGTTGTGTGCACATTGACGGTGCCCTTATAATACTTTTTGCATGTTCATAGCGATACTCCTGACACCAAGTTTTCCTGAATATCATTGGTGTTTTTGATGCTACAGGTATTTATACTCTAATTATCCACTTATTATTCAATTAAATTAGTCTCTCAACTATGGTTTGTCATTCTTTATCAGTTGCATGATGTTATTCTATTGGTTCAACGGCGTTTGGGTCAACTCGTGTTTTTTCGGAAATATCGGTTGTGGTTGGTTATTACATAAACTTCGGGAGGACATTTCTCGCGTGTGAACTCCGACCTCTGCAGTTTGTTGAGGAGTTTTTCCACCTTCACCTAAAGTGAAAGGTCATAAAAAAAGGGCGACCAAAAAGAAATATATCCAGACTGACAAGCGAAATAACAGGAAATACACATGGTAATTCACATAGAAATAGACAACATAAAAATAGAAGGTAGTAATCTAGAGCCTTCAAAAGAAAACAAGAAAAGAAAAGAGCGAGGAAAGCAATGCTTACAGAAGCTTTTTAAAGTGATTAGTGGAGCCAATATTTGCAAAATGGTCATTTTTCGGGATAGAAACTCTAGAATATACTGTTTTAGTGACAACTGTACAATGTACATATAAAACATGCAAATGAAAGTAGGTACACGTTTTTCCTCTAATAATGAGATAAACTTACATTGCTTGCAAACAGAATTATTCAATGACAAAACTAAATTAACCTACAGTTATACAAACATTAATAATTTTCTTTTTAGATATTCGGTTACCGGCCAATATGAGGGCACATTTATTTTCATGGATTGACTACACGTGTTTCATTGTTATATCATCCTTAACGTGTTTCATAGGCTTATATTTTGGAGTTTATTTAAAGCCAAAAACGACAAACGAATATATTTTTGGTGGGAGAAATATGAAATGGTTGCTAATATGCCTAAGCTTTGCTGCAAGGTAATACATCCAAAAAAGTTACAGTTGAATTTTTTGTTTCCAGCGGATTATCTGGGCAAAATACCATAGGATTCACTACAGAAATTTATTTACATGGAAGTCAAATTGTTTTAACCTGCGTATCAGTTTTCATGGGGGATTTAATAAACTATCATTTCTTTCTACCCGTTTTTTGTAAATTACAACTAAGAAATGTCTTCCAATATTTAGAAATGAGGTTTAATAGATACTTGAAAAACGTTATAGTTTTCATTGAGTTATTAAATGGAGTGTTTTATTTATCACTATCTGTTTATTCAGCATCCCTTACATTTAGCCAAGGTAATATACTATAGGTTTACATTTTCGTATGCATTTTCTTATATTTTTAGCATCTGGGATAAATCCACATACTATTGCCATCATAATGACCTGTATATGCGTATTCTATACAAGTTTGGGAGGAGTAAGGGCTGTAATATGGGCTGATGTATTACAGTTAACGATAACATTTTCTACGTTAGTTATTGTTATAGTAATGGGAATTATTTCTATTGGGGGTATAGAAATACTCATGAAAAGAGCAAGCGAGGGGCACAGATTGTTTGATATTGGGTAGTTTTGTCAACATTTACTTTTGAATGTGCTGATTAACCCTTTTTGTTTTAGTTTTAACCCTGATCCTACAGTTAGAATATCTTTTTTGACTATAATGTTTGGATATACATTAACATGGTGTGCATTTACGTGTGCAGCGCCTTCTTCTGTTCAGAGGTTCCAATCTGTACCAAGCAATACAATAAAACGGTTAGTTAAGCGTTGTAACATTATAAAAGTGTTCTTTTTATTTGTAGGCTTTTTATTATGCGCACATTAACATTAATTATAATTAAACTGACATGTTTTGTTCTCGCGTTAGTTATATATGGAAAGTACTTTGACTGTGATCCGATATCAGTTGGTGAAGTTCAAAAATCGGACCAAATTGTAGCTTATTTTATAACCGAAATTACCTCGCACCTTCCAGGATTCAATGGTATATTCGTAGCAGCACTATTTGGATCATCCTTAAGGTACTCATTTGATGTTATCGAAACACAATTCTTACTACGCACATTATTTATATTCCAGTATTTCCTCTACAATGTTAAATACTCTATCTGGTATCATCTACTTTGATGTTACACAATGGTTTGTACCTAAGAAGTACTTGAAATCTCATACAGAAGTGATTCTTATGAAAATATATGTTGTTATTGTTGGTGTTTTCTCGATCGGACTAATGTACGCAATAGAAAACGTTGGAACAATTTACGAAACGTTTTATATAATCAAGGCAATTACTGCAGGTGTCATTTTTGGAATATTTACGTTAGGACTCTTTGTACCTCTTTCAAACGTAAAGGTAAGAAACGTTCACCTTACATGATCTCTTTTACCAATTTTAGGGAGCCTTTTGTGGAGGTATCACATCGTTGGCATTGATTAGTGTTATTATTATTCAAAGTCAGATATATATGCGAAATGGTTTAGTTAATCATCTTCCCAAACCACTTCACACATTTGGTTGCAATAATACATTGCCAAGAAATCTTACAAGTTCACTTACGGCACCAGTCAAGTTGAGTATTCTTTATGTGATCATAACTTAATTTACTTTTCATTAGTGCTGTAGATGAACAACCCTTTTGGTTATTCAGAATTTCCTTCCAATATTACGATTTAATCTCATCGCTAAGTACTGTGATTATTGGAAGTTTGATTAGCTGGTTAACTAGGAAAAAGGACGATTCATCAGTTAATCCAGAGCATTTAAGCTCTATCGTGCGAAAGTTTTATAAACCACGATGTGATTGTGATGTTCAACCACAAGAATCTAATCTTCTTAATAGAACTGAACAAAATTAGTACCTAATACGTCGCTTCCCTAAGCGAAATGTGATTCAGATGTAGCTTTTTAATAAATATTAGGGTAATTATATTCAAGAAAGTAGGGCGCAGGGATAGCGCTCTCCCATTATTTCTCCCTACAAATTAACTTTTTACTTTCTCTGGATGTGAACAAAAATTAGCGTTCCCGCTAACGCATTATAAAATTCCCTCTTACGCACAATTTTGTGACATAAGGCGCGCAGTGTAACCCTCTGCAAGACGATGTTGATGTGAACCATACCATAGACTAGTCTATGACAGTAGGTATTGGGACACTCTGGCCTGGGAAAATTTTGAAGACCGTGGGAACTTTTTTTGTGGGCGGTATCCTTTGATGTTTGCCGCCCGTGTGAAAATTTTGGCAATTTTCGGGGGTGGGACACTCTGGCCCGGGTACCGTGGGAACTTTTTGTGGGGCGTGGGAAAGTTTTAAAGAGCGTGGGAACTGTTCCGGGATTTTGGCAATTTTTGGGACACTCTGGCCCGGGTACCGTGGGAACTTTTTGTGGGGCGTGGGAAAGTTTTAAAGAGCGTTGGAACTGGGGATTTTGTCAATTTTCGGAGGTCCTCTTCGGGGAGTACTCCTTGCTTCGAGTTTCGACCTCTCGGGATCGCCAACCACTGTATAGGCGGGTAGTCACTTCCTGGCCTTCGTGCACGTCTTCGTGTATAGTCGGAGGGGGGGCTTATAATTAATGACGCTGAAAAAAAACTTTTTCGTCAAGTAGGACTCGAACACCGGTCAACCGGTGGACGTCAACCATAACGACCACTGAGCTACGGTGCCTTTTGTAAATGAACAATTTAAACTTCAATACTATAAAAAAGGGAAGACATGCATAACTCGCATCTATTTATAGCAGTGTATTACGAATAAATCATGCTTGAAATTTTTGAAAAGTACCAAAATGATCGGGGTGATTTCTCATATAACCTTGATGTAAATTAAGTAGAGATTACTTATACCTAAGTAAATATGAATCACGTGACATGAAAAGGTCATTATAATTATGTACGTGTAGTCGAGTTTTGGCATCTATACAAAGCAGTAAAGCACTTATCCGCTCAACTAAATGCAGGAAATATAATGAAGAATTGTGTTAATAAACTGTCGCTGATAAAGTAAAAGAATTTGCGTACGTGTGCATTGACATACTTTCTTCGACTGTTACAAGCTATTTTTAGTTCCATAATAAGTATTGTTTCGTTTTTAATAACATTTTTAATCCCTTACACTATTAAATTACTTCCATAGAAAAGCCTCTTTTACTCAGTATCCTACTGATGTGATTGTCTTTAGATTTTGTTCTAATGAAGCCGTGCGAGGAAGGGGTTATTTAAAATTCAGACGCGCGGCTTCTTTCAATTTCGATAATATTTGGTGGTTAATCTCAGGCAGGTGGGAGGGGGATTTTCATATAATCTTGAAGTAAATTAAGTCGTGAAATACGTTAATAAGACATTAAGGCGAGAAACACATTAATTTACTTATACGTATAATATGAACCTGAATGAAAAGATAACTGTGAGGGAATAAGTATACTTTTTTGGAAATATCTCAAAAACGGCTTGAGATATCGACAAAATAAAAGTAAATATACCTTCAACGTAAAGATCCCTATGTGTCTTTGTCATTTATAAACTTAACAATGGCGAAATTAATAATTATATTGATGATTTTTTATAGGAAATTAGCACATATTTTAGGTTGTGGGTGTAAAAATGGTGAGATTATCAAAATCGTTCTGAATGCGGGCCGTGTAAAATGAATATACCTGGTAGTATCACCTAATTTCGGTTAGTGTGAAAGTTTCATTTCGGGGAGGAGTTCGTCAATAGACCAGTCAATAAACTTTAACGCTTTGAGATGGAGAAATTTCTTATTGTAAAAGATACTACTAGTAAAGTACGACGTTTCAATTTAAGTGGACGCAGTCTGGACTTTAAAATAAAGCCCATTCCTGAAGGTGCCGAACCGATACAATGGGTAAAGGATGCAATCGTACAGCTTGTCAATAAGGGTACAGAGGGTTTGGCTCCACATGACATGGTGGGTTTTTCCTTCTGCTCTAAAGATTTCAAGAATGGTGAGGGATGGATACGATTTCAACCTGCTAGCGAAATCACTATTGGAGATATTTGGAATACAATATCCTCTATTTACCAGTCTAATTCTAAAGGCTTCAACACCGAAACATTTTGTCTTCGTGTAACATCCGTGCATTTACCCAACGGTTTGGGAAGAGCACAAAAATTTAATAATTTTGAAGAGGAATGTAGTACCAGACAAGGTATTGTGGTAATCAACAATATTGACAATTTATGCCTGCCCCGGGCAATAGTTGTTGCTATTGCTTATATTAATCGTGATCCCGAGTATAGAAAGATCAGACGTAATATAAATAAAATACAGGAACAGAAAACCATACAATTATTAAAGGATAGCAACATCACAATACCTGAAACTGGTTCGGGTATACCACAGCTACAACATTTTCAAGAGTTCCTGCAAGGTTATAAATTAACTGTATATCTTTATGGAAACAAAGGCCGTGACGTCATATTCGAGGGTGAAGATATAGGGAAGCATATTAATCTGTTGTACCACGATGGTCATTATAATGTAATAACATCGTTAACAGCAGCATTTGCGTGCGGTTATTATTGTGAAGATTGTCACATCCCCTTTAATAACAAAAGTGATCATAGGTGTGGAGGTACGTGTGCGGCATGCCAGCAGACTCCATCATGTTCTAAAGAAGGACAAAACATTAATTGTGAAATATGCAAAAGAGCTTTTCGGGGTCAAAAGTGTTTTGATAATCACAAGACGCATAATATTTGTTCTGATATTAGACGTTGTGAAAAATGTTTTACTATATACCGTAATACCAGGAAGCATATTTGTGAGGAAGTGTTTTGTAGAACGTGTAACAGGCATGTAGAGAGAGACCATCTGTGTTATATGTCGATAGATAAAGGATCGCCGAAATTAGCAAACACACTATTTGTTTTTTACGATTTGGAAACCATGCAAGAGAAAAAATTGGAAGATGGAACCCTCTTACACCAGCCCAATCTTTGTGTGTTTGCACAGTGTTGTGACAAGTGTATAAATGAAGAGAAACTCTATTTTTGTCAAAAGTGCGGTTTTCGACAAAAGATATTGACCGAAAATGTAATATCTACTTTTATGGGACATATATTAACTATGAGAAAAACATTCAAAAACATTATAGTTATTGCTCATAATGGCGGTGGATTCGATCACCAATTTATATTAAACCATATTTTAACTGAAACTGATCTCGTGACGGAATTGATAATGAGAGGCACAAAACTAGTTTCAATGCTTCTGGGTAACGTTAGGTTTCTGGATTCGTTAAATTACTTTCAAATGCCCCTTAGTAAGCTACCTAAAGTGTTCGGCCTAACTGAAATAAAGAAAGGTTATTTTCCGCATTTGTTTAACACGACAGAACATCAAAACTATATAGGACCAATACCTCCCTTACAATCTTTCGATCCAGACAACCTCAAATGTAATGAAAGAGAAGCATTGTTAGCATGGTACGCAGAAAAGGTAGCCCAAAATTATATATTTGACTTTAAGAAAGAGTTTGTAGAATATTGCGTATCCGATGTGGAGATATTAGCACAGGCATGTCTTAAATTTAGACAACTTATGATAAAGGAGGGAAATGTCTGTCCCTTTACCGAAAGCGCCACGTTACCGGGTGCATGTAATAAAATATTTCGTCGAAATTTTTTAAAACCAAATACCATAGGACTCATACCAAAAGGTGGCTACAGGCAGTGTGACAATCAATCGAAGATCGCTACACAGTGGTTATTATTAGAAGAACGCAACCGTCGAATTAATATAAAACATTCGGTTAAACAGAAAGAAGCCAGGGTTGGAGGTGTAAAAGTTGACGGGTTTTGTGCCGAAACTAATGAAGTGTTTGAATTCTACGGCTGTTATTATCATGGTTGCCCTAGATGTTTCAAGCATGTAAGAAATACACCTTTAACAGATACTACAATAGAGGCGTTGGAGTATCGTTATGAAGCTACTTTAGCAAAATCAAGTAGAATAAAAGAATTAGGCTACACTGTTGTCGAAATGTGGGAGTGTGACTTTCGGCGGCTTATGACAGATGAAATGTTAAATTATACTGAATCACACCCGTTAATGTTACATTTACCTCTAAATCCCAGAGATGCATTTTATGGCGGCCGAACAGGAAATGCAAAATCTTTTTACAAGATAAAGGAAAGTGAAAAAATAAAATATGTCGATTTTACATCTCTGTATCCGTATGTTAACAAATACGGCAAATATCCCTTAGGACATCCCACAGTTCATATAGGAGAAGAATGTAGTAAATTAAAACTTGAAACGACAGAGGGGCTAATTAAGTGTAAAATACTACCTCCACATTTATTATATCATCCAGTACTACCTGTGAAAATGAACAACAAATTAATGTTTGTGCTTTGTCGTTCGTGTGGCGAAAGTTTCAATCAAGAACCCTGTGAACATAGTGGTGATGAACGAGCACTGACAGGTACATGGGTAATCGATGAAGTGAGAAAGGCGATCGAGAAAGGTTACAAAATATTGGAAACGTATGAAATATGGCAATACAAAACCGATCAGTATAATAAAGACACTAAAACGGGAGGGTTATTTAACGAGTATATTAATAAATTTGTGGGTATTAAACAGCAAAGTTCAGGGTGGCCGTATTATTGTGACACACCAGAGAAGAAGAATAATTACGTCAAAGAATATTTTGAAGCAGAAGGTGTTCTACTTGACCCTGTAAAGATAGAAAAGAACCCCGGTTTACGTCAATTAGGGAAAGCGGTTATTACATCGTTTTGGGGTAAGCTTGGACAACGTGAGAACCAAAGTAAGACCAGTATAGTAAGAGAACCTGGAGAATTCTATAATATGATGACTAACCCTTCAATTAACATTAATTCGGTTTTACCGATTAATGAAGATGCTCTACTCGTTAACTGGGAATCAAAAGAAGAAGCTTACAGTCCTCTGGCGACGGTAAACGTTGTACTTGCAGCGTACACGACAGCACAGGCACGGTTAAAATTGTACGAATATTTGGAAAGATTGGAAGATAGGGTTATCTATTATGATACAGACTCCATAATCTACGTGTCAGCTCCGGAGCAGTATGATCCACCACTCGGTCAATTCTTGGGAGAGTTAACAGATGAGTTAGAAGATGAAGGTGCCGGGAGTTACATAAAAGAATTTGTATCAGGCGGTCCAAAAAATTATGCATATAAGGCATGGTCCAGTTCTAAGAAATGTGATGTGACGGTATGTAAAGTTAAAGGAATATCTTTAACATATAAAACCTCACAAATCATTAACTTCGACAAAATAATGAAAATGGTCTTAGAAGATGAAGAAGTAGAGGCCATTCCGATATCATCTAAACTTATAAAGCGCACATCTGAACATAATGTATTAACTATCAACACCACTAAACTCTACCGTCCAAACTCCACAAAGAGATGCTTTTCTACCGACGGTTCTTCATATCCGTATGGGTTTAAGAAGCATAAACAAAATACCTAATATAACATAGGAACATGGGTGCATGAATATGTAAAGCTAATTACTTATAATTTTTGTAACTTATACTATAATTTGTATGTAACTAATATAGTTTATTGTTTAAATAAGTATTTAATTACGTCACAAATGTAATATATTCTGTAAATAAATATACATACACACGTTATTAGCTGTTTTTATATGTCTATCGAATGATTGTATATTATGATTGTCCAGCGGTTAATAGATAAACTTCCAGAATAAACATTCAAAAGGATATAAAATTATCGAATGAGTTTGACCTTCAGCTAAACCCTTAAAATGTGTATCCATGCTCTTTGGCCGTAGAAGGCAAATCTTACTAATTCAAAACGATTTTGTGGTTAAAATAGATGATTTTGTTGTCCCATTAGTTACAAGGCTAATAATTTAGGTGTTGTCTTTGATTCAAATCTTCGATTTAGAGTACATGTAACTAAAGTCATTCAAAAGTCATATGCTGCTCTAAAGGTGATATATGCTAACCAACATTGTCTTTCGTTTCCATTAAAAATAAAAGACTTGTGCGAATCTTTAGGTCTGTCCTGTTTCAACGGCCAAAGGCATTGGCATCGTTCGGGGGTGGCATGGCGTGGCAGTTACCACCCCAGAATTGACGAGTCCAGTACAACTTGAAAATAAGCTAAAATTTAATTACCTAATAGAATATTTCAAATTTAAAACATTTCACCAATATTAAGCACATAAATAAAAGCAAATCACATTCGGGAATGTTCCCAAATTCGACGCAGCGTATTTCCTCTTTGCATCGCTATAGAAATTCTTTGTTTCAAGTAAAGTTTAGATATGGTCTCTCTTGTGGCGGAACAAACCTTGTTTCCTAGATTGTCAATGAATCTTAAAGCTTCTTCACACCAGGGACCCAAAGTTTCCACTGATCCCAATTGGATTGTAAATTAGGAATAAGTGGTAACTCTAGGCCATCAGCTATCTATTTTTCAGTTCCTCTTGTAGACAGTTAATGATTGCTCATCAGAAGATAATTTTATCATGTATGTTGACGAAGTCGTTAACTGAACATGATGAACTAAGGAACGCTGGCAGAGCGATGTCATTTGTTATACCGATGAAAAGGAATGAAATAATAACGATAGACTCTTTATAATATCTTTTCAACTATACCACATCCTTCGCTACGCAGTTCGAAGAAAACAAAATGCTGCGACAAAAACGGGTAAGTTCGAGACTTTAAATGGTCTTTTTTTTTGGTAAAAACTAAGTTGCAATAACTAATAAATATGTCTATAATCGTCATCTTATGGCAATTCTTGTGTGTGAACGATAACTATTGTACATTATGGTTTAGTTAATAACTTGTTGTAAAAATAATTTCAAAAAGCTTGAAAGCCTAACAAATTTAAAGCCAGTTTTTAACATTTTTCCCGGGGAAGACCTTTGGATTCCCCTTACAACCCAGGTCATCCCATCAGTCTTTCCACCCAGTTAAAAAGCTAAAATGACGCCCCTGACCAAAGGCGGTTCCTCTTCTTCTTCATGATTCACCTCTCCAATAAAGGTTGTTTGTAAAAACGATGGTGAAGTTAGAGAACGCTGCATAAGAGAAGGAGTAGAAGAAGGGTGAGGGAGAGGGTTTCTCCTAAAGTATGGAAGTTGAACGAGAGGGCTTACAGGAGTTCTTGTTGTATTGATAAATAGAGGTCTTCTTCTGATAAAAAATCTCGATTCGTTATTGTCATCCTTATCTCTTCCCTGTTTATTTTCTTCCTTCTTTGTTGCTGGTTCTGATTTTATTTCACACTTTTTATCTACATCCATATTCTTCACTATCTTCGATAATGATTTAATAAGAGGCTTATACGTGACTGTAAAATCCTTTTCACTATTAAACTGGTTGGTTTTGAGTACATTATATTTTTGTCGAATGGTTTTACGTGCTAGAATAATTTTGCTTTTCAGGTGCATCTCCTTATTATCCATGGTGGAGGTGTGACGATGATCTGCTAAACAGCTAAACGACTAAACAGCTAAACGGATAAACAGCTAAACGGCTAAACAGCTAAATGGATAAACAGCTAAACGGCTAAACAGCTAAACAGATCTGTTTAGCTGTTTATCCATTTAGCTGTTTAGCCGTTTAGCTGTTTATCCGTTTAGCTGTTTAGTCGTTTAGCTGTTTAGCAGATCATCGTCACACCTCCACCATGGATAATAAGGAGATGCACCTGAAAAGCAAAATTATTCTAGCACGTAAAACCATTCGACAAAAATATAATGTACTCAAAACCAACCAGTTTAATAGTGAAAAGGATTTTACAGTCACGTATAAGCCTCTTATTAAATCATTATCGAAGATAGTGAAGAATATGGATGTAGATAAAAAGTGTGAAATAAAATCAGAACCAGCAACAAAGAAGGAAGAAAATAAACAGGGAAGAGATAAGGATGACAATAACGAATCGAGATTTTTTATCAGAAGAAGACCTCTATTTATCAATACAACAAGAACTCCTGTAAGCCCTCTCGTTCAACTTCCATACTTTAGGAGAAACCCTCTCCCTCACCCTTCTTCTACTCCTTCTCTTATGCAGCGTTCTCTAACTTCACCATCGTTTTTACAAACAACCTTTATTGGAGAGGTGAATCATGAAGAAGAAGAGGAACCGCCTTTGGTCAGGGGCGTCATTTTAGCTTTTTAACTGGGTGGAAAGACTGATGGGATGACCTGGGTTGTAAGGGGAATCCAAAGGTCTTCCCCGGGAAAAATGTTAAAAACTGGCTTTAAATTTGTTAGGCTTTCAAGCTTTTTGAAATTATTTTTACAACAAGTTATTAACTAAACCATAATGTACAATAGTTATCGTTCACACACAAGAATTGCCATAAGATGACGATTATAGACATATTTATTAGTTATTGCAACTTAGTTTTTACCAAAAAAAAGACCATTTAAAGTCTCGAACTTACCCGTTTTTGTCGCAGCATTTTGTTTTCTTCGAACTGCGTAGCGAAGGATGTGGTATAGTTGAAAAGATATTATAAAGAGTCTATCGTTATTATTTCATTCCTTTTCATCGGTATAACAAATGACATCGCTCTGCCAGCGTTCCTTAGTTCATCATGTTCAGTTAACGACTTCGTCAACATACATGATAAAATTATCTTCTGATGAGCAATCATTAACTGTCTACAAGAGGAACTGAAAAATAGATAGCTGATGGCCTAGAGTTACCACTTATTCCTAATTTACAATCCAATTGGGATCAGTGGAAACTTTGGGTCCCTGGTGTGAAGAAGCTTTAAGATTCATTGACAATCTAGGAAACAAGGTTTGTTCCGCCACAAGAGAGACCATATCTAAACTTTACTTGAAACAAAGAATTTCTATAGCGATGCAAAGAGGAAATACGCTGCGTCGAATTTGGGAACATTCCCGAATGTGATTTGCTTTTATTTATGTGCTTAATATTGGTGAAATGTTTTAAATTTGAAATATTCTATTAGGTAATTAAATTTTAGCTTATTTTCAAGTTGTACTGGACTCGTCAATTCTGGGGTGGTAACTGCCACGCCATGCCACCCCCGAACGATGCCAATGCCTTTGGCCGTTGAAACAGGACAGACCTAAAGATTCGCACAAGTCTTTTATTTTTAATGGAAACGAAAGACAATGTTGGTTAGCATATATCACCTTTAGAGCAGCATATGACTTTTGAATGACTTTAGTTACATGTACTCTAAATCGAAGATTTGAATCAAAGACAACACCTAAATTATTAGCCTTGTAACTAATGGGACAACAAAATCATCTATTTTAACCACAAAATCGTTTTGAATTAGTAAGATTTGCCTTCTACGGCCAAAGAGCATGGATACACATTTTAAGGGTTTAGCTGAAGGTCAAACTCATTCGATAATTTTATATCCTTTTGAATGTTTATTCTGGAAGTTTATCTATTAACCGCTGGACAATCATAATATACAATCATTCGATAGACATATAAAAACAGCTAATAACGTGTGTATGTATATTTATTTACAGAATATATTACATTTGTGACGTAATTAAATACTTATTTAAACAATAAACTATATTAGTTACATACAAATTATAGTATAAGTTACAAAAATTATAAGTAATTAGCTTTACATATTCATGCACCCATGTTCCTATGTTATATTAGGTATTTTGTTTATGCTTCTTAAACCCATACGGATATGAAGAACCGTCGGTAGAAAAGCATCTCTTTGTGGAGTTTGGACGGTAGAGTTTAGTGGTGTTGATAGTTAATACATTATGTTCAGATGTGCGCTTTATAAGTTTAGATGATATCGGAATGGCCTCTACTTCTTCATCTTCTAAGACCATTTTCATTATTTTGTCGAAGTTAATGATTTGTGAGGTTTTATATGTTAAAGATATTCCTTTAACTTTACATACCGTCACATCACATTTCTTAGAACTGGACCATGCCTTATATGCATAATTTTTTGGACCGCCTGATACAAATTCTTTTATGTAACTCCCGGCACCTTCATCTTCTAACTCATCTGTTAACTCTCCCAAGAATTGACCGAGTGGTGGATCATACTGCTCCGGAGCTGACACGTAGATTATGGAGTCTGTATCATAATAGATAACCCTATCTTCCAATCTTTCCAAATATTCGTACAATTTTAACCGTGCCTGTGCTGTCGTGTACGCTGCAAGTACAACGTTTACCGTCGCCAGAGGACTGTAAGCTTCTTCTTTTGATTCCCAGTTAACGAGTAGAGCATCTTCATTAATCGGTAAAACCGAATTAATGTTAATTGAAGGGTTAGTCATCATATTATAGAATTCTCCAGGTTCTCTTACTATACTGGTCTTACTTTGGTTCTCACGTTGTCCAAGCTTACCCCAAAACGATGTAATAACCGCTTTCCCTAATTGACGTAAACCGGGGTTCTTTTCTATCTTTACAGGGTCAAGTAGAACACCTTCTGCTTCAAAATATTCTTTGACGTAATTATTCTTCTTCTCTGGTGTGTCACAATAATACGGCCACCCTGAACTTTGCTGTTTAATACCCACAAATTTATTAATATACTCGTTAAATAACCCTCCCGTTTTAGTGTCTTTATTATACTGATCGGTTTTGTATTGCCATATTTCATACGTTTCCAATATTTTGTAACCTTTCTCGATCGCCTTTCTCACTTCATCGATTACCCATGTACCTGTCAGTGCTCGTTCATCACCACTATGTTCACAGGGTTCTTGATTGAAACTTTCGCCACACGAACGACAAAGCACAAACATTAATTTGTTGTTCATTTTCACAGGTAGTACTGGATGATATAATAAATGTGGAGGTAGTATTTTACACTTAATTAGCCCCTCTGTCGTTTCAAGTTTTAATTTACTACATTCTTCTCCTATATGAACTGTGGGATGTCCTAAGGGATATTTGCCGTATTTGTTAACATACGGATACAGAGATGTAAAATCGACATATTTTATTTTTTCACTTTCCTTTATCTTGTAAAAAGATTTTGCATTTCCTGTTCGGCCGCCATAAAATGCATCTCTGGGATTTAGAGGTAAATGTAACATTAACGGGTGTGATTCAGTATAATTTAACATTTCATCTGTCATAAGCCGCCGAAAGTCACACTCCCACATTTCGACAACAGTGTAGCCTAATTCTTTTATTCTACTTGATTTTGCTAAAGTAGCTTCATAACGATACTCCAACGCCTCTATTGTAGTATCTGTTAAAGGTGTATTTCTTACATGCTTGAAACATCTAGGGCAACCATGATAATAACAGCCGTAGAATTCAAACACTTCATTAGTTTCGGCACAAAACCCGTCAACTTTTACACCTCCAACCCTGGCTTCTTTCTGTTTAACCGAATGTTTTATATTAATTCGACGGTTGCGTTCTTCTAATAATAACCACTGTGTAGCGATCTTCGATTGATTGTCACACTGCCTGTAGCCACCTTTTGGTATGAGTCCTATGGTATTTGGTTTTAAAAAATTTCGACGAAATATTTTATTACATGCACCCGGTAACGTGGCGCTTTCGGTAAAGGGACAGACATTTCCCTCCTTTATCATAAGTTGTCTAAATTTAAGACATGCCTGTGCTAATATCTCCACATCGGATACGCAATATTCTACAAACTCTTTCTTAAAGTCAAATATATAATTTTGGGCTACCTTTTCTGCGTACCATGCTAACAATGCTTCTCTTTCATTACATTTGAGGTTGTCTGGATCGAAAGATTGTAAGGGAGGTATTGGTCCTATATAGTTTTGATGTTCTGTCGTGTTAAACAAATGCGGAAAATAACCTTTCTTTATTTCAGTTAGGCCGAACACTTTAGGTAGCTTACTAAGGGGCATTTGAAAGTAATTTAACGAATCCAGAAACCTAACGTTACCCAGAAGCATTGAAACTAGTTTTGTGCCTCTCATTATCAATTCCGTCACGAGATCAGTTTCAGTTAAAATATGGTTTAATATAAATTGGTGATCGAATCCACCGCCATTATGAGCAATAACTATAATGTTTTTGAATGTTTTTCTCATAGTTAATATATGTCCCATAAAAGTAGATATTACATTTTCGGTCAATATCTTTTGTCGAAAACCGCACTTTTGACAAAAATAGAGTTTCTCTTCATTTATACACTTGTCACAACACTGTGCAAACACACAAAGATTGGGCTGGTGTAAGAGGGTTCCATCTTCCAATTTTTTCTCTTGCATGGTTTCCAAATCGTAAAAAACAAATAGTGTGTTTGCTAATTTCGGCGATCCTTTATCTATCGACATATAACACAGATGGTCTCTCTCTACATGCCTGTTACACGTTCTACAAAACACTTCCTCACAAATATGCTTCCTGGTATTACGGTATATAGTAAAACATTTTTCACAACGTCTAATATCAGAACAAATATTATGCGTCTTGTGATTATCAAAACACTTTTGACCCCGAAAAGCTCTTTTGCATATTTCACAATTAATGTTTTGTCCTTCTTTAGAACATGATGGAGTCTGCTGGCATGCCGCACACGTACCTCCACACCTATGATCACTTTTGTTATTAAAGGGGATGTGACAATCTTCACAATAATAACCGCACGCAAATGCTGCTGTTAACGATGTTATTACATTATAATGACCATCGTGGTACAACAGATTAATATGCTTCCCTATATCTTCACCCTCGAATATGACGTCACGGCCTTTGTTTCCATAAAGATATACAGTTAATTTATAACCTTGCAGGAACTCTTGAAAATGTTGTAGCTGTGGTATACCCGAACCAGTTTCAGGTATTGTGATGTTGCTATCCTTTAATAATTGTATGGTTTTCTGTTCCTGTATTTTATTTATATTACGTCTGATCTTTCTATACTCGGGATCACGATTAATATAAGCAATAGCAACAACTATTGCCCGGGGCAGGCATAAATTGTCAATATTGTTGATTACCACAATACCTTGTCTGGTACTACATTCCTCTTCAAAATTATTAAATTTTTGTGCTCTTCCCAAACCGTTGGGTAAATGCACGGATGTTACACGAAGACAAAATGTTTCGGTGTTGAAGCCTTTAGAATTAGACTGGTAAATAGAGGATATTGTATTCCAAATATCTCCAATAGTGATTTCGCTAGCAGGTTGAAATCGTATCCATCCCTCACCATTCTTGAAATCTTTAGAGCAGAAGGAAAAACCCACCATGTCATGTGGAGCCAAACCCTCTGTACCCTTATTGACAAGCTGTACGATTGCATCCTTTACCCATTGTATCGGTTCGGCACCTTCAGGAATGGGCTTTATTTTAAAGTCCAGACTGCGTCCACTTAAATTGAAACGTCGTACTTTACTAGTAGTATCTTTTACAATAAGAAATTTCTCCATCTCAAAGCGTTAAAGTTTATTGACTGGTCTATTGACGAACTCCTCCCCGAAATGAAACTTTCACACTAACCGAAATTAGGTGATACTACCAGGTATATTCATTTTACACGGCCCGCATTCAGAACGATTTTGATAATCTCACCATTTTTACACCCACAACCTAAAATATGTGCTAATTTCCTATAAAAAATCATCAATATAATTATTAATTTCGCCATTGTTAAGTTTATAAATGACAAAGACACATAGGGATCTTTACGTTGAAGGTATATTTACTTTTATTTTGTCGATATCTCAAGCCGTTTTTGAGATATTTCCAAAAAAGTATACTTATTCCCTCACAGTTATCTTTTCATTCAGGTTCATATTATACGTATAAGTAAATTAATGTGTTTCTCGCCTTAATGTCTTATTAACGTATTTCACGACTTAATTTACTTCAAGATTATATGAAAATCCCCCTCCCACCTGCCTGAGATTAACCACCAAATATTATCGAAATTGAAAGAAGCCGCGCGTCTGAATTTTAAATAACCCCTTCCTCGCACGGCTTCATTAGAACAAAATCTAAAGACAATCACATCAGTAGGATACTGAGTAAAAGAGGCTTTTCTATGGAAGTAATTTAATAGTGTAAGGGATTAAAAATGTTATTAAAAACGAAACAATACTTATTATGGAACTAAAAATAGCTTGTAACAGTCGAAGAAAGTATGTCAATGCACACGTACGCAAATTCTTTTACTTTATCAGCGACAGTTTATTAACACAATTCTTCATTATATTTCCTGCATTTAGTTGAGCGGATAAGTGCTTTACTGCTTTGTATAGATGCCAAAACTCGACTACACGTACATAATTATAATGACCTTTTCATGTCACGTGATTCATATTTACTTAGGTATAAGTAATCTCTACTTAATTTACATCAAGGTTATATGAGAAATCACCCCGATCATTTTGGTACTTTTCAAAAATTTCAAGCATGATTTATTCGTAATACACTGCTATAAATAGATGCGAGTTATGCATGTCTTCCCTTTTTTATAGTATTGAAGTTTAAATTGTTCATTTACAAAAGGCACCGTAGCTCAGTGGTCGTTATGGTTGACGTCCACCGGTTGACCGGTGTTCGAGTCCTACTTGACGAAAAAGTTTTTTTTCAGCGTCATTAATTATAAGCCCCCCCTCCGACTATACACGAAGACGTGCACGAAGGCCAGGAAGTGACTACCCGCCTATACAGTGGTTGGCGATCCCGAGAGGTCGAAACTCGAAGCAAGGAGTACTCCCCGAAGAGGACCTCCGAAAATTGACAAAATCCCCAGTTCCAACGCTCTTTAAAACTTTCCCACGCCCCACAAAAAGTTCCCACGGTACCCGGGCCAGAGTGTCCCAAAAATTGCCAAAATCCCGGAACAGTTCCCACGCTCTTTAAAACTTTCCCACGCCCCACAAAAAGTTCCCACGGTACCCGGGCCAGAGTGTCCCACCCCCGAAAATTGCCAAAATTTTCACACGGGCGGCAAACATCAAAGGATACCGCCCACAAAAAAAGTTCCCACGGTCTTCAAAATTTTCCCAGGCCAGAGTGTCCCAATACCTACTTATGACCATATAGGTACTCGTTTAACGAGTTATTCAAGTGCTCTGTAAATGGTTGTAGTATACCAATTAATGTAAAGCTACGTATCTGGAGGGATATCCCTCTGCATGTAGGATAATATAAGTTAATTTTAGGTAGCCTTTGCCTAACTAATCACCTATATTTCGAGGCTATCCAATTGCTACACGGTATCTATTGTTACATCAAGTCTTCGCAGTAATTCAAAGAATGACCTAAAATTAAAAAAAATTCTGAAAAACCTGTCTCACACATGCATGCAAAATGAAGTGATTTCCTTTCAAATTGACTATATTCAAGTTCGTAAAGTCATGTGCAAATACTCAGCAGGATAATATTCTGTGGTTTGTGAAAAATGTACAAAAAGTATAACTGCTACAAACGCCATCCATCATAGTTTCCTACAATGGACAAGGTTTGTATCAAAGTAGAGCAATCTTTAAATGGGAAACCAGAATTCCAGTGACTGGAAAATACTTTCACAATGCAACCCCCACTCGACTTCGGTCAGGTAAACAAGCAGATGGTCGGGCAATTCTATTTTAAGGAAAGGAAGCGTGATCACAGCCCCAACCTATGATGTACAGCGGCAAGGCTGTACCGTACTGCAACCACAGTTACACGTAAACTGCTGAAACGTAACAAACATTCAAGGGTTGGAGTAACTCGAGTAATATCTACATGCTTACGATCCTACGTTGAGAGACTAAGCAAACTTCAACCTTTGGGATAAATCATTACTCGAATAGTTCGCAAGTACCTATCTCGAAACCCTCAATAGGGGCAGTCAATATACATATAAACTTGTTATCTACCCGTCAGACTGTGTTTGATTTGAGTGAGGATGTCTGACTATATAATTAACTGGAAAGATCCTACAGAAACGGCTGTGGCATACTATAGAATGATTTCATCTGAAATTAACGGTAACGGGTTACTGTAATCCTCTGCAAACATCTCCTTGGGGAAGAACTAAGGGAGTACACAGAGGAATCTTACCCAGCCAATAGGAAACTTTCCAACTATACGAGTATCTCAGAGAGAACTGCTAGGAATAAAGGGTTTTTCAATTGAGGCCGGTCGTTGTTGGTGGTCTGTGGCATTCATGTTGTTTTGGTGGCGCCTCTCTAATCTCTTGCATATTGTTCTGTCACAGATGCCAAATCACCATAGCAAGTTGCACATTGAGAAGCAAGTCCAAATGAAGTTAGTGCAAACGGTGCCCGCATTCCGCATTGTAGGTACCCATTTTACGACAGATGCGGTGACTCTTCAAAACCGCGGTCCGCACAAATGTACATCGAGAAAGTCAATTCCTCGCCGTGCATAAAACCTCGGTCTTCCACAGGCTTTAACTTTTCGTCGTGACTTGGACCTCCCTGTACAGGATCCTACTGATTCAGGAGTTTATGTTAAGTCAATGAAGAGGAATTCAATTTTGAGGCAAGAATCAACTTTAGTGACGAGGCGCATTTTTTCGTGAATGGCTATGTTAAACAAGCACAATTGCCGTATTCGGGACGACGCCAATCCACACGAGGTTCACCATGTGGTAACGCATCCACAAAAAGTTACTGTTTGGTGCGAATTTTTGGCAGCGAGTGTCAGTGGTTCGTACTTTTTTGAAAACGAAGTTGATGAGGCTATCACCGTCAATGGCTAACGCTACAGAACCGTATGATAACCGATGTATTTTGGTCCAAATAGAATAATATATTGTTCCAGCAGAATGGCGCTACGTGACGTGCCACACAGTGTACGCCACGTTGAACATCCTGCATTAACGATTTGAGGGTATGGTTATCTCTCAGAGGTGACCTGAATTGGCTACCATGACCGTGTGATTTGACCTGAAGTAGCAGGTCTATGCCAATAATCCGTAATCGACCGATGTCCTTAAAGTCAACATAACCAATGCCATCGCTCAAATTCAGCCGAATCTATGCGACAGAGTCATTGGAAATTGGACTACTCGGATCGGTGCCAACACGAGAAGACACAACGGACATACATGGGCCTTTGAAAAATACAAAAAAAAGAATTTCGTTAATACGTCACACACAGCTTGTTTTATTCTATTTTCAACATTGACCCGCCCTTATTGAAAAACGGTTTAGAAGCTTTCATAGATAGCATACTGAACAAAGAATTTATAGTTCCCAGTTCAAGCAGAGCTGCTTTCCATGCATTTGGCCACTGCAAAGTCACCATTAGGCTAGTCTTTCACTGTTAGCACATGCTAGAGACTAGAGCAGGTTGTAAAATGTAATATCCTCGAACTACGCGAAAGACCAATGAGCAAACCTATGCATTAGCTCGACTAGCCTTAGAGTAAGTGTTTTGTGGTTTAGATCCGACTCTAACAGTCACATAAGGCCAGATGGAGCTTGTTGTCAAATCCGTATTGGATTACAACTGGTTCCGCCATATCTTACGTGTAGGGTGCCTTTGGTGATCTTGCGGAGTCGGATGGCTCTAACCATGAAAATAGCACAAACGCTGCGAATATGATCCCTACGTGAGTCGTGAACATGAACTTCGTTCACTCTCCACTCATATTTAGCATGTTTAAGAATAGTGGACAACAAATAACTGAACATGAATTGAACTGAACAAGTGGAACAAGTAAGTACTTAGTAGTCAATTCGTCGAAAAAACTTAAAGCCTTTAAGTCAAGCGATATGCGCCACTTTTCTTATAGATGGAAATGATTAAAAGAGGAAGTAAATTTCTGCAAAATTTGTGGAAATGGAAGGTGCGAAATATTGAAACTATTAAACGTGCTAGAACTGGCAAGTGAGGGTTCTGGCGAGTGCTATTTCTATTTTGGGCTGATGCCAACGGTGAAGGTATTGCTAAGGAATATACAAATCAAGTATGTAAGCATACAAGGGTGCACTTTGTCTCACACTTATACCATTTTATATTGTTCATGAACTTTTTCTTACCTACAGAATTCACTTCTCTTTCCCTTATTGTCATAAAGTAAAAAAAGGAAGTTTCAATTGTCACAATTCACGTAATTAAGTCATTTCAATTAACACTTCCTATTATGCAAAAAATGCTTGGAAAAACACTTAACTTGCAAAGTCAATTTGTCGCAATACTTAACTTGCATAAAAATATATAGCATCTACAGTAGACTACGGTCGTAAAATATTTAGCCTTAAATAGTAATGCGATGTAATCCTCCATAAAACTCCTTATAAATGAATGTTTGCAGACCACCTGCGTTAACTTTAGTGCCCATAAAGTAATAAAGCAATAAATAAATCAACTTCAAGGTAGTAGTAGTAGTAGCATGAAAAATTTCCGTTTTTTTCCCTTCGAACTTTCACGTAAATTAAAATTTCGTAAATCAAACGTGCAAGAAAAGAAAAAAAATGTGGTAGCGGAATGTTTGTTTTAAATTGAATTGGATTCTCTAACTTGCCTTCTACAAACAAAATCAAGTGAGGGATGACAGGTCCTAGATTTAATTTAGAGATGGTTTGCCCCCTGTCGAGATCCCAAAATCGAAAAAGGAACAAGAGCATAACTTTACTACCATCATTCTACGTTCAACCTACGTGCGATTCACATGTTGTGCGTTTCTCATAGACATTTTTCGTAGTGAGTGAAATGTGAAATTCTACCCCATTATGAAACTCTTAATCATTATTTTTGTTTGTAAGTATTTTTTTCTTTCTTAATGACTTTATGTGCTTAATGCAGGATGTTAGGTATTTAAGAGTGATTTATGTCTAAAAGCAGTCAAGGGTGGTTCCTTACTAGTATACAATTTCACATTTGTCATAGTCGTTTCTCTCCACTAAAAATAGGAAACGCTATTAATAACGTTATTTTATAGGTTCTTTGGTTAATGGAGAAATACGTCAATGTGCGAAGTTACTTGCAAAGGCTGCCAATCAAGATCGAAATACAATTGTGGAAACTTCGATGAAAACTTTAAGTGGAGTTTGGCTGTCTGAAAGGTAACGTTTCTTTTTCCACAATTTATTTCTGAAAGTGCAACTGTACCTATTGTACAAACATGGACAATAGTGTCTTACTTTCTTATTGTCAGTAGGTATTAGAGCTGTAAAGGTATTGACATAGAAAAATTCGAGTGCTAAACCCTATTCTAAAACTGTTTGGTGTAAAGCTTAACAGGTAGAACACTGCAGGTGTCCGAAACGGTTATGAATACAATATTAATTTATTTTTTGTTTATTGAACGCGTCGCGAACATCCGTATAAACTACAAATACTTGCCCGTTTTTAACTTACAAGAAAGATTAGATAAGAGACTGTTACACGGTCATAATTTTCGGCTGTTCTAAACAAAAGGTATTCACAACTTTGTATGTAAATCTAAAGCTGGGTAAGTATACAAAATTCTTTATCATTCTGCCCGCGTTCCTCTTATATGGTGAACCGCTACTAAAAGAGCAAATAAAATAAACCATTCAAGATGACAATATTTATTGCTTCTAGACTAAGAAATAACGAAGACCACTATAATACTAATTCTGATTCATCCGTAAGATTAAATAAGGTCATATTTTCCAGCGGTTTCTCGTTAAAATCGATTTCTTTTAAATTATGTTACCTAATTAAACCTAGACGTTGTTAACTTTAATTAATTAGCTACCATATTATAAGTAAGTACTAAGTCGTAATTTACGCTGAATAAAATTAAGACAATGGAGGATGTTCACAGTATCCAAATTTATGAATTCGATTACGGTTGGATGTCTGTTTATAAATAATAGTAATAGTTTTATTAATCTAACATATAACGAAACAAATAAATTCGAACTTGAAAGTATTAGAAATACATTGACTGAACAAAATGCGTGTTATACTCGTTGATTTTTGGCGCTATGATTTTTTAGTTATTTCGCGGTTTATTAAGCATTTTTGAACAATACCAAGTTTTTAAATCACTAAAAACTAAACTTCATAATTTGTATTAGATTTTATAAACTTCGTTTACATAAATACAAGGAAAAGTTAATATTGTTCGATTAAATGAAAGTTTTTAAAAATACGATAAGTACTAAAAATTTTCCATTCATAATAACCAGACACGGCTGCACGTACTAAACTAAAATAACGAAAGCAAAAATTATAATGCGTTCCTCTAAATCTGGACCGAAAGCGATTGTCGTACGGTTACATATTGTTTTATAATGAAATAATGATCTATTATACCTAAACCTTAGAACAGAACGAAAAATATCATATACAAGAGTATGCTCTGTATGTCCTGTGGGAGAAAACTTTCAGTAGCATTGTATTTGGTTTTAAAAGGTACGTTTTTGACAGTTTCCTGACATGTCAAAGTCAAAAATGTTCACTTTGCCTTGCCATTTTATTATGAATAATTGACTGACAAACGATCAACTATTGCAAATCATTGAATTTTATTATCAAAATGCGTGCTCTGTGAAAAATGTGTTTCGCAAGTTACGTCCATTTTATGGTCGTCATAATCGACACACCGAGCAGGCTAGTCAAGCCATTTTTCCTTGAACGTCAATCCATAGACAAGCGTCAATCCACCAACCCGTAAAGTGCGTACCGAGGAGAATATTGCTGCTGTATCCACCAATCAGGAATTCACCAAGGCAAGTAGCTTGACTTGAAATATAATAGCTTGGCTTGGGCTTGAAAGTCAAGCTTTTTAAGAAGAAAAATCAAAATTTTGTTCGTTGCTAATTTCAAATGTCTACACGTAAATTAATATCTGACGAAGCAAAAAGAGCTATTGGTTTGCTACAGGGTGGTCAACGGCAAAGTGACGTAGCAAGTTTTTTTCAAGTTAGCCAAAGTGTCATTTCTAGACCTTTTAATCGTTTGCAAGAAACTGGATCTGTTGGAGAAAGACCTAGAATTGGGCGCCCATCAATAACTACCCCTACTGATGACCGATATGTCACCATTTCTGCATGCTGAAAACCTTTGAGTACATGTCGAATGATGAATAGGAGGCTCACAGAAGCCAGAGGTACAGCTGAAACTGTCAGAAGACGTTTATGGGATGTCAATTTACGTTCTAGACGACTTTTTAGAGGTGTACCATTAACTCGAGAACATAGGCGACTAAGATTAAAATGGGCAAGAGAGCGTGTCAATTGGACAGAAGAGTGGAAGTTAGTACTCTTCACTGATTAATCGAGATATGGTCGATTTTCGAACAGTCGTCGAATGCGTGTCTGGATACAACCTTTCGGGCCAAGACACCGCCGATCAGTGCAAAAAGTTCACCCTTTCAAAAGAGACACTGTAGTCCAAGAGCTGGCTGCAAAAAAGCTGGCCTATCGAGTAACAGCATGAAATGATTTTTAAAAGCTAGTACTTATACAGACCATCCATAAAATCTTTGGCTGCCTGGGCGGAACTTGTGCAGAAATCCGCCAGGCCCTCTCTCCTGAGTAGTTTTTGGCACGTTACTGTACCTATCGAGTAACAGCCTGAAATTACTCTTAAAACATAGCTTTTATACAGTTAAAAAAGAAAAAAATTGTCTGCCTTGTTAAATCTTGTTCTATACCTAGGCAGAAAGCTTTTTTTAATTTTTTTTTGGCATGTTTCTGTATCTATCGAGTAACAGCTTCAAACTATAACCAAAGTATAGTTTGAACATAACTCTATACGAAAAATCATTGCTGCCTCGTTAAATCCTGTGCTAATGCCTAGGCAGAAAACATTCTCTTTCTCAAAGTGTTATGATACCACTAATACAACTATCATAGAAGTACTTAGGGATAAACAAAGAATCGTACAATGAACAATTATAATGATTTCGACAAAACAATTTTATAATATAAAATATTTAGTAATAGTATACAGGGTGTTTTTTGGGAGCTTTAGTTAGACATTTCTGGGAAAGTTTTATAGATAGGTTTTTGAAAATTTGAACTTAGGGGTTATTCTGAAAACCGAATCGATGTAAAATATTTTCAAAATGGTAGCGCTTCCGGAAATGCCGGAAGTAGCTGGAAACTTCGTTTTTAATGGGAAATATTGCATTTTGTTATTTTCACTTATTTAAAAAAAATGGCGGATGCAGACGGTAATTTAGGAATTCATTACTTGAAAACCGTTGTAGCTATGGCAACCAAGTTTTCTCCAGCGCATAGAGGAGGAATAAGGCTTTCTTAATAAATAAAACAACTCCCAACCTCCCCTTAGACAGGTAATTTAATGGTGCAAACTTAGATGAAAATGAGGTGACAAGTTATGTTTTTTTATGTTTTTAAGGAAAGTACTAACGTACTGAAACACTAGCCAATTGGCAAAAACTAGTGGTTAAGTGAAGTAAAATGACTAAGTGGTTATTGACTACCTCGTTTTTTTATAATAACGTAGGTGCACACCAGCTTAATCGAGGCCCACTGGTCTCATTATCAAGTAATACAATTTAGTGACGAAGAACTATTAACCAAAATGATGAAGTCTTAAGGGGACATTATTATAATTAAACAGAACTTAGTAAATTAGGTAAAAAACTATTATTAGGTGACACATTGTTAATAACAAGGCCAAAAGGGCCAACGTTATTTTACATTAACAAATGTTTAAATTTAAACGACATGACTGGCGAACGTGTGAACGAAACCGCCATTAGAGCTCTAGTTTGAAGCTGTTACTCGATAGGTACAGAAACGTGCCAAAAAAAATTAAAAAAAGTTTTCTGCCTAGGTATAGCACAAGATTTTTTTCTTTCTTAACTGTATAAAAGCTATGTTTTAAGAGTAATTTCATGCTGTTACTCGATAGGTAGGTACAGTAACGTGCCAAAAAATATTCAGGAGAGAGGGCATGGCGAATTTCCGCCCAGACAGCCAAAGATTTTATGGATGGTCTGTATAAGTACTAGCTTTTAAAAATCATTTCATGCTGTTACTCGATAGGCCAGCTTTTTTGCAGCCAGCTCTCACTCTACTATTGGTGTATGGGAAGGCATTTGTTATGATGGCCGTACCGACTTGCTGGTTATTCCGGGAAACAAGAATTCAGAAGTATACTTGAATCAGGTGATCAACAACATTGTTTCATGCTGCTTTGGGTCCTGGTTTCCCTTTTTTTGGACGATAACGCTCGTCCACAACGATCCATGGCAGTTATGGAAGCAATTGAAACCAATGGAATTCCTCATTTACCTTTACCTGCTCTACCGCCTGATTTAAATCTGTTAGAGCATGCTTGGGGTCAATTGCAGTGCATTAGGATCTCATAACCAGCATGCAAAGACGTTGCCAAGCTGTTATTGAAGCCCACTGCGAGGACATACTCGTTATCGCTGAAAGGGAAATTAAGAAAAAATTTGTGTTCATTTTCTTTTTTTTATTAATTTGAAATTAAGTTATTTATTAGTCATTTTTACCTAATTTTCATTTTTTTCTTCTCTTTGTGTTTCAAATTTTGTTTTCAATTTGTTAACTTTTTTAATAAAAAACAAGCATTCAAAAACAAAATAGCTTAAACTCGTCTTTGAAAAAAACCTTTTTCTCTTGAAAAATCAAATTTTTCGTAATATCCCTAACTTATATGTGGAGCAGTTTATTTAGACCGTACATTTTCAATAAGAAAGTGTCCAATTTGGACCACCCAGTACAATTTATTTAATTAAGTTTATAAGGTTTCGTAAAATAAAATTCAAAGTAGCAATGGAAGATATTTCAGAATGAAATTGAAAAAAAAAATTATATCTACATGTCATTCCTTTTGAAATTACATTAGGTAATTATAAGGACACGGACATAATTCAGCCGATTATTTATCAATCATCAATTAAAAAAACAAAAGGTTATGAGTGACTATAAACCGCAGGGCATTGTAGTAATTATAGTACACCTTAGTGTTTGATTATTGCCATTTGGTCCATTGAGCTTTACTTGGTCCTTTTTACCTTTTATTTTTTGGTAAATTTACTGTAACATTAACTTATGTTTTGTATAACTACAGCTTTCAAATTACCCTCCCCTCAAGAATAATTGTACCAGTGAACATTATTTAATAATAATAATAATAATAATAATAATAATAAATTCTTTATTAACCATTATGAGGGATGGTTAACCTTGGGGTGAGGTTCAGATTGTTGGCGAGCCAACGACTGTTCTTCCACCTAAACCCGATGAAAACACTGGTGTAGAGTATGAGACAAAACTAAACTACTATTACCTACACAAAATAGAAAAAAATAAACTAAAGTAAATAAAATAAACAAATACACTAGTTAAGCAAATTTTCGCGCACAAGTGTAAGCACTATATTATGTTCTTGTTTACAAGTGACAACAGGAATTCGAACTATGAGACCTGGCTTAATAGCAATGAAGACTTAAGTTTGGCTTTAAATGTGGAAGATGATGATGATGATGGGTACTTAGCAGATATTGGGTTTAGTACGTTAGCGATCCTATATGAAAATGAGCGTTTATAAAACGTTGTTCTATGTGGAGGAATGGTAATGATGTTCTTAAATCTTATATTAATGTTGTGGATGTCTGTTCTAAAACGTATTTTGTTGTACAGGTACGGAGGCGATTTATATTTAATGATATTGTGAAATAAGCAAGCAGAGTGCAAAAATCTTCTGTTAGCCATATTCAACCATCCGAGTTCCATAAGTTTATGAGATATGTGTTCTCTCCTACGTATACCGAAGATTAAGCGCATACAGTTGTTTTGTATCAACTGGATTCGACGTTGATCATATTTGTCAATGCATGCATCATATACCACATCACAGAAATTAAAATGAGAAAGCACCAGAACGTCACATAAGTATTTTTTAATTTTGATATTAAAAAGTTGTCTATTGGTATATAGGAATTTTAAAGATAAGTAGGCTTTTCTAATAAGATTGTTAATGTGTTCTTTAAATCTGAGTTTACTATCAATAATCAAGCCCAGATCACGGGCAGTCTCAACAGTAGTTAACCGAACACCATCAATATTAATATCTAAATTACCTACAGCCAACGTTTGAATGGAGCTGTTAACAAATGTTATGACCGTAGACTTAGATGCATTTACAATTAAGGAATGCTTTTTGGCAAATGATAAAATACTAGTCAAGTCGCTATTTATAATTGTGTTTGCATCATGTACGTCTTTAGGTAGAAACGAATAATATAGTTGTGTATCATCTGCGTAATAGTGCCAGTTGCAATGTTTAATACAGTTATCAAAATCAAAAGTATACAAAATATACAGCAAGGGGCCAAGGATTGAACCCTGCGGCACACCATTGGTTAACAGCTGCGGTCTAGAAGAGGAATCATCAATAAAAACAATCTGTGATCTTGGACTTAAGTAATTTTTTATAAGCAACAATGAAGAGGAGTTGAAATTGCAATAGTGTAGCTTGGCTAGTAATAACGAATGATTTAAGGTGTCGAAGGCTTTGGTGAAGTCCACCAACACCAAGGCAGTACATTTACGTTCATCGTGAGATCTACATATGTCGTCAACAATATTCAGCATAGCTGTAGCGCAACTATAACCCGATCTAAAACCTGATTGATGCATAGCCAAAATGTTGTTCTAGTTAAAATATTTTCTCATTTGACATTCCATAACTTTCTCAAGTATTTTAGAAAAGATTGGGAGGATGCTAATTGGTCGCAGCTGTTTATACTCGACGGGAGACTTAACTTTTGGGAGAGGTATAACCTTAGCTACTTTCCATTGAGACGGAAATGTACTAGTTGAAATACAAACATTGACAATATGTGTTAGAAGGGGGAGTAAGACCGGGCAACATAGCAGTATCATTTTAATGCTAATATTATCAACACCAATGGCACCGGTTTTAATTTTCTTGAGAATCTCAAACATTTCTAATTCAGATATTTCAGTAAAGTTAAATTTATTCGTTGAACTAGCTATTACGTTGCGATTGTAGGAATCAATTAATGTCTGATTCGGTTGAATGGCGATATTTTGCACAGATTGAATAAAATAGTCATTTACTTTATCTGCATCATGCAGGTGATTCGGTAATTTGCACTCTTTTTTGTTATGTACACCTAAAGCATTTATCTTATTCCAGAACATCTTTCCATCTTTACAATTGCTAAAGTGATAATTGAAATAAGCTTTCCTTTCCCTGCGAACCGCGCCTGTAGCATAATTTCGAAGCACTTTGTAATAATTCCAGTCACTCGACTTTTTTGTTTTTCTAAACTTTTTTAAGGCTTTATTTCTAAGTGACATCAAAAATTTAACGTTATCCGTAACCCAAGGTTTTGGTGTTGAAAGATACCAAGAAATCGAAGAACTTTGATGTTTAACATTCATAGTTTCGCCTAGTAGTAAAGTACAAATAAATTACTTGTTAAATCCTTTTCGTCCTACTCCCTAATGAACTTACACCCTCCTTAGTGTAGGTACGTTTGTACAACTTACTCTATTCTCGACTGAAATTTTATAGTTGTACCATAGAGAATGTAATATGCTCTATGGTTGTACGTGTAAAGTACATGCAATTTAAGGACCTTTTTCTTGAATTACATACCGTAATTCATACATCTTAGCATATCCTATACAATTTATTTTTATTGAAATGCTTAAATACATAGTATCTAAGAATAATATTTCAACTTTCAACCTTGGATTTCAGTTGAATTATATATTGTAACATCGAAACGATAATATAACATGCACCATTAAATTGTATTTGGTTCAAGTGAATCATGCAATGGAAAGTCAAGTCAAAATTTCACATTTTTGAAATTCAAGTCTATAAGTAATAAAAATTAGAAAGGAATGATAACAGTACTATTTCCAAAAAAATAATATGTATAAATATCGTGCATTTACTTAGTTTGCATCTTTCGTCCGCGAAGGGACGCTGTGCTGATATTGACTGATCGATTGTGGCATGCCTCAATAACGGCCTTTCGCACCTCACCTATAGTAGAAGGGGGGATGTTAACCTCCATTCATTTGGATTGGTAGTAGACGTAGTCTGTTAAGGGAATCGAAGACAATCCATGTTAATGGAATCCTGGCCGGATATGGCTAAAATTAGAGTAGCTTCCCCCTCCAGCATCCTCAGGTTTATCTCACGAGTGGGATGGCTTGAGTGACGTTGCGGGGTCGAAGGGAGGTAGTACAAAGGATCCGAATAGGTGGCCAATGTGCGCGTGGACTTCTGACCACCATCCCATCGTAATCCAGAATCCAGGGAATCGAAGCTAAACTCTGAACGATGATTGATGCTCAAAAACGACCAGTTTTGACCAGTAGGTCATCATCAGGCCGTTAAAATGTAATTCAACATGAATGAACCAAAATATCGATGACTTTGATCAATGTGTTCTCCCTTGCAATTTTAATGTTGTACTGATTTCCTTATCCTTTCCATAATCTTTGCTTTTCTGTCAACTCAATTTCGAAGAATTCTGCACTTATGACTTAATAGTACATTAATAAATTGATCCATGTTCAAAAAGATTCTGCCTGTTTTTGCGATGGTGTTGCAACATTTTAATGTAAGTTAATTGTTTTATCACATATCATTATTAAAGGATCTTTTAACTTAAACATCCTTAGTTCGTCGGAACCCTTCTGCTTTCTATAACGTTAAGATAAACTTAATGGCGTACTTTCTTGTTATCTGCTAGGATTATACATGTCGTGCAAGTCTTGCAATTCATCCGTTTTGTTATTTAACGTTTCCATTATTTTCTTTGCCATTTTTATGTTGATGATGTCAGATATTTTAGTTAAAGTTGAAAGTGGGCGGGTGTCGGCAATGTTGGAAATTGCCGATTGTGTTGGTGCAGCTTGTTAAGATTAAGTTCCCTTACAAAAGGATTGTCGACACTTTCAATGGCTACTCATTCAGCCCTTTCTCACTCACTTAGTCTAGCGGAACTGAATATTTTTCTGGAACATTTTCTTGAGAAGGGCAACTTTTATTTTTTGCGTATCTAATTTAACGCTAATAATCTATTTCTTTGCACAATTTTCGACACCGTCCAAAGTTTCTGCTTCAATACTTTCCAATTCTCCCTTTTTTTGGGTGTATGGTATTTAACGCTTCTGAAAACTGAATGTCGAGGCCGTTACATTTTGATTCTAACCACTTATTCTCTTCTCTAATTTTCTTTAGTGCCTCTTCTCTTTGCACGGTTTTGAGGCTCCTTAAGCTGCTTACTTATCTCCTTATAGCGGTTAATGGGGGACATAAACGTAGACAAAAGCACAATTTTTAATTTAAAAAAAACATAGACTGATAGCGTGGCATGTTAAGATTATTTCATGTTGTGTGACCTAACTGTGAAGTGTGGAGGATTCATTAGTGATTTTTTAACACATAAGCAGACGCCTTTTATTTATTTCGTTCGTCTAATAAGCTAATATTTTAACAATGTCTGGCTGTGAACTGTCTAATTATCATAATTCAACAATTAATTATACCATTTTTCAGTTGCGAAACAAGGCCTGGCCCCGAGTATGTCCTTCGACACTACTCCTTTGAGGAAAATGGCAACTACAAATTAATTCAACACCACTACTGGGACAATTCCTGCTCGTCACCCAAATTATCCATAGTAGCCATTGGAATGCTAAAAACAAAAAGGGATTCATTTCTGCACCACGACGCACTAACCGGATACGGCAAACCCTCAAATATTACAGTCATCCCTCAGGATTCCGTAGCTGCTAAAGAATTAGATAACATTGTGTCACATCACTGTCCAGGTTAGTACAAACGCAAATTTCGCAACTTATTCATTTGTTCAATTTCACGAGTAGGTCAGTACTGGAAATCTTGGAGAAGATACGAGGAACATCTCGTCTTTACAAACCCTAAACATCGAAACTACATGCAACAGTTTGAGTTTGAACGTATACAAGAGACTCTTCCTAATACACAGCATTACCTACAAAATTCATCAGGTGCCATTACCTGTTTGGGTGATCTTCGATGGTCGTTTAACGAGCTTAACCTAATCAAAGTGCAGCTACGTCCGAATCAGTATGGTGACGATAATGAAATGCATTGGGAATTACTGCTGGGAGATATTCCCTCGCGCAAAAACCTTAGGGAGCATTACATGCCGACAGGTTTCCAAATTCCTTTAATCAAAACGAGTAAAGGTAATAAGGAGGTATTGAAAGGTAGAAAGTTCTTTGTCAAATACGCGTGCAGTATCTGTTCGAATTTTGCATCGAATGAAAGATCGCCTCCGCATTTAATTGAAAAGCCACGCTTGCCTACCTATATTTGGGGGGAATGGGTATCGGAGCGCTGCGAAGTTAGACCAATGGGACTATACCTTACTAGACATTTCTCGTTTTTTAGCGAAGACTTGTCTTGGGTAGGAGAACATCGTTTCTACGTCGATCCCTTTTGCACCCTCCTTAAGTTTATTGTTACCGCCTCGGGAACGTTTGAAATGAACAACGGAGAAAATCTTCTCAAGGAGGCTTCAAATATCGAATTTAAAATTGAAAAGGCACCTTTGGTTGTATACGATCAAGGTTTAATCGAGTACATGCCGTGGGAAAGTTGCGGTAAACTTAGGTGGAAGATTGGTGTTCCTCAAGAGCTGGCCGAAACGGGAGGTTGCCAACAGTTAGGGATTATAATACCATCAGTCCAATATGATATCGTAAAAATTGAAATGAGTTACCAGGGCTTGTGGTTATTATTCTTAGGCCAAGCTGATACCGAAAATAGTCCCACGAATACTCCGGAAAAACGGCCAACGGCGTTTCAAGTTCCTTTAGTACGATGTGGAGATGGAAATTCCCAAAACTTTTTAAATAGCGATTATGAAGATTCTGGTCAAATGAAAATCTTTCCAAACTATTTGAATATAGTCTTTGTGCCATTTTTTATTGTTAAAATTCTAAAATAGTTTCCTTTTAATCGTGATAGCCTTCAAGTAAATGTAAATAGTATAACAGGGCTAGGCGTGTAGATATAATTTATTGCTTTAATTTTAAGGAAAGAGGACAAGACTTCCAGTGAATAATTTACAGATAGGTAAAGTTTAATTTTAGTACAAAAGGAAATTATGAGAATTCTATGTATTGTAAATAAAAATCGATTGAAATTAATTTAGAGACACTTCTTTGGCTGGTAGTTAGTGGCAACTTTGATCAAATTGAAAAGTTTGCTGGTGTTTCCTTTCATTTTTTATATAAAGAAATTCCTCTTACTTTTTCATTCTTTTCAAAATTAATTATTGTCCCTTTTGCAGCTCGATTACCAGTGTCCAACTGCTGTAGCCGTCACCGAATTTATTATAAATTATACCTAGTAATAAACACAGGTCTCGACACTACAATCATTTTCACAAATGGGTAACAAATTGTGATAGATTAAAATTAAACAAGTGTTTCTAAGATACAACGTTAAGGGAATTTTTGGTAGCTCGTAAAATACGCAAAAAATACAGGGTATATCACGGAACCCGTTCATTAGAAATTTCTGGGGTCCCTTACTACTTATGAATTTGAAACGGTTAAGGATAACCCATAGCCTTCTTTTGTTCTAAAATATTGTCGATGTTGTACAACTTCCGGAAGGATCGGAAATCGCCATTCGTCTTCTTATTTTAAATGGAACACCCTGTAGATTATTGCATTTTTGGATTATACAATCGATTCTGCGTTACACTGTATTAGATTATCCTATACCTATCTTCAACTGTTTTTGAGATATTATGATTTTTTTTTAAATTTGCGGGGGGGGATATGTTTAATAGCCCACCTCTTGCTCTTCTTTGAATGTAAAACATTCATACTCTACAAGCACCAAGTAAAACCATAATGGTTCACAAAATACATTTGCAAGCCTATCACAGATTATACAGGGCGTTCAAAATTAGTGGCAAAGTTATAAAACTTCAAACACCAAAAAGTCATTTTTTTCATATCGAACACTCCGTATATTTTTACGTATTTGGAAGGTGATTTAATTTACGCATGGTTTTGCTTGGTGTTTGTAAAGTAAAGAAGCATCCACCGTGAGAGATAGTGTGAACACGGATGAATTAGAAGTGATGCGTTTGAAAGAATTGACTTCCAATTTTCAAATGCTTCGATAGTAGTTTGGTTCCATTAAATTGGGGTTTGATCGTTTCTCTTACTCTGTTTTAAGAACCCGTTAAGGATCAACTGATATTCAGATGCCTTATGGGTTTGCGGTAAAAGTTCATGAGTCGAAGAAAGCGTCATAACTCTTTCACTACAGTCGGCAATTTGTAGTCCATGATGGCTTGGACACGATCTGCCAAAGGTTTGTGCCTTTTTGGGAGATGTGGTAGCCTGAGATTGAACTTCTGATTTGCCAAAAACACATTTGTCAAGATTTAAAGATATGCCGTAGTTTGAGAGTCGTTCAAAGACAAATTTAAGATGTGTTGTATGTTATTCTTGCGATGATGAAGCAATTAAAATATCATCAACGTAAGGAAAGCATAGAACTCTAGGTTTCTTAAAACTTCGTGAATAAACCTTTGAAACGTTTCGAAGACCAAATTGCATTTTCGTAAATTCATAAATTGGCCAAGTGGTTTGATTATTGCCGTTTTGGCAATATGCTCTTCGTGTACTTGAATTTGATGATAAGCTCAGACTAGATCTAATGTGGAAAATATGTTTTTGATTTTTAAAATGTATGAGAAGTCGTTCATGTGTGGACAGGGATAGCTGTCTGCGATGGTACCTACAGGAATTTAATCTCCTGTAGTCACCATAGATTCGCCATTCCCCATTTTTCTTAAGCACCATCTGCAGGGGGCTCGCCCAAAGACGTTTGAAGAGACGACATACGAGTAGACCTTGTTTCATCATGGATTTGAATTCCGTTTTTGTAATCCCCACTTTATCTGGAGCTGAGCGACGTGGTTTAGAACTAAAAGGTGGATGGGTGGATGTATCGATTAAGAACAATACATTGATTAGGGGATCTCTTATAACTAACTATAACTAGAATTGTCCTTATTTCCGAAACTACATACAATTGGCGAGGAAATGTCTCCGTCTCTTAGGGGTTTCCCTGGTCGCAATTATTTTTAAAAAACTTAAGTACATGGAGCGACACATTTCTTGCTTTTCTCCTTGAAAGTTGAGTGGTACCAGCATAGCTTTGGGTCTGCAGTTGATTGTCTTGTTCTGGATCGGGACAGGCTTCTGCGACGACATCTGTGGGATGCCTTCAGCTCCACTATTTCTTTGACCAGGTGATGTAGAAAATCTGTTGTGCTGTTGGAAGGTTCTTGTGGGGTGACGGCACATACTTGTGGTTGCTCGATTTCTGCAATCTTGTCTGCCATTGCTGTCAGCTTGTCCAAATACCTAATACTTAGTTGACTTTGTTTTTCTTCGTTCCAACCTGAATTTGAGTCTTCACGCATCACCAACGTTAGCCCCTTCATAATACTGACCATTAATCACTTCTACCTTCTACTTTTCATCAATTTAATTTTTTAACGCCCATTTAGTTAGGGTGGGAGTTGGTTCACCTCAAATTGGGTCCTCTCTTTTTGTAAAATCTTTTTCATAGATACAACAGAAGAAACTGGAATGAAGGAATCCAGGCAGCGATGAAAAAAAGAGAACTGGAAGAAGATTCGTGGCAGGACAAGAGGACGCTATAAAGACAAAAGATTGCAAAGAAACGTAAAAATTACAAGTACTGTCCCTCATGTGAATATCCAGAACAGAAAGACGGATTAATCAAGTGCCCCCTGTGTAAATAATCTGTGATAATTGTTCGTACTCAGCAACTCAGCGTCCATCACGATGTAAAATGATCTCCAGCAATTGCCATTACATTTTTGGAAAGGTCAAAAAACTGGTGGTGGAACCCTGTGATATTTGTAAGGTGCTTCCGATTTTATTAAATAAAAATGGAAAGGTTCGGCAAGAAGGAACTGATACTAAAATGAGATTCCTAAACACTACTAAAATGTTACTCGGTGGGTTCATCCTGTTGTAAAAACCAATTTTTCAAAAAAAAATTGTACATCATACCACAAATAGAATTAACTTCGCTGCTAGTCGTAAGAAATTGATCACTCCAAGATCACGTGGAGATTGCTGCATTTTGTAAGCAAATTTCATACAAATCTGCAATAAAAAAATGGCCTAGAAGAAAGTGTGATACATTTCGTACTGGGTGAAGTCAACATATAGTACGGATTTGTCTAAAATAACGAACGTACGCAATAGTTGTCTTATGACCTCTTTCGTAATTTATTTTGCAAGTTTATGACGATTAGTCACATTCACATGACACATCCTTCATGCAAATAACCATTATCAACAATTATTTTTTATTAAGTGCCTATGTATCTTAATTGACGCCGTTATAATGTCATGTACCTACCTATCAAAGGTAATTTGGGGGCAAAGACCAGAACAGAAGACTTCCTCGTTTTCCATAATATGCAGTGAGAGGATTCCACATTTTAGTTACTAATTTAATAAAAAAATCTTTTAACTATTTGCTCAAGAACGGAAAGTTCAATAGATTATCATCGTAATTATAACGATTAATGGGTAAGACTCCAACCGAGGGAGATAATCGTGTTATTTCTTTCGGTAGTTGCACAAGTTTAATTGTGGAAAGAAACCATTATCGTGTTAATTATCAACAGAATTGAAATTAATATTAAGTAGTATTCCTCGTTTATTACCGAATTTAACCTACTTGTTTGTGTTGTGCGCTTAACCAGTAACAATTCGGTAGTGGATCCTAGGTATGTTGTTTTAAACTGAAAATTAATTCCATTTTTGGGCTTCGTTAACGAGACATTTTCATGCTGCGAGTCAATTTTTGCGCCACATAATTGAAATATGCGCTTTCCAAATTTGTTCTCCCTTGGAGAATTCGAAGAATGCAACAGCGTAGGTTAAACTATAATAATCAGGGAACCCTGATACGAGATGAAATAAGCCATTTGTAGCTGGAGAAGGTTGCAATTTTCAAAATAGCGCTCAATTCAACTGAATCAAAGAGATCACTATGCAGAAATCGCCATTTTAGTTTTTCGCGTAGATCACGTATAGGGCTTTCTTATTTTTGGTTTTTTCAAATTGTTCAGTAGCATGTGGTGACCTACGTACGTATTGTCCTTTAGTCTTGTTGATTAAAAATGTTCCTTGACGTTACATTCAATTAGACCATGATAGATATAGTTTTAAATATTGAATATTTTGCGTAGTTTTTTGTTTTGTTATAGTGTCGCTTTTCCTCAATTTCCCCTTTGACCTCCCATGGTCATTCATATACTTATATTAGAAAAGCTTTTTTATTTACTGTAAAGTATAGTAATTAAATACAAGTAACTACTTATTAATAAAATTAGTCGAATTATTTATGTATTTATTATTACAATTTATGAACTTCCACAATGTTAAGTTTAGAAATAATTAATTCTTAACAAAATTCTATTTATTTTTTTAAATTTCGTCATATTTGACATTTCACAATATTAAAGCTACAATTATTACTATTTTTTCTACTAAATCTATGTTGGAAACATGAAATTCCGTTTTCAAAATTAATAGTGTATTAATTAAAACAAATACCTACCTTTCTGCTTCTTTGTTACAGGGCTAAAATGTGCTCCCTTTTGATTAAGGAACTTAAAATTTGCTCGAAACAAAATTTCACCATTTTCCATAATAAAACTTACTTCCAACTTGCTGCTTTACATATATGAGAGTAACAATTTTTTCCCTAATTACGTGGCAATAACTTGAAGAATCTACTTTTTACCAGCAGCGCCTCAAAATTTCTCTTGGGCGGCTCATTTTATGTGCCACACTACATTTGTTTGCTGTGTTTGATTATTATAATATAAACCAGGTATCAAAACAATTAATCTGAGTTTTTATACATACATATATTGGGACAATAACAATCTACACTAACAACAAAAACAGTAAATATTCTGGAAGTTAAAAAATTATAACATCAGAAAAGTCGCATGAAAATGAATGATAATCATATCATATATATCATATATAGATCGTTTTTCTGCCCCTTTGAGAATAGTTTTTTTATGGAGAATCAAAAAGTGCAATAAGGAATAGGTGTTCCCATTTAAGTTTTCAAAACTCACCCCCGCTCCACCCCACAGGGGGGTGAGGGTGATGTTTACGTATAACTCAATAGGTTTCAAAAAATAAAGGAAACGTGTTTTTTCTTTTTGTAATTGGATGTGTCGTTCTCGAGATATTCAAGGGTGTATATTTTGAGTTTAATGGCGTCCCGACGGCGAACGGGTGATCCGATCAAAAAATTTACCAGAGATTTGGAATCAGTGAAGAATTTCCTATAAGATGACAGACATCACTTCCAAGTTTCTAAACCCTGTAACATCGACCAACGCACAGACACACGGACATCCGGACGAATTTAGTAACCAACTTTTTGAAGTTGGTTGATTATATCACTTTGGTTGTTGCACTTAACACACAACATTGTTTTTGTTGTGCTGACTACAAGCCAGCTTTTGATACCGTGAAAATCTTAGAGTTGTTTCTTTTTCTAGTTTCTACGCATCGACCACTTTTCTCTTTTTCCTGGCGGCTCTTCCTCTTGGTCTTCTTGATGTTTACTCAGATTTTTTAGGAAAATTCTTCTATACATGCAAAGATTTCCTATATTTTTTGCATTGTACAAAATTTGGCTAATTATTCCAGTAATATTGAGTAACTGAAAGAATATGCACAAAGGCCATCTGTTGGTTCTCCTCGATAAAGAGTAGTTACTGCACATCTGGTCAACACAGTCTACAGCAATTTTTGTGGTGTTGTAAAAGAGTATAATTTCAGGTTTTTGAGTTTCTTCATCCACATTTGCTTTGCGTCACTGGGCATGGTTGATATCAGAGCCACTGCGTTATTTCGTTTTGGTACAAAAGAAACGAGACTTACATCTTTTTGAAATACAAAAACACTCGAACGTGCTGGTATTGTTTTATTTGGAAGGAGTTCTGAGGGCATCTCCCGTTTGTTCTTCTTGAGTGTTCCAACCGAAAGCGATGTTGCTAGTGGATAACTAGAATACCAATTATCACAGGTTAAATTGCGGTTATGCCCTTTCCACGGTTGGCCTAACCGATGGACAATATCTGTCGGAGTATTAGACTGCTTATAGGGACCTTCTGGCTGTACACCACACTACAGTTCCAAATTAGAAACGTAAAATGTCTTTGAATCGCATACAACAAACATTTTTAATCCGTACTTCGCGGGCTTATTTGAAATGTACTAGATGAAAGAACACCTTCCTCTAAATGGAATTAACATTTCATCTATTATCAACGTTTCGCCAAGGCAAAAGTTTTCCTTACACTTAGAAACAAAATTGTGAATCATAAATCTAACTGGGGCTAGTTTATCGCTTGTTTGCCTTTCATGCCTAAGTTCTTTTGTCGTCAAATCGTAAAACTGACAGCAAGAAAAAGAATCTCTTATAGCTCATGCATGCCCTAAAAATTTCAATTCCTGATCCATCATTCGTCCACATTTGCTTCTTAACACCAGAAATAAAAAGTAATCCCATTAGCGCTAAAATTTCATTTTTGGAAGTTTTTCTGGCGTCCCTTACTCGGTCAAAATTTCCTTCTATTGTTTCAATGAATATATTTGTGCACAAAGCAATATGTTCAATAATGTCGCCCGGAAAATATATTTGAAAAGCATTTAGTTCATCACTGATATTGGTTGAATTTTGCTTTAGTCCAGGAAAAATGTTTATTATATTTTTGCGATTTATGGATTCTTATTCCATACTGTTGTTTTATCTTTACCAACAAAAATATGTTCATTTTGGTCTGAAGATTCTGAAAGATTTTCACTACCTTCCAAACTGTCATCACTTTCAAAACGTTCTTCGTCACTTTTGCTTCTATTTCCGATAACGAATCGTGTTCACTTTCATTGATGACCTCATCTTCTGAACTCTCCTTCTCCTCTGTACCACCTACTTTATCCTCAGACGGCTCATTAAGAACTGCATTCGCAATACGATGCAGCTCCGCCTCAGTCAGGCAATTTGGATTTCTTATAGGTACGCCAAACCTATGAAATGTGAATAAAAACTATTTATTATTGTTGATATATTATTATAGCGCTAGTAATTTGTTGTAAAAATATCAAAACTATTAGTATATTACAGTGGCGGCTTGTGATTCCTTTTACAAGGAGGTCATTGCAAATTTTATAAGACAGTTATAAAACAACACTGTAAAAATTTGTGCTTATATGTTTATTTAAACACTTTTCAATTTTAAATCGATACTCCTGTCCTTACTATTTGCGAAGTGATCAATTACAAGTTCGTTAAAATTTGAAATACCTTTAATAAAAGTCTTTTCTATGCTCAACATTGCCAACGCCGAAAGTCTTTCTTGTCCGGGTCCATAGTATTGCGTAAAAATGATTTAATTCTCTTTAATGTAAAGAAGCTACGTTCACTTTCTACAGTCGTCATGGGAAATGTGCACAATATATTTAGTACCAAAGTACCTTAACCCCTTCAAGCCCAGGTCGATTTTCTAAGGTTGTAGTGCAATCCCAGATTTTGTAAAAAAAACGATGTTTTTTAAAATTGTTTTTTTCTACTTATTATTAATTTATAGGTATAAGACCATGTTTTCTGCACTAAAAGTGGTTTGAAAAATCTTATATTTATCCACAAATCCACTTGACAAAATCGAAATTACTACTGCAAGGGAATGAAACACACTTGCTGTCGGTAAAATCGTTCGACCTTGAACCAGCCAATCTCATGTTAGTAAATAGCCATCCCAGGGCATATCTACGTAACTGCAATATTATTCCAACTTAGTTATTCTATTTCAAATTTGTTGCCACAAGTGACAATCTGGGATGGCACTTCGATATTCATTTGTTGCCACCTTTGGCAACATGGGCTTGAAGGGGTTAACATTTTCCGAAAATGTGTTGCACAGGTTATTATTTATAAATAACTGTAGCATCGCTATTGCTCCAGCACTTTCAGGAATAGAATGTGTTCACGAAATACTTAAAACGCTCACAGTCACGTTCCGTTTTCAAATATCACACTTACGAATCGTGAAAAAATTACAAAAATAAAACCACTGCTTTCTATCTTTTTCTTAAGCCAACATCAGTATAAAAAAGATCGTACTAAACTAACTAAATTTCGGTTTCGGCTGTTGACCGCATATGCAGAAATGGGACCTTATGTTTCCTTGTCTACCGCAAATAAAGTTTCAATAAGTTTATCTCTGTCTTACTCACTAGCTTTTTGATTGCATTTAAACCATTGTGGTCATGGAGCAGCATTGACCTAAAGTAAACGATCTCTACACGATTTCCTCCGAGCTTTAACTGCGTACTTTACCTTCGTATTTGTTTCCGTCGTTAACGGGAGAGCATGAAATTATAACAGATTATGCATTATAAAACTACTTCGTATATTATGTCATTGCTGCATGTGGCATTTATTCTTTGGGAGGTCATTGACCGAATGACCTAATGGTGAAGCCGCCACTGGTATATTATATTGAAATTAAATCACAAACTATACAATTAATTCATTTGAAACCAAATTTGAAAGACAGAAAAATACAGACAGAAACACCACCACGAGCCCTTTCAATTCTTCCCACCCCTTTGAGTCAAGTTCTTCTAAAGTTCGTATTACTAAAACACTTGAATTAATATTCCATATTGTTCGCTCACCTACACTTTCAGAATTAATAAGAATTTGTTCTTTCATATCTTTTCTGAGTGTTGTCTAACTACTGTCTCGAGGAATCCGCCTTTGTCAATAATATTTTCAAAAAAAAATAGCTTTACTTTATTATCTAGCCATTTTCCTCTCCCATGATAATTCTCCATAACTTCCCAGTTCCTTCCATAGGGCGCTGACATCACAAATTCACATTCTTCAGCGCCCTATGTTCACGACTGTATTGTTACTCCTTCTGTCTTGTCTTCTCCTCTTTCAATTTGCTACTCATGATTGTGGCGATTAAGTCAGTAATCCGTTCCCACTTGTGTTGCCCTCGTAGTGTCACATCGATTACTTTTTTGCTTTGACCACCTTCCGTTGCTGTTTTCACTCCATGCACTGAAAGAGGGTATGTTCAGGCGTGTCACCTCCCCTCGTAGTAGTAATATTTCTCAGTGTTACTTTGTCCTAAAGTACAGGTCGCGCGCGATAAGGAAAATAATTTCTGGTTGAATTTTTCAAACCTACTCATACGTTATGATTACAGGAAAAGTCCGAATTTCTCGTCGCGTTCAGTTTTCCTAAGAAAAATTAATTTCTAGTTGAAGTTTTCCAAGCTACTCGTCATACGTTATGATTAAAGGCAAAGTCCGAATTTCTCCTCGCGTTCAGTTTTCCTAAGAAAAATTAATTTCTAGTTGAAGTTTTCCAAGCTACTCGTCATACGTTATGATTAAAGGAAAAGTGTTAAGTCCGAATTTCTCCTCGCGTTCGGTTTTCCTAAGACAGATTAAAGGAAGTGTTCGAATTTCTCGTTGCGTTCGGTTTTCCTAAGAAAACTTAATTTCTGGTTGAAGTTTTCAAAGCTGCTCATACGTTATGATTAAAGGAAAAGGGTTGCTCTTTTCACTTCATGCACTGAAAGAGGGTATGTTCAGGCGTCACCCCCCTCGTAGTAGTAACATTTCCCCGTGTTACTTTTTCCTATAGCTACTAGGTACAGGTCGCGCACGATAAGGCAAACGAACCGTCGCATGCCGAAATCGAATCGAGATTACACTTGGATGCGCAATGGTCATTTTAGCCCACGTAAATGGAACATTCGTGTTTGAGGATCGCCCATTGGCGCATTTGCTCGATAGCAACCCTTCTGAACCACGGAATTATATTAGGTATAAGTAGATGAGTCCATTCACTTTTGGCTTCTTCTTCCCATCTGTTCACAGTATAGCTTCTATCTTCCTTTTTTGCGCGACTGTCTTTCGTCTTGTATTGGCTCATTCATCGGCAAGTGTTTCCTTATATCTTCCTCCTTTGAAGCTCGTCGTCTATCTGCTATCCATGGTGCCGCTTTGACAGCATTCTTGATCTCCAAAGCCCAAAACCGTCGCGAAAGTTTGCGGAGCCTGGAGCGAGAAATCACGCGGGGCCCTATAAGTTTCGGGTGAGGTGAGGTAGAAAAGCAACGTTTATATTGAAAACGTTGCAAATGTTAGCTACTTTGCCTATTCATGAAAAAATTAAAAACGATCGCTTCTAACGATTACTTCTAAGTCCAAGCGTACATTTCAAATTGGTTGACGTTATGCTTTGGTGAGCAACTTCGAATTTCGACTGTCACTCAGGATTAACTAAATAAAATTTAAACAAAAATGCTAATGCCTAAATATTACAACTATTGACACCGGGAAAGTTAAAATCATAAAAGTAGCTAATAAGAATACACCCTTAAACACGTTTGAGGTATTAAAGATTAAAATTTATTACTGTTCATACATTTTAAAAGAATTCATTCCTTTGCACATTGAACATTTCCTCGTCCCTTTTAGGTAAATAACCTTTGTACTTAATTATCCCGACACAAGGGGATTGTGAATCATTCTACTGCAAAATAAACTTTTTTTACAATATTACCGTTACTCAATTTTGTCACATTGAGTTTTCACTAAGCCTCATGAAGCTTGACTTTCGTTTTTTATAGTGAAACACCGGGTCTTTCAAAGTGCGGGCCCTTTTTTGCACATCTTTCAGTACAATGTCTCCAGCTATATCTGTATCCCTGGGCTGGTCGGGCAGTCCAAACCTACCTTTTAGACGGAGTCTTCCATTAGTCTAACGATTTCGATCTTATGCTCCTCGAACATACTCGCCTTAGTTTTCTCTCAACCACTCTAAAATCACGGTCTGGTACCCTTGATAATAATGACGCATAGTGCCGGAACGCATCGGATTACATTTCAAATAAAAACATTCGTAGAATGGTTTGTGTTTATTATTACAAAGTTTAGAGAAAATTTATTCTGTAATTTTAATTCACCCCCCCCGCCCTCCCTGTTACCTTTTTCGACCCATTTTAACTGTGACCATAGTCAGCATCTACAATTTTTGTCTCATTTCCTTATTACCTTATTAATCTTGAGAATTGAACTTCATTTCCATTTTCTTTGCTCTCCATATTCAAATAAAAGGTCAGCTGCTCTTACATCACTGCTTCACCGAACCTTGACAGATTTCTTTATTCGTAAAAAATGTAAGGCATTTTAGGACGTTTCAACATCCCTAGGTTTTGAAACACTCGGTGTCACTAACACACTAGAGCTAATCAGTAATGATCGGAAGGTTGACCTTTATACCGTATATCCTATCTAATTTCTTGAGATAATACACTTTAGACGAAAAACAATGTTAATCATTATAAACTGGTTTCATCTACTCTTCAACTTCAAATGCTCAAAAGGATATTCCTGCAATCACTTTCTAAACACTAAATTCCAGTGATCCATTAAAAAGGAGACTCACATAGTGCCTTAAAATGTGAAATATAGACAAATATTAATTTTCAAACAGGAAATACTGAAAAGGTTCCGTTCATGAAGGTAATCAAGTGTTTATGTTTTAGGATGAAAGTGGTAGTAATCTTTGCCACATTGGCAGTGGCGATTTTAGGTAAGTTAACTCTCAATTGTGAAGGAAATGTAATAAAACCATCTTCAGGTCACTCCAGTGATTTTTCCATAAAATTGAAGCACGATGGTCCAACTGTAGTAGGTGGAAAAATCAACTTCATCGCAAGATTGTTTGAAAAAAAAGAACCCGCCACGGGATACTTTAAGTTTGATTGGGAAGATAATACTTATGGTCATCACACTGCAACGGTAAGCGTATCGACTTATAACATTTCCGATACTTATTAACGATTTTAGCATGAAAGCGACTCTCCAGTTGACGTTTGGTCAGTATCGTACCCACAGGAAGACGTTCCCTTACCAGGAAAGTACGTCGCCACCGTCACTATACATAAACAGTACCATGGATTTTATGTAACCGTTGCAAGACTGCAAATTAAATTTGAAATTAAAGGTAAGCGCAATACAGCTAAAGATAAATCTTTCGCAAGCTCCATTTTAGGAGCAAAAAGCGATAAGCAGCCCCATCCAATAGTATCACAATCATGGTTGGACTACAAGCGTGATAAAATTCTCGACTCCCAAGCACGTGCATTAAATCATATTCAGGATCCACGAGTTAAATCAATCGTGTCCAACAGAATTGACTTAATCAATCAAAGAATTCCAATAATGTCCACGTCATACGACATCCCCAAAAATGAAGTAAAACGTGAAGATAAATCCGCCTACCTGAATAACATCATCAATTACAAACGCCAACGAATACTTGATTCACAGCAACGGGAATTGGATCACATTTGGAACCCCCAGGTTAAATCACTTGTGTCGAAGAGAATCGATTATATCAACTCACACATCCCTATTATGCAAGATTCGTTTACTATTCCTTTGGAGAAGCACAATAAGAAAATAGATGAATTGAAAGAGGCCGAGAGCACTATGATAGATAGTATACAAGAACCTACGGTAAAAGAGGCGGTTGTAGGTAGAATTAAAGAAGAGAATAAAAGGGTACCCTATTTATCAAACGCAGATGACGTTGCTGTAAGATTTTCTGACGCATTAGGCGCTATACATGAAAGAATGAAGGAAATCGAGGAGTCCCGAAAACAGGTGTTAAGCACCATTGAAGATGCCGTGAAAAGAGAGGAGGCATTGAAGAAGATCGACGAGGAGAATAAGTGGTTAGAGTCGAAGGGTAAAGAGCTCGACGCTCAATTGACAGAAGCATTAAACAACATACATCAAAAAATGGTTGAATTGAAAGAGATTGAAGCTGAAACACTGGGAGTAGTCGAAGATCCTGTACAGAAACAGAAAGTTCGCGTTAAATTAGATACCCAAAATGAAAAAGTTCCTACTCTCTTGGGGGATGTCCCGGAAGAAGAATATCCAGTTCCGCTCGAGGAAGTGGGTGACAAAATTCGTGAGTTGGAAACGGCCGAATGGGAAGCCATTGAGAGTGTCAACGATCCTATTGTAAGGGAGATTATATTGAACAAACTAAACGAACATAATCAGGAAATTCCGACAATGCTGAAATCTAGTGATGTCGAAACGAAGTCTTCAAAATCGGTGAGTGAGGTTCACGATCAAATTAAAGAGGATGTAGAAAAAGCGAACAACGTGCCAGTAGGTGACATAAAGGATCCATCGGTTAAGGCCATGGTTACTGAGCGGATAGTTGCTGAGAGCAACAAGCGCCTTGAAAAGTTGAAAGAACAAGATGCCAACCTAACCGCCTCTCTAACAGAAGTTCGAAACAAGATAGCAGCTTTAAAAGAGTCTGGAAAGAAAATTGTTGATGGCGTATCCGATTCTGATAAGGAGGACGTTGTTAATCTAGTCGAGGAGCACTATCAAAGAATTCCCTCCTTATTGCTACCAAGTGTTATTGAAACAAACTTTACAAAAGCCTTAGATAAACTTAACGACAGAATGGCCAACATGACCAAGTTTATGGATGTGGCTACAGCAAACATAACCAACCCATTCGTATTGTCCATGCTTCAGTCAAAAATGGCACTGGTTAATTACAAATTGGTTTCAAAATACAACCAGATTAAGGATAACTTCACTGCACTAATAGATAAAATGGCAACGGAAACTGGGGATGAATCAACTGACGCACCACTTTCAGATAAAAATACCGAAAAGGTACCAAAATTAATGCTCGGTCCCGGAATGGGCCTGCCTCAACTTTCGGATTTCATAGCGCAAAAAATTGCGATGAAGTCTGCCCCGTTCGGTATATTCGCTACTAACGCAACTGACCCGTTGATTCAAAACGCAATTCTCGACCAAATCGCAGCTAAAAACCAAATAATGCAAGCTAAGGCAAACTTGATTGGATCCAATATGGCTACAGCTATGGCACTAATACGTGCAAAAATTGCGGCGTTGCAAGGATTGGAAGATTCGGCTGTTGAAGGCATTTCCGATCCTGCTGTAAGAGAGGAAGTACAAAGTAGCATCGATGAAGAAAACAGAAAGGTGCCAATTTTGTTGCTACCATACGGCATCGAGTCGAACTTCACGAGTGCCTTAAATGATTTTCAGGATAGAATCAACACCATAAAGGACTCTGTTAACGTAATCACGGCCAACATTACAATACCCGCAATAAGGTCAATCATCACATCCAAATTTGATTTCGTAAATCAATTGTTAATGAACAAGTACGCCCAGCTTGACTCAAATTTCACAGCAATAATGTCAAAAATCCAAGAACGTTTCGCAAACCTAACTGGTAAACCTTCCGATGAATCTCAACCCGATGACGGGCCCAAAAAGGTGCCTTTATTAACAAAAACAGCAATGGGACCTGCCCCCACCTTCGACTTGACCAAAATATCCGACCTCATCAAAAACAAAATGGCAGCCAAATCTACTTTTGCAACGAACGCTATGGCCGGTATCGCAAATCCCGCAATTCAAGCTTTGGTTACCGACAAAATTAACGAGAGAAGCAAAAATATGTCTGTAATCGCCGATCAACTTGCTGCCAACTTTACAACAATCATGAACGCGATCAATAACAAAACGGACGAATTGCAAGAATTGGAAAGCTTGACACTGGATAGCATTGATGATCCCAAACAGCAAGTTGAGGTTTTAGGGCAAATTGAGGAAGAACACAAGAAGATACCATCGTTAAGTTTGTCTAAACGTAGTAGTAGTGGGAAAAAGGACGCGACTAAACCGGTTCCTTCGAAACCAAGCATGTTTAAGCTAAAATATCCTTTAATTGTTAGATTCTAAGATTCTGTTGTATCATTTATTTAAGAAATATGGCATCTTTTAATAATGCTTTACGGTAATAAAATTTAGATAGACTGTTTCTAAATGCTTCAATAAACAGCCTTAGTAAATTAATAAGAAGCATTTTTGATCGCGCCTTCGTCTCTTAGATTTTAATGGCCCGATGTAGATGGGGAATTTCAAAGACCAGACCACTGTATATTTTTTGTAAAATAAATTCGTAGTAACGTTGCGTTTTTATTCCTCCACGATTGGACTTACCTATTTGAAGTTAGGAACAATGTCTGAGTATAGGTATTGGGGCCCTGGCTGGGAAAATTTTGAAGACCGTGGGAACTTTTTTTCGAGCGGTATACTTTGATGTTTGCCGCTCGTGTGAGTATTTTAGAAATTTCAGTGGGCTACATTGGCCCGAACAACCGTGAGAACTTTTTGTGGGGTGTGGGAATGTTTTAAAGACCGTGGGAACTATTTACGGGGCGTAGCAACTTTCGAGTGCAAAAAGTTCCCACGGCCTTCAAAATTTTTCCAGGTCAGAGTGCCTCAATAACTACTTATCTGCACGTAGCATAAAAAAATGGCATTATTACCACAGCAAATCATACTATTTCTTTATGCCACGTGCAGACAATGTTCCTAACTTCGAATAGGTTAGTCCAATCGTGAAAGAATAACCTTGATGGTTTATAGTTTAGTTTAAAAATGTATAACCAGTACTAGGAAAAATTCTAAATTGCTGTGCTAGATCTTTCAAAGTCGTCATCTGAAGCATCCAAGCAGCTGAAGTTGCTGTGGACTGACAACAAAGTGGTTTGGTGTTGCTGCGCTTGTTCCAATAGTGCAATTTGTCACAGAAACGGCACGTTGACGTGTTCATATGTACAAATGCTCTCTGTTATTAGTTTTCTCAAAAAGTCTTGGATACCATCAATTGAATCACCAATTTTGTGGAGAATAAATTGTGTTATTGGGATCAATTAGGTAGACTGCAGGATATAGTTTTCTGTAGCCTCCTTAAAGTAAGGAAGCATTAGGGGATGAAAGGATTAACAACATCGAAACTGAGTGAAATAAAAAGAAAACAATAAGCACATGCATCGCAGACAACGAGACAACGCACCACATATTTCGAGAGTGTCCATGTTGAGGGTATCCTGGCCGGACACGACTAAGATCGGAGCTGCTTCCCCATAAAGCAACCTCAGGTTTATCCCACATCTGTGATGGCTCAAATAACGATGCGGGGTCGGACGACTCTAATCAGAGAGACAGCAAAGCAACCGAACATGAGGCCCATGTGAGTGTGAACCGCCATGTCGGCCCTCCTGTCCTATTCCAGAACCCATAAAAAAGTAGGCCTGTTCAATAAGGCAAGGAAGACCAACGCCACAGCCGACTGGGAGGCCTACAAGGTAAACCTAAGGCTACAAAAGAAGGATATTAGGAGGCGTCAGAACATGGAGGAGTTTTTGCGGCTCCATAGCATCGCGCCTAAATAAAATCCTAACAAATGATCTACATTACAACCCAGATAGCCTCAGAAGAGAGAATGGTTCCTATACGGACAACCTCTCCGAGACAGCTGAAGTATTAAGAGACGTTCACTTTCCTGGAGCCGCCATCGCGCCACATCTTATCTGGCCAGAGGCGGTCTCCCTCACTCTCACGAGGGATAATTGGGCGACTACTGATGAGATAGTGGATGTGGCAAAGGTCACCTGGGCGGTGAAGACGTTCTCAGCATACAAATGACCAGGATTAGACGCCATAATACTGGCTCTTCTACAGTGGGGAGTAGATGTCATTGTTGTCCACTCGGTGAGAATGTATACGGGCTGTATCGCATTTAGACACATACCAAAACAATGGAGGGAGATAAAAATTGCTTTTATCCCCAAACCTGACAAAGGTGATTATACTCCAAACCTAAATCATATTGTCCAATCAGTCTAATGTCTTTTCTCCTTTAAGACACTTGAAAGATTGTGCGACAGACATATAAGGGATACAGCGCTTGTACGATTCCCGCTTCACCCTAATCAACATGCATACTCACCAGGAAGATCCACAGAATCAGCCCTACATTCCGTCGTGGGGAGGATTGAGAGATCGCTGGACTATAAACAGTACACCATGGGAGCATTCATAGACATAGAGGGGGCCTTTGATAAAACAACCTTCGAAACAATTGAAGCTGCACTACGCCACCATGGTATAACTGAGGTCGTACGGAGCTGGATTGTGCAGCTACTGAAATTCAGGGCAGTACAGATCAGCGTAGGCGACATAACGGTGAGGTGCACAGTAGTGAGAGGATGCCCCCAAGGTGGGGTGCTGTCACCACTCTGTGGAACTTCACTGTAAACAGTCTGCTCTGTCGCCTCAACGACAGCGGCTACTATACGCTGGGCTATGCGGATGATCTATCCATCCTAATAACTGGCAAATTTGAGGCTACTCTGTGCAGTCTTATGCAAGCAGCTCTCAGAGTCACAGAAGAATGGTGTAAGGAACACTCCCTGTCCATAAACTCGACAAAAACGGAGGTAGTTCTATTCACAAGGAAAATGAAGATTGAGGGCTTTCGAGCTCCTCTACTCTTCCAAAAACACCTCCACTTTTCAGAGTCACTGAAGTATCGAAGTATTACACTTGATAACAAACTGAATTGGAGCAAACACATCCAGCTTAAAGCGAAGAAAACAAATAGGAGTCCATCCCCAAAGGCTGTCCTGTGGCTGTACACCGCTGTGATTAGACCTATGTTTTGTTACGGAGCAATTGTCTGATGGCCTAGAACCAGACTCTTCACAACCAAAGCACTTCTAAACCACGTGCAAAGACTAGCGTGTCTTTCGTGCACGGGTGCAATGCGAGCGAGCCCCACAGCCGTTATGGAAGCCCTCCTGGATCTGCCTCCACTGGATCTCCACGTGAGGGAACAGGCTACGTTGGTAGCCTTGCGTCTGAAAAATAAAGGGTTGTTGAACAGCAGAGGTATTAAGGTGGGCCACTCTCGAACTCTGGGCGAGGTAATCAAGCGACTGCCTATGCTAGAAGGACGATCTGACTCGCTCATACCTCGACTCATACTAGGGAAAAACTAGCACATCTTCTTTGATGCGGAAGTGGTATCCCAACCAGACATTTCCATCTACACGGTCACAGGATGGATCTAAAATAATGGAAGGAACGGGCACCGGAATTTATTCCAAAGAACTGAACTTCCATATCAACCAACCACTAGGCAAAATTTCGATTGTCTTTCAGGCAGAACTAGCAGGAATAACGCTTAGTGCAAGAATAATTCTTATGCACTGTATACAGGGCGTTTCAGACCACCCGTACCGCCCAAATATCTCGCGTAATACAAAACGCATTGAAATAATAAAAAATACGTCTAAAAAATTTTTTAAGACTCTATTGTTTGATAGTAATAGGATGTCCCCACTCCCACTCCCGGAGAGTGGAGAGGGGGGTAACTTCGTAATATTAAATAGCACCCCCCAAGTTTATTATGCAGATTTGAATTCTGCGTTAACAAATGGGAACTTTTTGTTTAAAACATTTTTTGAAGTTCGTAACAGATGGCGCTATGACCGCCGAAAGAAGTTTTCCGATTACCTATGTGCTTTGTAAAAGGGAAGAAGGGGAGCTTTATTTACCCCCACACCGCCACTTCACCCCTAATTTTAGATTTAAACGTATCTCGAATGTCAATGTGTTCTTTACTCGTGAAATCAAAGTATTTCAAATTTTTTTTTCTATTTTCCATCAAAGACAAAAAAATTTACAAAATTTAACTTCTTCAATCGTGGTATTGAACAGTTGTTTAAATCTAAAATGGTTGCGTTTTCCCATCCTAGGTTATGGGCCGTAGGGGTGAAATGGCGGTGTGGGGAAGGGGGGTGGGTTAATAAAGCTCCCCCTCTTCCTTTTTACAAACCATTAACATTTTTGATTGTCACTTAACAAAGCTGACATCAAATTAGCATAGGTAATCGGAAAACCTTCTTTCGGCGATCATAGCGCCATCTGTCACGAACTTCAAAAAATGTTTCAAACAAAAAGTTCCTATTTGTTAACGCAGAATTCAAATCTGCATAATAAACTGGGGGGTGCTATTTAAGATTACGAAGTTGCCCCCCACTCCACCCGCGGGGGGATTGGGGACATCCTATTACTATCACACAATAGAGTCTTAAAAAATTTTTTAGACGTATTTTTCCTTTTTCTGTACTTTTTGTATTTCGCGAGATATTTGGGCGGTACGGGTGGTCTGAAACACCCTGTATAGAAAAAAGTATCAGAGTTTCCAGTGACAACAGAGCCGCTATGCAGGCACTAGGTCAACACAAAATCACCTCTAGGCTGATTTACGAGTGTCACCAAAGACTAGAGTAAGTGACAAACAGCAATACCCTTGAGCTTATATAGGTTAAAGGGCATGCAGGAACAACAGGCAATGAAAAAGCCGATAAGTTAGCCCGACTGGCTTCAAAACAACTGTTTTATGGTCCAGAGCCGACTCTTCCACTTACAGTATCAACTGTAAACTACTTAATAACTGAAGGCCCCCAAGCCCAGCATAAGGTTAGGTGGAACTTGATGTCACAATGCCGTTACGCGAGAGAGGCCTTCAGAGGACCATCTCGTAGTCTGGCGCATTTTTGCACAGGGCTATCCAGAAATAAACTGCGGCTACTTGTGGACATACTTTCTGGACACTGTAAACTTAACAAGCACATGCACCGCATGGGCTTGGTTGAATCACCATCCTGTAGAGGATGCTACACAGAAGATGAGACGGCGCAACACATACTTTGTGAGTGTCCCGTACTTGTCGAATTAAGACGATCCATGTTGAGGGACTCCTGGCCGAACATGGCTAAGATTACAGCCGCTTCCCCTGTTCAGCATCCTCAGGTTTATCTCACGTGTGGGATGGCTTGAGTGATGCTGCGTGGTCAAGCGAGTCTAATCAGGGAGGCACCACAAAAGGACCGAATAGGTGGCCTATGTGCGCGTGAACTTGTGACCACCCTCCTATCGTAATCCAGAATCCAGACACAATCACAACGGATAGTGTCTTACGTGTTTATGTTGCACAACTCTTCTTAAATACATCAAGCAGATTGCACTATCGTCTCTCAATAAATTTATCACAGATACATAAGTTTACTAAACGCAGGTAATTTTAATCACCACAACTCAACAAAAACCTCGATATACAGACTCACTCCCATGTGCAAATCTAATCTTTGTCCATGTGTTTTATTGCACCTTTGGTTGTCATTGGCAACTTGTATACATAATAACAAGGGCGCCGCCAGAAAAATTTTCCGGAGGGGGGGCAAGTACTATTGGGGGTTCGTGACTCTGGAGTTTTTTCAAGATTTCGTACAAAATTTTGCCTTTTTTCTTTTTCCCAGGGGACCAATCGCCCCTTTTTGGCGGCGCCCTTGCATAATAACGTTCTAAGCGAATAACTTTTTTATATGCATCTAACTTCTAAAGGTGCAATTTCATGCTGACGCTCGACGCTTGCATGGAGCGTCAAATGAGGTCACGTGGTATAATTTTGACTGGAACACGCCATTTTAAATTAATGCAGCGTCAAAGCTAAACAATGTTTAGCTTTGACGCTGCATTAATTTATTATAGCAAACAACATTATCAGCTGTTTACGTGTTTACAAGTGTTTGGAAATATAATATTTAATATTTAATAAGCATTAATAACTGACCATTTATATTTATTTAACACACACTTTATGTTTATAGGTTAACAGGCTATTTACAGGTGCTTAGACAAGGCTCTTTCCTGCTCTTTTCTTGTCTAAGGACAGGTGGTGGGATCTGGATCTGGATTACGATGGGAGGGTGGTCAAAAAGTCCACGCGCACTTAGGCCACCTATTCGGGCCCTTTGTGCTGCCTCCCTGATTAGAGTCGTTCGACCCCGCAGCATCACTCAAGCCATCCCACACGTGAGATAAACCTGAGGATGCTGGACGGGGAAGTGGCTCTAATCTTAGCCATGTCCGGCCAGGAGTCCCCCAACATGGATCGTCTTAATTCGACAAGTACGGGACACTCACAAAGTATGTGTTGCGCCGTCTCATCTTCTGTGTAGCATCCTCTGCAGGATGGTGATTCAACCAAGCCCATGCGGTGCATGTGCTTGTTAAGTTTACAGTGCCCAGAAAGTATGCCCACAAGTAGCCGCAGGTTCTTTCTGGATAGCCCTGTGCAAAAACGCGCCAGGCTACGAGATGGTCCTCTGAAGGCCTCTCTCGCGTGACGGCATTCTGACATCAAGTTCCACCTAACCCTATGCTGGGCTTGGGTGTCTTGAGTTATTAAGTTGTTTACAGTTGATACTGTAAGTGGAAGAGCCGGCTCTGGACCATAAAACAGTTGTTTTGAGGCCAGTCGGGCTAACTTATCGGCTTTTTCATTGCCTGTTGTTCCAGCATGCCCTTTAACTCATACCAGTTCAAGGGTATTGCTGTTTGTCAGTTGCTCCAGTATTTGGTGACACTCGGAAACCAGCCTGGAGGTAATTGTGTTGACCTAGTGCCTGCAGAGCGGCTCTGCTGTCACTGGAAATTCTAATGCTTTTATTCTTTATGCTGTGCATAAGAATTATTCTTGCACTAAGCGTTATTCCTGCTAGTTCTGCCTGAAAGACAGTCGAAATTTTGCCTAGTGGTTGGCTGATATGGAGGTTCAGTTCTTTGGAATAAATTCCGGTGCCTGTTCCTTCCATTGTTTTAGATCCGTCCGTGAAGATGGATATGTCTGGTTGGGATGCCACTTCCGCATCAAAAAAGATGCGGTAGTTTTTCCCTAGTATGAATCGAGGGATGAGTGAGTCAGATCGTCCTTCTAGTATAGGCAGTCGCTTGACTGCCTCACCCAGAATTCGAGAGTGTCCCACCTCAGTACCTCTGCTGTTCAACAACCCTTTATTTTTCAGACGCAAGGCTGCCACCGTGGCCTGCTCTCTTACGTGGAGATCCAGTGGAGGCAGACCCAGGAGGGCAGGTAGTATATTTTATTGATTTTTTTCCAGCGTTTTGAAGCTTGACGCCCCAATATTTGACGCTGCATTAATTTAAGATGGCGTTCCAGTCGAAATTATACCACGTGACCTCATTTGACGCTCTATGCAAGCCTCGAGCGTCACCATGAAATTGCACCTTAAAAAAATTGGGAGGAAACATTGCACGGCCAACAGAAAACATGGCCACCCTATGGTAACTAAATCCACCCTCTGATGCTGCAGGCGGAGTTCTCGGATAACTCGAGTTATGAATTCTGCTCAAAATATGAACATTATCATTTTGTATGAGAAGTGGTAAGTATAAGAAACGGTTCTCATAGGTAATTTACAGCTGTCAAAGAGAAATTTTGTTATCAAAATTCTTTGTAATTAGTTTCTATTTCTTCTCTAGATAAAAAAAGCAAATGGGAAGTAGATTACGTTATTTATATAGTATATATTATTTATAAAATGTATATAAAGTTGAATGTCCTTGTACTTTTCTTACTAAAATTGAGGCTAGGTAAACACTTCCTCTAAGTTACATTGTTTACATTTATTAATTTTCAGTTTTTGGTTCTTACCATGTAAAATTAACAAGTGATAGCCCTACAGTACGTGGGGCCACAGTCCATTTTGTCGCCGAAGTGTTTGAAGATGGTCAACCGGCTACGGGCAAGTTTAAATACATGTGGGAGGATAACAGCATCTTAACACACTCAACTGAGGTATGTTAAGGGAGTTTTTACTTGTAAGCGTTTAACAATGAAATTGTAGCACGTGAGTGAATCGAACGTCGACACTTGGAGTGTTACCTATCCGGCTAATCACACGTTTCCACCGGGTCCCTACGAAATGCAAATTATTGTCGAAAAGTGCTTTCTCGTATTTTGCATTCCGAAAACCTCGCAACGTCTAATGTTTGAGCTAACAGGTAATAACATTATTATGATTATATTGTCGTAATCACGCACGTTTTCAGAACATTTAAATGGGAAGTTGGCGCTATTACAAAACGATCAAGTACGCACAAAGTTCGTTTCTAACGCTTCCCCTGTTATACATAAAGTAATGTTGACAAATTCGGATGAGCAATATCTCAATAATACGGCGACGAGCATTTTAACTTATTGGTTCGTCGACTGTATTTATTACGGTTTTTCTAAAGACTTTACGTTCATGTTTCAATATCCGGAAGTCGACAAGAAGCATAGAATTGAAGCTTTGGTGGTTGCCGGTTTTGAACCGATTACAACACCAGCACCGCCAACTACAACCACAATTCCGACACCTACGCCTAACGTAACCGTAGCACCTACAACACCACAACCGAAACCTAATAATGTGTCAATTACGGTACAACCTTTAAAGGTAAAACGGTCTGCTATTAATCAACCTTTACCCGTTGCCACAAACGTATCGTTCCCTTTTGTATGTCAAAGTAATAGCAGCGTACCGCCGGATGTTAGCAAAACCTACGGGTTATTCTCAAGAAAATTCGTCTCTAAAGGTAAGAATCCCCTTCTCGTCAATAGTTTAATAATAATAATCGACTTACAGCTCCCATTTCGAACATTTCCCTCTCGGGAAATTATTGGATATCGAAAGGTACCGTACTAGATCTGACGGTAAAATGTCAAGGTTCTGCTCCGTTTCACTACTGCAAACATATATTCGAGGGTATGTATAATGTGACCGGTAACGAAACCTGCGATGTACCTCCACCGGATTCGTCCGATCGATGCGAATTTCCCATAAGACGGTACTTCCCAAAGCAGCAAAAGTACACGGTTGTCATTGTTATTTATAACGATGTCGCTAAGATCGTATCTCCTGTCACTGTTACTGTTTACGAAGGTAGTGTAACGATTACCCTGTTACGATCCGAGACTGATTTTTTTTGTTGTTCTTTTCAGAGGCCAAACAAGCTCAATTATCTGTTATTGTGGTTCCTGTAGCCTCTAGTCTAGTTGCTGTCGTTCTAATCGTGTTCGGTGTCGCTTACTACGTACAGAATCGATCGAGGTAAACATTTCCCTCTTAGTGCAGTCAAATAAGTCAATATTTTCTCTAAGAAAGGAAAAAATTCCAGATATATTGTCCTTTGGTGGAGGGGTGTATTTTTGGGTTATAATGAAGGCCCACCTCCGTAAATTATAGTGCAAAAAAGGTGCCAAAAATAGGTTTTTTTTCAATAACTCATAAAATGTCACTTTTAGGGGAAAAAGTGAAGATGGGAAAGTTGTAGAGAATGTAATTTTCCGCAAAAAAGGTCCTTACAAAAATTTTGTATGAGCACTTGTACTCGAGCTAGATTTTTTTTTGAGAAAGGACCATTTTTTGAGAAGTGAGAAAGTACCGAGTCTGTCATTCATTTTTTGTCGATAGGATCGGAAAATGACTCAAATGAAAGTTGTAGACCATTTAATTACCTTTTTGTACATATTTTTTTGTATGATCAATATTGACAAATATATGAATTTTTTAAACAATTATTACGTTGCGTCAAATGTTAAAATAAGTAATGATTGAGTGATTATTAATAATAATTGAATAATGGACCTAGGTGTCTGGTGCTCAACTTTAATGAGAAAATCACTGACGCAAACTGAATTCAGCTATCTTTGATCGTTTGGCCGCAAGAGGGCGTTTCTCGAATTTGGTTGATTTTGGAAAAATCTTTCTCAGAGCACTTTTTTATAAAGAATCCATCGCGGTAGAAGTTTTTATACAGAGTGTTTGTTTTTTTGTGTACGACCCTAAACTGCATTTTTTCATACGGGCCACCCTATATATTTTCGAGTTTTTGAAAAGTGTAAAATTTCCTAAATTTTGATGTATCACTTGTTATATTTATGTTAAATATTATTTTTAAACATTAAAATATTTTGCTTGCAGACATCTAGGTTTCCATGGTTAACAAAAGACGGCAGTATGATTTAAAACGACAATGTCTTAGTTATCTGGAAATTTTTATTAGCTCCAAATATTTTTTATTTGAAATAACAATGTATTGAATGCAACATTGCAAATAATATTTAACATAAATATTACATTTTTTCATACGGACCACCCTATATATTTTGGAGTACATCAAAATTTCTGAAATTTTGCTCTCTTTTCAAAAACCCCAAAATATATAGGGTGGTCCGTATGAAAAAGTGTAATTTAGGGTCATACACAAAAAATCAAACACCCTGTATAAACACTTTCTACCGCGATGGATTCTACGTAAAAAGGTGCTCTAAGAAAGATTTTGCCAAAATCAATTATCTTTAATAATAAGAAAGTTATGGAGCATTAAAGTTATCGACCAAATTTGAGAAGCGCCCCCTAGTGGCCAAACGATTAAATATAGCCGAATTCTTTTTACGCCAGTGATTTTCGCATTAAAAGCTCCAGATACATAGGTCCATTTTTTTCTATCTCTTAAAATAAGGGGTGTTTCCATAAGAAAGTGTCCAATTTCGACCACCCTGTACATAATACACACACCGGCACAATTAGCAGAACACAAAAAAGATTCCATTTTTTTTTAAATTTGTGCTTAATTCGACAAGTAGTTAAATTATTACCCTCCTAAGACATAACATTATGGCGCTTTTTGACATTCTTTAACAGTCTAACGGAAATGATACCCCCAATTGTGTTTCTTTACAATCAGCACTTATAAGTGTTTTTGTTCTGAATGTTCGTGTATGTAGTAAATGGTGGCCCTGGCTCATTGTGTTCTTTTTGTTTGGAGAGTTAACATTGTATTGCTTACAAAATGAGTGATTTGGCTGCAACTGAAGTCGCCAGAGCTGTGACAATGATTGAAGAAGGTCATACCTACTGACCAGTGAGTGAACGTTGGGTGTATCAGTATCTGAAATCCACCATAATGTGCAACGATACAGACAGACAGGATGTTATGTGCGGGTCCGGGGACAAGTCGTGCAACCAGTGCCGTAGACGACCGTTTTGTAAGAGTGTAAACGATGAGAAATGGTCGTCAAATGGCTGTTCAGACCCGAAATCTCTTGGAAGACATGCTTAACCTGCAAGTCAGTGAACGAACAGTGAGAAGAAGGTTAAATGAAGTTGGTTTGAAGTCATACATGCGAGCAAAAGCGCCAAAACTTGAGGTGAGTCATCTAGTTGTAAGATTAGCGTTCGCTCGTCAGCACCAAGATTGATCCCATGAATGGAGTCAAGTTTTTTTCTCTAACGAAGGCCGTATTGGCGTAAATTTCGTCGATGGGAGGGATATGACGTGGAGGTATCGTGGAGAACGCTACCATCAAGCAAATTGTACGGAAACGGTGTCATACGGTGGAGGGACCCTTATGGTGTGGGGTGGCATAACTGTAACAAGGCGCACCTCCTTGGTGATCATTGATGGCGGTTGACTGCACACAGGTACATAACTGAGATCTTGGAGTCCCATGTAATGCCTTTTACCAAATTCATACGCTCAGATTATGTTGCTTTGCACGATAACGCAAGGCCTGACACTGCGCACGTGGTGCGTTATTACCACAATTACGTCGAAATAGCCCAAACGGACTGGTCGACACGATCACCAAACAGAACCAACAGAACATGTCTGGGACATGATTGGGTGCGAGAAAGGAATCCAGGAAAGAAATATTGAGGAGTTAAAATTAGCGCTGGTCGAAGAGTGGGACAATTTGTCTCATTAGGAGAATGGGAAATCGAATCAGAGCCCTTATAAGAGCCCACGAACGCAATACACGTTATTAATAATTTTCTTATTAAAAAACTTTTCAACATACTGTACATATGTGAATGTTCTATTCGAAAAATTCGAAATTTCTAAATTAGACTTTTTTCCAATGTTTTCCCATAAATAAATAATATTCAACCCTACATTTTGTTTTTCTTTCCTATCTTCTTCTTTCCCGCCTATGCATTTCCTCGCCCACGCTCCTTAACCATTACGCCACTATATCTATTGCCGTAAGGAATATAAAATCTCAATTATCGCATTTAAGCTTAATAAAGCCATGTTGATATTTAGCAAAAAATATGTATTAATTAATTAACTTGGCAACGCCGCGTATTAATACTAAAATAATGTACGACTAAAAAGTCCACCCAAGGCTCCTATACTTGCGCTTAAAAAAGTGAATTATTCCATTTTAAAAAATATACGTTTTATGCACCATACTTTTTGGAGACACCCTGTATGTGTGCCACTAATTTGCAAATATGCTTAATCCAATGTAATTGCCATCTCGTATATTTATTTTTTAGTCAATTTAACAAAGCCCGTACTTGAAGAACGGGCTACTAAATGGACACCCTGTATATATCAAAATTTTCGAAATTTAATTATATTTCACTTTTATAAGATGAAAAATTTCATTTAGAGCTATAGATTTTGAATTATTAGTGCTTTTATCATGAAGAAAATTCGACAACAGATAATAAAATGTTAAAAAAATTTATATCTCTGTCAATATTGATCTTACAAAAAGAAATAAAAAAAAGAAATTGTCCGTAATTAAATTTTCTACAGCTTTCATTTCAACGATTTTCCGACCCGACGCGCCGTTTTCGAGTTATCGACGAGGAAGGGATAACGCGCTCGAGACTTTCTCACTTCTCAAAAAATGGCCCTTGCTTTAAAAAAATCTAGCTCGAGTACAAGTGCCCGTTCAAAATTTTTGTAAGGACCTTTTTTGCGTAAAATTACATTCTCTCCGAGTTTTCCGTCTTCACTTTTTCTCCTAAAAGTGATCTTTTTTTTGTTCTTGAAAAAATACCTATTTTTGGCACCTTTTTTGCACTGTAATTTTCGTAGCGAACACGATACGGAGGTGGGCCTTTTTCTGAAATTAATTTCTTCATTATAACCCAAAAATACACCCCTCCACCAACGGACAGCCTATGTGGAATTATTTCCTTTCTGAAATTAATTTCTACTGTCGGCGAAAAAAGTTTGTATAGTCGAGTTTGAAGCTTAAAAAAATAACTGTTCGGACGGATTTGAATGGATTTGGTATCAAATTGAATTTTTTTAATGTAGTTTTAAATTTTTTACAAACATTTTGTACGCTAACGGCATAAGTGCCCGTTTTTTGGGGGTTTGCGCTACAATTAATTAAAAAGATATACCGGGTGTCCCATTTTAATCTTAACATTTCTCGAAATGAGTAAGTATGTACATCTGACAAAAAAAGTTGCCGAATAGAAGATTGATGGTTTGGAGGGGGACGTCCGATTCTGTAACAAATTTCACCCCCCCCCCCCCCCCAAGGTTTTTTTAGAACATTGTGAAATATTAAACGCGATATTTCAGGGAATTCACATTACAGAAAAGTAATAAAATACCGATTTTAACGATTACAGCCCCACCGCCCCCACCCGTTGCAAATTAAAAAAAAAATCCCAAATGAAACCCTGATAGTTTTATGTGCTCTTTCTACATTTCCAATAAAAAATAGGTGTTTCCATTTAAGATTTTAAAGTTTTTTTTTGTCAGATGTACTCATTTGGAGAAATTCCTCTGTTAAGATTAACCAGTATATAGCAGAAGTACAAGATCGAGACAAGACACGTGAGATGCAATCAGGAATAGATGCTACGATTTCACCGTCCAGGCGATCCTCGTCACTTCCACCATCTGGTCGGCAACCGCCCAGTAATCCTCCATGGGAATGGAGGGGGCTAGGCAGGGTATGGCGTAGTGGTGGCTCTACAAAAGTGGGCATCTCTCAGTAACTCAGCTGTCTCTGAGAGGTTGTTCGTGTAAGAACCATCCTCCCTTCTGAGGCTAACTGAGTTGTAGTGCGGATCTTTGGTTAGGATTTTGTTTAGGCGGGATACAGATGAGGAGGATTCTCTAGAGCCGCAAAAGCTCTTCCATGCCTCTCTCTCTCTGACGCCTCCTAATATCCTTTTTGTATTGCCTTAGGTTTGCCTTATAGACCTAGCTCCCAGTCGGCTGTGGCTTTACCCTTCTTTGCCTTGTTGAACAGTTTTCCCAGCCGAGTTTTCTGATTTTCCAGCGCCCTATCACCACCAGGGTTGGTGAGAGGGTGTCTTAGTGTCAATTATTTACGTATATAAAACTTATTGTGATTTATTTATTTATTGGTCTTTATTTTTGAATGGGCGAGGTTTCTATATCTAACGTTATTTCCAGACTTCAGAAAAACTTTAAAAAGTCTCTTTTTTCAAATGGAATTTATTTAATTATCAGTCCATTCGATGCAGAAATAAATTTGCTTTAAATTGGTATATGATATATTCCTATACCTAAAATCATTGATTACAGAGTTATTTACATTTTTCTATTTAAATTTATATTTACATGCTTACTTTACAAAACATGGTTGGCTATGAAAATTTTCAAACAAATTTTTATTCAATTGTTTTTTACACTTATGCTTTTATGGTCGTTTAAAATTCTATCTATCGAACTTTTGGAGTATCCAAGGTCTCTTTCTGCCGAACGAACAGAACTTTCAGGGAAAACATTAAAGTATTCCAATACATTGGTTTCTGCAGTTTCATTGGGGACAATTGGCTTTGGCGACGCAAGCCCCCAAAAATGGCTACTTTACATCGTTTGACCGTAAAAATTGTAAAAATACAACAATTCAAATCCGTCCATTAGTTATTTTTTTACTAAGTTTCAAACTCGGGTCCACAAACTTTTTGCGTCGACAGTAACTTACATTAATGTTAACATCTTTTTCGCCCCAAAAGGTTCGTAGTTGAAGTGGCCGATTTTAATTTTGGTAATCAATGCAGTGATCTCGAGTATAAAACTTTCCGTGAGAGATTATACGATTCCATATCCAATGCATTTTTAAGAGTGCCAACTCCGAGTTCATCAGAGCCTACATTATGGCCTCCGGGCCGTAAATACGGAAGTCTAGCGTAATTTTGTTTTGTATAAGGCTGTTATGGTGTGATTTATTGTAGGTTATTTTTTTCATTATTATGAAATTAATTTGGTTATTTAGGACAAGTTTTATGTAGGTACCACGTGTGATATACAAGTGTGGCGGTTTAACAGCCAACTGTATATACCATAATAATATTTTTCCATAGTTACAAAATATTAATTTTTAAGTTGTTATTTTGGATTTGTCAGTTGTACTAAAAATAAAAGATTTGCTTTCAAGTTTAAGTGTACCAACAGTGGTGACCCCGACTCGCAGACAAAATGTCAGAAGAACAAAAAGAGGTCAGTAGAGTAACGCTCAAATTGCCACCTTTTTGGAAGAGGAATCCAACGGTGTGGTTTACTCAAGTAGAGTCTCAATTCATTATAGCGAATATCACTGCAGACGTTACGAAATATCACTATGTAATCGCGGCAATCGATTCAAACATCTTATCCGAGGTGAGTGACATCATTCTAAAACCTCCAACCGTAGGCATGTACAGCACTTTAAAGAACCAACTTATCTCGCGTTTTACGGAATCACAAGAAAGAAGAGTTAACAAGTTACTGCACGATTTAGAACTAGGAGATAAACGACCTTCACAGTTGTTAAGAGAAATGTCTGACTTGGCACAAGACAAGATCACCGACTCATTATTAAAAACATTATGGTTGCAAAGGCTACCTAAGAACATCCAAACCATTCTGATCGTTAGTGAAGACACTTTAGAGAAGTTAGCCACAATGGCCGACAAAATTATGGATACAAATAGTTGCAACTCAACTATTAACGAAGTAGAACAAAAATCAGAAACGCAAGAGTTACGTTCGCAAATAGCTGAACTTTCAGCACAAATTGAAGCATTAAAAGGAAATAGGTTTAACAGAACTCAATCGACAGAATATCGACAACGACAACGCTCCACATCGCGTACCAGAAGTAGTGATTTTAACAGATTATGTTGGTACCACTATCGTTTTGGTAAAGAAGCAAAACGTTGCACACCACCGTGTAATTTTCAGAAAAATTTAAACTAAAAAACCTACCATTCCAAACGGCAGAAGTGGTAGGGTGGAAAGCAGGCCGTTTATTCATCAGAGACAGGAATTCATGGTACAATTTTTTAATCGATACAGGAGCAGAAATTTCAGTAATTCCAGTCACAGTAGCTCAGAAAAAAGCTATTAATAAAGCACCTCTTCAACTCTATGCAGCTAATGGGTCGAGTATACAAACGTTCGGATGCAAACTTCTTCAGTTGGATTTCGGCTTAAGAAGAGAATTCAAATGGAACTTTATAATCGCAAGTGTGAATAAACCAATCATTGGAGCAGATTTTTTGCAACATTTTAATTTAACTGTAGATTTAAACAGACGATGCCTACATGATGTAAATACACAGTTGGTTTCTAAGGGTTTAATTACAGCAGTATCAACACCTACACTTTCCACAATTCACGGAAATTTACCTTTTTACAATCTATTATCAAAATACATAGAAATAACCAAGCCAACACAAACATTTGACAAAGTGCAACACACAGTTACACATCATATTACAACCACAGCTCCACCAATTGCAGCAAGAGCTCGAAGGTTACCGGGAGATAAATTAGAAGCGGCAAAAACCCAATTTAAATTTTTAATCGAACAGGGTATTTGCCAACCATCGAAAAGTCCTTGGGCGGCTCCACTACACATGGTTAAGAAAAGCAACGGAGAATGGAGACCCTGCGGCGACTTCCGCAAATTAAATAGTGTCACCGTTCCCGATAAATACCCTTTACCTTACCTGCAAGACTTTGTAAACATTTTACATGATAAGAGAATCTTTACTACTATCGATCTTTTTAAAGCATATCATCAGATCCCTGTGGAAGAGGCAGATATTCCAAAAACAGCCATTATCACACCTTTTGGATTATTTGAATTTGTCAGAATGACGTTTGGATTATGCAATGCAGCCCAAACGTTTCAAAGATTTATGCACCAGGTTGTCGCAGGTCTAGATTTCTGTTTCGTCTACATTGACGACATCTTGATAGCTTCAAAAAATGAGGAAGAACATTTATCACATCTAGAACAGATTTTTAAACGCTTGAAAGATCATGGTTTAGCAATAAATGTTTCTAAATGCACCTTTGGTCAAACGGAGGTTAAATTCTTAGGACACAAAATTTCAAAAGAAGGTATAATACCACTTCCAGAACGAGTAGACGCAGTGTCAAACTTTAAAGAACCTCAAACAATAAAAGAGTTACAAAAATTTTTAGGAATGATCAATTTCTACAGACAATTTATTCCAAATGCAGCAGATATACAAGAACCCCTTTATAAATTACTGAGAGGCAAGACGCGAGGTAACTCACTCATAGTATGGACGGATGACTTAAGAAAAGCTTTTATTAGAACCAAAAAGAGTTTAGCAAATGCAGCGATTCTAACAATTCCTAATGAAAGATCCCATCTAGCTTTAATGGTAGACGCTTCAGATTTCGCTATTGGCGCGGTCATCCAACAACAATCGAAAAATGCATGGCAGCCAATCGCTTTCTTTTCGAAGGTGTTAAGTGAAGCAGAAAGGAAATACTCCACCTATGACAGAGAATTACTAGCCGCTTATTCTTCAATTAAACATTTTCGCTATCTGATAGAAGGACGAAAGTTTACGTTGTATACTGATCATAAACCGCTTACCTTCGCATTACAACAAAAACAAGAAAAAGTCACACCAAGGCAATTTAGACATTTAGATTTTATTGCACAGTATACCACAGACATTCGTCACATTTCAGGCACACAAAACATAGTAGCAGACACACTTTCTAGAATCGAAGCATTAACATTTCCTTCAGCCTTAGATTACGAACTATTAGCCAAAAGCCAAAGTGAAGATTCAGAATTAAAATCGGTTTTAAAATCCAAAACATCGTTAGATCTCAAAAAGATAGAGTTACCAAACAAAAAAGATGAATTATATTGTGATGTTTCTACAGGTTCTATGCGCCCGTTTATTACACAATCATTCAGACGCCGTGTATTCGAAAACTACCACAACCTTTCTCATCCCAGCATCAGAAATACAGTTAAATATATTAGATCCAAATTTGTTTGGCCAGCTATTTCACGAGATATTAGACGTTGGTCCCGTAACTGTTTAACTTGTCAACAAAATAAAGTCACGAGACATGTGTCAAGCCCCCTCCAAAAATTCGCAATAACAGACAAACGTTTTAACCAAGTCCACATTGATATAGTTGGACCTTTAAAACCTTCTTTAGGTTTTACGTATTGCGTAACTTGTATAGATCGTTTTACTAGATGGCCCGAAGTTTTTCCGGTCTCCGATATAAAGGCCGAAACAATAGCAGCAGCATTCTTCAATGGTTGGGTCTCCAGATTTGGCACCCCGGAGTTTGTAATCACGGACCAGGGGACACAGTTTGAATCCTCTCTCTTTAAAAGTTTTTGCAACATTTTAGGAATAAAAAGAAGCAGAACAACAGCTTATCATCCTCAGTCAAATGGCATGGTGGAACGGTTCCACCGTTCACTGAAAGCAGCAATTCGCTGTCACGAAAAGAAAGGATGGGTAGAAAGTTTACCCTCTGTATTATTAGGTTTTCGTGCGGTTTTTCGAGAAGACTTAAATTCCACGGTAGCAGAACTTGTTTATGGTTCACCAATTAGTTTACCCGGCGAATTTATTTATACAAAAGCAAGTCCTATATGCACAGAATATAACTTTGTGGAAACACTTCGTGATTATATGAACAATCTTAGACCCGTTGAAACACAAAACCATGGAAAAAGACCCACGTTTATATTTCAAGCACTCCCGAGTTGTAGTTTTGTTTTCGTCAGACGTGATGCAACAAGATCTAGTCTAGAATCTCCTTATGAAGGTCCTTATCGCGTCATAGAAAGATTCAAAAAATATTATTCTATTGACATCAGAGGAAAAACCAAACAAATTTCCATAGACAGGTTAAAACCAGCTTTTATCAACATTGAAAATCCCGAAACTGATACTCAAAAATACACAAAAACTAATTCCAATCATTCACATACTGCAATTCAAAACAATCAAAAGTCCATTTTACAAAACACACAAACCATAACCAAATCGGGTAGAGTAGTAAGAAAAACGGTTCGATTTCAAATATAACGCTTCGCTGAGGGGGGAGTATTGTGGCGGTTTAACAGCCAACTGTATATACCATAATAATATTTTTCCATAGTTACAAAATATTAATTTTTAAGTTGTTATTTTGGATTTGTCAGTTGTACTAAAAATAAAAGATTTGCTTTCAAGTTTAAGTGTACCAACACAAGATTGAAATTGTTAATTTTAATTAGGTACTTTGTTTTATTCTATTTTAATATATTCTTCATATATTTATATCAAATTGATATCTTATTTACCAAAATATATATATCATTTTATTTATTGCTTTATTTTACTAAATTAGGCATGCGAACTAAACCTTCTTCACTGATTGTATCTTTGCATGGTATCGATTTTAGTGCCTATTTTCGTTGATATTATAATAGTAAGCAAATTCTCTATGCCTTTAAAGACAATTGTTGAAATATATTAAACTTAAATTAAAAATTAATATTATTGTTTGCAATTTTGATAATGAAAGTGATGCTTAACTGTTTCTGAAAATTTTTCATTATGAACAGGTAATAAGGGATGCTATTTTGCATCTTAATCGTTTCTTCTGAAGCTAACGGACAAGGACAAGATGATTGGAAGAGATTAGCGATTTTAAACCTCTTGACCATGATCCAAAATATGGATTCCATGCCTACTGCAGTGAAACGTCAAAAATAATAAAAAAACGTTTTTAACAAGTCTGCGGCTTCAAGCGCAAAAATAATTTTTACTGTTGGCAACAACGCGACCGACTTCCTGTACTGTTCAGTATAGACTGTCCGTGGTTTCGGGAATGGTGTGAGCGGATGACGATTCATCCCGTCGAAACGCTCCCACTAAGAGGGATCGGTAAAAACACATAGTGTGGTCGAAGAAAGGCTACAAGAAGCAGTTGAATTAATGAATACAAATAAGCCGCTATTGAATTCGATTGGAACAATTTGGAATAGTCAATTGTGAACATACTAGGGGTTCACCAATTGTGTTGACACAAGTTGAAGAAGCGGCCATTGTCAAATATCTTATAACCACTGCAGAATGGAGGTTTCCCTTGGATGGAATTTGTGTTAATTTAGAACTTGCAGGAAGGAAAGTCAAAGTAAAAAACACACTGTCAAATTCTTTGGTGAATAGGTTCTTACAGCGCCATGAGTCATTTCTTCGTTCACTTACAGAAAGTGTGCATTAGTTCACAACATTGTATTTTTTGCTGCAGAAAACGAGCCTGTAAAAGTTGCTATTTTTGGAGATTCTTGCTGGAAATCGTTGAATTGCACCAACCGTAACTCATTGGTCACATAACAATGGCAACAACTCAGTCATTTTCGTTAAGAAAGAATTAGGACCTTTGGAGTCACACAATTTACGTCACCAGTTTCTAAAGAACTTCTGACGAATGGACTCGTAGAACGGTTGTGCACTTACATTTGTAATGTACCCCCCTGTCCCTATCTAAACTAACTTACATTTACGTTTACGAAGCGGCTAACTTCACCCCCTTACGTTAATAATTCAAAAGGAGCGGGAATCCCTAAACATGGCCGGCAAATTTAAACTTTCCCTCCGAAACAAACCCTAAATGACATAAGCTCGTGATCGTCTGGCAGGCCCTCTATCGTATAATAGGTTCGGATATACTGGTCGTGAACTATGCTCGGGAAGGAGAAACAAAACCAACATTAACTGTACCAAAATCATTCATTTATTGACAGTTTCGACGATTCGGAGGAGAAAAAGTGTAAACACTAAAAAAACTCCTCCTTTGACATAATTACATACATTACATCAATTCAAATACAAAATTATAGCAGCAAGACTGTTAAATAATATCAAGACAAAACATTTACAATTTCATTGTTGATACTCTTCGATCAGATTTAAATACTTTATGTAGCAGTTGTAAATAGTACAATAAATAATCAAATTAAACAAATCAAATCCAATCAAACTAACATTGCATATTAAAATAAAAGGGTCCAGAGTTTAAAAAGATAGAAGTTTACACAAGTTACAAAAAGGGTTCAACTTCAGGTAAAAATACACAAAGGTTACAGTTAGGTCCGGTTTCAGAGTACAATAGAGCCACCTTTTCTGTTTATCCACAAATATTTAATACATTATGTTCAATTTGAACTCATTTGTAATTTCCCTCAATTAATCATAAAACACATAAATAAATAGGAAAAATCATAATACAATTTGCTAACTACACACATAATCATAATAATATCGAAGTCAGAATCAGCCGTGAGTATTCCTCATTGCGACTGTCTGTTTTTAGGTATTCATATTTTTTTGTCATTTGTTTGTTTTGTTTTCATATTTTTTGTTTCTAACTACACACATATATGATTAAATGTCGGAAATGCCATAAGTTCAAACACATATTTATATAATGAAAGTAAATGGATAATACATGGATGGTTCTACTACACACGCGATAATACATATATAAACGAACGCTTCCAATGTGGCATTCCAATTAATTGAATACTCCCATTGAAAAGCGAGGTAGCAAAAATCAGGGTAAGACCAGTTTATAACAACACACAATGCAATTCAATTAGACAGATATAAATGTATTAATCAAAAACGTTTCACCTGCAGAAAGCACTAAAATGGAGTCACCAAAAATAAAAACAAATGAAACGATCTTTACTACTTCGCGGTTTCAAATCAGATGATTTCAAAGTTAACTAGTTAACGTTCGGAAGCCCGCCTTACACCAAATCTCCTCCGCCAGAGGGACCTACAGTAAAACAAAAGTATCGACGTTGCCACTACTTTCCAGCTTTTTGTACATGTTGTCGGATCTCTAAAATATAGGTAACCCAACTGTGGATACTACACATTCAAGAAACGAATGTCACCCACTGCAGGTGACTACAAAATTGAACTTGCTAAACAACTACAGTACCATAGACATCACAGTACAGTATCCTAGTACCGCTGGTGAATGATATTTGGACGTTAAGCCACGATACTAGATAATGCCAGACCCAGCAAACGAAAAACACTACAGAGCAAACATAAAAAACGAAGAGGGAACTGTTTATGTTCGTATACTTGCCACATGTTAATGTGACGCACCAACAAATATTCTTACATTATTAAGACGATGGGTTGGAGAAAAACTTTACGCATCAGATCAAAGTTTCATACTGGAAAATCATTGGGAAATGTAATTACAGCTGGTGGGAAAGTATCTCATAAATTACGACGTAGACTGTAGAGGAAGAGACAGCGACATCCACCGCGATGAAGAAATTTCTTAAAGTAGTTGTTAGTGGTTGAACTGTTCTAATAGTCGTTAATGTCTGAAATTTGTATATGTATACATACGCCAGAAACATGGGCAAGATTCATACGACCAAGCCAAATCGTTTAGACCCGTTAGTTCCACTTCCTTTCTTCTGAAACAATTGGAGAAGCTCGTTGAGCGAAACATTATAATTAGAGACGAGGTACTAGGGCTTGAGCCCATCAGTAAATACCGAGTGCGCTATCAACCAGGTTAATCCTGTGAACTTCTCATAGGTACACATCGTAGTGGACATAGATGAATGGGCGATCTCCTCTAAGGAGATGGTCCTAGGGATGTTTTTAGATATAGAGGGGGCGTTTGAGAATACCTCTCTAAAACAGAGTGCAGATGGATACACACCATGTTATAAAAAGGATAATACCACAGCCTCGCTCAATAAGGACTCTGTGGCAATCGCTGCTGCACGAGGATGTCTTCTCTCACCGCTACTGTGGTGTATGGTAATAGATGGACTGTTGAGGCGATTAACTTAGATAGTCTAGCTAGATGACCGACCGCTATTCTGATGCTATAGTGATTGTGGTATGTGGGACAGATTTGAGATACAGGGGTTGTTTTTAACCCGATAAAAACGAACCTCACTCTCTTCTTACAAAGAAAAAAGCCGACCAAGCTAAATGACAGCAATGTACGACATCAATCTACAGGTAGTGGGAGAAGATCAATACCTACTTGGGCATAACGTTAGATTAATGACTAACGGAGACGATAGCGAACAAAACCGCAAAGTCCTGGTGGGCTTGTAGGTGAGTGGTCGGTAGTAAGTGGCGGGAACTGGATATGCACTAGAATTATTAACCAGTTATTATCTATTACCTATGAAGAATTCGCAATGAAACAAATGTAAGTAAGAAAGAAGAAAACAGAACACTTGGAAAAGTTCTCAAAGGGTGTGGAACATGACTTCTATGGTTTACAGAAAGAAATCTGGAGAATGATACGTACACAAAGAAAAGAAATGAAAGAAATGATAGAAGTAACTACGTCCAAAAGAATACATGGATAAACCACCTAAAACAATTGCACAATAAAACAGAAAATTTAAATCTTGAAACACAAAAAATTGTAACAAACGAAACATTGTACCTAAATGGAAAAGAGATAGAACAAGCACTTAAAAAATTAAAAAAAATGAAAATCAGCTGGCAAGGACGAAAGTAAATAGAAAGTAAACTCAACATTGAATGACGTAACACACTAGACACACCATAGAAACACATACCAACACCATTGTTCCTCGGGTTACCTACCCCTCATACCTCAAGACGACAAACCACAGTACTTCCCAGGATTCCTGTCTTCGCTACGTCTTCCCATTTTCCAACCAGCTTCTGTGAAAATCATGATGGTATCGTGCTCAATGGAAGTCATGTTTCACGCTTAAGTAGACTCTTTTCAGAATTACCTGTACCTACTTTTAAATACTTTTTAGGAATTATGGCACAAACATGGGAAAAAATTTGTTTGTTCCTTAGCATGAACCAAAACTTAATAAGCAGTTTAATAAATATGGCAAAAATAACAACAAAACGACCTACTTTGTGCTACCTGTAATATAAAAATGTACACAAACAATACATTATAAATAATAATGCAAGGAACACACTACTATGGCCTAATAATCGGAAGCTGTTAATAAATACAGACCAATACTCAATTCGACTACAATATGTATCAACGTTACATATACATTGTGACAAGAAACAAAGTTTGTTACCAAAAAGTTAAAAAAAAAATTAACAGCAACCTTGCGACGAATTTTTGAAACGGTGTAGATGGCGCATATGCCAAAATAGAGACTTTTTGTATTAATTAGAAATATATGTATATACTTTAGTCTGTATTAGTCATTTTGTACATAAATTTTGTTACTTGTCAAGACCTACAATGACTAATTCATAAATTTGTATTTGTCTATATCGAACGGCCACACTGTATCTCTTTCAATATAACCATAATATTTGGATTCATTGTCACGAACTCAACATAACAAGCAATTAAAGAAATATAGACGCAATAACATCAAAATGACTTACGTTACGGCACTGTTTCGTCTGCAACACAAAACGACGCTATTATCTGTTTTTCCTATGTACACAACACTTTAATTTTTAGGGCTTCGTTGGCTCGCATGGTTTATAATAAAACAGAGGTTAATAATTTAATTTGTAATTCCACAACCACAGATTTTTAAATTCAAAAACACGGACTCGGTACCGAATTTCGAAATTAATTTAACTACACTTCCGATCGCCACAAAAGTCGTGAATGTACTGATTGGTAACATGCTCGAAAAGTTACAAAACGTGGTTTATCGTTATCACATTTATTTACAAAAACTAGTTACTTTCGCATTTTAACAAGAATGTCGACTTGAAGTGAAATGACGATAGTGATTCACGTAAAATTAAACAAATTTGAATCCGGTGAACACAAGGTGACAATATTTACCAATATATTGCAACCGCAAAGTTCTGGTGGGCTTGTAGGCGAGTAGTCGGTAGTAAGTGGCGCGAACTGGATATGCACTAGAATGATTAACCAGTTATTACGTATGCGTCACTGATGCGATGGCATACAATCTGGAACGAAAAGCAATGAGTTAGCCCGACTATGGCCTCAAAGCAGGTGTTTTACTGTCAAGAGCCGCCTCCTCTACGTACAATATCAACTGTAAACAACTTAATACCCCAAGACACCCAAGCCTAACACAAGTCTAGGTCGTCGTCATGCGAGACAGGCCTTCAGACTGCCATCTCGCAACCTAGCACGCTTTTGCACAGGGCTATCAAGAAAGAACCTGAGACTACTTGTGAGCGTTGGCATATATACTTTCTGGGCATTGCAAACTAAACAAGCACATGAACCGCATGAACTTGGCCGAATCACCATCTTGTAGAAATGTAGAGGATGTTACATAGATGACTATATACTTTGTGATTGTCCCGCATTTGATCAACTTAGACGATCCACGTTGGTGCCACATATGGGTACGATTAAATCGGCTTCTCCTTCCAGCATCCACAGGTTCATCTTACGTGTGGAACGGCTTCAGTGACGTTGTATGGTCGGACGACTCTAGTCAGGTGTTCGAATGTAAGGCCTACGTGCGAATGGACACCCTGCTATATGAATCCAGAAATCCAGGGGAACCGATAACGACCCCTACAACAGCTATGGAAATTCTCTTTGAACCTACCGCCACTAAACGTATCTAGTAATTAGGGCAGAGACGCTCAGAAGGGCATACCGATTGAGAGTCAACGGCGAGGAGAGATCGTCAAGCTTGTTTGCTTTTTGCGAAAACTCTCACGCTCACTGCATTGCCAAATGGTATGTGCTTAATTTAACCAAGCTACCTTTTCCGCTAAAAGGCGGAATCGGCGGCTTGACCTATGTTCTCCAAACCTACCGATAAGACCTTTCGCTCATCTTCGACGAGCATGCGGGAAACCACCTATAGGAGCCGAAGCGGCCTGTGGAATTATTATATACCTACACAGACAAAAATGAAATTCAGGTAGTACTCGCAAAAGAGTACTGCAGACACTGGTCGAAAATTCCAGCGCAGAACCTTCCTGGAAAACCCAAACGGCGATTTAGCAGGACGAACATAATAAACGCCTGCACAACATGTGCCTGACCAACAGGCCTTTATTCCGGTCCGTGGTACTTGTGGCGAGAAAGATGAACCCGCCATACCACGTGATCTGCCAATGAGAGACAAGGGACCACCTACTCGGAAAATGTAAAGATTACACAAGAGGAAGTAACGAAAATTTGCCCTACTAAAATCTTGGACTTTGTGAAAGATACTTACCTATAGGTTTCCTCGAAGGGTGGACAATAGCGGGGTGCATAATAGACCAAAAGGTCACAGTGCAGGGGAACTACCCCTACGGAAATAAAAAAATAATACGGTCGCAACAAGATAGTTTTATTACAAATCTATTTTCAATTTTGGAATTACATTAGGTATAAGAGTTCAAGCGAGATAGGGCACTTCTTTTTTTAAACACATAGTATAAGTATCTCTACCTAATAAGTAGAACTAAATGTTATGATCATTGATGCGTATTTATGTTCAAATTTGTTCAAAGGTATAACAAGTATTAATTACATTATTATTACAGCTTTAAAAATCGGAAATACGCAACAACCACAGTAAAGTAGTTGCGCCCTTTTGTTCGATTCGTCCTCGAATTGTCACAAATACCATCCGACATTTTCAATTCTCCTTTTCCAAACACTAGACAATAACGACACTGTCGTTTCGCTACTTGTTAATCAAGACGGTAGGCCTTTTTCCGTCCAATAAAATTCCTATTCATGCACAGCTTTAAATTAAAATCGAAGGAATAATAAATTCCGAATTATAAGCGCGAGTCGAAATTTTTGGCAAGTCAGCGAAATTAAAACAGTTTTGTCATTAAATTTATAGGGAATGTTAGGGGGATACAAAGAAGTTTTGTCGTCCTTTTATCTGATTCACTGGCTAGAAAGTGGGAAGCGTGAAACAAATTTATAGTCTCTCTAAACATGTCGCACTCTCCACGTTTCTTATTGTTCCATTACTGCTAATGTTCCTCGCTTTACTACTACATACAAAACATTTACACGTGTGCATTTTATGGCCGCATATTTTCACAAATCAAAAAACTGTGTAAGATATTTAATGGAAATTTCAGTCGTAATTACAAGGGGAGGCGGTGCCCTGCGTCTATTGTATAAGACTTTTTGTTCTCCACCAGAATCAGTTAAATAAGATGAAATATAAATTCAAAAAGTCGTTTTGTCAACAACAGGGACTCTGTAATTAATTTTCTCAGGAAATCCCATCAAACCTTCAGCACTTTAGACACAAAAGCCTTCTTCCATAGTAAAAAGTATAGTGGACACTTTTTTTTAATCACTCTAAGTTGTTCGTACTGGGCCATTTTGCCAGCTTTTAGATAGATAAAGTTTCTAAAATAAAATAGGAAAAAGTTGACGAGAGCCATCAACGCTATTTTAACTGATAAAGTTTAGGCGAAGGATACGCGTCTTATTTTCCGGACGGTTCGGTTTATTTTCGTAAGGGGAGGGTAAAATAATCATCAGCGTAACGAGTTTATAGTGTTTTAATTTCCCTAACCGAAACTGCCAATTTACCAAATGACGAAAGTCGATGAAATGGAATGATAAATATTAATACAGCTTTAAGAAATATACAAATTCTGACCCATTTTTAGTAATGTGGGGATGCTGATTTATTCATAATCTTAATGGAGCCGATAAGTGTTTGCAAAGCTTGCAGATATGTAATGGGGTCGTTTTTATCGAAATTTTTCACCGTTTTCCTTTATCTAAGTAATTGAATGCAGAGATGCAGTTTAAATGTATATTGTGTCGGCCATTTAAGTGATCATTAAAGGAAAATTTATCGTAAACGTCCGGTGTGTGAAATGAAACTTTTGAACCCTATGGGTATAACCCTAATTATCTCGAGCACATGAGTCGAGTCGCTTTTCAGATTGTCGTAATGGAGATCAAACACAGAGCAAAGACTACTACAACTTAACTTCTAATTGAATACATTTCAGAATTGTTCAGCTTAATTTATTTCTTAGGAATCTCATAGAATTTCTCAACTCGGTTATGCAAAGTTATAAACGAGAAGCCACTTTTCTGTTTGCTATTGGAATACGCGAAGACGACTCGAAAACTTTACAAAATGTTTCCTCGGAAGCTACATCTATCATATGGACAGCTATTAAGTATCAATTCCATTTACCAAACGTTTTTTTTTTGTAACAATTTAAACAATTTGAAATGCTTTATAATTTCGAACAGTAATCAAATGTTTGTTAAAAAATAAAATAAAATATTGAATTAGGTATGAGAACTTTTTGAGCTGGATGCATCGAATACAACTGCCATGCACAGTTCTTGAATGCCTAGAACGGCCTTATGGCGCCATTAAAGATCCAGTAGGTGACATGCACATTCGCAAAGCCTAGCGACAAAAATGCTACAAGTTTTGGGCATTTTGGCACATTGGTGGAAAACTGATCAATCTAAATAATATCACTTGCCTAACAAAAATGTGCACATATCCGACTCGAGAAGAAGCCTTACATTTCGGCAAGCTTTGGCTACAACAAGAAAGATGTAAATGATTAAAAATGTACGAAAAGTACTCACATTGTCACTGGTTGGAACGCCCTAAATGGAGCAATGGATGAAGTAAACCTAGATAGAGTAACAGCAGACACATGACCTCCTCGGACCCAGGGTACAGTGGGCATTAGTTGATGTGGTTCTGGTGACAGAACCGAACGGTGTCATGGTCAACGGTTGCTATACAGCATGGAACCGAAAAAGTGCTGAGATAGGAAAGTTACAGAGAAACGACGAAAAAAGGGTCGTGGGATATTCTCTGCAGTACTACTATGGTAGATTCAAAATAGCCACTAAACGCTCCAAATGGAGAGGCATGCGGTATCCCAAAAGTAAATCAAATTGTGGAATCCTTAAACCTGACTTCAGAAGTTAAAACACAGACATCTTCTATAACCATAACGGAAGATGAGGCGACAAAAAAAAATGAAAGAACCAATTATACTTTTTTTGTTGTTGTTGTTAACTCATATTTTGGAAGTTTCAGCGTAATTGTTCTTTACGTTGAGCACTTAATAAAACACTGGATCAGACTTACTACATCATTTAAATATGTCGAAAAAAAATCTCAGAAACATTATCAACAATTTTAGCCTTTGCATCATTTTTATGCTCATGTTGTTTCGTCACAAATTACAAAGATAGAGCAAAAGCCTTGGCGCTGTACACTTTTCGTACAGGAGAAGGTCAGAATAAGAAAAATTTTTGAGGGAAATGGAAGACAATTTCAGAGGTTACATAAGGAAATGTGGAAAATGATAAAACAACAACGAAAAGAAACGAGAGATCTAGAACAGCGGATTTTCAAGCATTTCTACGCGCATCAACTGACTATTTTGGCTGACTTCCTATCAGAGAAAAAGGCGTCTAATATTGTATAAAATAGATAACATAAAATCAAAAAACAATAAAAAAGTAATCAAAATTAGTATATATTAAGCTGAAGGTAATGGGAGACACCGGTGTGATTGTGTTTTTTTTTGTAATTTAAGGAGATAAATATTATGAACTTCGCAAAATTGTGTATAATTCAGGAAAATAAAAACAAATTTCTGTAATTGTGTGCAATTGTGTTTTTCTTTGTCATTTAAGGATATAAATATTATCTGAGAAAGATGGTTCAAATAAACAGTTTAATTAACACTATCTTAATTGTAGGTAGTTATTAAATTTTTTGTTAGAACCAAATTACTTCGTTAATTGTAAGGAAACAAACAAAAATTTTAACACAAGTAAATCGGGACAAATTAAAAATTTGAGGGGACCAGGGCTCTTTACGTGAAAGGGGCTCTTTTAATCTCATCGAAATTATTTTACACGATAAACATTAAAATAAAATCATACGAATATAAAGTAAATAAATAAATTCACAAGTAAATACATAATTAGATAAATATTTTAAATTAACATTTATTTATTCCTTTTTACTTGCGCAATGTCAATGATGAACAATATCTTGGACGGCCATTTTGACCACTTTCCCGATGAAAAATGTCTTAAATTTTGATGTCAAAAATGTCTACATTTCGTATGATGTGTTCATCGAAAATGTAATAGGTACGTCAAAATTACTTTTCTACTTGTAGATGATTTAGTATATGGTTTCAGTTTCATCTGTTTCAAACAAAACATATGTTCTGTCTTTCCGTCTCCACGCATCTACTTTCAATCCCCTCCATCAGTTCCATACAGCGCTCTCTCCATTTACCCATATACAGCCTGTTTCAGAGTAAGCGCCTTATTTTTTTTTAGCCACACTATGGGTACCACTTTCAAAATATTTGGCACTAATATGTTTCAGGACATTCTCTACACGATGGTGATATCAGATTTTTAATTGGACGAATTATTTCAAAATGGCGGTGTCTTTATTATTAGCGTTTAAGCGGCACGCTAGTTGCCTTTTATTCCCTTTTTTTGTAGGTAAGAGATCACCTTTCCTGATTATTCGATATGTGGACTGTAATGTAAGTAATTAAACACTTGTTAACTATAACAACATTTAATTAATATAAAATAGCCAAAATGGCGCTGTAAAGTAAGACATGGATTGCACACGAAGTGGTTGTTATGAAATATTGTTGTACAATGCTAAAGGAATGCTACTTAGACGAGCACGAAACGCGCACGCACGATGGATGCGGTTGCGCAATGCGCTAGACATAGCGCTCTCAACACAATTATTACAAACTTACAGGGTTGCAAGATGCACAGCTTTACATGTTGAATTGGGCGGGAGATTTAAACTCATAAATACTAAACATGCCCCCGGCCTTGAAAGACCGGACTTTCAAAAAACAAAAAATAGTTTACAAACAAATAAATGGATGAACTAAGAACAGACACTACTGTGGCAACGGACACAGCTTAGAAAAGGCGCGTCGAACTACACTGTTGCTTGTGCGTACAGACGCCACTCGCGATATGCCGTCACTGCCCGGAAAAGTTTCCGTAACTCGACCAAGCTTCCACTGCAGAGGTGGCAAGTTGTCTTCTTTTAGCAGGACCAGCGCTCCTTCCTTTAGATCTGAGTGATGTTGTTGCCACTTGGAGCGCTGCTGCAACTCAGACACGTACTCGCGGCTCCATCGCTTCCAGATTCTTTGATGAAGCTGTTGTACATGTTGGTAGGATGATAGACGAGACTGTTGTAGTCCAGAAACGTCGGGGTCAGGAAGAGCTGTTATCGGCCTTCCCACCAAAAAATGCGCGGGTGTGATAGGTTGTAGATCGTTCGGATCGGTTGAGAGCGGAGTCAAGGGGCGGGAGTTTAGAGCCGCCTCAACTTGGGTTAATAAAGTGTAAAATTCTTCATAGGTGAGCAATGAGTTCCCTTGAACTCTTTTGAGGTGATTTTTCACCGATTTGATACCGGCTTCCCACAGACCACCAAAGTGTGGACTGCGAGCTGGAATAAAATGCCATTGCGTACCCTCGCCAACAAGGGCATCAGTGACACTGTCACAATTTGATTTAAGAAATGAGCGCAACTCCTTGAGCGCGGAGTTGGCTCCAACAAAATTAGTGCCATTGTCGGAATAAACGTGCATGGGTTTACCTCGACGCGAAGCGAAACGTCTGAACGTCATAATGAATGATTCTGTTGTAAGAGACGTGACCAATTCCAAATGAACTGCTTTGGTCACGAAGCATATGAAGATGCACAAATAGCACTTATATGATTTTGAACCTCGACCCTTACGGTCTTTTATCAGAAAAGGTCCGCCGTAATCAACTCCAGTAGTATGAAAGGGCGGAGCTGGCTTTATTCGAGATGCTGGCAAATTGCCCATTATAGGTTCTACCGTTTTGGCAGAAAAGCGAAAACATTTTAGACATTGATGAACGACCTGTTTTGTGAGGGAGCGTCCTGAAGTAATCCAAAATTTACTTCGTAGAGAGAAAAGTAACAATTGAGGTCCAGCATGGAGCATTCTCAAATGTTCTCTGGATACGATGAGCTTGGAGAGACAATGTTTCCCTGATAAGAGAATAGGGTGCCTCTTATCAAAATTGAATTCAGAGTTTTGGAGTCTTCCTCCAACACGTATGATGCCACTTGCATCCAGAAAAGGATTGAGACTTATTAAAGACGAAGATCGTTTTCTAGGCTGAGCCTGCTTAAGCTGCTTAAGCTCGTCAGGAAAAGATTCCGCTTGAGAAATTTTTATTAAACATGAAAGCGCTTCTTTAAGCTCTAAACATGTCAAAGGACCAACAGTACGATTTTCTGAAGGTAAGCAACAATTTTTGCTAAAGCGCAAGGAATATCCGATTACCCTTTCTAAGCGAGTCATGTTAGAAAAATGTGAGATTTTTACAATCGGATCATTAGTGGCGACGACTAAGGATTGAGCTTCTTTCTTAAGTTCAGGCAGAAACTGGGAACTGGAGACGTGAGAGTGGGGCCATGCAGATTCATCTTGAAATAACCAGACGGGACCATCCCACCATAACCGAGAGAATTTGAGAGCCTTTGGTGTGAGGCCTCGAGACAACAAGTCTGCTGGGTTGGATTTGGTAGGTACGTGCTGCCAAACCGCATGGGAAGTGCGTTGTTGTATGTCGACGACGCGATTGCAAACGAACGTCTTAAGTAGATTAGGGCTGGTTTTTAGCCATCCCAGCACTATGGTCGAGTCAGACCATAAATAACATGTGGAGATTTGCATATCCAAGGCTTTCAGAGCTTGCTCTGAGAGCTTGGCTAGAAGTGCAGCTGCGCTGAGCTCGAGTTTGGGAATAGTCATTGGTTTCAATGGTGCTACTTTGGTTTTAGCACATAGAAGTTTGGAAGAAACGTTGTTGTATTTATCAACGGATCTTATGTAAAGGCATGCGCCGTAAGCGTAAATAGAAGAATCACAGAAACCATGGAGTTGGACATCAACAGCGTCCCTGCATGTAACGTGTCTTGGGAGCTCGAGATCGTTTAGTTCAATTATTTCGGATTTGTAAGAAGACCATTTGATTTGGATGTGTTCAGGGAGAGGGTCGTCCCAAGACAGCTTTTCCAGCCACAGCTGTTGTAGAAGAATTTTTGCATTTACAGTAGCAGGTGAGAGTACCCCTAGAGGGTCAAAGATTTGAGAGATTTCGGAAAGCATGGAGCGCTTTGTTATGCTTCCGATAGTAGATGTAGATATGCTGAACATGAAACTATCTGCTTGGAAAGACCAAATCAATCCGAGAGTGGAAGCGTGCTCGGCAGAAACAACCTGAGCGCAGAACATTAGAGAGATCCAAGCAAAGCTTGCGTGCTTGGGAGATATCGTCGGCACCTGTGAGTAGGTCGTCGACATAGAAATCATTTTTGATGATCTGTGAAACTTCAGGGTTGGAAACCTCACAATCAATTCCGAGTTGGTACAGACAACGTATAGAAAGGAATGCAGCGGATGCGGTCCCATACGTCACAGTATTGAGATCAAAGGATTTGATTGGTTCTGATGGAGAAGCTCTCCATAGAATACGCTGAAGTGGCCTTTGGCTAGGCTCCACCAACACTTGTCTATACATCTTTTCGATGTCAGCAGAAATAGCATAAGTGTACTTGCGAAAACGGAGTAATATGGCGAACAAATCCTGTTGGATAGTAGGACCAACCATTTGAATGTCATTCAAAGATTGACCTGAGGTGGATGCAGAAGACCCATTGAAAACGACGCGAAGCTTGGTCGTAATGCTAGTTTCCTTAAGCACTCCATGGTGCGGAAGGTAGTAAGAAGCTTGATTTGTGTCAGAATCGGAAACACTCATGTGTCCCAAATCTTGGTATTCCTGCATGAAAGCAGAATAACGCTTTGATAGATCTGGATCTGCCTGGAAACGGCGTTCCAGTGCTAGAAATCTTTTTTGAGCAATGTCCTTGGAGTCACCAAGACACTCAACAGAACCCTTGAGAGGTAGTGAAACAACAAATCGACCGTTTGTGTCTCTAGAGGTGTTTTGTTTGAAATGCACCTCGCAGGCACTTTCCTCTGAAGAGAGGACCCTTTCCTCTGGGTAGCTTTCGAGCTCCCAAAACTTTGAGATGCGATCTGGAAGATCGTCCAGAACGCTTAAATGACAACGCGATTGAGAAGGTATCATGGTACCCACTTCACCAGACACTACCCAACCAAAACGAGTTTTTTGAAGAATGGGTGCGTGTGGACCCATTCGGACCTGGCCAACACACATCAGCGAGAAGAATGCTGTGGAACCGATTAGCATATCGATATTACCAGGCTCACAAAACAATGGATCGGACAATGTGATATTGTCTGGAATACGAAGATTTTTGCGATTTATTTGAACACTGGGCATGGTGCCAGTTATTTCATCCAGAACCAAACAGTTCAGCTTTAATTGGAAATTAGTATGATGTGAGCGAATGACGACATCACATTTTGAACGAATAGAAGATGCGGCTTGGTTTAAGCCCGCCACTAAAATGTTGGCGTGTTGGATGCGCAGATTTAACCTTTGAGCTAGGTCAGTACGTAGAAAATTAGACTGCGAGCCTGAGTCTAATAAAATACGGATAGTGTGTTCTCTTCCGCTAGAATCGAGGATCTTGGCGGAAGCAGTTGGTAACAAGACTTGATAAGTGTTTGTACAAAGGGCTGAGATGCTTTGGTCAGATACAGCAGGGGCCTCTGCCTCGTTTGCAGAAACTGGCTGCTCCTCCCTATTGACGATAGAATTAGACTCAATGTGTAAAAGCGTATGATGCTTGGACTTGCACGTGCGGCAAGTAAATCTAGAAGAGCATTGAGGTTTATAATGACCTTTATGGAGGCAATTGAGACATAGTTTTAATTCCTTTGCTTTGTTGATTCTCCTATGAGGAGATAACTTGAGAAATTGTTCACATGAACTTATCGAATGAGGATTTTTGCAAACTGCACAAGTTGGTGTATTTGCTACAAAAGATTTAGATGAATGCGGCTTTGATTTCTCTGGGATAACCCTTGCCTGATGCTTTGGTTGCAAGCTATCCAACAGATTTGCGTTATTGGTCAAAAACGTTTTGAATTCATGGAGGTTTGGTAAATCATTACCAGAGGCGTTACGTACCGTTTCCCACTGACGGGACGTAACTGAGTCAAGCTTGGTTGACATAACATAGATAATGACGGTTTCGAAGAGTTGTCCGTCGTCAGCTAGCGAGCGTAGAGCTGAGACGTGTTTGAATAATGCATCAGAAAATTGCCTAAGCAATGTAGCGGATTCCTTTGCGAAAGGTTCCAAATCCAGAATGGATTTCAAGTGATTTCTTATGAGCAAACGTGGTTGGTCGTAGCGATAACAAATGGATTGCCAAGCAACATTGTAATTGCTTGACGTAAACTCTAACGATTTAATCGTTTGTGCTGCCTCCCCTGATAGGCTTGCCTTTAGATAATGTAGTTTCTGAATGTCATCAATATCCTTATTTGAATGAATCAAACTATTGAAAATTGCTTTGTATTCGAGCCAAGACTCGATCTGGCCCGAGAAGTGTGGGACTGAAATCTTTGGTAAATTAAAAATGGGCGTTTTGTGCGAACATTTAGACTTTTGCCCGGAGCTTGTCGAAGAACAAGGACTTTTGGTTCCCTTATTCGAAATGCCACGAATTCTTGCTAAAAGATCTTGAGCGATAGCGTTTAGATTGAAAAAGGCGCTTTCAAATTGATCACTGTAATCAGTTTCTGTATCTAAATCTTTAGATAATTTGAGAATTTCATTTTGAATCAAATCGAACTCTGATAATAGATTACTGTTAGCTTGTAGACGATTTTCGATTTCAATTACTTGTGCATTAGATACCTCTTTCAAATCGAGCGTATTAAATTTGGTTAGAAACGATTCAAAGCGCGTTTGCTTTGATTTTAAAGCCGATCGAAGTTTTTTTAGATCTTCCATGACTAAATCGAAAAGTTATGGATTAACAAACAAAAAGGCTACAGAAAACGACAAGCACGGTAAAGGGGTTGTAATAATTATTACGGAGATAAGATGAGCTTGAGCACCTACTAAAAAAAACAAACAAACTTGGAATTGATACCCCTATAACGCAGATACGCAATGGCGTTAGCCCATTCAAACCTAATTGAGAATAAACTTAAATATGTACATGCACTGAAATAGGTAAAACATTTACCATTTATTATTGCAAGCCGAAACATAACCTGTCATAAGGAAAGCATGCGAGGCAAATGGAAAATTCTTACTTGTATATGTAACGCGATGTGGCCTTGTACTCATTTGACCCCTTTATTTCTGTTACAGCCTGCAGATTCCTGACTTGCGGATTCCCCTGTTCTAAATTTATTCTTGTGGATTGTATTTGACTACGTACTGCGTCTTCACCATAAATAGATTGATTTTCTTTTAGATGCTCGTTGGAACATGTGGCGATGTTGAGCTTTTGACGTCACGTGGCGTCCTTTGTTGTAATTAGATGCACCCAAATAATGCACCCTTCGTTTGCATAAATGCGTTGTAAACCATATGCGTCGATCTTCCGTTGTAATAGGTACACAATGTGGTAATTTATCCGGCTCGAAGGACCAAAATGTCTTTATTATTAGCGTTTAAGCGGCACGCTAGTTGCCTTTTATTCCCTTTTTTTGTAGGTAAGAGATCACCTTTCCTGATTATTCGATATGTGGACTGTAATGTAAGTAATTAAACACTTGTTAACTATAACAACATTTAATTAATATAAAATAGCCAAAATGGCGCTGTAAAGTAAGACATGGATTGCACACGAAGTGGTTGTTATGAAATATTGTTGTACAATGCTAAAGGAATGCTACTTAGACGAGCACGAAACGCGCACGCACGATGGATGCGGTTGCGCAATGCGCTAGACATAGCGCTCTCAACACAATTATTACAAACTTACAGGGTTGCAAGATGCACAGCTTTACATGTTGAATTGGGCGGGAGATTTAAACTCATAAATACTAAACAGGCGGCTTTCAATTGTTTTTTTTAAATGGAATGATATATTTTTTTTTGTATTATTGGGATCCTAAAAACATTCCTTTTACGACAATATTTCGTTTTTCTGAAAAATTCATTTGTTTCTCTATCAAAAAGCAAACTAACATTTTAATATAGTAGCGCATCAATGTTTACACTCGATGTTATTTTTGTCCAAATATCAAGTAGCAGTACATCCTTCGATCTATTGGCTCCATTGGGCGACGGACGTTTCAATTTATGTATTGAAAAAGAAGGAAAACATGTCGAGCATTTTTTGTAAATACCTACCTAATTTTTATTTTATGTAAATTTTTAATTTTGAGTTTCAAAAAGTAGATTTATTGCAAAATAAAGTTTAATTGTTTGTTTTGTGTCTACCATACTTGATATTTGGACCAAAATAACACCGAGTGTAAACATTCATGCACTATTAGATTTAAATGTTAGTTTGCTTTTTGATAGAGAAACAAATGAATTTTTAAGAAAAACGAAATATTATCGTAAAAAGAATGTTTTTAGGATCCCAATAATACAAAAAAAATTATATCATTCCATTAAAAAAAAAACAATTGAAAGTCGCCATTTTGAAATAGTTCGTCCAATTAAAAATCTGATATCACCATCGTGTAGAGAATGTCCTGAAACATATTAGTGCCAAATATTTTGAAAGTGGTACGCATAGTGTGGCTAAAAAAAAATAAGGCGCTTACTCTGAAACAGGCTGTATATCCTGCACCTCTCAATTTTTCCTTTACTTCTTACTTCATTGAGGAACTTCCATATGTCCCCTTCATTCTCTAGTCTTCTTATCTTATCTTCCATATTCACCTTATACTTCCCCTTCTACACGTCTCTTTGTATTTCATCTTTAATGACTTATATAATCTTCCACATCTCACCTCTCCTTTTTACATTCTCCATTCAACCAGCCCTTCTCCTTCAATGCCTCGCATTTACCCACCACATACCTATTTTTCTTCACCGCTCTCTCCATTTTTTCCACCAAAACCTTCCTCACCCTCCTCTCACCACTCGCTGCTGCTATTAGTTATTGAACACTTGTGCAAGGAAAACAACTTCATTGTACTTGTAAAATGTTTATTGCAACTTTTAGTTTCATTATCTGGACAACATTTTAGTTCCAAACTATACAAAGAGAAAAATGGATATCTCGCAGAAATGAGCTGATGTAAATGATAGAACAAGATGCAAATGCATTTAATTCTCTTGTTCAAAAGTGTAAGAATAGTACAAATTGATGAAAGTGTGAAACATAAGTTAAAAACTAAACACACATGGAATTGTGGAAATGATCAAAATTGCAAAAATAATTACGCTCTCGTCTTCCATCTTTTTTTTTAGTAATACAAGTAAGGGCAAGTTCTGTAATTAAAATTCCTTGTTAGACGATAGCCCTTAGAAATTCTAGCGATGTGCTAATAAGCAAAAGGAAATACAAACACAAAAGTTCCGGATCGCGAAACATTATTTTATTTTAATACACCTTGGAACCCTCCCCAAAGTATATTACACTGCTTATTTTCACCTAAATTTTAACATTATATTACAATAAACGTTACATAACAACGTACCTACTACAGTCAAGGGTATATAAGAAAATTCTGGAGAAAATCCATAAAACACACCTGCTGTGCGTACGTGTTAAGTTTTACACTAAAAAGCTCTATATAGAAATTTCGTAGCCATTTATATTGAAATTCGTATGTAGATTAAGGAACGAAAGCAATTTCTTTTGTGTCTTGCAGTTATTAAATGAAACAAGATAGTGGATATAAATACCTGGTGATGGAAATTATACCTCAGAAACTTTATCAATGGGTCTTTGATATAGAAGCTGAACGCAAGTGTTCTAATCACTTATTTCTCCCTACATTCACTTTATCTAAACCATAAACACGTAACAGCTAGCCAAACAAGGGTTGTTTTTAAAGCCTTCATATTTTTAAGGTCCTTCCCTAGATAACAGACGTTGACACTGATGTCGGTCACTTAGAATCGATGTCAACTTACGAGAGCGAAAGTTGAGGGGCAAACTTGAAATGGAAGCACGTGTGCGTGTGAAATTTGGCAAATGCATTTTTTGTGTTACTATTAAATAAGAAAAAGACGTACTTATTAATTTTTATTATATTTCTCACCAAAGAAAGCGAAAAGAAGGCAAGACTAATTCTTTTAAGATTAAGTGTTATCCAAGAAACGCGGAAGGAATTTAAATTTTCCCTTAAAAGTCTTTAGTACTATGACGCCGTTTTCACGTAATTGACCTTTAGATGAATATTAGAATGTGCGAAAATTACACACGAAATTGGAGTGGATTTGTTATTGTCCTAATTGGTAAAAGAAACCTGGTAAGATTTTTAATTAGGTAGTTACCTATTCGTATTGGTTAATATATATGATTAAGCTTAAGCGTAAGCTTTCAACTTTGTGATAATTATTATTAATACTGTTCCCAAAACATTTTTAGGTACATCTAAACTTTTTTACAGTTGATTATTTCCTGCACTGAATGAAAATTAGGACAGATTTGATGAAAACGGGAAACTTTTGTTTTCTCTTGAGCTCTTTACTTCCTAAAATGGCTAATTATTACATTGTAATACATTTACTCAAAATTTTGTTACCAACTTTATGAAATTAATTTCAAAGAAAAGGATGCGTATTGGTTTATATTATATTGCTATTTCGTTTTAAAACGGGTAACTAACCTGTCCTTGTCTTTTTAAGAATGATTTTTTACAGGGCCCTAACTATAGATAATTTTCGGGGGGGGGGGGGGTCTACATAAAAGTTCGTCAGGTCGAGTTAACTATCCCCAATTCGGAATTTAGTGCAGAATGTTAACTTATTTGGGGGGAGGGGTAAAATCCCCCCACCCCTATATACTCCACTGATTTTCTAACCATGTGTATATCTTCTATATAAGATATTTTAATTTCTTTTTCTATTATAAATTTCTTGTATAAAGACTTTAGTGAGTAATTCATATATCGTTTTTGTTTTTTTACCTTTTTGTACGTGATGCATTCTTTTTTGCCGGCGCACAGGCGGCTATTTTCATCCCTTTGGTAAAACGATATAACGTCTTCTTTTATAGTTTTTGTTTTGGACATTGTTTGTTTTCTTTTGACATGTGATAAGGATGTACTCAGATATTTTGACATAGCCAGCTTACGTGTCACTCCATATTTTTTTAGTGCCTTTGCCCCAACCAGTTCTGCAAATATTTGCTTGGAACGATGATCCTTAAAAGATTTAAAATTTTGGTTTAACTGCTGTTTTACGCATTCGCCAAACACCAACTCTTTCCTTAGCGTATCAGGAAGTACGACACCAGCATTTTCTAAAATATTGTTAATTTTAGTATTGGGGATTAAATCTGGTAAAGCGCATTCTTCCGTCGTAGTTTTATCATTGGGACTTCTATATTGTGCTGCAATTTTTTCTGCCACCATCTTTGACCTCAGACGTCTATTCTCTCTTTTAAGAGCTTCAATAGCTTTTTTTTGGCGAAGTGATTCGCGATGTGCCCTAACCTTAAGTCGAATTATTTTTCTTTGTAAATTTATTTCATTTTGTCCGAAAACGTTTTCTGCCATCTGAACTTCATTCAAATCGTTAATAGACGGAGTAGGAGTGTTGCAAAGAACTTCATTCTCAATCGTTGTAAGCTTCTTTTTTTCTCTCTGTACGTTTTATTATGTTGTATCCATGTTTTTCTTTTTTGTCGTTTATCTCTGGCACTTAAGTCGTTAATAAGTTTAATTTTTCCTTCAGTTTTTCTTTTTAGGTAGCGCTCTTTCTCTTTTTGTCTTTGCTTATCATATTCTTCTGGATTGTTTTTTATTTTTTGCCTCCTAGCTCTTTCTCTTTCCTGCTTTTCCTGCAAAACATCTTCTTTGTTTCGTTTCAATGATTTTTTCGGTAACTGCTTTTTCTTTCTCAAATTGGGCATCTGAAATTAAGGAAAAACGTAAAAATTACTAAAAATAGTGACTAGTAAGATTACCGTGTCATATGAACATTACCATGTTACTGAAAAAACATGGTAATGTCACTCATTTTTGACACGGTAATGAGCAAAACAGCAATAATTTTCAAACAATTATATTGTAATTAAGCAAACTATTTTTCCTTACCTTGCTGTATTATGACACTAAAATGTTAAATGTATTATAGTTTTTTCCAAATCACACAACCCCACAAATTTTAATACACGGTAATGTCGCCAACGTGGTTACACCCTGTCATCTGGACGACAAACGTACTCACTCCGCGGCTACACAGAAACTGACCTCAGAATTGGAAGTCGGCAAATTAACTACGTTGGTAGGGGAATGTCAGAAGCGCAACAGATTTCACAAATATTTCTCCTTGTTGCCAGACTATGTAAAGTTACGAAAGACATGGTAATGAGCATTAACTTGTGGTTACAGATTTTTGATAATTTTTTTGGAAACACCAAAAGAGTTAGGTAATTGATTGCAGATATCAACAAAAAATAGTCAATCCATTGCAAAAGCAAACCTGAGTATTTATTTATTTAAATAACATTTTATAGTCACAGTATTTCAACACTTTTCAAGGAAATTGAGTATTACCTGGACATGGTAATGTTTTTTTCGCAGTTTTTATTTTTTTTTTTCAAAAATAATTGGACTTCTGTTCAAAATTGCTATTTGTACATATAAAGTAAAGTGAACTACTTATTTTAAAAATACATGCAATGCTGAATACTTGAAAACACTAACGCATGATCACAAAGAGTAACTTTCCCTTTTCTTTTGATAATGACCCATATACCTATGGCGGAAAAATCTATTATCCCTTCCTCTTGCATAGAAAATACACTTTGCCCGCCCATGCATGCCTCTGTATTTATCAAATACGGCTCTATATGGAATTTTGAACAGATTGCATGCCTTGATAAAGGTGTGATTTCGTTGTGGCTGCGGCTAGCCGGCTAGCGATAACGTCCAGCCGTCGCGTTCGCATGATTCCGTTGCTACGTCCAGCGGGCGCGGTCCATGAAGCTTACAATTCTTTTTGTGTGTGGAAAAAAAACCAATATGGGTTTCGACCGCAAGGTAGCAAAAGAGTATCTGTGTGTGCATCTCAGAAATGAATATAAAGGTGGAGCTGGCATTGCTTCTGGAAGAGGACGAAGATGACTATACACGATCTAACGATGGCTACTTCAAAATTTTAATAAAAAAGCATTTAACCGCGGATGACAAGTTTCGATGTAACGGCCGCGTCCCGACATGTTATTGAGCAGTCGGGACGCGGCCGCTAAAGTCCGCCCGTAGAGTCGTTGAGCCGCGACGCGTCACCGAAATCACTTGCACTTAAAATCAATGCAAACTAGACTCCTACAACTCTGGCCATGAAAGCCTCATCCGCTCTACCTTTTTACTTCCCGAGTACGAAGTAAAAGGGAAGTATTTATTTATTGGTAATATTATTTACAAATGGAAGTTGAAAATACTACTATTGTTGAAAAACGATCAGTAATATCCGTTTGGACAATAAAGGATTTACGTGAAATGCAATATGGAGTCATTCTCAGTTGTTTTAAATGTTATTTTGTAGGTTACTGTGATGGGAAGGATGGGTTACCTGTATGGCTTCCTGAACAAAAAAAGTAATACAAAATCCAGTCGTATTGTCATTTTTAATAATGAGGGTCCTGTTGAAACAAAATCTGGTGAAACTGTGGAGGAGGCTAAAAAGTTTGAATTTGCTCCTACCTTTGAGGTTTCGTTGCTTGGTGATCCCTAGTTCAGATAGTTAAGCAGTCAGAAACTGTCGTGGAATCTACTGAGATCGTGGTGGCGCTGCTGCTGGTTGGGGGTCAACTTTCACTTGAGGCTGAAAATGTTAAAGTTAAAGAAGAACTACCCCCTGATGTCTTTGGGGAAAAAAGGTATCCTTTGATGAGGGAAATTTTTATGCTGCTTCTAATGTTGCAAATTTAGAACCATGGTCATGTGCGAGGATGTGTGCGCCTTATTCTCGCTAGTTAGGGTAATAAACAAATAACTTAACGATATATTCAACAACGAGAGTGGTACAAGAATAATACTTAAACTTATTCTTACCCTTACTACTTAGGGTGTTGCACATGGTACAAATAATCTGGTTAATTGTTCAAATTTCAAATAACTATTTCCTATAATTTTGTTTATAATCGATTTTGTTGCCTTTATGGCGGCTTCATGCAGCCCACCAAAATGTAGCGAATTTTGTTGAATAAATTTACGTGTTATTTTAACCTTCCTAACACCGGGTGGGGTCCGCGCGGACCCCAAGAGTTTTATTTTTGTTATTACATGTGCTTACATTTTTTTCAAAATCATGAGACTCATTTACATTTGTCCTTACAGTTCTATGTACCAGATAATTAACTAATAACACAAAAATGTTGAGTATAAAGCCGAATATTTTAGAAAATCTCCCCAAAAATGCGGTTGGGGTCCGACTGGACCCCACCCGGTAACAGGTGTAAGTAAAATTTTTGTCGAATATTGTTAAAGTTATGTGTTCAATACGTTTTGGTTAATGTTTTCTTTACATTCTTTAAATATTATCTTACAATCTCATCATCATAAACTATAATATTATCAAAGTATGCAAATTATAAACGATTTGCTAATTGGCGTTCTCTTTCGTAATTTGGTATTAGATAAAGATTACTCAAAATCACAATCATTAGCTTTCATTCATTTATTTTTCGAACGATTTCTAATAATTCTGTGTAATTAGAGTTACTAAAACAGTTAAGTACTGTGTGTAATAATTGCGAAAATTAAATGTAAATATGTATAATTGTATATACCTACTCCAATTTCCTTACTTTTTTCATTAATATACGTTTATTAAACATGTAACTACTTTTTTATGCAAAAAGCCATTGATATAGTAGGATTCACCGGGTTTTAGGTATGACTCATTGCAGTAAAGTATGATAATCGACGTGACATAGTTTTCTGTTTCTGTAAATAAAAGTATCAGTAAAATGCAATTGAGAAACGTATGTCGTTCCGTTTATTTTATGTGCAAGCAATGAAACGTATGTCCGTGCGTTGAAACAGCTGATCGAACTGCATTGACAGATTACACAAAAATTGACAGTAGGAATTATTTATTAGTTACGACATACCGACCGTCTGCATTGATGCATACGATTTATAGCGATGAGTCATACCTAAAAACCGGTGAATCCGACTTTATCAGTTCTACTAAATAACAAAACACTCACAGAGGTGTAATTTCTAGGAGAATGTTGGATTTGAATGAAAAAAACACTGGGGTCCGCGCGGACCCCACCCGGTATTTAGTGTTATAAAAATCACCCGGTGTTAGGAAGGTTAAGTATTCAGAATAATGCTGAATCCAGTAAATTATATTTGTTTATCCTCTGTTAGCGCCAACAAAATTGGTGCAATTGTCTGAATAAATCGACCCCTTCTTCCAACAAATCTTTTAAATGTATGCATGTCACCGACTACCTCCAAATGTACTGTCTTGCAAACTGTGGCGACCACATGATCCTGCTACACAGTCGCTTACATACTGAGCAACGATTGATTCCCATTGGCCGACCAATTACAACGCGTCGATACCGGCCAGAATCCTTTATAACCGAACGCTGTTAGCTACAGAAGTCATAGCCGCCAACGAAACACCGAACAGTACGTCTACATCGACTCGTCAGCCTGCATTCCAGAACCAGTCTACCCTCCGGCAACCAACCACCCTACCTACTGCCTGTACCTTCATTATTAACCGCATTCCGCGTTGTTAAAACTTGTACATATTTGTAAATAGAAATGTTAGTTGTTTTCACAACTCCAAAAACTGTATTGTTTATTTGGCACGATTGCCGATTCAACCGCCAAACACACAAACACACACTTTTTCAATCTTTCGATTCTACATTTTAACCGTCTTTTGAGAAATGTTGCTGACATAATCAGCGGCCGTGTGCAAAAACCGTCTCGAAGGATGGACTACATCCTTTCGCAAATCTCCAATTAATGGAGTTATTGAATTTCGTTTACAAAAACACGCGCTTTTGATGCAATTATGTATTAATTATTCTTTTAACGATTCTTCGACCATGGAGCAGCCTCCTCCTACGAACCAACGCTAAGCTACCATCTACCACACTGTGCAGATTTCGTTGATGTTCTGATATAATGAGTAAATGTGTAAGGGAACTTTCGGAGAGTAAGACGTTTTTGATCTAGCAGAGGATTTTCTCAATGTTCCAGTTACACGTGTTAATCCCTCCCTATCAATAAAAGGGTTTAATGATATTTTGCTATTACATACTTTTATTGAGTTCTCGTATGAAGTGATTCGCTTGAACAAGTAAAACCGCTGCCGAAGTAACTGCCGTAATGCTTTCTTATACAGGGTGTCACATAATGTTTGTTTTCACGGTACGGGGTGTTTAAGCTTTCCCGTCTTCAATAGTTTATTTTACATTTATCGAAAATCCGTTGAATATTGATATATGGGTTTTGGTACACGTAAATGCATCATTAAAGGTCACATTCGCATGTACACTAGTGACGTTCGTGCCGGCAATTCTTTATGTGTAGGTAACGAAAAAAACCTGTACGCCACAGGTTTTTTTCAAAAATTAGTGTCGCTATCTTAAACATAGATTAATTCTGCTTAAAAAGTTCCGGTTGTCCTTTTTTAGTTCTGTCACATCATTTTCGAAATAAAAATTATTTTATTGATCTTCGGAACGATTTATTTTAATTTTATTTATTTGTACTAATGTATAATGTATAGTTTTCTGTTTGATTTGGGGCTACTCGATACCACATATTTTTAAGTTTATTCCGTTTTATTATATTTGTATCTATTTCATATAGCGTGGAACAGCCCAATTCCGAAACATGTCAATTTTAGATTTTAAAATTACATCTTCATTGGTTATTTTTTAAAGTAATTAAGCGTTTCCTTTCCCGAACTGACGTTTAAATCTCAGGAACCATTAAATTTCTAAGTCCGTCAGCTCCGGTAAGGCTTAACTCCTTAATCGGTTACTTTTTAGTAACTAAGCCTTTCCCGAGCTGATGGACTTAATGATTTAATGGTTATTCTCTTTAAATCTCAGGAACCGTTACGGATCTGGTAAGGTCTCTTCAAAAATTTTATTGTTTTCATATCTAATACAAAAATCATCTCCTTGTCGCAATTAGGAGCTTAATAAGTGAAAGTACCGTTTAGTTCTAGAAAGAAATGAAACCCTGATATGGTTAATGTATGGGCAGGTTTCTTTTTGATTGATGACAATTTGAATGGAAATAATTTTTTAGCAATGCTCCACATTCAAGTGTCAGCAGGGACAATAGTTACCCTTTAGGCTATAGCCACCTTAACTTTGGAAAAACTCCTGTTTTAATGAAATAAGTTCGCATTTCGATCTTGTCACAGTTAAAATTTAAATCTGACTCTTCCTTTTTGATGTAAATAAGGCTTTGTTGTGTATGTGAGTTTGGTTATTTATACAGAAAGGTCATTCGTTTTATATATTACGGCAATTCTTTGTGATAATAAATAGGAAAGTTTTCGGTAGGAACTGTTTTTTTATCATTGAGAAGAGTTTGTTGAATCTCTAATTTTATTCGCGGTTATATGTAAATTTTTCTCTGGTGCGAACAACGGTTTGCATGCGAACCGATAACAAAATTATTTCCTGAATTAATTACGCGACACCTCAAATCTGTATATTTTTACTCTCGCTCTTTTTTTTTATTTTAAATTCGTTTTTAAGATTTCGGTATAAAAGCGTAACGGTAGTAAGAAGATTACGTTATGTGTGTATGTTGCATTAACTCCATGCAGTAGAGATGCTGCGTGACATCAGCTTTACTGTACACAAGGGATTTTTAAAAGCTCGGGATTTATGGCGTCTCTAAATCCTATGCTTTGTTACAACTCGTGTGGACTTTGATTCGGTTAGTTATAAAAAAAAGAGACCACTAAAAGAATTTCGAGCATTATATACCTACAAATCTGAAGATTTTTCCGTAATCTGTAACAAGGAAATTTCTATCAAGGTACATTTTCTTTGCTTCCTATCTAAGTTTATTTCTCTTTCATGCCCGTCGTATCAAAATCCTGTGGCTACTTATACCTACCCACATCTAACGACAGTTATATTTTAGCACAAGCGAAATGTTAAATCTTTAATAACGATGGTCGTGAAATTTATTTACTTAAATCTTATAAGTATTTTAATTTTCCTCCACACCATAGTTTTAATTTGACAGAAATGCTTGGAAAAATGGCTTTTAGTCAGTTCAATCATAAAAGGTCATATTAATCTTAAGGTTACAAGTTCCTTACAAATTTTCAGTACCTATCATCAATCATCAATCAATCAATTTATTGTACTCATTACATGTACAAGATTCTTATTCCCATAACTTAACACATCACAATCAAATAATAGTACCTACTAAATTACAGTCTATCCACTTCCCATCCCCTACAGATTACCACCCTCTCCTTTTCTTACTTTCTATCACCTCCTCCACCCACTTTATCACTTCTCATCCCTCGCTTAACACCCATTTCCACCCTCCCTCCTGTTCTCTTAGTTCACAACATTCCTCCACCATATGCACCATCGCCTCCCTTCCCTCTCCACACAGTCTGCATACCCTCTCCTCCTCCTCCCACCAGTACTTATTGTGCCTTTCTTCATTCCCCACTCTAAACCGTGCCACTCCCTGTACTTTCCATTGTACCTCGCCGCATTAATTTTCGCCCTCCTCTTCTGCCTTTGCACATCTTCTACTCTTTTTATTATCTCCCCAACCATTATCCACCCCTCGTCTTTTCTCCTCTCCACCTCCTCTCCCGCATATCCACCCCTCTCGTAGAGCACCTTCTTCCCTTCTGCCCATATACTATCACTTCAATCCAACTACATCTCAAGATCCCCTCTTCTTCCCGCCTCTCCATCCTTTGCTCGAAGGCCATCGCTCTCTTTCCCGCCACTATTCCAATTTTTTCTAACTTCACCTCTTCCTCCACCACATATCCCGGGGTTTCTCTTTCAAGCCCCAATACCCACTTCCAGTATTTCACTTGAATCCTTTCTATCCATCCCCACACTTCTGTCCCGTATACCAATACACTTTTTACCAGTCTGTCGAAGTGCCACCTCCTTTTCCACATATCTCCTCCCATCCACCTTTCTCCCAGACCCCATACCTGTCCCACAATTCCATTTCCTTTCCTTTCCAGTTCCCTTATATGCACATTGTCCTTGTTATAACTTATCCTGTATCCCAAATACGTCACCTCGTCTACACTTTCTATTTCTTCTTCCCCCCACTACCATATCGCCGATCGCCCTCTTTTTCCGCAGACTTAGCAGTTACATATGTCGCCTCCGTTTTGTACTGTGCTATATCGAACTCCTTAGTAGGCCGTTCCATAACGAGGCAGAAGAAACATCCTTTGAATTTGAGTGTTTCTTTCACTGTATACATTAGTCTGAGTAGGTCTAGTGTGCACTACTGAAGTAGTGTTGGGAAAGTGTCATCGATTCCTGGAGATTTGGGGATATAGATAGTTAAAGTCGCCCCACTGTTTCGTATACTATTTCGGTATCCTTACAGTATTTGTTCCAGTATCCTGTTTCCGCTCCCCTCATGGTCGAGTTATACTTTATGAAAGAGGACCGTTGTACATTACCTGATGATCTTTGTTCCTTCAGGAGTCTTTTCTCTTGTTGAGTCACTCTAGCACTGTGTAGACGCCTCTCCTGCAATATTTGTGGATTTTCAAAACACCCGGTTTTGTTTGTTTTCAAAACCATCCAAATGGAAACGAGCTTCGTCGCTTATGAGGAAAACTGCATTTTCGTTTTAACAAAAGCGCGCTGCTCCAAGTTCCACATCTTGAGTGTAACTGAAACTTCCAACTCCCCTCTACACAATACTACTACCCTGTATCATCCGCCACATGTCCAATAGTTTTTCGAAACTCTTGCAACTACGGGCACCAAACTATCTTTTGGTTAAATTGCCACCACAACGTTAGTAAACATATTGCTGAAAAGTCATCCTCGGCGCCATGTCATGTTTCGATTTCTGCTATCTCTTGGGGAGGACATGGTTTTCTTCCTTGCACTAAGTGAATCTTACAATTTGGAATTTATCCTCGTCACATGCTTAATACGATCCATCTTATAAGTCAGAAGAAACGTTCCAGAAACATCACCTTGGTGTAGAACGTGTAAATCTTGTCTGTTGATTCGTTCTGTGTATGTTTACTGTTATTGTGGTACATGGTACATTTCTTAGGTGCTGTTTGATGAGAAAAGTCCCAGAGGGTTCATCATCAGCTTTATTCGATAGACATTGTGTGATAAGTTTCACATCAGTCATACATTTGCCAGTTTTGTAAACACCGATTCACAGAGGAAGGAAGAATATAAGATTCTGTAACGATGGAAGGAAGACAATTCAATTGAATTAATTCTATCCATTTGTTTTATTTTGCTACGACATGTTCAAAACCGTCGGATGATACCATAAACGAAAAGAAGGAACTGAAGCCTATTAAAGAGAAGGTGCAAATGACAATCTTGAATTTAAGAAATTTTGAAGGACGTCTTCAAAGAATTCATGACTACTGTTGCGAAAAGAGGATCCAAACTTATCCAACTTATAAGCCTTCTTGGATCAAAAGTCCTAATAGTGAAAAATTTGTGAAATACCTTTTTTTGTAGTAGGAGAACTGCACACCTGATATAGTTATGAAGTTTATTAGATGTAATGAACAAATATCGACGAAATAGAAATTTTCAAAAGCTTGAGATTACGATAATGGCGCCAAGATGGTTTGGTGGAAATAATAGAATGTAATCTTTAGTTTTGCTAGAGTATCATAGAGCTTTCATTAATCTTTGCGTTGTTGAACTTGATCATTGGTAATGCTGCTTTATGATCGGTGAAAGGTATATCAAAATTTGGCGTTATACAACCTTTTTTTGTGCTATTCCCGTCAGCCATTAAAAGATAGAGTAATAATGACTTTCAATATAAGAAAAATTGAGTTACTCCAAAACATAGATCGTAAATATTTTACAGTGGGGCGCCAGAAGAAGCATGAAGAAAGGAAGACCGATTTTTGAATGAACAACACAAATCAACTAAGCATTGCTAGAGACAGATCTACAGTCGGGAGATTGGAAAACATACAGTAGTCGAAATGAAAAATAGCGATTAGAGTCGCTCCCTCTTCAATATTTTCCGGTATCTCACATATGGAATGGCTTGAGTAACGTTGCGGGGTGGGACGATTCTAATCAGGGAGGTAGCACAAAGGGTCCGAATAGGTGGCGTATCCTCCCAGCGTAATCCAAAACCAGAATCCAACCTTAAAAGTAAAGTGGAATCTTCAAAAAAATAGAAAAGTGACTATTTTGAGAGATGCAGAAATGTTTGCGATTTGGTAAAAAAGACCTTTAGAAACGATGCCCTGAATCCTGAGTTGCTTCTATAATCCAAGGTGAGTTTATTTCCCTCCCACTGTTGACCTAATTGACCTAATTTGTTCTAAATGGATACCTACAGATTTTTGGCTGCAACAAAAACCAAACAAACCTTAAGATCAAACGACTTATAGTTCCGCTAGTCTTCCAAAAGAGCTTTTATCTAAATTTCCAGTCGAAAGATACTCAACATTAAAACAAAGCTATTTAATCAAAGTCAATGTTGTTTAAAGGTACACGTTGCTTGTGTGTGAAATTCCATGAAACAACAATACCAGTAACAGTAAAACCAAAAACTGTGCAAGATTTACTGTCAACTCAATAAACCTTAATCGTCCTTAAGAGGATAGTGCCTAATGTTTAAAGATAGAAGATTAAATTTCCACCAAAGAAAAGTTTTCTTCAAATCATCGACGCTCTTCGTTACTTTGTGGCAAGTGATGTTTTGATTGATCAAATTGTCAAGGAAAATGAAACATGGGTCGATGCGAAACAATAATCGATGGAATTGTTCGCTCGTAAGCTTATGGCTACCGCGTTTATCCACACTCTGGTATGGGTCAAATGGACCACCTCAAGGGGCACAATTATTACCGTTCATTGTCATGAAACACCATAATGAAATAAAACCACACACCAATAATATTTTTCATTTTAAATTTCAGGTTTCTTCCTTCCCTTTTTAACATCCAAAAATGATTACCTGAATCTTCCAACATAAATTCTGTTCCATGATTAGTTCCTTTGAATCTTTATGTTTCGTTTACCTTTGTTCTCGTCAAAATATAGCAACAGAACATCTTCAATAATGGCTTCTACTGTGATATTTGCATACCGTCTCAATAGATTGTAAGTGTTTAATAAAAATAATAACTTTTTATTTCTTTATATCTTATAATTATTTTTCAGATAGACTATCTATATTTTTTGTAGAGTGAGTAAATTTAAATGAAATTCGAATTTTCGGCAGTCGCCAAAAACAAATTTAGCTTCTTCAATTTCATTACAACTAACCACAGAGTAAAGCATAATCGAATATCTTATTGCGGCGTCATCCCTTACTACGATACCTAAAGAACCGAAGGCCTACCAATTTATACGCTGTCCCTTATAATAAATTTTCTAGTAACATAATTTAATTATAGTTACACAGCATACAGGAATAGCGCAGGTGAACACCCCTTTAAATTCGCAAATTGCAAAAGTTTTGATTAAATTAATTTAACTTTTGAGTATAGGTCAAAATTTGTCTTTGATTAAGACCAAGCGGATATTAAAGAGGAACTGTAAAAATTTCGAAACGGAAAGAAATTTACATAAAGTTAAAATAAACGAAAGTTAATTATAAAAGTATTTTTCTTATTAGATAGAATGCTTAGGATCTGGCGCTTTTCGGAAAGTTTAAAGTAGAGATAAGTTGTCGATAATCCGTAAAACTCGGATTTAAGCCATTCTGTTTCATTAACCGCTACCCATAATTGATGATTGTAAATCTAGGTTGATTACAAAGTTTTACTATAATTATTACTACTGTATCCATTAGGATGGTGTAGGAACTGACTTTGTTAACGTACGAAAACGTAAGGATATCCCTCGCGATAAGACGGCCTAAGAAAGGATTCTTTAGATAGTTCCTTTAATTAAACCACACAGAAAGGATTAGATCGAGGAGACGTTTTTTCTTTCGGGTTCTTCTTTTATCGTTTTTCTTAACGATGTAATAACGGATAAGGTTGAGAAAGTAGCATCTGCCATTTTCATCTTGCTTACATTTATTTGCGTTCACTTTTAATTATATTTATTATTATCATTTATTTACGGGAAAGAAGTGTATCCCACGGGTAAAAGGTTCGATTTTTGAAGTTAACCGTAAAATCTTGTTAGCCAATAATTTAAATTAGTGCAGTAGATAAACTAAAAGTTTTAAGAAGCAAACTGTAATAAATAAATCAGGTGCTTCAAAACTTTATTTAGAAAACTCCCTGGGGTTATAAATTCTGTGGGAATTTGACAAACGAATTTTTTTTTTAAATTATCTCATTTAGAACCTTCGCTACATGAAAAATGAGAAGAATGCACCTTTCCTCATGTAATTTTTTCTAACGCACGGTCGCGCGTATAGTTTTTTTCAAACACGGGTTTACACGCTGTAATATCAATTTGACTATAGAAATAATGAAAACCAAAAATTTTTTTAAATTTTATATTAACACAATAAAAAAAAATATAAAAACTGAAAACTAAACACTAAACAACTTGGAAAATTAAAATAATTCTTATGTTAATTACCGGACAGAACCCGTACCGTGGTTTATGCTGGGGGCTACTCGTGTGTGGACTGCGTTGACGTTGGTAGCGGAAAAGGTGCAGATTTTCTGTCGAAGTGTCATAGATAATGAATTGATAGAAGCTCGTCTGGACAAGTGGGGCTTGGTGAAAGCTTTGGCGAATGATGTTATGAAGATATGCCTTGGAATCACTTTTCCAGTATTGCTGTTGTAAGTAATTTGGAAATGTATGGTCGCTATAGTTAGAAGGCTACAAAAAATTGTAAAAGGCCAACGGTTACTGTAACGTGTAACCGAATATTCTGCTTTCATCTTATCGTCAAATCTAATTCGTCGCATTACGATATGGAATCGCCTTTCTAACATTGTCGCTTGGAAATAATCCGACGCTGTATCATCTGTAGCCCACAATTCGCTCGTATTGAGATGTTGGGCCTTTCTTACACCTGCCAAATATAGCAAACCTAAAAAGGCCATTACTTCTTCTAAATTTGTTGGTAGACAATCACGTGGACCCTCGTAAGCTACTCGTATTTCATCTAATTTCTGATTTAATGTGAATGTCACAATGTCTTGAAGAACATTCATAGGGAAAATATGTTCCAGCAATCAACAATTTCAGATTTATTTCATGCTTCTCGCAACACCCCAGGAAGTTTTGTTACTATATTTTTGCGTCTTGTTTTCGTTGACCTTTTTTGTAGTAAATGTTTCAGCCAAGGAGTTCCGTCTTTTCCAAAAAGTTTGGCTGCTTCATTGGGAGTGGGAGCATCTAGCTAGAGCGAAAGATTGTCATCTTCACACTCGTCTTCGCACGACTGTTCAGTGTCTGTATCATGTGTACTGTCATCAGAGACGTTATCGTCTAAATCATAATCGACCTCATAATCGGAAGGAAATTCGTCATACCACTGTAGCCATTGCTTCTCCATTTTTGATAACGATATTATCTGTAAATTTGACAAATTTACACAAACCAAATAAAATTAAGTTATTACAAAATGAATCTGTTAAGTTCCAATCATATGCCATCAAAATTACAAAAGATATTAACAAAATATAAAATAACTTACCAACAAAAAAATAACATTAGATGAACAAGTTAGTAAAAAATTGTATTTACTTGATCGGTGTTGAACAGCTGTTCAGGTGTTCCCCACCAACAATTATTTGATGTTTTAATTGTTTAATTGTAGGTACCTATTTATTTAATGAGCAAAGGAATGTTAAACAGTTATTAAACTGACTAAGGACACTTACATTATGTATATCCAGTCTAGTGCACACAGCTAAGTACATTGATATGGCAGATTTAAATTTTCAACATTTTCATAGCTTTTAATTTTTGATTTTTTTAGAAGGGCTTACAATCGTCCATGCCAAACAGCACAAAGTATCATTACGATACATCCCCTGATCCTGATCTATGTATAATTCTCTCTTTTTCCTATTCCAAATGCGCTTCATCGCTCAACAATATTTAGCTTTCCCGAAATCTACATTTAAATTCCTTCATAAGTTTAATTTCTAAAGCTAATCAACACAAACTTTGTGTTGTTCCATAAAGACTAACTCCTCCAAACCTCCATTAAGAAATGCTGTTTTTACATATTAAGTGATCAATATCTAAATGTAATTCAACGGCTAACAATAATCTAACACTACTGAGTGTCCCACATAAAACCAGTACGCCTCATAGTCTCACTGTGCCTAGCCCTACTTTGTTCATATTTGGCACCTGTTTTTTTAATAAGTAATGTTGGCTACACTGCGTGACCCATTGTTAGAGTTGCATATTTTAGTTTGACAGCAATTGTGAATATTGATAGAGAAATGGTGCAGTTCTCAATTATTGAAAAACGAATTGATATTTTACATAAGAACAGGCTCCATTAAGGAGTCTAAAGAAATGTTTGGGAATAAAATATACCCTCAGGACAAGATACCCACAACCAGAACAATTCAAGATTTGTACAAGAAATGGAGGGCTAAAGGTTCCATCGTGAATATGAAGAAGAACAAACATAACGAAAAGCTTCAATAAATCGATACGGAGATTGTCTCGGCAAGTTGGTGTATCTCGCACAACATTCTATCGTGTGGTAACGAAAGACCATTCCGACCATTTCGTGTCAGCATAGTGCAGGAGTTACAAGGAAGAGACAAAGAGAAACGAGTTACTTATTAGATAGATATTTATTTGTCTTAATTACATAAACAAAATGATTCTTATTTTCTACAATAAACAAAACAAACTTTTTACATTTCAAAAAATTAAACACCTCCTACACTTGTCCTCTTCTCTATACCCTTTCCCTACTCTCCAGCACCCCCTTCATCCACTCCACCCCTTCCCCCTTCACTCCCAAAATCACCTTTCTTTCTCTCTTCTCTTCCTTTAGTTCCTCACACTCCCTCATCATATGCCATATATTTTCCCTCCCTTCCCCACACATTCTACATATCCTTTTCTCGCCCTCCCACCAGTATCTGCTTTCGTTTTCCTCGTTTCCGCACCTGAACCTTGCCACCATTCTTTTCTCCTTTAGCTCCATACCATTCACTATATAATCGGCCTTGCCTTCCACCATTATCTCCATATATCCCTCATTATATCTTCCCTCTGCTATCCTCTCTCTCTCCTTTCCTGACCTTGGACATCTTTGTCTCCTGCTACTAATTCCTCTACCATATCCCTTCCTTCCTCTCTCCTCCTTTCTATCTCCTCCCTCGCACATCCCACTCTCTCATAAAACAACCTCCTCTCCTCTTGCCCATACCTTATCCGTTCTTTTCTTATCTCTCTCATACACTCATTTACCATTACAATTTCATTTCTCTTCCTGACCTCTTCCTCATACTTCACCGCTCTCCTTCCTGTCTGAACTCTTATTTTTTCTAATTTTATTTCTTCCTCTACTATATACCCTGGCGTCTCTCTATCCAACCCCAACGTCCATCTCCAGTACTTTTCCTGTATTTTTTCCATTTTCTCCCACTCCTTCCATCCCCATATCTCCGCTCCGTAAACCATCACGCTCTTTACCAACTTGTCAAAAATCCATCTTCTCTTCTCCATATCCTTCCCAAAAACTTTTTCCCCCACTCCCCACACTTTCCCCACTAGTCTATTTCCCTTCTTTGCCAATTCCCTGATGTGCGCCTCATCCTTATTATCTTACCGTAAAACATACCCTAGATACTTCCACTCATCCACACTTTCTATCACCTCTTATTAGTTACTTTTTGCAACTGGCTCTTATCTTCAATTGTTGACGGTTTCTTGGACCCAATGCTCTTCTTTATGACAGATGACGCCCAGTTTCATCTGTCTGGTTATGTTAAGTCACAGAATTGCAGATATTGGTGGCAGAATAACCTACATGTTGTGCATGAAGAACCCCTTCACCCACAGAGATAGGCGTATGGTGTGCAGTGTCGGGAATGCGCATTATCGTCCCCATTTTTTTCAATGATGCGATTAACACTGCAAGATATCTGGGGAGTGGAGATCTTTGACATTTTCTATGCACAATTAATAGAAAATCAAAAGGAGTATAGCGTCTTTCAACAAGATGGTGCCACATCCAACCCGGTTATGGCCTATATCAGCATATTTTTTCCTGAAACAGGCTTGTCAGCAAAAATCTGTGACCTCCGCGGTCGCCGGATTTAATATGCTGCGAATTTTATTTATGGGGAGTTCTGAAAAACAAAGTTTATGCAAACAACCCTCGGACGATAGACCATCCTAAAGAGAACATTACTAATGAGATAAATAACAACTCGCCTCAAGAATTACAACGGATCAACCAGAACATTCTCTCGGATGCCGGTAGAGGCCAATTTCAGCACTTGTTATAATATTTACTGATATTACTGTCACCTCCTTGTTTGATTTGGAAAACCCATTTATTTTTTATAACCTTTTTGTCCTTGGGGTAATTCGCCAATTCTCCTGTAGGACGTTGATTTCTTCATCTATGCTTCTGATACTGTTTTTGGGTCAGTCTCTTCCTCGCTGTCGAGTACTACTTTTACGTAACATAATCCTTATAATATTTGCCTTTTCTTTTTCTTGCTGGGTATCTTCGCTCTAGTTGTTCCCCATTTTCCGGTTCATATCTTCTTTAGATGAATACTCCGAGCGTACATCATCTTGTTATTCAAGCCTGTTCTTCTTTATCACGTTTTTGATAGTAATTTACAGTTACGATTATCTGCTATTTTTTCCCTGTTCTCGAATTAACAATTTATTCTTTAAAACCGTTGTCCCGTCCTTCCCTTGCCTTAACTCCTATTAAATTCCTCAATAAATGTAACGTCGCGAACTCGTTTGAATACTTTTGCATTCTTCAGGTCCAAAACGCTATATCGCAATATCCTACGAAAATATATTCTTGCGACTTCGCTTCAAATTTGGTACGATCTTGCTTTGGAATAATACAGTACAAACGCTCGGCATCCAAATACTTTTAAGTGACTTTTTCTAGTATAATCATCAATGAGTGTTAAAATATACCGAGCTCCATTCCATGTTGGCTCGCTCATTGGTCCACACCAGTCCGAATGGATAATCTCCAGTTTCTGTGTTGCCCTCTTCGCACCTGATTTCGTTTGCTTACCTCCTATACAAGGAATACACGCCTTCTTGCCTGAATCAACATACTGCAACACCATTACCCATACCTTTTCGCAGTAGAGTCATACATCTTGTGAGTTGAGGTGTCCTAACCTCCTATGCCGTCATTCTTGAGAGTTTGGAGAGTCTGCTGTTGTGTTCGCTAATTCTTCGGCAATGTTCAGCTTGTAAATTCCATTACCTGTATTTTCCGTAGCAATTATTTAACCTTGTACGTTTTTTGCAAGGGAGAAACAAAAACTTATCATATCAACAACTATTACAACAAAAAGTTTACTATCAACCTAACACAATCGATTCAACTCAGGGCGCATAGATTACTTCCGCGAATTGAAACTTTTGTGGGCTTTAGCTCAGTCCCTGGTATTCAAAAATGGATGTATTTTAATTCATAGGATTAAGATACGGCGATTAAGGCGTTGATTTTGAAGATGACATAAAATGTGGAAAATGTGCCTCAAACTACTTCTAAATCACGTTAGCGCTGTGCTCTGTGCACCGAAGTGTAACTGGACCAATGAAAGGAAAACGGATTCATGAATATCGCGCTGGTTTTGACCCCTTGATCCATAAAAACGAGCGGTTTCTGTCCATTGCCTCAAATTCCGCCCCATACCATGACGTACTTAGGTTGGAGTTGTGCCTTTTGGCGTTTGTGGAACTTGAGCCCCAACTCCTCTTTAGCAATTTGTGGCACTAACAAATCACTAATACCAGTCTCGCGGAAGACTTTTCTCTTGCAGCTCCTGGCATTTCGCTGCCCATGCTTCCGAATAATCTGCCTGTTATTGACTGAATTGACAGTGCGCTTTCTTTTCCAAACCAGACGGTCACCTTCGTGGCCAAGTTCTTTGAACCTCTTAATCGCTTTGGATCCAGTCTGCTGAGGCACATTAAGCGGATGAACAATTTCACATTGACGTTTCCCTTGACGAAGGAGCTTTATAATGGCAACACGTTTGTTTGACATTCTTAAAAAAACAAATCAAGCAATTAATACTAAACTGCAATGCAAACGTTATACAGGGTGTCCACTTATATTTTCTCCGATTTTAGCTGCCTATAACTTCTAAACGGTTCGGGATAGAAATATGCGGTTTTCACTGAAATGTTTCATTTTAGTACAAGTTTTGTTTGAATGGATTAAATTTTTTCCATCGATTTCGATTACGTCACTACAAAAATGGCGGATTTTTGAAAATATTTTTTGTAGGATTTTTCAATGGAATGTAGTTTGAAAGAACTGATCTTCGCCTATTTATACAGCGATGCAAAATTTTTCAAAATCGGTTCGAAAATGACTGAGTAATCACATAAGAGAATATCAATTTCATTTTACATAATACGATACACAAACAAAAAAGTGCAAATGTGAGTTCATTAAATTTTCAATATGTCGTCCTTCCTGATGAATACAGTTGCTCCAACGTAGATATAAATTTGTAAAGACCTTTATATAAAATGAAATTGATGTTCTCTTATGTGATTACTCAGTCATTTTCGAACCGATTTTGAAAAATTTTGCATCGCTGTATAGGCGAAGGTCAGTTCTTTCAAATTACAAAAAAATATACTGGGTGTTCCATTAAAAAATCCTACAAAAAAGATTGTCAAAAATCCGCCATTTTTGTAGTAACGTAATCGAAATCGATGGAAAAAATTTAATTCATTCCAACAAAACTTGTACTAAAATGAAACATTTCAGTGAAAACCGCATATTTCTATCCCGAACCGTTTAGAAGTTATAGGCAGCTAAAATAGGGGCAAATATAAGTGGACACCCTGTATAGAAAAAGAAAGTGTGATCAATTCAAAAGCCAAATTATTCCAAAATTGTCTTTAAACAAGAATACTTTTTTGTTAAGGTAAAGTAGGTATGGAAATGAGTTTCTCATAAACTATTTCTCTAAAAAATAAAAATAAAAGAAACCGACTCCCTCAAACTACCCCCAAATTTACATTATGGTGAGGACGTGCAACTTTAGGCTGATAATTAGAAATAAAAAATTAATCGATTGGGTATCTTGTGAAGACTCTATCTTATCCGACGTGTGATTTTATACTTTACCAAACCACCAATTTGTGATGAAACGTTACCTGCAAGCTGAGTTCGATAAGTTCAACCCTGAATTTAAGAACAAACAAATATGGCATGTTCATACCCATTGTTTATTAATTTCTCTAAAACTTAGCTTTAAATTTAAGTAATTAATTGTTGTAATTTTATAAATCTTTCGTTTGCATGGGAATTGGGGAACAATCAGTTTAGTATTTTAGAAATTGATTTGGTCTCTTTGAATTTATTTGATCTTCTAAACCTTTCAGATTAGGAATGTCGTCAGAATTTAGGTAAATCAATTATCATTCTATGTAGGTACTTTATTGTTTGGTGTTTGGTACATTGCACATTAGTGCACGCGATGACACCCGTAGGAACTCTGGTTCTGTACAACCCGTTATGGGTTAACCTTTGAATTGTGACATTTTTCTAATTCTACAGCTCTTCCTTCACTTATTTACATTGTTAATTTACCCATTTTATGCATTTGTTAGTCCTTCTAGTTGTTTTGCCTTTAATTCTTTATTCGGGATTTAGGAACTGTAGAAAATACAATAAAAAACGCTTCAGAGTGAGAGTCGCTTGTTAGCGAATTACCAAAACAATTACTTCTAAAAATAGAAAAACGTTATGTAATAGTGTTGTTAGCATTCATTTTCTCCAAACTTACTTTGTGGAAACTGTCGAAGTTATTCCTAGCACCTACATCTTTAAACAGTTAAATGGGAACAGAAGTTTATTAACATTTTATATATGGTATTTTTTAAAAAAATCTCATTTGACAGGATACGAAACGATACAATTAAAAAAGATGTAAATTAGAGAGGATCTATTTGAATATAGGTACTATTTTTGGCTTAAAATATACCATTTTTTTCATTAAGAAGTAAATAAACCTGTTCCATTGTTCCATCGTTCCATAATCATTTCTGCAGGAAAACAAAATTATATTAATTACCGTAAGAATTTAGACATTAAAAATAAATTGAAGTATATTTATAAATTGTAATTAATTTTATCAGAACTTGGGACACTCGGTAAGCTATCTTATAATAATAAGTCGTAAATTCCACTTGTATTTATTTTAAATACCACCTAACACGTTTAGACAATATTTGTTAAAGAAATGGTCTGTGATTGATTAAAATTAAACAAAGCAAAGGAATCATTGCTGTATTTATTGTCATCAAAAAAGCACAAAAGAACAACTTCCCTATTTAAATTTAATCTGCCATAACACATTATCCTTGGTAATCAAAAATATTTTCGAAACGCGTCGAGTTACATTAAAAATAAATATTTAAGTGGGATTTTTTTATTTATTTAGGCGTACCCAGACCAGAAAGGTCTATACGGCCGTTTACAAAAGGTTACAAGTTGCCCGTAGACTTATAAATTCAAATTGCAGTCAACAAGGAACTTAACAACTATATTTATCACTGTATGATTAAGGTTCTGTAATATAGTCAGCACTTCACATGGGTATGAAAATTTGATCTTCTTGAAACTTTTGAGCATTGTAGCGCGCTGAGCATCAAGCCTGGGGCATTACTTCCTATTATTATATAATCACTATATAATAACCGAGACGTGTGTATATGTTTGTGTTGCTGTGCACTTTTCCGACAGTCGCCGAATGCTGACGAATGCGGATGTGATATTTTAAAACCAAAGCTATTATAAATTTATAACCTACAAATTAATGCTACAATTATAGATACCCCGCAAACCATGTAAATATCTGCACTAATTTTTTTCAAAGTAAGCCTTAAACATTTTAGTATAAAAGTCCGTCATCTTATTCAAGCGGTATTTGTGTCTAAATATATTTTCTTTACTTAGAAAATACGTTCAAAGTTTCCTTATGGAGATTACGTGTAAAATAGAATTCGCTCTTTGTGCTTATTTTTGGGTGAAAATTTTGTGTAAACATGCAAAGTTTGTCTGTCCGAGGTCCTTAACCCATTTCGAACATTAAAACGATGCCAGAAAGTATTTGCGCGAAAATTTTCAAAATGACAAGTATCGGAAACTTTTTCTCGATAGCATGGAAATTTAATTATTTCAAGTGGAAAAGTTATTTAAATGATGAAAAATGATTCTATTATGCCTCGCGTTAACATTTTCATGGTTAAAATGATGTAAAAAGTAGTAACAGCATTCATCGTAGACTAATTTATGTGTCCCGATACCTTCTTTCGGTAACTTTCGAAATGTACATGTTTGTGTGCTTATTTCGAATTTAGAGATTTTGAACGATGGACGATGTCGTAGGTAACATATGTAGTCGAATGTTTTCACCGAGAAAAATGTTTTTGTCTACATATTTAACTTAATATCTATTGATGAAAGCAGGTGGCAAGTGTATTGTTACGTTACACTATACCAAAGAGAATACCTATACTTTGACTATACTTCTAAATATACAACTTATATTGTAATTAAGAGGAAGTAAAATCCATATTTACTGCTGTACATATACGTGTAAATGAGGCCTTTAGTTAGTGAAATAAACAAAAATTTGAAACTGTTTAAGGTAGAGAAGGTCTTTCTATAAAACAGATGTTATGCAACGTTAGACCAGCTTCTATTTGTACATTTTATGTTTTATGGTATTTTTAGTTTTACTATAGTTAAAGATGAATGTTAAAACGTTCTCCCTAAGGCCATTCGTATTCCCAAAAAGTTGCCAGTGCCCAAATTGAGTTCTTTTACATTCAAAATTCATTCTAAACTATCCTAATGAAGTTCACACGGAATTTGTTATATTTTCGTTAATTTTTGGGCAAAGACTATGTGCAAAGACGTAATTAACATTGTGAAAGGGCCATTATGTATTTTTGGTCTCAAATCTATTCCAAAAAGTTTGCATTTTACATTTTTTTTAATGATTGGTAAAAATTTACTATAAGTAGGTAGGAATGAATACGTATATCTTTACCAAATATCAACCCATTTTTGTGATTTTTACGTCAAATGTAAGTAAATGCAATCCTTTATTTTAGTTACTTTAATAACTTGCTAAATTACATACCTACAGGGTCAAAAATCTGAAAAGTGGGTACAAAAATGTAAATTTTTTTTCTTTTTCCAAGCAACTAAGCCAGCTCAACAAGGTGTGATATTTTAAAACAAAAGCTATTACAACCTACAATCACAGATACCCCCTCCCCCCAAAGCACGCAAAACGCGAGAATCGCGTGTACCCCCGTTTATATATTAATAAATTAGTTAAAATTATTTGTTGCGTCTTGCTTATTTTAAATTCTATAGGTAAAGTTTTTAGTGTAAAAACATTTCTTCAACACTTGCATAATTGAGTTCTAGTTAAAAATCTTCAAACTAACTTTACAGAAGACCTCCATTATTAAAGAAGAACATTATTGAGAAAAGAACGAATCAAGTAATCTTCCTACATGTTCGATAGACATCTTTTGTGGAATGTCCGGGAAATCATTTCCCTATGTTCCGTAGAATTTGCGTTTGTGTCAGTAACTGTCCGTGTGTTGGACTTTCGTTATTGGTTGCAGTAGGATACATATTGCCTAGAGTCCCTATATGAAGCTGATCACGGATGCAAATTGGAGACCTTTCAGGGCTCACAATATGATATGCCACTCAAACACATGCCGTTAAATTCTCACAACTAGGTATAGTAAAGAACACCGTTTTTTACTGAATTCTGAGATTTCTTTGTTATTGCCTATTTAGGAATAAATAAATGATTCTCATGATTAATTGTTGTAATGAGTTGCCATATTTATCTACCACTAGCAGACCGGATACACGTTGTCCTGTGTGAGCTATCAGCTTCAGTTTGCTTTTGGCGATTCAAAAAAACCAACGTACTTTACACCATGTCAATTGCAACCTGCCAACGTATTTTGCACGAGCCACGTGGTGGTAAAAGTTTATTTTTATTGTTTCCCATTATACTTACCTTGAAAGTAGGCATAAAATTATCTGGAATAACTTTTGTTGCGCCAAATAACGTCATTTGAAATAAAAGCAATAATTATTGTATTACGGGATGTGAGTAAAAAAATGTATAGAATCTGGCGCATTTCCCGAAACCAATGACTGTAGTGACTCTGGTGACGGTACCATTGGCGCGAATTTCGCTTGGGCACTGGCGCATCACAATCCAGGGACTTCATTTTCAAACTTAAATACATTGCAATGAGGACACAACATTCATTAGTCCAATAGCAATGATTTGCTGTGAACTGTAATCGATTGCCACGTTATAATTGGATGCAGTTTGATGTGGATTAAACACAACATTTCTATGTTGTTGACTTCGATTCATTTCGCGCTTCGCGTTGCTCGTCAGTTTGACTTGCAGCATTGCAAAAGTGGATAAACGTACAGATCGAATGGACTGTGCACTAAGAAATGAATGTGTTTTGATCGATAGATGCTGACCGATGCAATTGTTAAACGGCGTTTGTGGCGCGCGAACTGTCAAACGCGCAAAGGTTGAATACTTGTTAAGTTTTCTGAAATTTTCCAATTTCCTTCGCAATTTTTCTTTTCGTAAGAACCTCCTACAGACTATAAGGAAAATAAAAGAAAAGATGAATGAACTCGGTAAAGTCGTTTTGAAGTTATAGCGTGACCAAGGGAAATAGGGATTCATTTTTATATTATAGATGTGCAAAAAGTCAATTGATCAAAGTCCTAAATGTATTCCTGATGAATCAGGTGTACCGCAAGGTTCAAAATGAGATTCACTTTTATTTATATTGCACATGAAGGAATCGTGTAAACCAATAAGGTATTTACCCTTCCGATTTGAGAAGTGCATTGAATTCAGTTGGTTCCGTTACAATGTTGTAGATTTTGCTGGCTTAATGCTGCTTGTAATTTTATCATGTTTGATTCTAAAGTAACGGTTAGTAACGCTTTATTCAGTTAGCTGGATATATTTCTTAGGAAACATTGTTACTAATTTGTGCATTAGTCGTTCGTGAGAGGAGGCGGCAAGGGTACTCTTGCTTGGGTCGAATAGAAGCTGGAATAGACTTCTTCGAGCAAGACTCTTAATCTAGGGTCAGAAAGATAGGATTGTGGATAAGACTTCGGTGTGAAACGTAGAAAAATGTCCAACAATACTGCTCCTTCCACCTAGCCGTGTACTGGGCTTTGGTGTATTGTTCCAGCATGCCTTTTAATCCATCCCATTTCAAGGAATTGTATTTTGCCACTTGTTCTTGTGGGCACACTTTCTGTACACTGAAAACTAAACAAGCATATGCACCGCATGGGCTTGGTAAAATCACTATCTTGCAGAGGTTACATAGATGAGGAGAGCGCACACCACATACTTTGTGAGTGGTCCAACTGAGACGATTCGTCGGACATGGCTACGATCAGAGCCGCTTCCCCATCCAGCATCCTCAGGTTCATCTTACATGTGGAATGGCTTGAGTGACGTTGCGGGGTCGGACAACTCTAGTCAGGAAGGTAGTACAAAGGGACCGAATGTGAGTGTGAGGCCTATGTACGCGTGGACTATGTCCACCCTCCTATCGTAGTCGAGAATCCAGAATATGTTGAGATTCGGAAACCAACCTAGCGGTTACTCCTACTTATTCTGGCTGAAAAACAACCTGTTCTATTGGTTTATCTGGTTTTCTAAACATAATTATTTATGCTTTTTTGAAGTATTGTGGATTTCTTTTATAAAATTTCTAGTAGTTGTTCTTTAATTTTTTTACTTTTAGTTTTGTTTTATGTTCTATAATCTGGTGAAAACTTTTCTAATCTGCATGTTTATTAATTATGCCTTAGGCTCATTAACTTTAGGTTTCGAACATGTGAATTAAATATTTTTGCTCTTTCAAACGAATACGTTCTATTACATTCATATTTATACAACTTAATATGCTCAGTATAACCCCAGATAAAGCTTCTGTTGTATAACTTACGAAGCGTTCATGACTACTAACAATTTCGCAAGGAGCCTTGAACCTCATTAGGTTAGGTACCTATTCAGCTATTTTTTTATGTACCTTATACAACATCGTATAATAAAGCTAACAATGAGATTTTTGGTGTGATGTTTGTTTGATGATGAGGACAAGGACAAGGTAATTAAGAAGAAAAAATAAAGCGAATGAACGGGTCTGAGTCTTTTGGATGTTAACGGCACGAAAACAGTAGAAAGATAATAGATATCAATTATAAGTTAATTAAAGAATGACTACTAAGACACAACAAACGTTCACGAATAGTCAAGGTTACGAAAGTAAATAAATGTTCTTGCATATTAATAGTAGTTTACGTAACAAGTCCCGAAAGTGACCTTTTACTGGACAAGTAGGCAAATTACAAGACGAGCCGCAGGCGAGTCCTGCAAGCCTGCGAGTCCAGTAAAAGCACTTTTGGGACGTATTACGTACAATATTTTTTTAAAAATCGTCCAGAAACGGGAAGAACAATTGACCATTCTAGGCCGGAAAGTAAAAAATGAGTCCGGTAAAGTAAAAATGAGTCCGGTAAAACTTTTACCGGACTATCACAATGACTTTCCGGCTCAGTCCGTCAAAATGACATTTTCTAGCCTAAAAATAATCCGGAAACTACTACTTTCTGGCCGATTTTTAAAAAAATTCATTTTTTGAATCTACGTATTCAGAAACGCAAAGATACAAACACATACAAAACTTCCCCTTTACATTGGACTCGGGAAGTAAAAAATTAGTGTCGCCATTTTAGCTTATACCGGAAGTGATGTCATCAAAGGTAATATCAGCATCAGTATTCAATCAACGACAGACGGATTTTTTTTTCATTTTTCGAATGTACGTATTCAGAAATGCAAAGATGTGTAAAAAGTTGCATAAGTCAATTTTTTTTTGGAACACTTTTACTTCGTACTCGAGAAGTAAATTACAATAACTGCAAGGACATGCACATAATTCGGTACTTATCTTATCACCAATTAAAAAAAAACAAAAGGTAATGATTTGCATATCAAGCACAACTATAAAACACAAGACATGGATAGAGATTAGTAACATAACGATCACAATTTCCCGATCGATCACAACAAAAAGTTCCTACCATCTTCGAAATGACGTTTGAGTTAATCGATTATATTATATCATACGGTACGATTATTGTTAGTTTGTGCATTGGTCTTTATTTTGGTATCTTCAAAAAATCTCAAACTACAGATGAGTATCTACTAGGTAATAGACAGATGAAGATTGTTCCAGTAGCCATATCAATAATTGCCAGGTGAAACTAAGTTGTGTTTATAGGTTTTTATTAATCGAATTTTTGTTGCAGTCTAATTTCGGGAGTAACAGTACTCGGAAATAGTGCCGATGTTTACGTATTTGGTGCAAATTTCGTGTGGGCCTGTCTTGCTGGTGTTGTTGCAAATTTTATTGGAGGTTTTGTATATGTTCCAGTACTGATAAAGTTAAATACTCCTAACGTTTTTGAGTATTTTGAGCTAAGATTTGATAGAAAAATTAAGATAATGGCGTCGTGCATTTACACTTTGCAAGTTTTAATCAGCAGTTCAGTTGTGGCCTATATTCCAGCCATAGCGTTCTCACAAGGTAGATATTATATATTATATTGTGGCATGACATTATTGAAATTTATGATTCCTTGTAGCAACTGGAGTGAATCCACATACTGTTTCCTTTATTGTATGCTCTCTATGTGTGTTTTATACAACGATTGGGGGGTTTAAAGCGGTAGTTTGGACAGACGTATTTCAATTTTTAGGTATAATTTCTAGTGTCGTTGCAGTATCTGTAATTGGAATAATAAAGGCGGGGGGCATTGATGTTGTTCTTAAAGAAGCATCAAGCGGCCATCGCTTGGATTTTAAGTAGGGAAAATGCTTTGCATAAGTAAATCTAATTCACATCTTGTTTTAGTTTTGATATAGACCCTACGAAAAGAGACGGATTCTGGCAAATGATGATAGGCAGTACGATCACTTGCCTTTATTATACAAGTCTTCAACCAGGCACTGTGCAAAAATATGTTTCAGTCTCACAATTTAAAAATGTGATGAGGTAAATGGAGTTTTCAAATTTACGTTTTTAATTGCGTTGTTTAGGGTAATGGTCGTACAATGCTGTGGCTCGATAATCATAACCTTCCTAAGCGCTTTTATTGGCCTTGTCGTATATGCAAGATATAGCGACTGTGATCCAATATCCACAGGTAAAGTGCCACGTATTGATCAAATTTTGCCTTACTTCGTAATGGATATTGGCAAACACGTTCCTGGACTACCCGGTATCTTCATTGCCGGAATTTTCAGCGCAGCCTTAAGGTAGAATGTGACTAAATATGTAAATTTTTTCCTTACTAATGTCGTAGTACACTATCTTCATCATTAAATACATTGGCAGCCACCATATACGGCGACCTCGTTTCATCATTCATCTCAAGGAATATCTCGCAACATAAAGAAGGATGGATTTTAAAACTGATAGTCATAATGTCAGGTAGTCTTTGTGCAGGTTTAACTTTGTTTTTGGATCGTATGGGAAGCTTAATGTCATTTCTGAATGCAATGACGGGATTAATCATCGGAATATTTGTTGGATTATTTTCACTTGGCATTATATTTCCAGTGGCTAATTCAAAGGTAAACGAGGCGAAATAAGTTTTTCAATTATAGAAGTCTTTTAGGGTGCCTTTTTTGGAACCGTCTCAAGTTTATTTTCTGTTGGTACAATTGCAGTATTAAACCATTGGTACACCATGCAAGGAGGATGGAAAAAATTTGCAAAACCGGTTTCATTGAAAGCTTGCGATGTTGCCTTTAATATCACTTTGCCCAGGTAACATCAAAGGTTAGAAGTCTGTGATAATATTATTAATTTTTAGCGCGAATTTGGATTATGAAGAACCGTTTATACTTTTTCGACTCTCTTTTTGGTACAACTCAGTCATTAGTGCTTTAATGGTGACCTTTGTTGGTCTTTTAGTAAGCTGGTTTACGAGAAGAAATAATTACGAAGTCTATCCTGACCTAATGTTCTCCATCTACCGTAAAAACAGCAACGAGGAGCTTTTGAAGAAATACGCAGCTGGAGTGCAACACGATGAAAATAATACTTACGATTTTCAACCTGTCGTTTAGTAGAATAGTCGTAGCGGTACATCTAAATGTCTGTCAAATTGTGCGGGAAGTGTGAAATTAGGTACACTTATTAATTAGATCAAAATAAACGATTTGACCCGCAGCACCCCTATTTTCAACCCTTAGTTTTCAAAAGTGCCCCGTATTTAGTTTTTTCCATCCCCTAACGATAACTCCTTTGTTTACAACTTTTCGAAAAAAATATATTGATAAAAGTTTTAGGAATTCTTATAAGGAACATTTTATATAAGGATAAAATTTTCACAAATATCAACCCTTATCGAGATATGTGGAAAAAACTGATTTTTGCAGTTTCATTACAAAATCGGTCATAGTTTTCTTGTTTATCGTTTCTCACAAAAATTATTCAAATAAAAGATGTAGATATTAATATGATCAATATTTTAGGTATATATAATATTTTCACAGAAAGCAACCCTTAACAAGTTATTTCGATATTTCTGAAAGTAAGCAACCCTTAAGTATGAAATCGCTCGTATCTTTTTTATTTGTAACTTATGAGGAAAAACATGTGAATAAATATTATAGAAAATTATCTTTTGGGCATTTTATGTAGGTATGAAAATTTCTCAAAAGTCAACCCCTAACGAGATATATCGAAAAAACCAGAAACTGTCAATTTTCACATAAAATCAAGCATAACTTTTCTATATTTCACTACAGTGACATTATTGTTATATAATTCGGTAGGTATATGGATGTAGAAAATATAAGTAAGGGCTAATTTTTTTACAAAAACTCACCCTTAGCGAGATATTTTGACAAAAACAAACTTTCGGCACTTTTTAGAAAAGCTTTCGTAACTTTTTCAATTACGATGGTTAATATTATTTCTTCGCGGTTAATAATAGCCAATTACAGTGCGTTTCATGAAATCATAGTGATTTTGCACCATATCACACTGGTGCGGGAATTTTCAACGTACAAAGTGTAGGGTTTATTCGCGGTAATATAATTAAAAAGAAACAATCTAATTGTACCCAAAATGCAAACATAGGTCGATTTTTATATCAAGGAAGACATATTTTGATGTTATTTTCTTGGGGGTGGTTCTCACCTCCAGCGCTTCACAGGGGGTGATATTGAAATTTCAAATCGGAAGGCGGGTCATGTGATACATCATTGGAAAGCTAATTCCTTGGCCTTTTCATTTTTGCATTTTTTTCACTTTATATCTATCAGTAGCTAAGTAAAATACTGAAATATTTATTTAAACACATTTGGCTTAGGTGCGCGAGCTCGTTACGTAGCGGGCGTCGCGGCGTATGGTTTCGCTCGGGTGTCGCATCTCCTTTAGACATTTTACATACGAAAATAAAAGGTAAGCACTTCAACAGCTAGTTAGTATTATCTCACCGATTCGTATTTTAGTGGGAACAACCAAATAGAAGACTAAAGAGGAGATGCGACACCCGAGCGAAACCATACGCCGCGACGAAATTTCAATGTCACCCCCTGTGAAGCGCTGGAGGTGAGAACCACCCCCAAGAAAATAACATCAAAATATGTCTTCCGTGATATAAAAATCGACCTATGTTTGCATTTTGGGTACAATTAGATTGTTTCTTTTTAATTATATTACCGCGAATAAACCCTACACTTTGTACGTTGAAAATTCCCGCACCAGTGTGATATGGTGCAAAATCACTATGATTTCATGAAACGCACTGTAATTGGCTATTATTAACCGCGAAGAAATAATATTAACCATCGTAATTGAAAAAGTTACGAAAGCTTTTCTAAAAAGTGCCGAAAGTTTGTTTTTGTCAAAATATCTCGCTAAGGGTGAGTTTTTGTAAAAAAATTACCCCCTACTTATATTTTCTACATCCATATACCTACCGAATTATATAACAATAATGTCACTGTAGTGAAATATAGAAAAGTTATGCTCGATTTTATGTGAAAATTGACGGTTTCTGGTTTTTTCGATATATCTCGTTAGGGGTTGACTTTTGAGAAATTTTCATACCTACATAAAATGCCCAAAAGATAATTTTCTATAATATTTATTCACATGTTTTTCCTCATAAGTTACAAATAAAAAAGATACGAGCGATTTCATACTTAAGGGTTGCTTACTTTCAGAAATATCGAAATAACTTGTTAAGGGTTGCTTTCTGTGAAAATATTATATATACCTAAAATATTGATCATATTAATATCTACATCTTTTATTTGAATAATTTTTGTGAGAAACGATAAACAAGAAAACTATGACCGATTTTGTAATGAAACTGCAAAAATCAGTTTTTTCCACATATCTCGATAAGGGTTGATATTTGTGAAAATTTTATCCTTATATAAAATGTTCCTTATAAGAATTCCTAAAACTTTTATTAATATATTTTTTTCGAAAAGTTGTAAACAAAGGAGTTATCGTTAGGGGATGGAAAAAACTAAATACGGGGCACTTTTGAAAACTAAGGGTTGAAAATAGGGGTGCTGCGGGTCAAATCGTTTATTTTGATCTAATTAATAAGTGTACCTAATTTCACACTTCCCGCACAATTTGACAGACATTTGCGATTTTCTCGATGTACCGCTACGACTAGAACAATGTGGTTATTTTCGCAATGGCGAACTTGAGTTTTAATTTTGCTCCACATCCAAAATTCCTACCTGATAGCCAAGTACAAATGGAAATGTGCGACAATAATACCCTTCAGTGAGATTGTTCGTTGCTTATGTGTTAAGTGTGCAATCTAAATCAAATACATTGACATACACCTATAAATTTAAAAAAACGCAAGAAATTCGAAATTTAACTGCTTTAAGTGTCCGATGTTTTCAGCTTACCATACGCACCTGCAAACCGTCATGTGTTCAAAATGTTAACGTGCTCGCAACTTTTTTTCAATATTGTAATACTTCGGGGCTTTAAATTAGGAGTAATCTTATATTCGAAAACTTCTAGATCTTATCACCTCATGAGTTATCTAAAATGCCACATCAAAGATCTCAGTGCACCAAATTTTCAAGTACCTATAGGTATAATATATTATGTATATAAAAATCTTAATCTAAGATTTCAAAATCGTGGTAAACATTCTAAGATTCTACGATTCTAATATTTTGTGAACCTCAGTACTTACAGCATTTCCGGGTTGTAGAATTGTGTGATCCTCAAGGTTCGGGATTTAGTGATTAAAAGGGTTAAAAATGTGCTACTCCAATGAGACAGGAGTAGAATAGATGAAGATGCGGACTTGCTGCATTTCTAAGTTCTAAGATTTCTACAGTTTGCGATTCCAGAAATTGAAGACTCGAACATTTTAAATTTAGATATTTCCTCGGTTATTTCAAAAGTCCAAGGTTTCAAGGATGTAAGACTACGGACGCTACATTTTTAACATCCGTTTTATTCCAATTTATTAACATTTGAAAATGCTACGAATCTTGAATATTTGATTTAAAGGTTGTTCGTAGCTAAAACATTATATTCCAGAATGTTTTGATTCTTGTTGTTGTAAGAGTTGTAAACCCAAGGGTTGTAAAAATCGAAACCTTTAAACCTTAAAATCCATAGGTTTAAAGATTTCAATTTTTATATTGTCAGATGTTTGTATTTGACGTTCTTACAATTACTGGTGTAATATTCAAACCTTATTGTTCTAAAGCATTCGTATTGGTTTTTGGTTGCATTATTGAGATTTTTGAATATTCGAAATATCAATAGGTTGGAATCTTCTATGATCTCCTAGGGGGGGGGGGGGGGGGCATTTCTAAAATTCAAATATCACAGAGAATTATAAATTATTTCAGGAAGGAGGATATCCTTAGCGGAGAAAATCAAAGCTACTATCCAGATGATTTTACATTGGTTACTGAGAGGCCAAATATCCATTTATAAAAGGTTCTGTGTTAAATGTGGGTGATCCAAAAATTAACGCAGCGGTCAATTGGATCGTGGGAAAGGTGCTGGACAAAGGACAAAGGAAACGTCCTTTCTCTGTGTTTTTCTGTAGAATGGAGAAATTGCTAGAAATGGATTTTGGAAGAGGTATACTTACTAAGCGTTGACTAATATGCTTAGAAAGCAGAATTTTCTACTGAAATTGAAATACAGTACGCTGTTAAAAGGCTAGATGGAGAAGGAGACTTCTGTAGAGGGAAATGAAACTAGCTACCGTCATGAAACCTGGCGAGAGCAATTTATGCGTAGAAGGAGCTTTTTGTGTTCGGATTCAATAAGCGTACTGTCACCACGGTACGTCACTACTATTAGGTACTTTTGGTTTTGAATCTTGTTTTAAAAAAAAAATCATGGATAATTCGTCTTTATTTAATTTCGCATCATTTCTCTTAAGTCCGGAATGCGTCGACAGTCGCCAGGCTCCGTGACGGGAACTTCTAGTTTTTATTCCCAAACCTGGCAATACATACTTCACAGTAAATCATACCGTCCCATTAGTATAATACCTTTTCTCGAGAATACATTTGAAAAACTGTGTGACAGAGGTATAAGGGATACAACGTTAGTATGATTCCAATTGCACCTCAATCAAAATGTGTACTCACGGGGAAAATGTACAGAATCAACCCCTGGAATGTGCATCGACTTTTGTGACGAACTTGCAAACTGCCCTCAACTCAAACGTTTTTGTGGATTAGCACATGACCTTCCAGAATCCAAAAGGTGAAAGAACAGTTAAGACCAAAGTGGTCTGAGAAAACCCACAATCACAGAGTAACTAAAGATGGAAATGGAGGTAAGATTGTGTCATCTAAGAAGATGGATTAGTTTTGGTTGTTACTCTGTGTGGTCTGGGAAAGTTCAATACAAAAGTCAGATTTTACTAGAATTTAAAGTGGCAATCGTAGACATAATGAAATATGGAAAAAAACCACCCTTCCTGCACGTGTTGAACAGAAAATCATTGATGTAAAACTAGTTGCCAACTATGTTAGTAATTTTATAAAACCAAATTGTTTAGGCCGCAGCTAATGAAATAGAACACGGCAACATAATTATGAAAATCCATGATGAACTCACAGTGAAGTCTTCCCTAGCAAAACTTTCAAAATCGTCAAGGGCTAAGTGGACGAACTGCCCTCGAGATTACTCTAGAGAAATTGGAGGAAACCGTATATGGTACCAGTTTAATTATTTCGTTAAAGGCACAATGGAGCCCCATAAGTATTTTAATACTTCCCTGAAGGGTCTCAAGAGCAGGTAGAGGAGCACTGGGGAATCCGTTAGGTGAGGTGCTCATTGCGGTTTTCAAAAAAAATCTTGAAATGGGTCCAAAATTTAAGGACAGTGGGAGGATCTACACATATTACAAAACACGCTGGGCGCCCCAAGAGCATAGGGATGTCTGAAAATATCGCCGTACTCAGAGATTCTGTAAAGCAATCTCATCACGTGCCCTTACATTACACCCATAACAGATTATGGTTTGTCAGGAGATGGACCCAAAAGACTGGGGAAGACGTAAACCATTACAGCTATGCATCCCAACGGTATGACGTATTTCCACATTTGTGACGTAATTCGCTAATGAGTAGCTGAGAACACGTGTAAACTCCACCTCCAAAGGTAGTGTTTGATCTGCAGTGTCCTCTGCAGGTATAGAATTTTAAGAGGATGGTGTATTGTGGCATGATGGAGACTCTCTTATGCTTCAAGAAGAAGGAATACGATAGACATAGAGCTTATACAGCTCGTCATCCTCCAGTAATTTTGTCTTGTGGTGCAATCCCACTCGCTCTTACGATTTAGATCTCTGCAACTTTTATCTGTGGAAGTATCTCAAAGCCGACATTTACAAGCTCATTTTACCAGTGCTCTTGGTTATCGGAAAAATGGGATATTTTTCTTTGGTACCTAAAGATGTTAAATAAGAAATTTATCTTGTGCCAAATTTAAGGCGAGACTAAGTGAGAACACAACCTGAAATATTTCATCGAGGTGGTAGGTTTGTGTTCATTTGAAGCACAGATCCTTGTGTGATTCAAACCGATGCACCCACTGCGTGGAAAGCATTGTTCCCATCAACGGTGTGCACATGTATAAGTTACATACCGTTCACAGTCTTCTCGGAGTAATTTAGCAACGACGAAGGAATTTAAATCATTTCAATGGGTAACGACACTTCCTGAGGGTATAAATACAACATTTCGTTCAGTTTTCATCAATGGTGTTTTGGTTATCCTTGGTGAACGCAGACCAGAATGGCTGACGCGACAATTTTGTGAAAAATCGAGAATCGCGCTGTTATAAAATTCCTTACAAAACAAGGAAAAACTCAAAAAATCATCCATGAAGAGATGGTGGCTGTTTATCAAGACTTTGTTCAAAAGAGGTCATGTGGGGCAAAGAAAGCATTGAAGACGACTCTCGCGCAGGCGAGTAGTGCCACTGCTGACGAAAATATGAAAACTGTGGAAAATCTTATGCTGAAGACGCCTGTATAAAAGTCAAAATGTTAACAGAAATGACTGAGCTATCTGCTGGTACCATTCTTCATGATCATCTTAACCTGTCAAAGGTCAGTGCAAGATGGGCGAATGCTTACTGCGCCTCAGAAACAAGTGCGAGTCGAGTGTTGTAAGGAGTTTTTGGAGCTTTGTGATGAGAATCCGGCGAGTATTTTCGCTCGGATTGTTACAGGAGATGAAACATGGGTTCATTACTATGATTCTGAGAGCAATCAGAAGTCCATGCAGTAACATAAAAAAGGTTCAGAGCCACCAAAGAAGTTCAAAGTCACTCCATTGGCTGGAAAACTCATGGTTTGAGGGAACCAATTAAAGAGAAAAGGCGTGGAAAATTGACCGCAGGTGTGCTGCTTCTCCACGATAACGCACCGGTTCACACAGGGCGGGTTGCCAAGGCTGCTGTGCGAGATTATGGCTTTGAAGAAATCAACCATCCACCCTACAGCTCAGATCTTGCCCCTAGTGATTATTTCTTGTTCCCCAACCTAAAAAATGATCTTCGTGGAAAGCGTTTTTCTGACGATGAAGCACTGAAGGCGGTAATTAACGTACATTTTTGGGACAAGGAGGAAAAATATTTTTTAGAGGGTATTGAAAAGTTAGTTTCCCGAGCAAACAAGTGTATTGAGGTCACGGGGGAGTACATTGAAAAATAAAATTTATTGAGAATTTTCTGCCTTTTCCTCCATACCAATACCGAGAATACCTCTTGAACTCCCCTCTTCCTTTTGCGTGACATTTCGAGAGGTTACCAATCTCTGGCATTTTAATGCTTCACATGCCGATGTTACACGACATATTAATCAAAATTCTGGACAAAAGATCTCCACACCGGATTGGATAAGGGATACAAATATGCGTCATCGCAGAGTAGAAATAGTGGTTCAAGCACCGCTTTTATTGTGAACCTGAAAATATGAACATTCATAAGTCGCCGCTTCACGTCCCATCGAATCTGAAAAGCTTTCTTCCTCCGCTGCATTTATTTTCCGATTCCTGTACCAAAATCTACACTTTAAAAGCCACACAAATATCTTATGGTTACTAAAGGGATTTGATTTGATTTTATAGAAGAAACGATTATGATCGCACTAAAACTAAAGTATAATATATGCCATTTTACCGTAACCGAATCTGTAAAAACCGAACAGAAATGTTAAAATTCACCAATTATGATTCAATAATGAAAATGCTATAAAAATATTCACGGGATATTTTTTAAATTAAGAGAACGAAACGCGTGAAATTCGAAATGCCAACACTAATTTTTAAAATTGATTAATGTTAAGGTGTAAATTGCGATCCAACCGACACATTTTAATTTAACATCTTGAAGTAACAATATATTCGTATAGAAGCCGTAAATTTCGTTTTTACAATCTAGAAGCCATAAAGTTCTATGTTGCACAACAATTTTTTCTAATTAAACTATTTTTACACGGCCGCTCTTTAAATTTATGACACGTACATATAGGATGGAATCCGCTGGATTATTTCAATGTTGCCTTCCAACAAACTTGATTTAACTTCACAGAATTGAAAAAAATGTTGCAATAGTTTCCGAAACACGAATAAATTACACATCTAGTTGTAAATTACAATTATACTCCATTACAATGACAATGTGTATAAAGCTTGCTTTAGTACAATAAACTATAAATTTTACACGTTCACATCTGCAGAAAATAAATAATAAAAAGACACATCATAACGCGGCTGTATTTCAGTTCTTTACATTAGGCTAAATTAGACGTATTTAATTAACGATATGAGGTTAATAATAACGCATCCAACTGGGACGAGCTAATTACATTTAGAGGCAAATGGATATGAATTTCTATACCTATAATATACCTATTGAAACTACGCTATTTACCTTAATTAGACTTAATTACCTAATAGACATAAAGTGCAAGCTTTTTATTAACTTTTTCTTAATGTCTATCATCAAACAAAATTGTTAAAATAATAAGTGCCTTAGTTTGTGTGTAACTTTTTTTCATAAAAAACGCCAAGTTATAGATAATTATTGTTTTCACCAAAGAATTTCACCAGAAAAGAAACCTACTCAGATAGGTATAAGGTTTGTACTTGCTGAGCGTGTAAATCCTTCTTAAATATAAAGGGTCACAGACGGTCTACGCGAGGAACACTGATGGCTGAAGGGGTGATTTATCAAAACAGCAACGCTTCAAAAATTCACGTGAACGTTGATTCAGCTAATAATATCATAAAGTGTGCGAAAGATAGGTTTCGACCCAATTGCCCAAGGGTTCAAGCATGCGTTGTCTTACTCCAGCGGTATAAGAAGCTTTTTTGAACAGAACAATCTGTGTACAGCACATGAGTCCAAATACCTAAAAAATGGCGCCGTAGATAGTCGTCGAAAACGAGGAAATTCGTACCATCCGCATCCTCATGAATAGAGCATTATGTTAGGAGAATTTTTTTTAAAATATTACCTAGCTGTGGTTATTACTTATAAACGGGGGTACACGCGATTCTCGCGTTTTGCGTGCTTTGGGGGGAGGGGGTATCTGTGATTGTAGGTTGTAATAGCTTTTGTTTTAAAATATCACACCGTGTTGAGCTGGCTTAGTTGCTTGAAAAAAGAAAAAAAATTTACGTTTTTGTACCTTTTCAGATTTTTGACCCTGTAGGTATCTGTAATTTAGCAAGTTATTAATGTAACTAAAATAAAGGATTACATTTACTTACATTTGACGTAAAAATCACAAAAATGGGTTGATATTTGGTAAAGATATACGAATTCGTTCCTACCTACTTAAAGTAAATTTTTACCAATTATTAAAAAAAATGTAAAATGCAAACTTTTTGGAATAGATTTGAGACCAAAAATACATAATGACCCTTTCACAATGTTAATTACGTCTTTGCACATAGTCTTTGCCCAAAAATTAACGAAAATATAACAAATTCCGTGTGAACTTCATAAGGATAGTTTAGAATGAATTTTGAATGTAAAAGAACTCAATTTGGACACTGGCAACTTTTTGGTAATACGAATGGCCTTAGGGAGAACGTTTTAACATTCATCTTTAACTATAGTAAAACTAAAAATACCATAAAACATAAAATGTACAAATAGAAGCTGGTCTAACGTTGCATAACATCTGTTTTATTGAAAGACCTTCTCTACCTTAAACAGTTTAAAATTTTTGTTTATTTCACTAACTAAAGGCCACCATTTACACGTATATGTACAGCAGTAAAAATATGGATTTTACTTCCTCTTAATTACAATATAAGTTGTATATTTAGAAGTATAGTCAAAGTATAGGTATTCTCTTTGGTATAGTGTAACGTAACAATACACTTGCCACCTACTTTCATCAATAGATATTAGTTAAATATGTAAACAAAAACATTTTTCTCGGTGAAAACATTCGACTATATACAGGGTGGGGCACCACATACGGCACGGAAGTTGGTGCCTAAACTATAACAATTTTTTTAAATCTTTTTATATGCATACATGTAGGTTAATAAGAGCTACATTTTAAAAATATTTATAAATATACAGGGTGCTTCAAAAAACTGTGGCGTATCAAAGTTATATTTTTTTAAATGGAACACCCTATATATCATCACATTTTCCTATTTTACGTTAAAAAATAATGTCTCTTTCTTAACAATTCCCTATACCTATCTTTTATGGTTTTCGAGATATCTCGGTTTTCCTCGAAATACAGTAGGTCACAGAAAAAAGAATAACTGCAAAATGGGTAGGTGTAAAAGAAATTGCTTTGAATCAGTTGATTTGAAGCATTTTGGCAACTATTTGCAATATTTATTATTATGTAGAAATGTACAGGGTGTTCCAAAACGTGTGAAATATCATTGACTCCTGCTAACTTAAATAACTTGCTTATTTTAAATAGAACACACTGTATTTTTTTACCCTATCCGATACAGTAAAATATTCTCTTTCAAACGATATTAGGGTTCCCTATAGCTAAGTATACTATTTTTCACGTAACCAATAGATAACAACATGTAGGTCACAAAAAAAAGAATAACGGCAAAACGGGTAGGCGTAAAAAAAATTGCTTTGGATCAGTTGATTTGAAGCCTTTTGGCAACTATTTGCAATATTTACTATTATGTAGAAATGTACAGGGTGTTCCAGGACGTGCGAAATATCATTGACTCCTGCTAACTTAAATAACTTGCTTATTTTAAATAGAACACCCTGTATTTTTTTACCCTATTCGATACAGTAAAATATTGTCTTTCAAACGATATTAGGGTTCCCTATAGCTAAGTATAGTATTTTTCACGTAACCAATGGATAACGTGTTTGAAGGTCAGCTCTATGTCATTCTCTTAGGAGTAGTAGGCTGGGTATTATTGTAAACAATACCTGAAATTATTAAATTTACTTTTATTAGACGTTTCCTACAGCCAAGTTGTTGATTTGTGCTTTACCTACATTACTTCAGTTCAATATTAAAATAGTTGAAACCAAAAAAATTACAATGAATTAACTGTAAACATTGAATAATCACTCAACGCTGTAAATAATTTATTGTAATATTTAATAATTAGCGAAGCTTATAAAAAATATCAACAACTAAACATAACATTGCCAGTAATTGTAAGAATTTGAGGTATCGTTCAGGTATGACAGGTCCTAAGAGAAAGACATAGAGCTGACTTTAAACACATTATCCATTGGTTACGTGAAAAATACTATACTTAGCTATAGGGAACCCTAATATCGTGTGAAAGACAATATTTTACTGTATCGAATAGGGTAAAAAAATACAGGGTATTCTATTTAAAATAAGCAAGTTATTTAAGTTAGCAGGAGTCAATGATATTTCGCACGTTCTGGAACACCCTGCACATTTCTACATAATAGTAAATATTGCAAATAGTTGCCAAAAGGCTTCAAATCAACTGATCCAAAGCAATTTTTTACGCCTACCCATTTTACCGTTATTCTTTTTTTGTAACCTACTGTATTTCGAGAAAAACCGATATATCTCGAAAACCATAAAAGATAGGTATAGGGAATTGTTAAGAAAGAGACATTATTTTTTAACGTAAAATACGAAAATGTGATGATATATAGGGTGTTGCATTTAAAAAAATATAACTTTGATACGCCACAGTTTTTTGAACCACCCTGTATATTTATAAATATTTTTAAAATGTAGCTCTTATTGACCTACATGTATGCATATAAAAAGATTTTTAAAAATTGTTATAGTTTAGGCACCCACTTCCGTGCCGTATGTGGTGCCCCACCCTGTATGTTACCTACGACATCGTTCATCGTTCAAAATCTCTAAATTCGAAATAAGCACACAAACATGTACATTTCGAAAGTTACCGAAAGAAGGTATCGGGACACATAAATTAGTCTACGATGAATGCTGTTACTACTCTTTTCTTCTCGAAAAGAGAATGAGGGTCACTCATGTTCTTGTTGGATTAACAGACAGATCCTCTTCTCTGCACCATGTTCCCACAAGATTTAAAGCTTCCTGCATCACAACTGATCCGGTTTCTTCAAATCTGCCACGTACCAAAATCGCGGTCATCGGCATAGCCAAGAGTGGTGTAGCCTGCCTCACTTAATCGCCTCAGCAGTCCGTCCACTACCAGGCACCACAGTAAAGGGGGAGAACTCCCCTGTGTGGACATCCTCGTACAGCTCTGACCGCTGCAGAGTCGTTATTAAGCGACGCTGTAACGTTCCCATGTTTTAGCATGGTTCACCTACGCACGGTAGTGTGTACTCCCTTGATTTCCATAGCAGTTTGAATTGATTCTAGAGAGATGTTGTCCCCTCTATGTCTAAACACGCCACCTCCTTACAGGAGATCACCCATTCGACCATGTTCACCACTCTGTGGATGGCAAGTTCACAGGATCTACCTGGTTGATAGGCACATAGGTATTTACTGATGGGCTCAAGTCCCAGCACCTCTTCCCTAATGTGTCGCTCAAAGTGTCACGACATAACGGCGCAGACAAAAACGGCGCCGACAAAACGGCGCTGCCAAAAGGGCGCGGACAAAAAGGCGACAAAACGGCGCTACGACAGAACAGCGCAGACAGAAATGGCGCCGACAAAAAAGGCGCTGCGACAAAACAGCGCCGCGCTTTATATAAATGATATATGTTTACAAGATGATATCACAAATGGACGCGGACATTTGGTCACAGCGACCTAGGCGTAAACTGTCACGAAAACGCTTAGGTTAAAGGTTTTCTTAATATATTTTTTTTCAATTGAAAGAAAAACGGGTATGTAACACTAAACGACGTTTCAAACTAAAAAGAAAGCTTACCTAGGCGTAATCTGTATATCATTTATATAAAGCGCGACGCTGTTTTGTCGCAGCGCCTTTTTTGTCGGCGCCGTTTTTGTCTGCGCTGTTCTGTCGTAGCGCGGTTTTGTCGTAGCGCCATTTTTGTCCGCGCCCTTTTGGCAGCGCCGTTATGTCGGCGCCGTTTTTGTCTTCGCCGTTTTTTTTTAAATAAAATTTCCTAAAAGAGTTAAATATCTTTATTTAATTCTTTAATATGAGTTTTCCTTGAGTGTTTCATATCCACCATGATCCCCAGATACCTCACTTCATCAACCTGCCAAATAGTATCACATGGATAGTCGGACGACTGGCTACATACGAGGCTACATTAACTTGTTTAATTAAGTTTGCCATTTCAGCATTTCGGCCATCCCTAAGCCCAAACTATGCAGGGCTTAGTTTATTATGCAGTTCTAGTTAAGTACTTTTTCCAACATCTTGGTGATAACAAGGTAACTGGACGATAGCTTCTTACATTCAAACTATCCCCTTTCTTAAAGATAGGTACCACCACCACCTTCTTAAGGATATCAGGGAAAACCCCCTTATGGATACCTACTCATGTTGAGCAGGTGACAATTCATTTTGCAGTATTTTGAGCACTGAAACTGGAAGCCCATCTGCTCCCACTGATTTTTTATTTTTTAAACAATTAATAATTTTACATATTTCTATCTTGATCGGTGGCTCAAGGAAGATTGAAATATGACTTGACTCAGTTAGAGCTGTAAAAGAGACGACATTATTTTTTTGCATTAATTAGTTTAATAGATCCAGAGAGTAAATCAACGTTTGTGTTTGGTTTCAATTTTTTGTCACATACGAATTTTTTTATAGGTGAGTGGGTTTTGCAACCGATACGGTACCGTTAGAACTTACCGCCCAAGTGAAGGGCAGGTGTAGTTACAAAGTAATCTGGAACCTAAATTTCAATCGAAAACTAATCATGAGCTTTATTGGTTGTGCATATAGGTGCTATTGACATAATTTTACATTAGGTACCTACTGAATTTTTAATATTAAAGAGATAATCAAATGAGGTATAAGTACTTTTATTTGAAATTAAATCTTACAGAAATGTGAAGTAAAATAAATTGGCGTTTCCTACCGCTAACAACCCTTAACGAATAAATGTAAAGAAAAGGTCTACAATGAATTCATTTAAGTAACTGTTCCACTTGTAAAAGATTAATAATAATTTAAGATAGCCCTCGAGATAGCCATGACTTAATAAGGAATTTATAGATATTAAACGAAAAACATGAACCTCTGTAGCACAAATAAAAGATTTCGTGATTTCCACCGGCTTAATTATAAATGAAAATTCGGAAGGAGTATTGACATCGTTAGCATCTCTCCTGTTAATTAAAGTCTTAAACAGGGTTTTTCATTACAAATTCCTTAGTAAAATAATTCGGAATTTGTCTTCGTAGTCTTTAATTTGTACTAGATATTTTGAAACGACACGTTACATGTATCAAAAATAAATCAGTTTAGAATTAGAAGAGACACTCGGAGGTTAATCGCCTGTAAATTTACGGAATTAGACACTTCAACAGAATCCGTGGAACAATATATCTTAATCCGTTTTAAACAATGAACGTTTTATTGTAAGCGCGCATCTCTGAAACTATATACAATACAAAATGTAATCATCTGCAATAAGCACACATATACAATTTGCATTTACATGTGTATTCCTGTTCTAAACCTAACAAACTTTCCCGAAAATTTCTCCACATCTAAACTACACCGGATTAAGTTCGTAATTATTGAAAACGTACACTTTATCAAAGCAGCTTAAAGCTACTTGTTTAGTTTATAAAAGCTCTTTATTATATAAATTTGGGGTTGGAAGGTATTTTGCGAGTTTGGTGAGAACCGACCCTAATAAATGGGTACGTGTTATAAAATTCGTCCTGTGTAGTAGTTACCAAAACAATTTGTAGAACACACGCTAGACACGTACTCACGTACTGAGTTGTGTGAATTCGAAGGGTCGCAGTTGTATATTGTTTTTTAGCTTTTCGTCCTTTATTAAAGATCCAACTGAAATTAAGTTAACTTATTAACAATTTACTCTTTGTTATTCCCATTGTCCTCCAGGTAATTAAAAAACCAGGGTGTCAGAAATTAATTACGTAAATTTACTTTCAAGTGAAAGGTCAAAAAATAAACCATGTCAAATGATTGCGGATTGTATGTAATCGGTGCGGTACGCGACATAAAAGAGCAAAATGCTGCACTTCAATAGTACAGGGTGCCACTTGGCACAGATTGATTTTCGATTAGGGCGCGTCGACATTTTCCGCGTGGAGCCAAGATGGAAGCCGTTTTTGAAAAAAAAAAGGGTTGAAAATACACATGTGAGGTATGGTTTCCAATCATCACCTCGCACCAAGATTCGAAGGCGTTGACGGCGGATTGAAGTCTTCTCACGTGGAAGCGGGGGTTCCTGTCTGTGCAGATGAGCGCCGTGTCATCTGCATACTTGGCCAGCGTGATGCGTGGGGCTTGCGGCATGTCCCGAACGAGCAGGCAGTAGAGGACCGCTGAGAGTACCGAGCCCTGTGGAACTCCGGCCTCCAGGGTTCTGGTTGAGGAGCGATGGGTGCGGCTCCTCCTCAGGATCATCCTCATCTTCCTGTGTCGAAGGAAGGAAGCCGTGGTTTTTGTGGGGTATGGTGGGAAGTCGGTCTGGATCATGTTATACAAGATGCCCTCGTGCGAGGCTTGGTCGAAAGCTCTGGCGATGTCCAGGAAGACTGCTCTCGTAGAGGCACGCTCGTTGAAACCATACGTGATCTGTTTCACCACTCTGCAGAGTTGTTGGGTGGTGGAGTGGTATTGCCTGAATCCGAACTAGGGGTTGTCCATCAGATGGTTGGCGTCCATGTGGTCCTATACTCTCCTCGGAATGGCTCGTTCTATTACCTTGCCGAGAGCCGAGAGGAGGCTGATCGGTCGGTAGTTCTTGCCCGGCTTGGGGATGGAGATGACGCCCGTTGTCCGCCATGGTCGCGGCCTTGCGGGTGAGCTTCTAAAGGAGAGCGAGCGCCTCTGATTGGTTTGCGTAAGAGTCGAAATGTACGTGGGGGTTGACCGCGAGTGGGGGTTTGACGTATGCGTGTGCGTATCCCGCCACATATACCCCCACGTGGTGAGCAGTGTTAGGAAACGGTGTGCTAGGTCCGTATTTGATTGAGGATAATGATTGTATACCTCTTACTGTTACCCAGGAACGTTATAGGAACGTGGTGGTTAGGACAAGACGGGGTGGCCTGTCACACCGCTCGACAGTCTGTGGCTATTCTGCAAGAAACCTTTCCAGGACGAATCATTTCCGGTGGGACTGAGTTCTCTACCCACCACATTCCTCCCATCTGACACCACCTGATGCGTCGTACGTGTGGGGAATGTTAAAGGAAAACATTTTCAGCTGTCCAGATCCACCCAAAACTGTGCCTGCATTACCTCATTCCATAATATGTTTCAAAATCTGCGTGATCGTTACGAACACTGTCTACAACGCAATGGAACACATTTTGAATATTTACAGTATCATTCTGATAAATAAATAATAACAATAACAGTAACGTAGTTTTTTTGTACTGTATATTTTGGCGCTTACTGTACTACCTACCTCAATGTTTTTCTGATTGTTAACTGGTGTTATTTTCTTCTAGTGAGCTTCAGTTATCGTTTGATCAGACACCGATTCCAATGGTCTACTTCATTTCTGTTAACATGTAGGGGAGTGGGCCCTTCAAAAGTTTAAGCAAATTTAATCTAACGTGATATAATACTACACGTTTTACTGAATTCTAAAGACGGTATTCGTTGTCACAGTATACAACGAAAATACTTTTCCTGGAACGTTCAGCATACTTCCCAAATCTATCCTTTTCAGGATGTGAGCAAAAGCGGTGCATCCAAATAGTTTCATTCTATTCATCTTCGGTTTGAAGCTATAGTATACTTGTACTGTTCGCCAAGTAAACAGCAACCAACATCGCTTCTTTCCAAAAATGACAGAAATCCTTAAAACTTTTCTAACTGTTTTCTGCAGCATTGTCACACCTCAAAACTTAATTTCTTAGCAAATTTAAATTAAGTCATTTCAACAAAATTTCTAAGACACATTTACCTTTTTTAACACCCCAAATTAGCTATAATGATCCATAAATGAAACAAAATGGCATTTACCATCATGAGCAGTAGGGCTGATTTACTGACTTTTCTTTCATTTGGAATACCCTTCATGATTTTTACTTCCATACTTTCCAAGATCACACTAAATCCTTTTTTTTTCAATTTGTCTGACTGATAGGTAATAATTGTAAGAAAGATTGTAGCAAAGAAAAACTGAACAGCCATCCGTTATTGAGCTTTTGATGGTTGCCAGTCACGGTTTCTCCAACGTTAACCATCATTTTACCAATCGTTTTTGAATCTGTTAGAAATTTACTATGTTTTGACATAAACAGATGATTTGTGCAACCACTGTCCAGAACACTCACGATCATCTACACTTACAGCGATTTCTTCCTATAGATTCAAGAAAAGCCAATTCCTGTATTTTATATGTTTATATCTTTATTGACACCAACAAAAGCATGTGACGAAACTGGGATAGTCACTCCTTTAGATTTGGAATGTTCATCCTCTGCCAACTATTTTTGGCAAAATGAACTGTTACTGCTTTAGGATCAGACCAACATAATAATGTCAGTGGATGTAACAAAAAGAATTAAATCTCTCTGGCATGAACTATAAGAGTGTTGTGACTTCCTTACTCTCTTCTTTTGAGCTCCCTGCACCCTATAATTCTTACGGTGTTTTTTTGAATTCAATCGAAAAGCCATCTTCTTTGGGGTAATGATTTGCCTTCAGAAATTACCTACTACATGGTTTTACATTTATTTCATAAAAATGATTACTGGATGATGCCATTATTACTTATTAGCTTAGACTAGATTGTAACCAACTTGGCACCAAACGACATACAGCAATCGCCTAGAATGCATCTGTTCAGGGTTTTAATACTTACACCATTTAAGAGTATTAGTGTCAAATAAAGTCAAAAATAAAAATCAAACGACTGGATTAACAAAAAAAAATGCAACGCAAACTATTTCGTCAAATTCTAAGCTGATTTAACATAAAAAAATGAAATGTTACGAATATAGTGATATCATTTCTCATATTTTGTAACCCCCGTAAAACAAAAACTGTGTTGTTGGTATTTTTGAAAGTGCTTTTTTATTGGGTATTGAAAAATAAAAAAATAAGCAAGATATACCGTCAAAAAAATAAATTAATAGGATTTCCGGCTAAACCGGAAGTAGGAGGCAATTGAGATTATGATTAGTAAACACTTTGATCGTCATGGTTTAATTTGAAAAAATCGGCTCTCCAGGAGATTAACCGTTCTTTGACTTTCGGCGTACCCTGTATATTTATCAGCAGACTCACGTTTTAAACTACTTTGGTGACAGCGAAGATAAAAAATTGACATTTTTTTTTAATTTGACATCCTATATTATTTACAAAGTCATAGATCGTGTCCAGCGAAAAAAATTGACTATTAACATTGTTTTTAGAAAAAGTGTAACCGTTTTGTTAGCATCATTAATAATAGGATGTCCTTCTTTTATCGAAAACTCTTGATCACAAATGTTGCCGGTTTCGTTAAAAATTACCATGACAAAAAATTAATTTCCTGACCCGGATTAGAAAAATTTGAACATTGTCCAATTTTTTTTTTTAAATAATTAAACAATAAAATCGTTTCCTTTCACCAAATTAAATTTATTATAGATTAGAAAACGAAATAGTGATTTAAAATTCGGGCCATATTTTTTACAATATCATATAATATATATACCTATATATGGCAAAGGCCATTCAAGCAGCACCAATTTTTTATCTTTTATCCAGTTATGTATTTAGGACAGTAGTAAAGAAAAAAAAATATTTTCATTCAACAACTTAATTAATTTGAATAATTTATTCAAGAATTTTAAACGGAGTAGGTACTAAATTTAATTTCTACACGACAAACTCGCTTTTATAATATGCTAAGTCACTATAATTACTGTTATTTGTAGGCGTAATTTTTGTTGATAGGTAACCTTTGCGGGAGCTTTCACTAAACTTACGATCAAATTGAAAGTTACTTTAGATACGTAAAAAAATGCGTTAGCAGAGCGTGGTTTCGATCCACGGACCTCTGGGTTATGGGCCCAGCACGCTTCCACTGCGCCACTCTGCTATAGTTTATACAACGAAAATGTTTGTAAATGGCGGACAAGGATTAGTCGTAGAAACATCAATGCTTTACTAATACCATTTTAAATAAAATCATATCATTTTTAGTGTTACGTTTTGTTTACACTTAACATAAACTGTCGAAGACCCTTTTTTTCAGTTTGGAAATAGGTCATTTTCCAGCATAGAATATTGCACACAAATCGTCACAGAAAATATATAATCAAAGTACAACCCTATTAAAAAGTATAAAAACAATAACATACTGCTCTGTTTTTCTAACAGGATATCTTTGTAAGTGTAATTAGTTAATTACTTGAACTTTGTCAAAGCGGAGGCTTCCATGGGCAGAGTCAGTAAAATATAATAAACGACTTCCGGGGTTGTAACTTGTCAATGCTGAACGAAAAGTCAACACGGTCCAATCGCGGAAGTTGTTTTTATCTTACTTTGGTCCTTTTGGAATTTGGCTTGCCTTGCCAGGCTTACCTTCTTTACAAACTTGGGCGATTGAAGTTTGATGTTGCAAGCAAGTTGTTAAACTCCAAATCTGTTCGAGTTATTGCCTTCTTGTCTCATTCTGAATCGACCCAAATCACATTTTCTTTAAGAAGCGTCACAAAATCGACGGGTATGCCCTTGCAACAAGAACTAATAACAATGGTACTACCTTAACCGTAATAATATGTGCATACAAACAACCAAAGAAACAACTTTTTGAAAACGACATATGACCCAGCATCCACACACGCTCTCCAAATAGAAGCCCCAGACGAACCTACTTACTATCCATACAGAAACGACCACGAACCACCAGACATACTGGATATAATCGTCCAAAAAAACTTCAACTAACAAATTTTTCAACAAGTGCTCTCCGAACTCGTCCACATACCCGTCATAATCTCTTTCATACTTTCGCCTGCTAAACACGTTCCGGAGCTGAGACCAATAAACGGACTAGTAAACTGGCACATCTTTAATGCCACAGTCGACCAACAGCTCAACGATCTCCAATCCCCAAAGCAAATCAACCAAACCATCATACACATAACAGAAGTCATCACCTGCAGTGTAAATGCGGCCACAACACCGCAAAATTTCCTGTTACATGGGCTAAAAGTGGTAATAAATTTGACCAATGTCAGAATATCGAGATAAAGGTCACACAATATCATCACAAACTTTTGCATATACTAAAAGTATTTGAACACTGTATTCAAGAACCAATATACATGCATAATATACAGGGTGATTCATTAAGAATGTCCAATCTCTGAACTGTAGATTCCAGACCTCGAAATATGATGATTCTGCCCAACATGCCTTATACAAATATTGATAGTTTCCGAGATACCGGGTGTTTAAAGTTTAAATATGAATTTTGATTTTCGCAATAACTTTCTATTTTTTCACAATTTCTTTTTGAAAATTGGCAGTTTTACCTTTTTTTGCATGAGGATTGCCAATTTGGACTCTAATTTAGCATTGCTAATAGAGGGCGCTAGTTATACTTGGTTGTGTTTAGTAAATCTAAGCAAAAATTTTTTTCGGCTGAACTATTAGCAAACTAATAATAAAATATGGAAAAGCGTTAGATTCTACAAAAAAAAGTTACTCTTGTTTGATTCGTGTAACTCGATCAGTTATCGAGTTATTTGCTTCTAAACAGTTCAATAAATTTTAATTAAAAAAAAAAATTTATTCTCTAAATGTGTAACAACAATAAACTATTATTTATGATCCGTTTTCGCAAAGATCTCTTCATATCAAATAACCCTTGTCTATTATTTTTAATCACATTAATTAATTGTTATTGCGAAAATCAAAATTCATATTTAAACTTTAAACACCCGGTATCTCGGAAACTAGCAATATTTGTATAAGGCATGTTGGGCAGAATCATCATATTTTGAGGTCTGGAATCTACAATTCAGAGATTGGACATTCTTAATGAATCACCCTGTATAGGTAGGTATACACTGGGTTCAAGATAAGGAGGGCCACTATGGGGATTTCGGAAACGGTAAGAGATAGAGTTTCGGTTAAACGGGAGAAAAGTTGTGCAATTTTGAGTTTAGTAAAATGACATTCCTAAACTGACGAAATTGCGAACCGTTCCGAAATTATGCGACAAAAAGCGAATTTTCATGATTTCGTTTTTGACAAATTGTTACTTTGTCGTTGATTTGGAACAAGCTCTTGATATTTGACCCTAAGCCGTAGTACGCGATTGTTGGTTTCAGCAGGATGGTGCACTTGCGCACAATTCACGGGTGGTTAAGGATTACCTTTCAAATAGGTTTGCCGAAAGAGTTTGAAGCACCAATTCTGAAACACCCTGTCCAGCTCTTTCTTCCGATATAACCCAGTTGGATTTTTTTCTTTGAGGGTACATAAGAAATTAGGTTTACAAAGATATTTTTGGAATTGAAGAAGAACTCCGAAGGTTTGTACTTAACGGTAGAAGTAGAAGTAGAAGTAGAATCTAGTAAAAAGTAAAAATATTTAAAAAAATAAAGTTGATGATGGTTACTTGAAAACGAAACGTCGGATTCCAATTTGCTGTATGCCATGTTAAAGTAAGTTATAAAGTACCTGTAGAAGGGGGGAAGGATTCCCGGAGGAGTGGAGGAATGCAAGAGTAGTTCCGGTTTACAAGGGAGGGGAAAGGAACAAAGTGGGAAACTATAGGGGAGTGAGCATTACCAACGCGGGGTATAAGATTTATGCGGAGATATTAAGAGGGAGACTTAAGAAGGAAATAGAGGAAAAGGGGTTAGTGAAGGACTGGCAGGCGCGTTTCAGGGAGGGAAGGCGGACGGTGGATAATATATATGTGATGAAGCAAGTGGTAAATAAGGTGCTGGAAAGGAAAGGGGGGAAAGTGTATGGGATGTTTCTGGACATCAAGGCAGCATTCGATTTTGGACGGAGAAAGGGTTGAGACAGGGATGTCCGTTGAGCCCGAGCCTATTTTCTCTATATATTCGAGATTTGGACGAGGTGTTGCGGGGACATCAAAGGGGTGGAGTGGTGATAGGAAGGATAAAGGTGTGGGTGCTAGCGTATGCGGACGATATAGTAGTGATGGCAGACAGAGAGGAAGAGATGAGGGGGTTAATTGGGGTAATGAAGAGATATTTGGAGGGGAAGAATTTAGAAGTAAATGTGAAAAGACTAAAATGATGGTTTTTCAGAAGAAACGGGGGAGGGGTATAAAGCAAAAGTGGTGGTGGGGTGAGGAGGAATTAGAGGAGTGGAAATACCTAGGGTATGTAGTGCGGTATGACAATAAAAATGGGGCACAGGTGAGGGAATTGGAGAAGAAGGGTAATGGAATAGTGGGGAAAGTGTGGGGTTTGGGGGAAAGAGTGTTTGGGAAGGATATGGAGAAGGGAAGATGGTTGTTTGACAAGTTGGTGAAGAGTGTGATGGGGTATGGAGCGGAGATATGGGGGTGGAAGGAATGGCAAGAAATAGAAAGAATTCAGGAGAAGTATTGGAGATGGACATTAGGGTTGGACAGGGAGACACCAGGGTATATCGTAGGGGAAGAGGTAAAATTAGAGAAAATAAGGATAAGGGCAGGAGCGAGGTCGGTAAAATATGAGGAGATGATCAGAAAGCGGGAAGATATTGTTGGAGTAAAGGAGTGCATGAGAGAGGTGGCAAAAAAACGGATAAGGTATGGGCAGGAAGAGAGAAGACGGTTCTATGAGAGAGTGGGTTATGCGAGGGAAGAGATAGAAGGGAGAAGAGAGGGGGGAAGAGATATGGTGGATGAGTTGGTAAGAAGGGATAAAGATGTGGAAGCACAGGAAAGGAGAGCGAGAATATGTAATGGAAGATATAATGGCGGATATCAGGAAATTATGGAAGGCCGAGTATCTGATGGGAGAAATGGAGTTGAAGGAGAAGAGGATGGTGGCGAGGTTTAGATGTGGAAATGAAGAGAACGAGAATAGATACTGGTGGGAGGACGAGAGAAGGGTGTGTAGAATGTGCGGTAAGGGACGAGAGAGTGTGTGGCATTTGATGAGGGAGTGTGAAGAGCTGAGAGAAGAGGGGAGAGGAATAAAGGTGATTTTAGGTGGGAACGGGTTGGGAGTGGGGTGGATGAAGGGGGTGATGGAGCGAAGGGATAAGCTGAGGCCAAAGAGCCAGGAATAGATTTAGGGTCAGTTGAGGAGAAAGCGATGTTTTTTTTTGTTTTTTTTTTAAATTGAAATTACGTTGTTTACTTAATTAAGTAGTTAATAAGAATGCTTTTGTTTCGATTTTGATTATAACAAAATAAAGGGCTATCTATCTAAGTACCTGTAGAAGCTTCTTTTACTTTTTATTTAACATCAACGACAAAGTAACAATTTCTCAAAAACTAAATCCTGAAAATTCGTTGTTTGTCGCATAACATCGGAACGGTTAGGAATTTCGTCAGTTTAAAAATGTCATTTTACTAAACTCCAAATTGCCCAACTTTTCTCCCATTAAACCGAAATCTCTTACCGTTTCCGAAATCACTATAATAGTGGCTCTCCTTATGATGGATACAGTAACACAGCTCTACAGGTCTTGCACACCTATGGCCTCAAAATTTTTTATTATTCTTTTTCACTTTGATCTGTCCACTTCGAAGTAAAGTGCTAGAATACTACGCAACTCTCCAATCGATTCAATTCAATTGTTTCTCAGTGTTAATTCTAACACGAGTGATACCTACTTTGTTTTATAACGATTTATCTGAGCCTTAAAATTGAAAATAAGTTACAATCGGCTACACTCTACAGGATGGTCCAAAAGTCTGGAACAAAATTGATTATTTCCAAAATACCTAATTAGTTTTGGAAAAATCTCTCGCGCACGTCGATTTTTATTTTTTGTTGGGCACATCCCAAATTTGAAAACAATCGATTAAGGTATAACAAAAAGGCGACCTTTTCAATGCTTCATTGTTTTCCTTTGTGGAATGCGTTTTTACAAATTTGTCAACCAAAAAAACATTTTCGAATTTCAAAAAAGCAATTTTATTTCTGTATCAAAATAGTCAGCTAATGCGTTCCAGAAAGGACGTACAAAAGTGACGCTTTGAAAAGGTCGCCATTTTATTATACCTTAATCGATTGTTTTCAAATTTGGGATTTGAATTACCATTGTTAAGAGCTTTCCAACGATGTGCCACATGATCCCCTTTTCCATTTAAATTTCTTTTACAGAATAGCGTGTGGCCGCCATCTTGAGTTTTCGATAAAAAAATTTTATGCGAGAATGTGCCAAATAAAAAATAAAAATCGACGTGTGTGAGAAATTTTTCCAAAAATAATTATTTTGGAAATTATGAATTTTTTCCAAACTTTTCGACCACCAAGTTGTTCTTATACAAAAATAGCTGAATAGGTGGCGAAAGGGAAAAGGATGGTAGATGTTATCTCAAAATCTATGAAGGTGATGAGTATAAATTCGAGATTACTGCGGGAGTAAATAAAATAGACATTTAGGTAAATGAAGAACGGGGTCAATCGAGAATTTGCCAAGTTCCGTGTTACGTGAATAGCGACAATTCGGAAGCGTTAACATAGGACATTACATAAAAAGCAACGTTATGGGAGTAAGCGAAAACTCATTTGCATGACAATAATTTGCATTTGGAAGTACCATCTCGTAAAACAATTAAGACGGAAAGGGTGCACTGAAACGTAAATAATTTCATTACTTGTTTAAAGTACAAGTTAGACATTATTCGAACTGTACTATCAAGTGATTTCGAAAACTACTTAAGGGGACGTGAATATCGTACTTAAATAGAATGTCATTCATACAGCCACGTGATATCTATAAGCTATAAAGTCCCCTTTTCTTGTTGCGTTATACATTACCATTAATTTGAATTCTAATTGCTATATTAAACAAAAAAGTTGTTTTAATTGGACAGATGTGGTGTGAAGTGATAATCTCGGCGAGAAGCAAAATTCTAAACTTTTCCAACAAAAATAAAGTTATTCAAGGGGAAGTTCGGGTATTCGTAGATAACGTTCCACGATGAAACAGTTGAAATGAATGCGGTTGCATTTCTAAATTCATAAAATGCAAATATGGGAAATTTCTCTTCGCTGGTTTTGAGGTTTTTTAACGCTTGTTATAATTTTAAATATCCTCCCAAATTTTAATGAAAATCGCTGTAACGTGTTAGTAAATATCTACCTCCCCGTTTCCATTTCGTTCATCAAAGGTCCCACTTGAATGTATTTCTCATACGTTATCTTGCAAAATGAAATGTGAGACTGATTAGCGAAAAGAGACTTTGTTAATTGATCGTATCCATATTTAAAAACTTGAATAGGTACCACAGCCAATGGGTGTTCAATAAATTTTAACATAAATGAAATTAGACACGAAATTAACGGTTTAAATTAATAATAGAAAAACAAATAGTCCAAATGGAACAAAACGTAGATTATGGAAAAGTAAATCACAAAACTTTCCCCATACTTGTATATTGAAAGTTGAAAATTAAAAACTTGAAAAATTAAATTAAATATAAAGTGATATGGAAAATACTACCTACATGTTTCGACAAACAGTTTTTGTCATCATCAGGCTAAAATTAGTGGTTAAGCATTAAAACTACAATTTATAACAATACCTACGTATTCAAAATTAGTGTTAAATTTAAAGTAAAACTGTGATGAATGATGAGATTGGGTGCGAGTGAAATGTAAGGTGTTCAAGTTAATAAAAATTGAAATTTCCAAACACCGGAACGAAATATCGATGTAGCTATATGAATTACTAGGGAGGAAGTGGTGCTTTTCCTCTCGCGTACAAGGTTTCATGCCCGAGTCGCAGACGAGGGCCCCAAGAGAAGAAAAGACACTTTACTCCAGTGTAATACATATGATTTTTTCAACGCCTCTAAAAAAACATCTAAGAATTAAAAAAAAGTGATAAGTAATAAAATCAGAACCTAGCATGTAAGTGGTTTTTATGATTGTAACTCATTGTAACCAAGGTAACAGAATAACAAACATTCGGAAAATTGTGCAAATTCAGTTCCTGCAGATATTATGGAAGAGACTAAATTAATGAATTTAAATTGATTACTAGAAAAATCAAGATTGCAGTATGAAAAGGAATACGATATTTTATTGTGTTGGATCAGAGAAAGGACAGTTAAAGGATAATTACAACGATTTAATAAATTTCATATTTTGCTTCCTTAGGGAGGAAAAACAGTTCTTTCGTCACGAAAATGAGGGAGGAAAATTGAATTTCCTAAAAAAGTGTCGAAAAAAACTTTTTTTTTATTGGTGTCCTATTTTATCCTTTTAAACCACGCCCCAGCGTGTTTAAATCGCACTTTTTAAAACGCGCGTGTTTTAAAGTTGCCATGCCAACATCAACAAATTTGAAAAACGTTACGTCAAATAAAATGACAGATTGCAAATTAATTTCCATTTTTCTCATTTCCATGACAACGAAAGGTATACTGATTTCACATACGAATTCAACCATTTCACATTATTAGTTCTTATTTCCATTTTAATACCAGATTTCAAAGTGAACCGATAAAAAAAAATAGCGTAAAGTATTCGTGGATAAATGGTCTTTAAACACTTATGTTTATTGAAAAAATACGAAAGTTCTTCTATTATAGCTAACAACTCGTTTTGTAATAGGAATAACTAATCATTCGAAATTAAACTATGAAAATTCACATACGAACAAAAAACTATTAATTGTGACAACAACAACTACTATTTTTTTTTCATAATAAACAAACTTAAATCTAATAGTCCCTTTTTCTCATAACATACTCCCCCTCCTGAGGAGTCGGTGATGGAGACTTCTCAGAAACCAATACTACAACTCTTGAAATTGGACGTTTGATAAGGCCATACTGCGTCCGAAGGGTTACCACTCGAACAATGCCACTGGCATCCGGATGAACTTCCTCAATTACTGCCTTTGGCCACCTCGCTGGTTTGCTATTATCTTCTTTCAAAATTACCAGATCACCGATTCTGACATTGGGCTTTTGCTTGGACCATTTTGATCGATTTTGAAGATAACATAGGTAATCGGTTCGAAACCCATACCAAAAAGAATCGATGATAGCTCGATTTGATTCACAAAGATCGATTAAATTTTTTAGATCATTTCCATCGTGATCGTTTTCATCTTCGAAACTTATTAGTAGCGAGGGTACCGAGAAGAAAATGAGCAGGAGTTAATACTGAAAAAACTAACTTGGATTCTCGTCGAGAAGAAATAGGACGTGAATTCATGATCGCTTCGATGCGTGTAAAAACTGTCTCGTACTCCTCGTAAGTAAGAACAGCATCTTTGGTAGCTTTCGTAAGATGCTTCTTAGCCACCTTAACCGCAGCTTCCCACAGTCCCCCGTGGTGCGGAGCTCGAGGGGGGATGAAGCACCAATCAATGTTACGTGACGATGCGAAATCTTGTAGCGACGAGTCTTCAAGATTCAGCTTGTTCTTGGCTCCAACAAAATTCAAACCGTTGTCGCTGTAAATTCGGGCCGGAATTCCACGACGACTCATAAAACGTTGTAAGCATTCAATGAACTTTTGTGTTGTTAAGTTAGAAACTATCTCGACATGCACTGATCTGGTAACGAAACATACGAATATCGCCAAATAACTTTTTGTATATCGGTAGGCACGATGTTCGGTACACTTAGTCAAGAAGGGTCCCGCAAAATCAACCCCTACTTTCGAAAATGGGCGAGCGATAGTTACACGATCTGACGGTAAATTAGCCATAATCTGACTTTGCGTTTTAGCACGAATCTGATGACACACCACACAGTTTGCTATCACTGACTTAATTACGTTCGATAAACTATAAACGATATAAAACGACGAGCGCACAATTGCGACGACCTGATTGTAACCCACGTGAAAATAAAACTCGTGAATGTGTTTTACGTACAAATATAATAACCGACTTTTTGCATTAATAACTATCGGGTACTTAACACTTTCAGCATACGGTGAATTCGTAAGACGAGTACGGATGCGGATAATACCGTCGTTACCAATATAAGCGCTTAACGAACTTAAAACGCTCTTCGACTTGACACCTTGACCGTTCCGTAGTGCGCACATTTCTTCGGAAAAATGCTCTTCTTGCGCGAAACGCACGATTACCTCACGCGCGATTTTGCGTTCGACAACTTTTAAACCAGACAAAGAACGGTTATCTACTGATAATTTTAAATTCGATACGAAGCGCACAACGTATGCCATAGTGTTAATCAATCGCAAATAATTTGAAAATCGCGTAAACTCGATGAACGGCATTATAGATGCGCAAACGTGTGCGCACATGCGTCGTAGCTCCGGTAATTCGCTCTCATGCAATACGATTGCCTGAGTTAAACTTCCGATGGCCATCTCTTTCTGTTGCAAAAACGATGGACCATATTTCCACAAATTGTTCTCTAAAAACCGTTGGACGGATAAGCCGCGCGTACCTAAGTCTGCTGGGTTATTTTCGCCGCGCACGTGATGCCATTGACTGGCTGGCAAAATTTCCGTGATTTTCTTGACGCGAGCTGCTACATACGGAAGAAGACGGTCCAGTGGCTGTCGAATCCATCCAAGAACAATCATAGAGTCCGTAAAAGCCACCACGTTCTCCCGAGGAACGTCCAAATTTTGCGCAACGCGATCGAGTAACCGCGCAAGCAGTAGAGCACCTTCCAGTTCGAGTCGAGGAATCGTTAGTAACTTCAATGGCGCTACCCTTGATTTGGCGCAAACAAGGCTCACAGAAACGCTGTCTTCATCGAAACATTGAAGATAGGCAACCGCGCAATACGCCTTTTCAGAAGCGTCTGAGAAACCAACTAAACGAGTTTGTCTATTTTCCAACTTTGAATACCTTCTTTCGATTGAAAACTGACTTAGACGCTCTAATTCGTAGTAGTAACGACTAAACTTGTCAACAAGGTTAGGGTCGATCGGATCGTCCCAGCCGATGTTCAGCTTCCACATATCTTGAATCAAAATCTTCGCGTTGATAGTAACCGGAACAAAAAAACCAAGTGGATCGAAGAGAGAAGACGCTCTACTCAAAATCTCTCTCTTCGTAAGGACGGGTGGAAGCGTCGAACTCGATATCTTCACACCGAAAGCGTCGGACGTCGGTGACCATATGAGTCCCAGTAACGCTACAGCTTCGTCGGAATTCAAAGTTAGTGTACGATTTTTCTCAACTATTTCGGGGGGCAACGATGCAAGAAATTCGTCGGAATTACTTGTATACTTTCGCAATGGAAATTTTGCTTTTTCGAGCGCTTTGTGTATTTTCAATTGTAAGCGCATAGCGGAGAGCACTGAATCGGATCCGGTCATTAAATCGTCCATATAAAAATCCCGTTCGATTACAGCCGCAGCATGAGGTTCGAATAAGGCCAATTCGCGAGCAAGATCAACTAAGCATTGCGTTGCCAAGAATGACGCAGGTGCGGTACCATAAGTTACGGTGGTCAATTCGTATTCGCGTACTTCTTCATTTGGATTCTCGCGCCAAAGAATGCGCTGAAGTGGAAAATCCTCTTCACAGACAGCAACCTGCCGATACATTTTTTCGATATCGGCACAAAACGCAACTGCGTGAGCTCGAAAGCGCACGAGGATATCGAATAGATCGCTCTGGACCTTCGGCCCGATTTTCAAAATGTCGTTAAGTGATGGACCATTCAACGTCTTGGCCGATGCGTTGAAGACCACGCGTAACTTGGTGGTGGTGCTTGTAGGACGCAACACGGCACGGTGTGGGATGTAGTACGATATCGACGCTACATCATTATGTGATACGGGCCGCATATGTCCAAGTTTTTCGTATTCTCGCATAAAAGAAACATAGGCGTCCTTAACTTCGCTTGTAGTTGTGCGTTCCATCCACCGAAGCGCATTGAGAGCACGAATACGCGACTCACCGAGCTCAAACCGACTTCTTTTTAACGGTAAACGCACCGAAAACCGACCATCGTGCAAGCGCACAGTAGTACGTTTAAAGTGCTCAACGCATTCGTTCGTTTCGTCAATTTTCTCGGAAGATAATTCTTCGATTTTCCAAAGTCTTTCTAACTTTCGATCAACTTCCGCGACGGTAACATACGAGTTTAAACAAACGTGATGACAAAATGCCATGCCAGTAGGACCGCTTCCATAAAATACCCAACCAAAAATCGTGTTCTGGAAGGCTAAACCATCGATTACTTCACCAGCGCCAATGAAGCATCCTGCGACGTCGTCTGCGCCCAAAATAATGTCTATTGTATTATACGGAAGACGATCTTCTCCTAACTGAAGTTCGACAACTTTGCCCTGTGCAAAGCACACCATGTCTGACGTTATTTTGTATGAAAATTGAGGTGCAACACTAGCGACAATATGTTTTCCCATTCCATTGAATCGGGATCGTAGATAGAGCGTACAGCTTTTTGCGCAAAAAACAGAAGAATCGCCAACACCAACCACGTTTACTCCCCCATCCTCTAGTTCACTAGACAAACCATAATAACGTACGAAGCGCTCACTCAGTAGGGTAACCTGAGAAGCCATGTCGAATAGGATGCGCGCCTTCACAAACTTCTGACGCACTTTTACCATCGCTACTGCTGTTGGTAACAAAACTACTCTGTTCGAAGACACTGCGAATGACGTAGCGTTACAAAAAGTCGACCGATTGTGCGATTGAGTTTGCGATTGAGGATCGGTTACTAGAACTTGAGTTGTTGGTTGCATGCCAAGATTTGTTGACGGGCGGTCGTTACGATAGCTTCGACGATTTTGATCACGATGTAAAAAAGTATGGTGCGCATCGCCACACACCTTACATTTGGACCGCTCCAGATTCGGACACGAGCCCGCGATATGGTCCAAACCGAAACAAACTAAACACAACTTATTTTTTCTTATAGTCTCGTACCTTGCTAAAGCGTCTTTGCCTTTAAAAACAGAACAGTCAATCAATTTATGCGATTCTGGACATTCATAACACTTCGTAGTGCGTCCCGAAGGCACTGACTGGCTCGTTGAGTTTCGCTGCGCCGATTGCGCAAACGACGACTTCGTTTTTTCCGAAGAGGGAGTGGTACGCTCCTCCACCGTAAACGCACGATTTTCGAGAAATGTTTTGAGTGACTGGTAAGATGGAAATTTCATGTTATTCGTAACAGAATTTTCCCAGTCTCTCTTCGTAGCATCGTCCAACCGAGACGACACCCAATAACAAATTAGAGTCGACCACGAATCTGTAGGTTCTCCAGTATTCCTCAGTCCGCGCTGGATAGCGTCGACACGATCCAGCAAAGTACGTACTCCGTTTTCCGAAGTCAATTTTTTGATCGCGAAAAAGTCGTTTAAAAATTTTCGAATCATAGCCCGTTTATTTTCGTACCGGCGGACGACGGCGTCCCATGTGGTCTCATACGATTCAGCATCTAAAGGAAGATCCCGAATAATACTAGCAGCATCACCGACTAGAGCTGCTTTTAAATAATGAAGCTTTTGCACGGGAAGTAACTCGGCAACATTATGAACAGTAGCCTCGAAGTGAGCTTTAAAATCGAGGAATTTGCTCACATCCCCGTTGAACTTAGGTAATTCAATACGGGGTAATCTAGAAAAGTTACTTACTGCTGACGTGGGTAAAAAATCGCTAAGTCGAGATCCAGTCGCAGTCGCGGCCGGAATACGATTATTATTTGCCAATCGAAAAGCAGTTACCACGTTAGTATATGTTTTTCGATGATCTGCCAACTGCTCAATAATTTCATTTTCTTTCTCCTCATCTTCCGGACCACAAGACTGGCCTAAACGATTTAAAACTTCTCTATATTGTTTGCCGGTTTCTAAAAAAAAATCATAGCTCGTTTGAATGGTCGAAAAGTCGATTTGTGATGCAGGCATCTTTAATGATTCCAATATCTCCACTGCTTCACGGACAAAATTCCGTTTTAAGAAACGATACTGGCGATCCATTTCTTCAGTCATTATGAAAAACTACCTTTAAAATTTAAACACACACTTCCCGGGTTTCGGCACCAAAATGTTTATTGAAAAAATACGAAAGTTCTTCTATTATAGCTAACAACTCGTTTTGTAATAGGAATAACTAATCATTCGAAATTAAACTATGAAAATTCACATACGAACAAAAAACTATTAATTGTGACAACAACTACTACTTTTTTTTCATAATAAACAAACTTAAATCTAATAGTCCCTTTTTCTCATAACAACTTACTCTATTTCAAGCGCTCGGCTGCGCCGTCGTGCATGAAAACTCGCGCGTGTTTTAAAGACCTGTTTATCCACTTATACTTTAATATACTATTTGTAGGAAATTTTACCTACTTACATAAGCCAGAAGGTGTGAAATAATGATTGGATCAAACTGGATCAAAAGCGTCAAATCCACGTTCGCCGTTAATTGCTTGCAAATGTTTAGTGCCTATTTCATCAGTTCATGTATGGTTTTTGATTAAGCTTATCTTAACTCTTAATTAGACTAATGTAGGTAGTTCAAATGTTATGAAGTTGGTTGCTTAACGTAAAGCTGAAAATTTGCATCATATCTTATTCAATGATCTCTTCAATGTATAACTGGTACCTGGATTACAAACTTCTGGCACCCAGGAAAATCATTATTTTAGGTCAATAAAAAGGGGACCAAACTAAAGATCAAAAAGGGCTCCCTCCATTCGATTCATTCATCTACCGCTATTACCTGTTGTTGTGAATTAAATGTTAATATACCTACCTATTCAACGAAATATCAAAGGATCCTCGGCGTTTCGACCAGTTATTTTCATGAATTTTTACATGTCTTGCTTAAAAAGCATGTGGCAGTCTAAAATGTATGAAATTCTGTTACTCAGGATCAATTTGGACGTGTTGATCTGGGTGACGGATGGGTGTTGTATTGAATAGTTACACATCCAAAGACCATAAGCTTATAATCATGCAGAAGTTCGAATTCGAATTCACACGAATTGTCTCTGTTGACCTAGGCACCGAATAATCAATTTTTTTCTTGATTGACCGCTTATAAAAACAGAATCTGGTGATCCTTTATGACACAGAAAATAGGTACAATATTTTTAATTTAATACGTACAGAGTTAAGGATTATCTACATAATCTTGTTTTGGATAGTCATTATGGGTATAATTTCATCTCTTGCAATGAGAAAAAATGATGAAGATCTAAATATCTACATCTATATTGAATTACATCTAATTTACGCCCTCAAGGAAATTGGTTTAATAGATTGGCGGCCCATGAAGTGGAAGAAATGAGCACCAAACCATCTGTGGATTATTTGCACCCTTACTGTTCCACATTTGCATATAGGTCATCAAGTAGTTTGTTGATAAATTCTTTCCAAGCGTGAACGACTTATTCGTCCACATCCAAACGGAACCAAACCACGGCGTAATGCAGGTAGCCGCCATCTAAAACTGTGCAGACACCTTCGCTACATGACTCTGTAGCAGAGAACTGGGGAAATTGTCGAAACACTGACTTTATAGTCTTACGCAGCGGATTTTCCTTTAATGGCACAACAGATGATTTTAAACTTACCTAATCACTTCTATAGTTTCAGTTTCCATTCGCATGAACAACTGCTACGGATTCATCGGGATAACTTCTAAACGGATTGCGATACCAACATACTAACGATTTCAAGTAGCTTCATGTGGTGGTACTATATTTCCAGATTCAAGTCTCCTAACGAGACCCTGATCATTTTATAAATAGTTTCACTATGGATCTCTTTCGCGGAGTGCAAGACGCGCTTTACGAATAATCATTAAAAAACGACCAAGTAGATCGAATGTATTATTATGAGGAAACGATCCTTCCGTTCCGTAAGACCTTTAAATCATCCCCTTGGCGATTTGCAATGTAAAAATAAGCAACAGTATTTGAGCGCCCCTGTCCTGAAATGCGCGTGTACTGGAATCATGCTTTCCACACATGTCGAAAATACTGATCGACATGGTAAAACCAATGAACCCAAGAAAAAAATAAGGTGAAGAACCACCAAGTCAGATGCTTCCAATATTCATCCCTTTTGGAAGTTAATGGTGCCACCGTTTCTCCGTCGCACTCACGCGTAGGTGCGATTTTGAATTGATTGTTCGTTTTACCCTGAAGTAGGAGGCTGCCACAATTTCAGAAGGAACTGTATAATACGTAGCGCTAAACAAATATCATTTATCACATCACGCAGCCACTAATATGATTCGCATTGGCATTCATCCCATGATTGCTGCGATTATAATTTTTCTGAAATGTTGGTCATATTATTACGTTCTCTTCATAAGGGGGCAGGGTATTTCTTCCCACCATTTGAGAATGTGGTTCAATAAAACAAGATCAATCTACGATACCTTATTTACGTACAAACGTTTTGAAGCACAACAGCTCTCAATGTGTCTTCTCGTCATTCACATCATGCTTTAATGAGAATTTGAGACCCCTATGTTATTATGCGAAGAAAAGGGAAGCAGAAGACACGAATGTCAATGTTTTGCTTCTGTAGTTATAAGATCGACACTCTTTACGGTGTTTTGCGATAATTTTGGTTGCCGTCCCCTATGTGTATTGCATTCTCTATGTTTTCAGTTGAAGAAACATGTTATCGTGGAAGGTCCAGAGATATTTATAAAAAGCATTTGGTTATCCTCGCATAGGCTAACGAACTGAGCTCTGCTGGCGACGTCGAAGGGTGCACTATAGCAAATTTTTTGTACCGTATGTTCTTATTCCCCTTTACAACTTGTTCATACTTCTCTTCACTATTTTTCTTCTTTCTTCTTCGAGACCTCCATTAATTCTTGACCACAGCCACCATCTCATTATCGCTACTTCCCCTTATTCATACCAGCCCTATCTCTTTTCCCATGAATCTAAAGTACGTTTAAATAAAACGGCTTCTATAGACCTCATAACGTCATCCAAGCCATCACAGACGCGACAAAAACCTGAAGCTTTTGAAAGAGGAAGCGACGTAACCATGTCCGGTAAAGACTCCGGCAACATGGATCCTCCTAATTAGACAAGTGTAGCGACACGCACCGTCTCGTCGTATGTATGGGCAGCAAGGTGTTCCAATTATGCTTTCAGGTTTACCCCCTTTCAGGCTGTTGTTAAGCGCAATACCTAGATATTTGACTGACTCCAAAAACTGGAAACATATTTGGAAGAGCAGAGGAGCTTGAAAACCCCCTATCCTCCGTTCCCTTGTATAGAGAGCCATCTACGTCTTTATCACGTTATGAAAAGTGATGTCCATTATCCCATCGGGAGTGAAGGCGACTGCTTCGCTGACAAGATAAGGTGTAGTGGTGTCTCCAGAAAAGTCAGTGTTTCTTAGTACCCTAGTTGTCTCCGAGAGGTTATCCCTATAGAATAACCATCACCTTTTCTGTGGTTAGCTGGATTACAGTGTGGATCCTTTGTCAGTACTTTATTTAGGCGAGATGTAGAGGAGGAAAATTCTAATAGTCGCAAACGCTCTTTGATGGCTCTCCTCGACGCCTCTTAATATCCTTCTTATATCGTACAGTTTGCCTATTTCGGTTTCCTTCTTAAAGGGTATAGTGATACTGATAAATTATATAAAAATAACTCTTCATATTTATCTCAGTCACTATTTCCTTCTGCAGAAAAAATGTTGTATTAATAAAATCCATAGTATTCATGTAACAAAAGTATTCAGTTCATTGTTACAGTAAAAATTAGTTTTGTTATCCGGTTTTATCAAATTGGCCATAGTAATTTCTTAATTTGAATCAATATTTTTTTCAAATAATGTTACACATACCCACTTCAGTACTTTTGTGAGGTAATATAAAGCTAAATTTTCAATATTTACGATTGCGGTACTTTTATATACATCTAGTAACTGTATACAGCCTATTTGTCAACATTATGACTTTATTTAGTACTGTTTGATATACCTTGTCTTTCAGATTGTTTCCAACTAAAACTATCCTCCTGCTCTTGTATACCATAATTTACAAAAATGTAAGGTTCCAAGTAACCATAAACCATTTAAAAAAAGGACAAATGGTAGTAACGAAACTTCATCTGAAATGGAAGACACTGCTCTTTTGGGAAATTTTCCGGACTTTCAGTATAACAGCTGGAAGTGGCGATAACGTTTATGTGAAATGAGTATCGTTAAATCTTATGTGGAGTTCTACAATTATTGTTAAGGCCTCCGTGCGAAGATATCGCGCAAAATTCACTTTTACTTAATTAATTACGTCGAACTTGAGAAATATCACGATTTGTTACCCTCTTCTATTCGCCTTTCATCGTAAACGTTTCAGTTTTCAGTCAAGATTTTTTATTAACGTGCACGCTGCGCAATAAAATTTTGAAGTGTGAAAACGGTCACAAGTTTTAATTTCCTTAAAAAAAAGGGAAGAAGGTACCTAATACGGACAATTTGGAAGTTTATTTGAAGTGGAAATCTTTTCTGTGCGATTTTTCAATTTTAACGTTTATATAAATTTCGTATTTCTTTTAAGTAGAAAAAAAGATAAATAAGAAACGTATGTATTTTATCGTTTATCTAGTGAAAAATTCTCGCTTCGTTTCACTCGTTCCTTTTTTAAATCTTGCTCGAATTGAAAATTGAATCGAAGACAAAAAAAATACCTTATTCCAATTAGTGCAATTGCATCTCTAGTATTATTTGCTAAATAAGGGCTGCTGGTGTGTTAGCTTATTTAGCAAATGTATTATTCTTGAACGCTTGTAAACGTGTAATGGTGGAACTGCATTAGTTAATTAAAACTGCATTTGGTTAATAGTACGACATACCCTTCATTGTAACATTAACGTCTTGCGCACACCTGCTAAATTGCAATTGATTTTCTCTCGTTAAATATTTCGTATGAGACCGAAATGATTGTTCTTCTGTGAGTATATGTGACTCAATTAATGCAAAACTAATAGCTCTAGATACATCGAGACGAGCGCCATTTGTTCATCTGCTGTAAGAATTGGCAGCATTAGGGAAATACGCGTTTTCCTATTTTTCTTTTAATATAAATACCAAATGAACATCACACCCCAGACTGAAACAAGTAAAATATTTATACAACGCACGGGATTATGTTTTACGTAGCATTTTCAACTTATTATTTTCAGATTTTCTGTTTAATGTCAATCGTATGGTGTCAGGTCTATATGGGGGTGACGAAACGGTTTCCAATGCACTACTCTGTTTAGTAAAATGAGCATAGAATGGATGCTCGTTGTGGTGGAGGATAACGCATTTGATGGATTGCTTGCTAATGGTAAGAAGCAGTAATAATGCATTTTTTTTTAAATCAACTGCAACATGATGCCAAAAGAGGCTCGCCATAATTTTTTTCTGTTGAAGGGTACCTTTTTGGCTGTCGAGGCTTTTCGAAGTTGTGTGTCGCCATTCCATATTTGTCTCTTCTCTTGGATTCGGGAGTGAAATAGTAAACTCAACTTTCATCGTACGTTTACAACGGAGAAGGAGAGCAGTTGGCACCTCAACCCGAATTTGTTTTTGAGCGTTGGTAAGGCACCCATCTTGCGCAAACTTTAACTGCTTATGAACAATGTGTTCGGCACTTCCCGTACTTATCCTAATAGATCATGAGATTTCCCGTATAGAAATATCTGAGATTCCCTTCATAATTAGTAATGGTTGACACCGCACTTTTTGATTTTACTTATAGCTACCTCGGTTCTCCTAAGGTAAGTGTGTTTTTCTTTCGTCCGGGTAATGCAGGTTCGAATTCGGCTAAGGTAGCCGTTTTTTCTAAGCTGAGAAAAACTGAAACACTAAAATCGGAGGTCCTGTGTCGACACGATGATCGGAACGATAAAGATCCCTGGTTGAAAGTGGAATTCCCTCAGTCAGGAAAAATTCTAGTAATAACCAAAGCAGTTGATGCGCGTGGAGATGCTTGGAAATCCGCTGTTCCTAGATCTTGGTCCAAAATATAAACATAAACATAAACTAGTAAGGCTCTTTTGACTTTTTTAAAATTCGGCACTTATCAAACAAATCGACGATTTAGATACAAAACCCCCTTCCCTTCTCTTTCTATATACTCATTGTCTGTTTTCTTATTGGAATCCTTTTTAGCCTAGGCATGTTGTTTTTTATGGGTGTCAAGGGGCTAACCTGAAGACTCAACTTGGAAGCGGAATTGGCGTGATAAATATTCCCCGGACTACAAGATTCGCCCAGTTCCCATCCACATTACCAAAGGCAAGTTCTGGATTGTGGATTACGAAAGGAGGGTGGGCATAGTCCACGCGTACATAGGCCTTGAGTTCGGGCACTTTGTACTACCTCCTTAACTTGAGTCGTCCGACCCCGCAACGTCTTACAAGACATTCCACACGTGAGATGTACCTGAGGATGCCGCAAGGAGAAGCGGCTCCAATCACGGCCATGTCTGGTCCTCTCAGTTGAACAAGTGCGCGACATTCGGATACCAACCTAGAGGTAATTTTACAACGACCAATTGCTTGCAGGAGAGCGCTGCTGTCACTGGACATTCTAGTACTTTTGTTCCTTATGTTATGCATAAGAACTTTTCTTGCGTTAATTCCACCAATTCTCACTGGAATACATTAGAAAATCTGCCTAGTGGTTGGGTGATATAGATGTTCAATTCTTTGGAGTAAATACCAGTACCTGTTCCTTCCATTGTTTTAGATCCATCCGTGAAGATGAATATGTCAGGGTGCGACGCCGCTTCCGGATGTAAGAAGATGTGGTAGTTTTTCCCTAATATAAGTGAAGAAAGGGATGAATCGCTTAACTGCCTCGCTCGGAATTCGAGAGTGGCCCATCTCAATACCTCTGCTATTTAACAATCTTTTAATTTTCAATCATAAGGCTGTCCACATGACCTGCTCTCTCACGTGTAGATCTAATGGAAGTAGAGCTAGAAGGCCTTCCATGACGGCTGTGGTTCGCATCAAAGGCAGAGAGAGAGTATTCCCTTTTCTTAATAATCAAACTCACGGCAATGCTCCTTTTGTGAAGAAGCCGCCAAACCCTCATATTAAGATAAGGATAGGCCCTCCTCAGAATCCTCGGGATGAGCCACGGAAGAAATGCGGAATTTTACTCGTAAATCTTACCCGTCTGAAGCAACAAGTATCTGCTGGTTCTCATCTGATCTTCCAGTTCCAGTGTAAGGTCCTTTGCCGTTAAATTTGCTCCGTTTTCAGAATACACCACATCTGGTTGATCGTGACATACATTTGGCCAAACTCGTCAGTGGAAAACGAAGAAACACCAGATGAATTGCTTGTAACATTGAGCGTGTGATTAGGGCAAACCAACGTCTTTGTTTATGTTTTAGGTGTAGTTGTCCTTCAAAATATACTCCAATTATCTCGATCTTGATTAACAGGAGGTGGTGGCGGTATTACTCGTACTATTAATGATGACTGATCCATTTTGTAATTGTTTTACGTTACTTTTACACTGATTGGAAAGTATTGTGCATGAAGGTTATAATTATTTTCCGTTTCACCATCTTTCTAATTATTTGAACATTTGTATTTTGTATTTAACTTGTCTCTTGCTTTGTCGATTCCTGATTCTGCAAATTGGATATTTGTTGCACACTCCATTTCAATTTTAAGGAACTTCATCAGGCCACACAATTTTTCCTTTCCTTGCGTTATGTGCGTTATATCATTGACTTTCTACACTATAGATAAACGGTGAGATAGGGAAAAGTGAAAGCTATTATTTAGTGAATTTTTGCGTTAAATAGGAAACTTGTTATACACACTGGAATGCAAATTTTATTGATTTTGTCAGTATGGAACGTCATTACATAAAGGCACCATCAGCTTAATGACGTTTCATTCACACTTGTTATGATGGTGACGATGTCACATACCTATTCCCACCTACATAGTTTATTCGAAAAATGTGTTTATGAATTCATCGCAATACGTTCATTTTTTTAACACCAACAAATCAATGTTTAAAATTTGTTTTTTGAAAAAACCTTACCTCATCGGCGTCGAATCACGAAAAGATTATTTGTTTTTTGGAATCCGTGGAAATGTTTAATTTTGTTTAAGTTAAAAATGAGATGTTCATTTTATTTTGTTGCAGCTTAACGCTATCCCTTTCCGGGAATTACAAATCCGTTTGCCGGGGTGGTTAAGTCCCCACATAATACATTTCACATGTCACTTCATCTTTCCTACTCATTTCTCCTCTTCTTTCTTATCCTGTTTTCTCATCAGTCATCACCCTTTCCCGTTGCTGTCCTTCATTCCTCTTTGAGTTATATTACCTTGTGTTTTTGTTTTTTTATGAGTCTATACAGTATATTTTTGATTCATTTTTCCTGTTACATGTTTCTATCTCCTGCATTTTTTCGTCATCCATTTGTTCTTTTTGCTCTTGTACATCTTATCACCTTCTCTAAAGCATTTTTTGATCTTCTTCCTTCCTTCCTTCCTTACTCTCAAATTGAGAGCGTGATAGACAATTTTTAGAACCAACATCACTCCGTTTTTCATGAATCCTGTGCGCAAATCTCAACAAAAATTCTCCGAAAATATCTGGAAAAATCCGGGACGAATTACTCTAGCGGGAAAAGTCCGCGAGAACATCTTATTTTCTTCTTCTTTTTTTTAAATTAAAATCTCGATAATAAAAAATATTTTAAAAACACTCTGACTTAGAGGACTTGGCTTAATTCAAGAGGTGCAAAACGCAAAGGAGGAATTTTCTCATGGACTTTCCCCGCTAGAGCATTTCCTCCCGGATTTTTCAAGACATTTCGGGAGAATTTTTATTGAGATTTGCGCCCACGATTCAAAAACAACGGAGGAGTATTTTTACATGTTGAAAAGTCCTCTAAAAAATCTAAGGTTATCCTTAAGTAAATACGGTGGTGAAATTTATGCGGTTTGAAATGGAAATATGTACAAAAATATCGGACAGGACACCAACAAATAAAACTACAGCAGAAAATGTTTCAAAGCAAATTCATGAAAGAAGCGTAAATAAAGAGATTGAATTGCAGGTGTTGTTTTGTAACAGCACTGCAATTTCTATTGATTTTATCATAGTACGCAAAGAACGTAGTATACGTTCTGTGATCGTAGTAAGTAACTGTATTTCTTGTAACGTTATCAGAATATAGGACGGGCGCTAACGTAAACATGACGTACATTTATGACGTATATTTATATAACGAGAGTGGCGCTGTGAAGATTTGGTGGCACATCTCCGAACTAACACTTTCACAGCTCCGATATTTGTCGGGAATTTATAACATTGCACCGTTTGTCTATAGTGTAGAAAGTCAATGGTTATATGTACCATTCGTGGAGTAGAAAATGTTACACAATGAGTTATAACATGGCAACATAAGTACTTCTAACTGGTGGCTCCAAATGTGTACAAGGATTGCAGCTGTGGTTCCAGTATATGCTAAATGATAGCAATCGGCAGTCTTTTTTTCTCTGTTGGTCGGTTGAGAACAATAGACATCATCGGAGGCGAATCACTCCTTTAGATGTCCCTTGCATTTCGCACCCTTTCAACTTCTACACTCCTTTATTGTGACCTGTACCAGGTACTGAAACTTAACTTTATCTGACCTGACAACACCATATTGTCCTCATGGATTTCCTTAAATTGATAACAAAAATTTAGCCACCCTCCTCGTACTATTTCTGCTCAAATTTTGAAAATGTGTATGATTTCCACGAAGGGTACAAATCAAGTCCAGTGATAGTACGTTTATTGTTATAATATATTCACAATGCATTTTGGGTTAGTGTTAGTACATCATTATGTGTAACCTGATCGGAATTCCTACTCTCTTCACCTCTTGTTTAGTGTTTGGAGTTATTTCGACGAAGAGCAGCACGAGCAGCCTTTTGAGAAGCCATTATACTTAAAGACAATTACATTAATTCATCCTATTTTTAGAAATAGCATGTCTCCATCTTGTCTTTACAAGGGAAGCCGAAAATGTGATGACTTACAAACGTACCCTAATTAATAGTATTTTAAGAACCTGTCAAAGTGAGATGAGAGACGAGATTTTAGACGGCACGAGACTGTAATAAAGAGAGCATCGATATCCTGAAATTGGCCTATTTCATTGATTTAGTCTTGAACTATACAAATTTGAACAAAAAATGATATAAGTTCAATATTCATCAGCATATCTATTGAAAGAAAAATGATATGAAAAAGGTTTAGGTTAATTTTCAATATAAAAGGGATTCCTGATCTTCCCAAAGGAATCAAGATTGTAGCGACTTCACGCACCTTTCATTGCGTGAGTATAAGCTTTTCATTATTGACTAACCAGGAGTTGCTTGTATCTTTTATATAACTGGTCCTTTGATACATATAAAGCAAATCAATTTTATTCCGGAACTTTTCTCTAAATGTAAGTTCATAAAATTACGTAATGAATTCAAATTAGTTGTAATTGCGAGTAAACTTAATTGGATCAACTTAAAATCAAAAGGCGTTTAAGTAACTTTTTAAATCAGAAATTGTATATAACGCAAAAAATTTTAATTAAAACTTGCTATTCATAATTAAATTTTCATAATGCATTCTAAACCGTATTACATTTTTGTGGTTTTATCAGCATTCAGAGCCAGTGGCAATAAAAGACAACGCCCTCGTGAAATACGACCACACTTTTGCTTTTAATACTTCTTTTGATAGCCATCCTTAACAGTTCTCGATGCCGAACAATAATTTTTATTACGTATCATTTTCCAAATCCCACACAACAAAGTGTTTAAGCTTCCATTTACCACTTTTTATATTCCCTTCAGGTATTAACCGAAATGTAATGGTAAATGATCTTGAAAGGGCTCGACTTTTCGATACGTTAACTAATAAAGAATATGGTCTAAGTAGGAAAGGCGAGATAACTTTACTCCAAACCCCAATTTCACATTCTTGGAAAAATTGAGAAGATGTAAGCAGATTTATAGCCACTTAGGGAACGGCCTATCTCTCGCACTCCTTTTCATCCCCTGTTCTACTAGCGACGGATATTATCTGATATCCAGACGGATCGATCAGTCCTTATGCATATTACCTAAAACTCTGACATCTTATTGACGTTATAATCTTATTTGTTAACATTATTAGCTTAATAGCTATCTATTTTCCTCAGTTTCCCCCCGCCCCCTTCTCATTTTTTTCTTTAATGCTATTACAAACAACACAAAATGGTTTCATTTAATGTTATGAGATATATAAATATGAAATATATAAGAAAGTGGAAGTAAATGGGGAAACGGGATATGATAAACTGACACCGAAAAGATATAAGTAAGAAATATAGCGGTGGTCGAGCGCATCTGCGTTCCTTGAAACCTTCTGCATAGAAGTCACGTGCGTCTTTCTACGCGCGTCATTCCAATACAGAAAAGTATAAATTCGATCAGGTTTATATTAAAAAAAAACTTACATATATCATAAGGCGCGTTTGACCTATAATGTTAACAAACAATAATAAACGGTTAAAGTTTATGAAATATGGCTGTAAGTTTTGCTTTCCTCAAAGTTCCTCAGAATCAAAACACTTCGATATTACATTTTTTTTATATTTCTTGCTCGCTTTGAATTGATGCATAAATATGAGGCACTTTGTCGTGGTTTTTCGTTTGATAGGAGCAGTCGGTAGAAATTTATCGGACGATATTTCAAAAAAAAACGGAGTCGTATGCGGTAATATGGCCTAAGTACATTTTCTATTAATTTAAATAATTACTCTATAGATTACGTTTCACATATTATGATCGAAAACACTTGCGAGGGTGTTCTTTTTATATGTATACGTAGCCCAATGCAGAATGATTGAGATTTTTAAGATTGTCAATTGATGAAATTGTAATTCTTTAACGGTTGAGTAATTTGGACACGCAAAGGTAGGTGACTGTTTACAAAATTTCAGTCCGCTACGTTTCCGGAGTGTTTTCAACAGTAGACAAATGAACACTCAAGCATTTTACAGTAACCTTCAATCTGTTTCCAGGCAGATTACGAAATACTCCAAAAAATTCAAAAGGTTATGGCCACAAGCTACGAAAATGGAAGACGAACTATGGAACTTAGAACGTACAAAGGTTTAATCGAAAATTTCCATAACCGTGTGACGAATTTACAAAGATACCATCGACGTACCTATACCGGACTTTGGACTGTTGGTGAAGAGATTCCAGAGCGACAGATTCGAAAGAGTCCATGAAGATGTCAGCTACCACCAGTGAGAGCGGAGCACACATGACAACGCCAGAAACTTTTACATAAGACTTTCCACGGAACTGAAAATAAATTTTCCCTTTTCATTTCTTGATCAAGGTAACTAATTCGACGTCCTTATCTTTATCCTTCAGAATTTCCTCAAAGATGATAAGAAAATACTTGATGGTAAATAAGGAAGTAACATAGAAGCGGACCAGAAGATCTTGAGGATCCAAGCGAAGATGGGAGATGAATTAAATGAAATGAAATGACCGGAAGTCAGAATGTGTGATGCGACCTGTGAAATCCTTAAAATAATTGCCCACATACTCAGCTGACTATGGGACGAAGAGGAATTCCTTGCTTGTAAATTTTAGGAAGGCCGTACAACCTCGGCGGTTAGAGACAAAACGACCTTGGACATACTTGGGAAGAGTAGCCGAGACCTCTCGTTCAATTTTGGACGTGGGATTGCGAGGAATGATGACGTAGGTATCTTCTTTAAGATGATCTTGGATCCAGTATGACTGTAACGTTACCTTTATCTGCAGAAATTATGACCAAATTGGAATTACTGCAAAGATTTCTAAGCGCAGCATATTCCCAGCAGTTGATGTTGGATTTAGGGGTTCTAGACGAATTCAACACCTTTGATGTTTGAATGGGATCGGCAATCTCTCTGGGATGTGTGTAGATGGAAGCTTCAACAGCAGTAACGATGTCTTCCTTGGGAACCTTAGTGGGAGTGACAGCGAAGTTTAAAACTGTCGACACCATGGTCGTCAGGAGTTAGGGTGTAAGAGGACAATTTTCCTTGGGATGGGACTTAGTGGCTGATGATGAAGGTTTTTGGACTGAAGGTTTTGGAACTTTTTGAGGTGCGTTTGGGTTGTTAATTCCAAAGTGACCAGCGATTGCTCAAAGAAATTCTATCGAAATTAGTCCAATGGTATGCAGAGAGGGTGTTTGAGAGTTCCAGGTGAAGAAATAGAAGTTCTTTGGGCAAAGAATCGAGTTCTTTCCTAGTTTGTTGAATGCGTCCTCGCACACGATGAAGCATAGATTGCGAAGACCTGGTTTGTAAGTGAAATTTGATTTTAAGAAAGGAAGGAATTACCTTGTGGTGAACGAAACGAGAGAGTAAGAGTGCACAATAACTTGGAAATTTTGTGACGGAGTTTAGAAAACCGGATAACCTTAGAAGAGATAGTCTCAATGTCAGAGCGGAGGATTTCCGAGGTAGAACTGTATATCAATGTTGAAAGAGTCAATGTTTCGCCCCCTTTCGTCATCAGGACAAAAATAAAAACAACAATCAAAATAAAATATAAGGTAAAACATTCCTACCAAATGCTCCAACGGGAACAACACACACTAGTACTACACTGAACTGCATACGCTGGAACACTAAAAAGAGAAAGCTAAACCTGGCTTCAGTCAGGAGAAAATGACACATCAGCCAATAGGATAACAGATGGTCGCGATAAGAAAATGATCTTCTAAATCTACAATATTGTTAGAAAAATGGGTATAAAAAAAAGCTCACATTAACTGTTTCAATCTATCACAGAGCAACGCAATCTCCAATTTTACAGAACTTGTCGTCTATCCTCTTTATGTTCGTTTTCCCTTAGGGATCACTTTGTAGATGTAATCAAATGCATGCAAAGTGAACGAATAGTCCGGGAGCCAGCGACCTTTTCTAATGACCAATACCGCAAAAGCTGAAAATTTTTCCTAAGCTTTATTTAGCATCCTTAGTAAGTAAATGGACCTCCAGCTGGCGCACTTGCGGGGGGTTTAGCTGCGGCAGCCCCCCAAACATGTAAAATAATAATGCCAATCACGCAGCGTGTGCGTGATACTAACATTTGTCGGTAAGCCGATCACGCAGATGTTGCGTGATGTTACGTGTCTGTTTAAGGCAGGATATTCGCTGCGGCGTGGCTCACAAATAGTTGTTCTCGTGTCGGCCTACTGAGAAGAGCTTTAATAAACAAAAAGTCGACCGGTTTCTGACAAATGTGACAAGCATTACGTAGGCAGGGAATGTGTTAAAAAAAACTAATACCACAAAAGCTGAAACTTTGCTAACATGTTGATTATGTTATAAATAAATGGAAAACCGTAGCCAGCTGAAGTTATGGTGGGGGATTATGTGCCAGCTGGACACTTTTCCCTCACTAAAAGCTGGATATTTGTTTCGTTTAACTTATTCAGTTATCTGTTGCATTACCAAATTTCAGCTCTTGCGGAATCAAATATCTATACTTTTCTCATTAAACACAGCCAGTGCGTCCATGCAGTTATTACACTACCTCACAAGTTTGTGAATTTAAAGGTTTTCGCATTAAAGTTCCATTTAAGTTACGTAAGTTTTTGATGCTTGAAAAATATAAAATATGAATCCTTTTTCTAAACACCCTGTGCATAGAATCGAAACTGAACTTAAATGGAACTTTAATGCGAAAACCTTTAAATTCACAAACTTGTGAGGTAGGTAACTGCATGGACTGTGTTTAATGAGAAAAGTATATCTAGATATTTGATTCCGCAAGAGCTGAAATTTGGTAATGCAACAGATAACTGAATAAGTTAAACGAAACAAATATCCAGCTTTACATTTAGTGAGGGAAAAGTGCCCAGCTGGCACATAATCCCCCACCATAACTTCAGCTGGCTACGGTTTTCCATTTATTTATAACATAATCAACATGTTAGCAAAGTTTCAGCTTTTGTGGTATTAGTTTTTTTTAACACATTCCCTGCCTACGTTATGCTTGTCACATTTGTCAGAAACCGGTCGACATTTTGTTTATTAAGGCTTTTCTCAGTAGGCCGACACGATAACAACTATTTGTGAGCCACGCCGCAGCGAATATCCTGCCTTAAACAGACACGTACACATCACGCAACATCTGCGTGATCGGCTTCCCGACAAATATTAGTATCACGCACACGCTGCGTGATTGGCATTATTATTTTACATGTTTGGTTACAGCTGGACCTCTTTGTGCACAGTCTTGTATAAAGATGTTACTCGAGATTACCCGAAACTGATCCCTTTTCATTTTACGGTTTCATTACTTTTACCTGTTGAAAACGGAATTTCAATAAAAATCCATTAGATAATATGAAAAGATCTTAGAAATACTTTTTGTTAACAAAAATGACATATTACCCCTTGTAATACAATTCGGGCAATTTAAACAGTCAGTAAATCCGAAAATAATATTGTGTGAAAGGACGCTTTTCATTTCTATAAAGGATCAGTATAGGTTTATAATATGGGAGAACCCCAATTTTCCCTTGGGATCTTTTCGTATGTGGTTATTTATGATAGTGAACTGATTAATCTTTTCTACTTTAGGATAATGGAAATTTTAGTAATTAAGCATATTGCTCGTTGACAATATTAAGGGTAATATTTTGAATCAGATTTGGGTGTAATTCAAATAGGCTTTGTTCTCAGTTTTCGTTTCTAGTCCATTTACTAGGAAAATGTCCTGTTGTTAATTACATTACGAAGCATGTCCTTTGTAACCTTGTTGCGTTATCTCGTAAAGTAGTGGAAAGGTAGTGTCGCTTGTATGTATATCTACACACGACTTCATTTTGAAGTTTGGGTTAGTTTGCGTGACGTTAAATTTGAACTTCATAATTTATGGTTATTCACTGCAAGTTTCGGTAATAATAGAAAAATGCAAGTAATTGCGTTTCATAATGTTAAAGCACGTAAGTATATTAAATTGTGTCCCAAGTTGATGTTAATTGGGTCAGTTTGTGTACTGTCGCTATAACCGATCATATAACGAGAAACTTACACCATAATGTAGGTATACCATCTACGGGCCCATTGTTGCATTCAGAGTTTCTATACATAATTACAAATAAAACGTTAAACTTAGCCCTAAATGGTGTTAAGCTACCGTATTTATAAAAAAGTTCTGGCACGTACTACCACGAGACTTCCCTCGTATTAAAATTAAGTATAGCATAATATACAGGGTGTTCCTCTGCTCCGTAGGTAATCGGTCGATAATTCAATGTGGGTGGAAGATACAGGAAAAAGTTTCAAATAAAGGTTGCTTTGATGTATGTATATGTGTGAAGTATGTTGCATTTTCAGCTGGCAGGAAAAGGTCACTTTTTTTAAATGGCACACCCTGTATTTTTTTCCCTTCATGTATCGACCAACCACCTTTATATCACACCTGAAATTTTTTTTGATATTGGATGTGGGGTTGCCAAGTTATCAATTATTTTGTCAAAATTTTGTACAATTCAAGGTCGACTATAATAGTATTCATAACTTACTAAGTTATGTTAAAAGGATAAATTTATTTGATGAATAATATATAAGAGATAAATTTTATACCGAGTGTTTAAGATGAGAATTCAACATTTGTGAACTTTAAATAGAATTTATACGAATATTTTAAATGGAACACCCTATATTTTTATTTACCATCACATTCTCGACAAAACCTTATTCAACAGTGTATTATTTCCTGGTATTATTTTTTGTACTTTTGTTAATATCTACGATTTTCAAAATTTCACGTAAAAAAATTTGTTAAAAGTAATTTTTGTTTAATTATTTTTACAAAATACCGTTTTGGCATCAACGCAAAAGAACAAAACTCAAGTCCTGTGACTATCTTAAGTTCTACGACGGACAGACTACAGACGACAGACGGAATTTTTTTTTGATTTTTTGAATTTACGTATTCAGAAACACAAAGATATGTAAAAATTTGCATAGGTCAATTTTTTTTGGAACGCTAATCGTGGTAATTAGTTAAACAATTGAACCACTAAGTACTAAATACAGTACCCAACTCTGTCCGAGTCTAGGTCTAATCCTCCCTAGTGTTGGAAGTACCCACGTCGAAAGGAAGTGTTACCAGATCTAAAGTTCTTTGGTAGATTTGCCGTTTGCAGCTTTCGGCTACCGTTCTACCGCAATGAATCTAATTTTCAGCGCGCGAAATTTCAGTTACACCATGGAATAACTAATATGAATAGTTACACAATATTATTTGTACCTAGTGTTATCTTTATCTGGCATATCGTACTCTTCTGAAACAACGGAAGATGAACTCTCGAAGGAAATTTAATTGGGATTCATGGGAATTCATTCAATTTTGCCATCGTTTTTATTGATTTGTGACACGGTGCATATGAGGCCGTTTTTTCACGATATCATCCTTCAAACTCTCAAACAACGCTATGTTTGTTTTTATATTTTCGAGATAGTCGACGAATATTGTTCCATGTGCATCTCAAAAAACCGGCGCCATAACCTTGCCAACCAACTGTTGCGTTTGTCCACGTTTTGGAGTGCGTTCCTGTCCATAAAACTGACTGCCGAGTGAACTGTAGAGTGTAGTGATCGAGTGATGTTTCATCCATGACGCAATAATTCATTTTTATTGTGGTTGAACAGCCTTAAACATTGTTCCGAATCATCAACACGTTGTTGTTTTTTATCGATTGTGAGCTCCTGCGGCACCTACTTTCTGGATCTGTATTATGATAGGAGGGTGGACATAGTCCACGTGTACATAGGCCCCAAATTTGGACCCTGACTAGAGTCGTCCGACCCAACAACGTCATTCAATCCATCCCACACGTGAGATGAACCTGAGGATGCTGGAAGAGGAAGCGGCTCTAATCGTAGCCATGTTTGGCCAGGGTACCCCCAACATGAATCGTCTCAGTGGGCAAGTGCGGGACACTCACAAAGTATGCAGTATGCCGTCTCGTCGTCAGTGTAAGATCTTCTTCAAGATGGTGATTCTACCAAGCCCATGCGGTGCATATGCTTGTTTAGTTTACAGTGTCTAGAAAGTATACCCACAAGTAGCCTTAGGTTCTTTCTCGATAGTCTTTTGCAAAAACGCGCCAGGTTATGAGATGGTCCTCTCTCGATCAAGGCACCGAAACATCAACACATCGTTGTTTTTGGTCAATTGTGAGCTGGTGCGGCACCCACTCTGCGCAGAGCTTTCGTATCTCCAAATATTCATACACGATATGTACAACACGTTCCTTGGATATCTTTAGATTGTCGGTTATCTCGATCACTTTACGGTGATTCAAAATTATTTTCTTCGCTCTTTTATGTTTTCGTCTGTAACAGCGCCTTTTTGGTGTCCACTGCGCACATTATCTTCGGTGCTCATTTCGCCACGACGAAATTTAGTAAACCACTTCTCAAGGGTTGATTTTCCTGACGCAGAGTACAGATAATATTTATCAAGCCAAGTTTTTGCTTCAACGGTATTTTTTTCGGCAAAATGCAATGTTTCATCAATACACGATATTCTTTTTTATCGATTGATTTGAAAATAATAAACGTAGCTTTTCTCAGAATGAAGTAACTCACGAACCAATCGTCCAAGGTTCAAGCTGCAAGATTGCTGGGAAGATGTAAAGAAAGGGAACGTAATGTATGGCCAGGAGAGTAGGCGCAAATATTATGGGGGGGGGGGGGGATATGCTAGAGGAGAGGTGGGGAGTAGAAGGGAGAGGGGGTTGGAAGCTAGGACGAGGGACGGGATTGTGATGACTGATGAGAGACAGGAAGAGAGGGTAGGAGTTGGAGGGAGATTCTAAGTGACGGAGGAGAGGGATTGGTGTAGATGGAGGAGGTGGAGGTTAGGAGGGAGAGAGTAATGCAAATTGTAGAAGAGGGGGGCGGCGTGTTGTGGGGGTAATGGTTGTAAGCACAGAATTGCGGTTATGAACATTAGTGTAGTTTTATCGAATCAGTTATGTTATAATTAAATAAATCATGGAAGAAGTTACTTAATTGTTATTAGTTTAGTAAAGTTTGGTTTGGTGCGATTCGGATAAGAATCCATTTGTACAAAATAATTTTGTTATTTAAAGAAATAAAGTACAATACGAACCAATCGTCCAATTGCTATCAAATTTCGACACGTATTGTTGTGGTATTGTTTGAAGGTTGGTACCTTTAAGAAAGGATCTTTCTCAAAGGTTGGTACTAACTAAAAGTCATATGGAATTAATTCTAATGACGCCATCTATGTGTCAGCCTACTAACTTTTCAGCCGAACAAATAGAGTTAAAATACCTCTTTTCTCGTGAAACGGCCTTTATTTTTAAATTCACTCATTTATAAAACTACCGCTAGGAGCTTTTCAAATCTGGCAACAATGTTGAAATGGTTCTCTACCACCCTCTGGTGGCCCAAATGTATAGCGGATGCAAGTAATTAAGTTAACCTTCCTCCGGTAAATTGAATACTAGTAGTCACTCTCTGTGGCGTGCCCCTCCTCACTCCACTAAGTGGTAAACACACTACTCTATCCGGGTCTAACAACTGTTAAACAAAGTGTGAAAGACTGAAATGCAAACTACGGTAAAACTCTTCGAAACTTTTAAAATATTTAAAAACGAAATTGAGTTCAACATGAATCAGAGCAAAAGAGGAGCCACAACATGCTTTTGATCTCGGTATTCAAATAAATACACAAATGTTATAAAAGAGCGAATGGAAACTTTCACATTTGGAGGTATTTTAATTTTCCACATTCCGCATGTGGTAACGTTTATCTAAGTTTTTAATTCCAATTTACTTTTGGAAAACGTTTTTATTAAAACTCGTAAACAAACAAAGCTTGACTTACTGTATGTAGGTATGTAAGCAAATTAAATCAATAATTAGAAACATTTTGTTGAAAATATTATGAAATTAGTACGTACTTGCCAAGTTGCTATTAAAATGAAGCTTTCAGTAAAATGTCTGTAAGTAATCTAATCATCAGGTAAAGTGTGTGCTCGGTTTCAGTAATCCGTACGAAATGACATTTTCAGATTGATCGAGTTGAAAGCTCTAATTTTAGAATTGGCTTCTTTGTTATTGTGAGGCGGTTTCCTATCGATTTAGATTTAAGTGAGTCTGAACTAATGACAATAATTTGTTTTTATGCCGTTTTTAAGAGATGCAAGGGAAAGCTTTCCCGTTTACGTATGAGGCAGCTTACATTCGAAAGTTGGATTATTCCCACAGCGATTAACTTTAACCGAATCCCCTTACGTTTACTTATTTGTACTCTTGTTTCTTCGGTTTCCTATAATAAACAATTAATATAGACGTTACGGATTTACTTAATACTAAAAGCGTGTACCTAAGTCTCTTATATTAGGGATTAAAATTAATTTACATAAACTTTCGCTTTGAAACATAAAATGTACCTAAAGTGGGTATATGTATAGGAAACTCATTTATTTGCACCCTTCGCGCTTTCTTGTGCAAATAGTGGCATTTAATGGAATACCAAATGTGATTTAGCTTAAGATTTAGTATCAAAGCATGTAAAAGCTTATTGTAAAGAAAACGTTCGATTTATTCCGCCAATCTCCATCTACTTTTGTGTCACATTACTTTCAAGTGAAAATTTAGCACGTTGTAAAGCTAAACATGTTGAGACAATCCAGAGTATATGGCTGGCTAGCTTATACAATTCATTAATCAATTCCTTCCCCTCTACAGTCTTTGTATCGTATTGTCGTCTGAGAACGTTAAATCAATGCCAATTCTTTATTATCTATTTTGATTTATTGTTGTGTTGCATATGATGCTCAGCAGGAATTGAGGAGTTGCCGAAAAGTAATTTTCACGACATTCTCTAACTGTTGCCCATGTTACCTTCCTTCAACGTCATCTCTTAAAGGCTTGCCAGTGGGCATGAAGTATAGGACATACGTTTTGAGAAAAAAATGTAACAGGATTAATAAACGAAAAAACGAAACCTTTTGACAAAATAATAGCTATTTATAAAACCGATAAATTAAACGGTTTTGGTAAGCTTCTTCATGGCATCTATACCGCTTCTCCTCCAACTCGATCACCTCACAGTGCTGAATGCAAGATGGTTCATGAAAACCTCGGCTAATAAGGGTTATTAGCCGAGGTTTTTATAAACCATCTTGAATTTAACTTTATCTCCAATCATAAATTTTTGCAAAAAATTGTAATCTTTAGAGAACCGATATCTCCGAAACGGTGCGTCTTTGAATGGAACTATTTGTAATTATTTAATTGTCGTCTAATGAATGATCTTTACTTGGTGGAATTTCGAGAGATGACACGGTCGGGAATCCTCAAAAGCATGCTTTCGTCCGTGTGTGGTCCGTAGCAGAAGGTCGCCACCTGGATATCAGCCTAGGTATCATAAGTATCATATCATATCAATGCCATAATCTTTTATTTCCATTCTTTTCCCTGGATTCATAAATCATGTTAATGGACTTTTCGGCGCACTTCCAATTTGTTTCGCATATATACAAGCCATCCATGTTACTACAGTGTCCGGCATATGGATCCCTCTTATCGTTATGTCACCCGCCCACCTACCGCACTCAAAGACAGCATGTCCTTTTGTATCCGCAAGTCTGCAGTCTGGACATTCATTACTCTCCCGCTTTTCTATGCATAGAAGGTACTCAGTATTGTGACCGTGTCCAGTAAGGAAGTGGATAATGTAGTAACTAAGTTCCCCTTTCTTCCTCCCGACCCATTCTCTTATGTCCGGAATGAGTTGCTTCGTCCAAGATTGACGCACGTCCCATTCTGCTTGTCATTGATCGAGAATCATGTCTTTAGACCATTGGTCTGCTCTCGCCATCACCCCAATCCCCGCCGGCATCACACCTGCAATAGTTAGGATGTCCTCAGGGGCAACTGTCCGATAGGGCGAGGCTATCCTTATGGCCATAAGTCTTTGTATTCTATTAATTCTCTTACATACAGTCCCCCATTTCAAGACCGGGGCCCATATCTCAACCCCAAATATCCATGTTGCTTGGACTTAAAAAAGTGTACGAGGTCCACCTGTAAGTGTCTCATTTGTTCGGTAATAAAAGAAAGGGGTCTGCGAAGAAACCCTCCATTTTGATCTTGAAAAAGTTAAAAAATTATTTATTCGAAAAGGGTTTAAAATATGTTAGTTTACTTCATAAAAGATAGTTTAAAGTAGATAAAAAAGTGTACGAAGTCCAGCCAGTCCATTAATAGAGACTGTGGAAAACGGTGCAACTTACACAAGGATAATTATCATAATTCTATACACCGTTCTCAAATTAGGAGCCAAAACCCAAATACCGTAGTGTACCTACCTAAAGCTCTATTTAAGGATGTTGAGACAGAATGCGTCAGTAACTTCAACTTTGAAATGACATTTGCATCCAAATCTCCTAATTGCTCATTTTTTATAAAATCTTAAAAAAAACTATACCAGTACCAACCGGTTTTCCTCCTCTGTACAGGTGGGAGTACTCAATGGTACGATACGGGTGCAAATACCTGCTGAAACTGATTCCTCTCCACTTAGTAGTTTTGAAGGTTTTGTAAAAATTACCTGCAATCTAATAACCATTTACACTGAATTGGTTCACAACGTGCAATTGCTATTAAGGAATTTTGCAGAGATGGGTTCAATTTTAAAAATGTAACCACCTAAAGGTTAACGAACTCAACGAACACCAGAGAACGTCGAAACGTTTCGGGCATCAATCGAAAGGAGGCCAAACAAGGCCTCGTGGCCTTGGGCTAACACGTTGTACAGTTGTAAAAGTAATGAATCTAAACCGAGCAACGGCATGCCGGAAACAAATTTAGTTAATTCTGGATTTCAGCACGAAAGTGGCCTTTGAGAGCACCTTCGCGATCATTGCAATCTCACGGTTTCACTTCCACAATCAGTGTGCACTTTCACTCCCAAAAACATGATTTCCAAAAGCTTCTTGAGGGGATGAAAATAGCTGTCCAAGCGTTTTTTGTTTAGCATTCGGGAACAAAAAGAAATGTTAGGTGATAAATCTGGTGAGAGATTAACTTGATGTTTTTCCCTTTCAAATAATCAAGTTTTTGACGCGCTTTGTGGCAGCTAACATTATAATGATGGAGAATCATGCAACGGTTGTGGTTGTTTTTCCTAATTTATTGGTGACTTCTAGCAAACAAATTGTTGTATACTATTCAGCATTAACTCCTCTTCGATCATCTAAAGGAGCAGTTGCGACATATCCAGTACAACCGATCATATCTGAAAGTGCTTCGTGATCGAACCACTTTTGTGGGATTTGGTTGACCTTTGAACACCTAAACAGTGAATTGTTGCTTTGCTTCCTGCTCATGCAAGTGCATCCAATTTTCTTCACCTGAAATAATGTTGTAAACGGGTTCTGCAGTTCCACTCTCGAATTTTTTAAGCACCACCAATCAAAAAGGGACCATTTTTAAACTTCAGTGAAATTATACGAAATCTATCGGGAGCAGACAGTTAATTGTTGATGCAAAATCGAATGTATCGCAGTCTTGACATGCCAAGGAATTCTCACGCCACATGACGAACTGCTACAATCCTGTTGCTCACAGCAACGTTTTTTTTTTTAATCACAACCGATTTTGATTGACTTTCACGAGTTTCATCACACCACCACAACAAAATTCTGTTAACCAATTATATTATTATATTGGATCAAACACGATAATTTCTCAAGTAGGAGCTCAACAGGGAGACCCTTGCTGACCAATGATTTTTAGTTTAACGCTTCACCCGGTCATTCAGTCATTAACTTCAGAATTGAACATTTGGTTCATGGTCACGGTACCATTGCAAGTCCTCCAGATACCGTCCTTAATGACTTCTCGATATCGGAATGGGAGAAGTCAGCGCCGCCGACTCATCGCGGCCGATTCATCGCGGCCATCTCATCACCGAGCCATCTCATCGCCGAGCCATCTCAGCGCCGGCCAACTCATCGCCGATTTTATTTTCGATAAATTCAGCACATTCTTACCTATCCTCTTTTACTTTCTTGTATAAATACCGATACCGATCATCAAGATATTACATTAACATTATATGACATTAACATTCCCTTAAATCTTAATCAATTGATAATCAGCTTTACAGAGCTTTAAATCGATAATGATAGCGTTAATGGACAATGAATCATACTTACCTGATATTAACATTCATATTATATAAAAAGTTTGGAAATAAAAGTAATGCTAAACTTAAACGTAGATTGCCACTAAAGCGCCTAGGTTATTTGCAGGTTTAGTATATTTTTTTTAAATTGATACAAAATGGCAACACTAAACAAAATTTGGAAGTAAAAAAAAATGCTAAACTTAAACATAGATTGCCACTACGCGGTACTTTTGTACCTATCGTATATGATTTTTAGTTATATGTAATTAACGGATATTGATGGCTTTTTGTATGCTATACTGTTCCACTACTAACAATTTTTAATTTTAATGAGAGGGGTCGGCGATGAGTTGGCCGGCGATGAGTTGGCCGGCGATGAGATGGCTCGGCGATGAGATGGCCGCGATGAATCGGCCGCGATGAGCTAGAGATCAATACGTCAAAATGCGAAGTATTTTTCTTCTCTAACGAAGATCAGTAAGCGCCAGTGTTCTTCAGTTCATCATGTTCAATTAACGACCTCGTCAAAGACATGTTAAAATTATCTTCTGATGAACAATCATTAACTGTCTACAAGGAAGGAACTGAAAAATGGATAATTTACAATCAAATTGGGATAATCTAAAAATTGAACATAATGAGTAGTATTCTGTGATCAAAAAGATCAGGTTCGACTGATTGCAGCCCAGAAAACTTGAATCCAATGGTTGGCTAACGGTCCTTCCTTCCCGATCTTTAGGAATAATGTTGGATAACAATTCTTTCCGTATCTCATCAGCACTTCGGTTTGGCCTCTGCTCACCTCATAAATGTCAATGTGGACAGAGAGCCAATGCTGATCGAATACACGGGTCAAGTTGTATAAAGAGCATCGGAAGACTTCACGTCATAGCGAATTAAATATTATTGTCTATCGTGCCTTTCAAACTACTAAATTTCCTTCGGTATTGGAGCCACCTGGTCTGTTTCGTGACGATGGAAAGAGACCTGTTGGTATGTCTCTTGGTGTAAAGGTCTACATCTCATATGGGACTCAACCTGTTTAGATTCCCTTACCTTGGTTCTTCTAGCTTATCTAGTAGATCTGTGGCTGAAATGAGAGCCAAACGAAAGACAGAAAAATATAATTAAAACTTTGGGTCCCTGGTGTGAAGAAGCTTTAAGATTCATTGACGATCTAGGAAACAAGATTTGTTCCACCACAAGCGCGGCCAGATCTAAACTATACTTGAAACAAAGAATTTCTATAGCGATACAAAAAATTACTTTCTCCAAACGTTCACTGTCAACAAACTACTTGTCAATATCTAATCGCTGCTGATATAACAATAAAAAAGTCGAAATTTTACGAATGTCGTGACACATTTCAATAGTGCCATCTAGTGGTAATTTTTAACAATATAAAAGTCAACACTCTCGCAGTTGCTTCAAAATGTGCTATTTCTATTTATAAATAGTGTAATACTTTCTGTTGGTTTGAACCTTCTTAACTAGAACAGTGCAAAGCTGCGACTTACTTGAGGTGAATCTAGACCACATAAGCGTAACATTAATTAAATCTGTTAAGACTAATTGTTAATCACTGAAACCGTCCGTAAATGAAATACGGAAATGAATGGTAAAGCCGGAATATATCTCTAAAACCGGCACACGAAACGTTTGAATTCTGATTTAGTAACGTTTAGCCATAAACTCCAATTATCTCTATGAATTGATTGAACTAAACTCAAGCCTTAAGTGTAACAAAATCCTTACAATTCGATACCCCCATCTGTCATTTGCACTTAATTGCTATGATGTATAGATTCTATAAGGAATATATACATCCAGAATTGGTTTGTTGAAAGCTTCTCAAAGCGTTTGTGAGCATTTTCCTTTTAACTATTACAACGTACACGAACAATTATGCTAAATATGTATTTGTTAAGAATTTAAATGAGGATTAGCCGCACGAATGTCTTACGGGGATGTTGCTGTACTTGAACGTAGAAGTGACATCTCGCCTTTATTTAGAATTGTTTCGTTCCGAAAAGCTTATGCACTATTTACGAAATCCGATTTAAAAGTGAAAAATATTTGAAATTCAAACGTTAAAGTGTAATTTGAAATTGAAATCGACATCAGATTTCAATTCTTGTTCGCGTTTTTTTACGCCTGACTTCATACTGAAACTTACTACAATCAGAGTAAAAAGTTTATTCTTCCGAATTTTAAGGCTTATTTTATAAAATTGTTCAAGCGTATTTTTATATAATTTTTACCAGTTAACAATAGATGCATTGTTGTTATGATATGTAAATATCAATAGATTTTAGACGCCAGTGAATTTTCTTTACAAAATAGTATTATAAAGCGTATGATTTTTCAACACGCTTGACTTTAGACTGTTAGTATTACACAATGTTATTAAATTCTTATTCTGAAAAGTAACTCGAGCAATAAAGACGTAAATAAATTATTTCGGGAGTTTATTTCTTGTTTTGTAAAGTTTTCACAACATTATAAGCAGAACGAGGCGGTATCGGAAGGTTATGGGCCCAGTGAATAAGAAGAAATAATAAAATAAAGAAAAAGGTTAATCACAACGGAGATACCAAACAAATTATTGTGATCAGGAAATGGCGGATGTAGCGAAGCAGAAATTCGTAAAGTTAAACGACAGCAATTATGCAAATTGGAAGTTTAGAATGGAGCTGGTACTTCGAAAGGAAAATTTGTGGAAAATGGTGATTATTAAGGCTAGACCAGTGAGTGAAATGAGTAAGAATGGTCAAATACAGAATCAGCCGGGAATTGACAAGTGGGATGAACTTGGGGATGAAGCAAGGGGAACGATTGGTTTAGCGGTAAAAGATAATCAACACATTCATATTCGGCAATCATGGGAGGCATTGAAAAACACCCTCAGTTAGATGGCTCCCCCACCACGTGAGAATGAAAAAAATGATAGCTCTGAATTAGAAGTTATTTATGAGCTTTCAAAATACGCAAGAATAAAATTTTGAGCTCGATCCCCTTAGCAGGATGTTCCATTTCCTGTTAAAAACAACAACGGTGGATCCCGCATAGGTGCATAATTAGGAGCTCTTTAGGAGCTCTTAAACTAGTGTCGTTTCGATTTTCGAGCCCCTTTCCTTACCTTAAAACAACCCCAAAAGCTAGTTTGGCCGAAGAGGTAACTCATAGAGAATACCATTAAATCTATAAGTAATGTCTTTAATGCATGTAGTTCAAGTATTATTAGGCTACAAAAATATGTAACACTTCATTTCCATGTGGCAACCCCTTAGCAGGAAATCCACGCCTTGTGTTAAACACATACTTCGAAAGCTCCTAAATCGGAAGATGATTCACCGACATAAAATGATCCGTTTCTCTATTATTAACATAGTTCCCTCTTGCGAGTTTGCCACAAGGGGTCGTTTTCCTGCTAAGGGGTTGGTACGTGAAAATGAAGTGTGACATATTTCCAGAGCTCCTAAATCGGAGGATAATATACCGTCATAAAATGATCAGTTTCTCTATTATTTAACGTAGTTCCCTTTTGCGTGTTTGCCACAAGGGGTCGTTTTCCTGCTAAGGGGTTGGTACGTGAAAATGAAGTATCACATATTTCCTGAGCTCCTAAATCGGAGGATAATATACCGTCATAAAATGATCAGTTTCTCGATTGTTTAACATAGTTCACTCTTGCGTGTTTGGCAGAAAGGGTGGTTTTCCTGCTAAGGGGCTGCAACTCGAAAGTCAGTTCATACATATTTCGAAAGCTCCTAAATCGGAGAAGATTTGACTAAAATACAAGAATTGGTTGACGATGAAGGGAGATACGAAACAAATTATTGCATCAGAAAAATGGCAGATGTAGCTAAGCAGAAATTTTAGAACACCTTGTTTAGCGTGACAGACGGACGGACGTACGAACAGACGGACAGACAGACAGACAGACAGATAGACCCCCATAACCGGAATTTTTATTTAGAAAAATATATTATCTCCTTCCGTAAAAAATTTTTTCAGTTATTATATCAGGATCCTTCATGGTAACAAAAAATGTCCATATCACCTTGACTGCTGAAGGTCGTGCTGCTTTGGTAGTGGTGTATTTGAAGGTTTCTTTTGCATCCATGGTCATTTTTAATGACACTAAGTGTCATCGCTAGTAGATATTGGCAAAAGAAATTCATTACGGTTTTGGCTGTTGTACCCCAGTGAAACTAAAAAGATAAACCTAATTGAGAGCATTTTGGTCCTCAGACAAAGGACGAGAAATCCACTGTGCACAAGCTTTGGTGTAACGCATATTGTAAACGGTATTATGGGCAGCTCCTAAACCCACTCTAACATTTCCTAAGACTTCTCCGACTGATATTCAACGATTTTCTCTAATCGGCTTTCCTACAGATGCCATATTGATCTCCGTTGATACAATGCACAGGAACCAGGACGAAGTTTATTATCCCTCCCCTCTTTTCCATTCCCAAACCTTTCACCATTCACAGGTAATAAGTGAACTAATCATTGTGACTGTTAGAAACCTAACCTTCTTAAGATCTGTTTCAATTTGACAATTCCCTAATGAAATATTTTCAGAACTCCGTAAATTAGTCGCTCGATATCAATTTTATTGTTCTTACTGAACATCTAATTTATCGTTATGCTCGCAATGCTAATTGCATTCTAAAATCTTTCCGAAAATGTGCCAACCTTTAAATTGTTTAAATTGTCAGTAACAAAGAGTGTGTGTATAAATTTCAATCACCAAATAAATACTTCAAGCATATAAATGTAAATTTAATTTAAATTGTGTTAGTTAAATTGAACGGTAAGCTTTCAAAGTGACTATAATGGAAATGAATTGGAAATGTAAAGTAAATAAACATAAAATTGATTATAGTGAAAAGCGTTCGAATGTGTTTAGGTGATACTTATAGGTTTAACACTTGTGTAATAATACGATGGCTCCATGTAAAGTTTCATGAATTTATTTAGGCAATATTTTTCCCTTGAGTACGCTTAAACTTTTACCTCAACTTTTACTTATAGATTACTAAAGTCATAATAATTGGTAATAATGGTTAAAAGTTCATTTTCTGGGGTCAGTATCAGGTATTTTACATAACTAAATATTTTAAGTGCTTTTGACTCAGTTCAGAATCGAAGTTATTTGTTCAGCTGTTTAATTCTCGGCTCAAATCTAGATTGGGCCTTTACTGAATTCAGAACAGAAATTCAAAAAAGTTTGTTATACTTTCTTGGGCGCCGCAGGGTTCTAAATTGGGTGTGCTATTTTTCGGTATTTCGAGCAGTGATCTGTCCAGAAGACTTAAATCTAGATCTACTAATATCACTCAAACACAACACTCAACCTTCCCCACCAACGTATACTCCCTCGACCGAAATATGTAATAATCGGGGGCCAGGTCTGCTGAATGCGGCGGATGTGGTAGCAGATCCAGTTTCATTTTTCATGGTGTCCTGGACGATATTTTTTGAAGAATAAATAGTTGAATTTTTTTTTTATTTTAGACCTTAATTTTAATTTTATATAATTTCACTTGAGAATGGGTTTAGTTTCAAAAACCCGAAACATGTCATGTAATCACTAAAACACAAAAATTTGTTTATCAAAACAATTATTATTAAGGGGAGGTAGTGTCTATTTCAACTATTTATTCATTGTTCAAATTGTTGCTGGTAGCGATGTCCAATGAGAGCTTTGGCCCGGTTTCAGCAGCTCGTAGTGCACCATTACTTTCTAGGTGAGTACTTCTTATACGAATTGCGATTTCGCCAAGTGGAAGCCACGCTTTTGTGCGTTTAGGATTCTCAAAATTATCCACCTCTTATCGCTAGTAATAATTCGATGCAGGGCTCTTCTTCTTTCATGCCGCAAAAAGAGAATTTCGGAAGCGACTCTTCGATTTTCTATCAATTGCTTGGGTAACGTTAAGTCCAAGCTGTCGAGATGTTTAAGAATTGTAAGTGTAAACCTTTTCCTTCAAATAGCCTCCATAGGAAGTAATCGAATGATGCGAGGTCGTACAATCTAGGTGCTTAATTAACTTCAGATTTTTGAGAAGATCGCCAAACATTTCCTTTAAAAGATTCAATGTTTGATCCACTGTACGACAAGTAGCGATATGTTCTGGACATCCACATCTTCTATTTCGTTCCACAAAAAAATCTCATCATGGTCCTGTACCGTGTTCCATAATTCACAGTAACCACATCATCAGCTTCATGCTGAAAGAAATATGGACCAATAACGCCTACTGCCCAGAAACCAGACCACACAGTTACTTTTACTGGATACAGTCGCTTATCGTGCATTGGCCTTGAGTTTTCCGCAACCAACAATCTGCAATTTGGCTCTTTAACACATCCACCACTTTCGAAATGAGTAAATTATTTTTTGGGAAAAACCAGTAGGTTTGTTACCTTTTTTGTAAAGCCCATTCTACGATGTAACTAATGATTGGCTCGTTTTAATTCTTGAGTAAACTGTATCTTGTGAACTTTAATTAGAATCTTCCTCGTAGTACATTATACTCGATCTTTTAATGTTAACTTGTTGTGAATGTTTACGAAGTGACATTTTAGGGTTTCATCAACACTGACTCATACCGCCGCAGCATTTTTCTGTTCCTGCACCACGATTGTAAATACATTATATCTTAGCTTTGACTTGCCGCAAAAGAATCAGGGGCGTTTGAAATTTATTTTCCTGAGACAGTTTAAACTACCCCCGCAATTCGGAAAACAAAAAACATATATGTGTGGATTCATTGCAGATTTCCTTCTGAAAGAATCTCAAGGTTGGTTGAGTAATTATATAAAGACACGGAACGTCTGCATTCGTAGTTCAGTCAACGAAGGGCTGAAATCGAAGTGTTTAATTACCGATGCAAACCGGATATTTAGATTTAGGTAGTACCCCCGGGGACTAAATCCAAATTTTTAGGCAAAAAGAGGTCTGGGAAACGTGAAAAATTGATCAAAAACGGTGGAAATTTCTGTTTATGTTGATTCTTTTACTATTATTTAAAAAACGGTAAGTTATATCGGAATATTTTCAGTATAAAAGTTGTAGAGGAAAAGATTCTACGTCGGAATAAATCATTGTATAATAATTTCGATGCGGTATTTCCGACGTGACAACGAATTTCCCGAACTGGCGACTTAAAAGCGTACAAACGAGAACCGCACAACCCACTGCACGTTCTTTTTCCTGCAAATTTCGACTTAGTCCCTGGGGGGGTAGGCGGAAAAAAAGTCCTAGGAAAAAAATCCCCGGAAAAAAATCCTGGAAAAAAAAGCCCCCGAAAAAAAATCCCGTGGAAAAAAATCCTATGGAAAAAAATCCTCAGAAAAAAAATCCTGTGGAAAAAAAAACCTCGGAAAAAAAATCCCGTGGGAAAAAATCCTGCCACATAAAATGTGAACACAAGCGTGCTGTTTTTACGATAATAAAACCATATTTAGGCGGGATGGGACTACTGGCCGCGAGACAAGTAGCTGCCGGGACAAGTGGTCGTCGCGTCGCTGCCAGTACAACTTGACTTTAAATAAATATATGGCTAGTTTCATTTATTGAAAACAAACAAACTGACAGTGAAGCTTTAGCTTTAGTATATTTTTTTCAATTGATTCAAAAATGGGAATATGATACTAAACAGCATTTGAAACTTCCAACCTACGCGTACCACTCAGGCGCTTAGGTTAGAGGTAGGTTTAGTATAGTTTTTTTTAATTGATAACAGTCCCTCAAGTTATTTTCGATTTGTATGGCGAATCGTTCCTACGGCGAATTTGACCAACGGCCAACTGTCCCGACGGCGGAACGGCGTCAGCGAATAGGCCTAGACCCTTTTTAGAAGCAGTTGGCCGCGGCCACTTGTCTCGCGGCCAATTATTGTCCTGTCGGCCACTTGTCTCGCGGCCAACCTGGCCGCGGCCACTTGTCCCGGCCAGTTGTACTAGACCGATATTTAGGGGACTCCTTTTAGAGGCCAGTATGCCCCTTAAAAAACGAAATTGATTAAACTAAAAACTACGTAGGTATACCAATATTTACACTGGCGAACGTAGTTTCTTCCAAGTTTTTTACACCTGTTGTAAATCACACTGATACATTATAATATAATTTCGAATAGGTACATATATAATTCTTTGTCATTAACATAACATAACATAAATTTACTTCTAATCGTTATTTATGTACCAAGGGCATTAAGTAGACGTTTATGCCCGCCGAGGGCGACTGGCTAGTAAATCGCCCGAGGGTATAAACATCAAGTAATGCACGTCCTGCATACGTTTAATTTTTCACTTGAATAAAAATGAAAATTCAAAAAATTTAGAAAAAAAAGTAAATTGACAGAATGAATGGCAATCCATCACGCGTCGTCTGTTGTTGCGGGCATAAATACATTATGTGTTAGCAGAACCATATTATTTCAAATATTAAACATTACACAAACATTAAGATACCTATTTTATGAAAGAGGCAACAAAATTCCAAACATTCTTTTCCCAAATATGTTTGTCAAAATTGGACAAAAGAAGAAGTAATTTGTTGTTGGCATGCAATTGCAAAGATACCAATATCAAAATAATACATTGCACTTACATTATTGTAACTTATCTAATTACCAAAATGAAATCTTATGACAACTTATTGCAGTCCTAATTACATGCACAATATACCAATAATTTGTTTCGATTTGGGCAACCGCTGCTGGTCTCCTAACACAGCGAGGATTGTTTTCTATAGGATTTTTTTTCCGAAGATTTTTTTCCATAGGATTTTTTTTCCAAAGATTTTTTTTCCATAGGATTTTTTTTCCGAGGATTTTTTTCCATAGGATTTTTTTTCCGAGGATTTTTTTCCAAGATTTTTTTTCCGAGGATTTTTTTTCCTAGGATTTTTTTCCTAGACTCTCCCTGGGGTACTACCTAAATCTAAATATCCGGTTTGCAAGGGTAATTAAAAATTTCGATTTCAGCCGTTCATTGGTTGGACTATCGATGAAACATCCTGTAATAATCCGAATATGGAAGAAAATGAAACAGACTTGTTACCTAAATTAGTAGGTAGAAAAACCACTGCACGATAATCGTTGTTCTGGATTCATTTTATGTGCCTCTAATTTAAGTTTCAAACAGAGAAAAAACCATTTTTTCACAAACAAATTGTATTATTTACATATACAAATTGTAATAAACTGGATAATACAAATCGATCAGCATAAATCTTAAAATTTCCATCTCTTTGTTTTTATAAAGCGAAAATATCGAATTTTATTTTTATTTACACAGAAACAGTATTTCTGAATGGATATTTGGTAAACAAAACAAGTTCAGAAAAAAATTTACGTAAACTGACTCTTGAATATTGTTTAAAGATGCGTAGAGAGATCTTATTTTATATTCTCTTGTTTTTGATACGTAGGCTTATTTTTACGACAGTATGGGATAGGACGCTGTGTAAAACAAAATTGAATATAATAATCATTGAATAATTTCACTCAACGATATAATGTAATGATAAAGGAACGGAAAACAATAGATAGGTATTATACTTAACAAGATTCGATCGAAATAACTTGAAGGTGTGGTAGAGTATAGTTAATTGTAATAGCAATTTATTACAGAACAAGTACAGGTGGGGTTCTTCATGAAATGGTTGTGATAAACGATGAGAACTTTCCAGTTCTAAAGTAGGTAGTTATAAATAAGTTTGTGGATTCTGAAGTAATTTGTCATGACGTAGATATTATAAATTAATGTTTAAAGCTATAACTAATTTTCTCATCTTAAACTACGAATTTGTGCTTAATGTCGATGACAAATTTTGTGTTTCCTTGCGTTTAGTTAATTCAAGTTATAAATTAATGGCAAGTTTTAGATCAATGTCAACAGATGACGAATTGGGTGAACATTCTTCCCGTCAATATTTCAAATATTTCAGTCTGTTCCCATTTTTACATTGTCACTATTCTACGGTTCATAAAAGAGCCGTAGAGGGAATTATAGCGTCTTTATATCCCAAGGGAGTTATGACACTCTTTATTGGTATCGTAACTATGACAATAGAAGCTTATAATATCACTGTCAGAAATAAATACATTAATGTATTTTGACTTGAATTTCTGAATTTTATACATAGAGCATAAATATAAATACATAATTAATTTCTGGCGTAAAATCTGAAAATGTTTGTTTGAAGTGTAAGAAATGGCAACCCTGGTACTGATTGGGACATTTCGACCTTAGGTTATTTCGATCGTTGTCGGTTTGACAACCACTTCCTCACAGCTTACCTAACAATCAGCTCACACTTCCTTGGCGGGAAGAGTTTTCGCCGATCTTCGGCAGCATTCATTTTGGGATGAAATTCTATTGAGTCAGTAGCGTCGAAGAAGTAAATTATTGGTTAAGTCAGTCGGTCCCAGTGGCGTGGAGTGCATGCGTCCTTGTTTTCTAAATATGAAAAAAAATTGAAAGTGGGCATAAAAGGTGGCCTTGGCATAAACCGTCATTGAAAAGGTGTAAATTTAGTTATGATTCCGAAAAACACTTCATTAGATATCATCTTATTTAAAACGTGCAAATTGAACGAAATCTATGGGTTTTCAAAATTTTGCTTATCACCCAAATTACTTATTTTTACAGATTGTAAAACTCCAAAGCTAATTGATATAAACATTTTACAGGTAAAAACGGGGCAGAGGTGGATGTACTTAATTCATACACTTGAGGATTTTTCCTGCAAAATATTGCTTGAAATCTTCGATCATCCTTATGAAAAACTACTTCCGTATAAATTCCTTGTAAAATACCCTCAATTTAAAAAGTCTGTCTAGGTAATTCCCTGGACTTATCTAACTTCTCAAAACCTTCCTTAATGGTAGCCTTACAGTAAATCGCCCTGTATTACAATCTTTTTGAAAAGCTCCAATAAAATTATTTTCCCAAATTTCTTCTGATTTGAACCTTTATTTTTTATTAATACAACATTCCTCGACGTCCCAAAACTTTGTTAAACTATCATGAAGTCTCCAGTTCTCGACACCTTTCTTAAATTAACCATTGAATTGTGTAAAGTAATTATAATTCCTATGGATGGGATCCATAAGGTGGAAGAGTTAGGGAACTGTAAATGAAGTTGAAGGTCAAATATAAATTATACGAGGTGAAATCAGAATACGGGGTAAGATCAAAAAATAGTAGTTATAAGGAATGAGGACGTTTTTATTTTATTGATGTTGAGGGTTTCATTCAAGGATAATGAAGGGTTGTTGTAATTCGTAATTATTTCTTTCAAGAAGTCAAGGTTAATCCCCTTATCACACACATGTAATATCTCGTAATTGGAGTTAGGGTCGAAGGAGTGGCCACGTTGTAAGATGTGATGGGAAAACGAAGATTTAGTACCTAAATTGTTGTGTTTTATACTGAAGAAATGTTCAGCGAATCTGGTTTTGAACCTCCTCCCAGTTTGACCAATGTAGGAGGCTCCATAGGTACCGCAAGAAAGTTTATAGACGCCGGATTTTTCGAGGATATTAATTTTGTCTTTATTATGTACCAAAAGATGTTGAAGATTGTGTTTGGATGAGAAAGATATGTTGATGTTGAACTGTTTGAAGATGTTTTTAATTTGATAAGAAGGGGGTACAATGAATGGCAAAAAAAAGTATTTTTGAGGAGGCTTCCCAGTAATGGAGTGCAAAGTTGTGTGGTCTTTGAAGAGGAGATTGCGAGAGAGGTGGTTGTACAATTTTAGAATTAATTTATAAGGATAGCCATTACGTGGAGCGATATCAAAGATTAGGTTGAATTCTTTTTTGAAATTGGTATCTTTAAGGTGTAAATTGCAAAGTGTATTGAAAAAGTCCCTAAAGGGGGTTAATTTATGAGAGAGAGGGGGCAGAGCTGTTCAAAATACCGACCAAAAGTATTTCAATTATCAAATACCAAATACCATCTAACTAAAGTATTTGCAGCTTCAAATACCAAATACTAGGAAAGGAAAGGATTTAAAGTACCAAATACATGAACAATTGCACAATTAAATACCGCGTGTTGTATTTGAAATACCGAATCATTTTTCAATTAAGTACTTTTTTTTCAAATACTTACAGCTCTGAGAGGGGGTGAAAGGAACAAAACGGAACAACAACCCTTCATTATCCTTGAACGAAACCCTCAACATCAATAAAAAACTCCTCATTACTACTATTTTTTGATCTTACCCCTAATGATCTTACCCCTAACTCTTCCACGCATGCCTGCTTTATGTGTTAGTTTGTGACCACCGCGTGTGGCGTCCATATTATTTATGGGTGGTAATTTTCGCGGTCCGAAGAATTGTCACTCTAAGCCCAAACATTGTTATTTTTACCCCAAGAATTATTTTTTTCAACCCCAACTTTTTAATTATTTTGTTCCCAAGATTTCTGATCCCAAGAATTATTATATTACCCCACAAAATTATTATTTTAACCCACAGAATCATTCTTTTGACCCCAAGATTTTATTCATTTTACCCCATGATTTTATTCATTTTACAACAAGATTTTACTAATTTTTCCCGAAGGTTTTCACATTTTTACCTAAGATTTCCATTTTCACACCAGCCTTAAGTTGTATGCCGAAGGTTTTAGAGACTTACTAAATAAAGTACGCAAGGTGTTTGTAGGTATGAGCTTCTTTTTTTAGTTTCAAATACTATTTAGTATCATATTCCCGTTTTTGTATCAATTGAAATAAAATATACTAAACCTACCTCTAACCTAAGCGCCTCAGTGGCAATATACGTTTAGGGTGGCATTTTTTTTTTAGTTTCAAATACTTCTATAAAATAAGTAAATAAATAAAATCTTGGAGTAAAATAAATAAAATATTAGGGTGAAATGAATAAAACATTGGGGTAAAATGAATAAAATCATGGGGTAAAATGAATTAAACTTGGGTCCAGAAAAATAATAATGACTCTGAGGGTTACGAGGATCTCAAAGAAAATAGTGACAATGATTGTATATGAGTTGATTATTACTGCGAATATAATTAAAATTTTTGCACAAACAAAGAAAATAAAAGCGTTTCTTGACTTCGTCCCAATCTAGAGCACGTCTGAATGCGTTAATTTCTTGCCGCGTTGTAAGAGTAGTGGCTTGTAGCATAAGGTCGAGTGTGTTTAACCACTTTCATTCTATTCTTCCAACCCCGCGAACTGCACTGTTGCGGCCATTTCATTCTGCAAAATATATAATTTCCTGCAGCTATTAGGAATCTTTGAAATCGGTAAATCTCGATTATCGTCTATTCACTACATATTAAACTGTTTTTCAACAATAATGGATTAAACATGCATTAACGTTCTTAGTTAAAGTTATTAAAGTTAGAGAACTAAACATTTTACTCTCATAGTAATTACAAAATAAATACTTCAAATTATTTAGTTAGTGAAATTCAACTAAGTATGTGATTCAATAATTGTTTAGAAATTCCTAAATTTAACTATCTGTTAGTTGTATACGGTACTATTTCTATCGTAAACGAATGAGCATGTCCCGATGTGGTTTAAAGTAACCTCGCAATCGAAACTAAGTTAAACAGAGCAGAACAGAGCGATTGTATTGAATCGTTAGTCTTAGTTAAGCAGAAACCTACCCATTAGATTTCGGTTTAAGTTTTAGAAGGAGCAATCGAAACAAAATGAAATTTCGCGTGCGAAATCGAAATTCCCATTGCGGCTATAAATTCATCCCAATGCACGGTTTCCTCCAAATTCTGTCATTGTGTCGTCTTTCCAATAAATTGTTATTTAGAATACTACCTCCCTTATGAAAATACCGATTAATTAATTTTATGTTTTTGATTTATGAATTTCTCTCCCCTTTTTTCAAAGAAACGCTCGTTTCGGAATGAATATAACCGGAAAAGGTTTTCTATGGTGCAATACTGCATTTATAGGACTTCAATCTAATAAAATTCCAGTTATACAATAGGGAATGTAATACTATATGTGACAGATAATCCTTTGAAATTTTATATAAACCATTCCCTTTTAGTAGGATCGTAAAGTAAGATTTTTATAGGGAAATCGATACGATATTCGGGTCAATCTTCATCTGCTCTTTTAAAGGGAAAAAATACGTTCAATTTAAATATGTCGCAATTTTCGCATCGAAATTGTTAATTTAAATCCGTACAATACGATATTGGTTTTGAAGGTGGTTGAATTTGAGGCGAATTCCAAAATACAACGTTCGAAAAGCAATAAATACCAATCAGTGTCGACTAAGTTACGTTGGATAGACCGTTAGGTGCTACGAGCTGAACTTGTGAATTTCTGATGGAACCGAAAACCGACCAGACGCCACGAAATTGGAATATTATCGCAAACGTGCCAAGTGCAAGTACTGCATTTATCCAATTTAGATTTAAGATATGTCTGTGGGGGTTTTGTTAAATCGAAATTAATTTTCGTCGGAAACATTTCGCCAGTTTTCAAAGTAGCAGCGATTCGATTTACTATCGAAACTTAAATATGTGACTTGAAAATTTTTGCTATAAAAAAAAGCTATTCTACTTTTATATTAATGGAAAATCCATGAATACTGGGACAGGGGGTTGTGAAACTCATAAACTTGAGTCGTAGCATACACATTACATACTTACAAAATGAATAAAACCCTACGCTAAGACAAAATGAGAAACAAGAAATTTACAAATAAAAAAGAATTTATTACATTTCTAAGTTCCTATAAAATTCCTTTCGCTGTTTTATTTTCGAATGGCCTTTTTAATTTAAACGCCTTAACTTACTTTTTGTTGTAAGATACTTCGAGTAACCACGGCCTGTCACAGATTACTGTCATATTTTTGGTATATTGTTGGAAGAGGCGACAAAATTATCAATCATGTTGTATACAACGAACTGTCCACTCTGAGAATTCTGTGGCGGGGATCTTGTGATGGTGATGTTGGCAGTGAAAGGGTAGTAAGACCACAAGAAAAGCAAAACGAGATCGTAGAGGAGGTACTGTGAGGAAATTGAACAGATTTCAGAAGCTTCCAGACTCACCAAATACCAAGGCGTATATTAACCTGTAAATCCTGTAAACTTACTATCCATAGGGTAGTGCACGTACAAAGGGCGATCTCTTTTCAGGAAGTGGACCTAGTGGCGTTTTTAGATATAGCGAGGGCTTTTGACAACACCTATCTAAGAATAACTAACGCAGGTTCTTCTAATAATCTGTTTAACACAGAAAGATAAATTCAAGGGTAGTCCTTGAAAGTACACAAATGTTAAACACACTAGTATGGGTGTCTGGGCATGCCAAAAACGCAGGCAATCGGATTGCAGACAATCCTGCGAGCGCTACAGCGGAAAATCGCTTATGGGACCCAAACTGGCCTGTGGGATTACATATAACAGCCAAAAAGAAGATTAAGGGAAAACTCACAAAAGAGTATTGCAGGCATTCTCAACTACATCTTGAAATTAAAATTAATGAAACTTTCGACAAAGATGGTAACAAGCTACTGTCGTTTGAATAAACACCATCACAACATGGGACTGACCAATAGCCCGGTATGCACGAGTTGTGGTGGTGAAGAAGATGAAACGCTATACCATGTGTGCCAATGTGAGGCATACACAATAGCAAGGGAACATATACTTGAAAATGAAAGATTACACAAGAGGAGGCAACGACGATTCGCCCTACTAAAATCCTGGACCTGGAAGTGTTAAGTCCGAATTTCTCCTCGTGTTCAGTTTTCCTAAAAAAATTTATCTCTGGTTGAAGTTTTCAAAGCTACGTTATGATTAAAGGAAAAGTGTTAAGCCCAATTTTCTCCTCACATTCAGTTTTCCTTAAAAAATATATCTCTGGTTGAAGTTTTTTAAGCAACTCATACGTTATGATTAAAGGAAAAGTGATAAGTCCGAATTTCTCCTCGCGTTCAGTTTTCCTAAAAAAATTAATTTTTGGTTCAAGTTTTCACAGCTGCTTACACGTTATCATTAATGGAAAAGTGTTAAGTCCGAATTTTACAAGAACCAAAGTCACCCTTCATGTTAATTTTTCAATTTGAATCTCATTTTCATATTAGCTTACTGAAAATCTCTTAAAACATATTGTTCAATTTAAAAATTACCAAAATTAATTTTCATTTTTAGCTCTTTTAATCCTTACATATGCAATCCTTGGCCAACAATTCCAAAACCTTGAGTAATTATATAAAGATTCCAAAAAATAGCTCACCAGTGACCAGTGATATTGCAAAAACATATGAGAATGACAATTGAATGCTGCTGATGAACGGTCGATACCGAAAGTCAAATAAGTATCGTAGCAGAATAAATATTCAGTTAGTCAAAACAAAGACTTATGAAGAGAAAAACCCTTTATTATTTTAATGAAAGCGTTTTGAGTGAATCGATTTTTGTGCAGAATTTTCTCAGCAAAAGATTCTTAATCCGATGTTATGCGATATCTTTTCCAAAGCGAACAGATGTAGACAATGAAGTTATGGGAATATTCTACGAAAATTCGTTTAGACTCCCGAACGTTAAAGAACATTAGCAAAGGAAAGAGAAATTTTCCACCCGTCTTAGAAAAACATTGGTAGTGCCAAGTTTATTAGTTATTGGAAAACACCATTACATGAAAGGTCGAGTTTTCAAATCAATTAACGACGAATTCGCCTTGAGTATGAACACCAAGAGGATTGTAAGCAACTAAAAGACGTTATTCGATCAGTTTATGACACTTTCCTATCAGAACGGTACCATTAATAGAAAGGAAAATCATTTTCGTACCAACGAGGATGCAAACGAAAGCCGAAAAGTAAGAGGAAGACAAGGCAAATCAAATATAAGACGCCTAGGTACATTTTGTGTAGTTTCAATATCATATAAGGCCAAAGACAATAATCCGTTACTTTTCCTGTGCCAATATTTGCCATGGAACAAAGATTCATTTTTTATTACACATTGTCTTGAGTGATCAAGCGATTGGATGTTCAGTGGACAATAAATAGGTAAAAACGTATACTAAACTTTATTATTTCGTGACAGCTTGCAAATTCGACTTGTTGATCTCGCACAGATCTATACAACTAGTTGTAAAAAAAATTCTGCGAACCATTCCATTTCTTTTCACTGTTTTAACGGGATTTCCTCCATCTCCATTCCTATTTTATAATCGGTTTTAATTTTTTTTCTCCTTAAAAAGGGATAGACAACAGGACTTAAAAGTTCTTTTGGGACAGGTGATTTGTCGTGTCTTGTAAAGTAACTTATTACAAGACCAGAAATGATTGTGAGAACACAACCTATAAGTGTATAAAACCAAAATGAAATTTTGTATAGTAGGAAGGGTTGTTCGACATCTGAAGGAGGGCTAAAAGGTGGAATGTAATGTTTTATTATAGTTTAAAGTGAATACTTACACCACGAGTGTGGGAAAAGTATGGTTGCACCCTTCAGTGGAAATCGGTTTTAAATACTGTTTGTACAGTCCTTGAGTTTGATGCCACTGATTTTCAATGGAAATCCAAGCGATGATCACCATATTGAGAAGACTGCCATAAAAGGTACCCTAAAAATACGTACGGTTTATTTAGTTGGCATCTAAATTTAACTTAGGTACATTTGAATTGCTGGAAGGGAACAACATTCCCAGTGTAAATATTCCCAGTAGAGGTCCCGTGGAAATAGCCATTAGTCCAACATACAGGGAATAAATTCCATTTACTTTGTCTAAAGCTAGTACAAGTGAAGTGGAGACAACTCCCGTCACTATCACTATCAGCTTGAGTAACCTGCTAACTTTTTCTTGAGTAATATCTTTAGGCATGAACGGGAAAATGAAATCATCATGTATTACCCCCGCCATTGCATTTAGACATGCTGATAAGGAGCTGGGAAGTAAGAATAAGTAACAACAGTTTCCTAACTGACATCGTCTTTACCTCAGTCCGGCGCTAAATACTGCCGCAATGAAAATTCCGGGAAATCCTGTAAAGCTTCCGGTTATTTCCATTACAAATTTTGGCATGAGTTGTTCCAATCGAGAAATTTGGCGAGAGGCTAAAGGATCACAATTCCAATGTCTTGCGTACAACAATAAACCCATAAACGTCGCGAACATATGGAGAAATATCATCGAAATTGTGTAAATAATGATCACTCTGCAAATGAAAATAAATTATATGGGCGGGTGAGTGTGTTCTGAATACTTACTTTTTTACATCCTTGAAAGTTGGTACGCACAGAAATTTTTGCACCGCGCCCGCGTTGGCAACTGTAAATGAAACCCACTGAAAGGTACCTCCGATTAATAGTGCACCGAAGCTGTCTCTTAATGTGGGATCAAAACTGAAACTGATCAGAGATGCAAAAACCGGAAAAGTGTAGGTTCTCACTCACTCTAAAACTTCGAGTCTACTACCAGTGAGGGATCTGCTCCAGATTTCACCAAAACCGCCGACTGATGATAAACCCATAATGAAGATAATAACGAATGTGGCTATCATGATGATAAATTGGAAAACGTCAGTCCAAACCACTGCCTTTAGTCCACCTACTGTTGTGTAAAAAACACAAATCAGAGATGTAAGCGTCGCTATTATCTGCACGTTAACTCCGGTTACTAAAACGTGAATAAGAAATGTGTAGATCAACCTTTATACTAACCTTGCGAAAAAGCCAGCGCCGGTACGTAAATTACAATTGGGCAAAAGACCAACATTGATAAAATTCCAAAAAACGACGCCAAAATCCGTAATTTTCTATCAAATCTAAGGTGCAAGTATTGAAACATACTGGTCAATTGAAGCTTAAAGTATACCGGTAAATATACCGCGTGGGCAATCACTGCGACAAACACTGTTGCCAGTGATAGCCAGATGTAATTTGCTCCATATCTGTAGATATCCGCCGGTACTACCAGGAATGTCGTTGTTGAGATCTTACTGAAAATTTTTCTGCTATTATTTGAATGCTTAGCTTTATACATACCTCGCAAGTAGAGAAATGGCGATAGGTATTGCGCACATTTGTCTTCCGCCCAAAAGGTAATCGTTTGCAGTTTTCTGTTTTTTGCCAAAAAATCCAAAATAAATTCCAATTAATGTGCTTATACCCAACATTGCACTAAAAAGTATGTAGTCCACCCAGGAGAATACTTGCATATTTGAAGATATGTCATCCATTTTGTTCTGCAACGAATTATGAAGAATGATAATTTGACAGTGAAGAAAGATATTGTAAAACCTGTCACGGTCTGCACTTACCGATTCACCTAAAGCCTCGGGTACAAATTAACCTTTCAGTTATACAAGGTTGTACTTGTTTAGTTCATAATTCCGAATTTAAATGCCTTTGACTTCTACTTCGATTCATATTCAAACGTTTATCTATTTGTATTAAGTTTAGTTTGAATTCGGCGGATATACGATTAGTCGTTAAATGACTAATTGACAAGCACGGTAAGCAAACTGAGACCGAAGTTAAAGTTTTTTTTTATACAATTTAGTCGCCTAACTTGTATTTTGTAGCACAATATCTTCTATCTACATCTTCTATCATTGTCGAATATATCTACTAACGAGGGTAATTAAAACTCTCATTATGAAATTAACCTCATCTGACATATGCGGTTTTTACACACGACACATAGCAACAATCGTATCCAACGAAACGATATCGTCATCACATCCAACATTCATGCAAGTAGCCAGTTTAAAAATAAAATTTTTCAAATTTATGATGCTAGCATAAAAAAATAGCGTATACAACTCGTTATAATCTTGGTGTTAATTGCACTCAGGAAATTTAGCGTGACTCGCTCGCTGCGCTCACTCGTACGTTAAACATTCTCTCGTGCAATAAACACCAAGATTATAAACTTGTATAATATACTATTACGATATGGAAAAGTGACAATTTCGCACGAGGTTGAAATTGTGAATTCGTTGGGCAATAGAATGCTGCTGATGAACGGTGGATTTCTGCCTTTTGCAGCACCAACTACGTTCTCTTGCGTGGTTCAGAATTCTCGGTCTACAATTTTTTGGTAAATTTAGACAAGGATACCTTCTCCACATTCTTTAATCGTCTTGTAAATTGTTGAAATGGAGAAAATATTAAATTGTAATAATATTACTTTTGGTATGCGCCCAACTAAAGTATAAATTTCTCTTCGAATATCTAACTTATAAGACATTTTTATAAATTTGATCGAATAAATGAAACTGTCAATTAAGACAAATTAATTGTGACATTTTAATTCCCAAGGCAATTTTATTAGACGTCATTATTGATACAGTCTCAGTATATTTAAAAATTTTTCGAAAACTTTAGGACCACACGTTACAAGGTTTTTCTCGGGTTTTTCTGCTGACGTGCCCTAATTCCGAATTTGTAGTTATCCTACATGTACATTTAATTCTTCATTTGCCATGTCTGTTTCACACACTCGTCCCATTTAAGATAAGCGCTAACAAATAAACGCTACAAAATCATCTAGATTCTAGAATTAAAGATAAGTTTTTCCTGAAAGACTAACAGTAACTGCGAATGCTTTCATTATAACAATAGTTGAAGGCGCCAAGGGAAACGTATCGAATGGTGTCGGATAAAAACAATGCTCGTTGTGCACTAGACGTTTAAATAGCTACATCGTAACTGCAATTTTAAAGAAAACTTTTGACAACGTCATAAAATAGTTTTGAAGTGAATTTCCGTGATACGATATAGTAACAAATGGACGCCGGACAACCTTTGGAAAATTATCCTCGACGACAAAAACGTCCGGAACTTGACGGGATAACAGCTGTACGAAAAAGGTCACATCATATTTAGAAATAAATTTTTCGTTGCAAATAATGAGGGCGTGTTAAAGAAAAGAAAAATTCTCCTTTTCACGTACTCAATTGTCGTTCGTAAAACTTCGATCAGTAAGTTTTATCCATCACATAATGTGTTTTTGATTGTGGGATTTTCCAAGCTTTCAACACTGAGGAAGTTAAGAATCGGGCTTGATTTACAATTACGTGTATAAGAGATGGTAGGTAATATTTCCCTTTTGAGCCCCTTTAAATTTATGTTATATCTAAACTCATAAAAGTTAAAGTACTGAGTAATGGAAAGCGCGCGGTGATTAATTCTTTACTGTTAAACTTTATTGCTCAGGATAATTGAACACTTTGTCCGTTGCAAATAGTCCGGTAGTAAAATGTATCTTCCGCCACTCTTTAGGATGCAGGGTTGAGATTACTGTTTTAATTATAATTCAGGTAGATAACGCAAGAATGAGGGGTGGTTAGTAAAACTATGCAGGTTCCTGTAACCACATTACTGAAATTCCAAGCGTATTTCTGCGTTAGTCTTTTATAAACTGCATTCAATCGATTCCATACACCTTCGGAAATTGCTATAGATTCTTTTGCGTTGGAGGAAAGAAAATTAGTTTGCTTCGCATCTAAAAAATAAACTGAATCTATTTTAGAAGTCAGGCGATATAAACGAAGAATTATTAATTAATTAATTAGATAACACAATAAGGAAATAAGCCGAGAGTCAATATTTTTACAAATACGTCCGCTTAAAAGCATCGTATGTAGAGGAGAAACCCCCTTATTCGAGAACGCGCTTCGTTCGGTGTGTCTTCGGAAAAAGAGTCATCATGAGCAAACGTTTCGAGACACCGGCTTCGGACTGTTGAGGTAAAAAAACGGACAGGGTACGAACACATCGGATAGCGGGATCATAAGCTACGTTTCGTCCCTCTACGGAGATAGATATAATATATCTAAGTTCAAATTTCTCGAAATGTGAAGTTCAATTTTGACAAAACTTTCTATACAAGTAAATGCACTCTCGATGTCCTCTTGGTAGCCAAATTCCAACAAAACGGTTTCGGTCTTGGAGGAATAGGCGGGAGGTAGTCGTACGAAGAGTTACTCGAGCTTTTGAAGAAAATGCCACTCGCCTCATTCAAAGTTGCACTATCGCTCACTATCGGAAAAATTACAGCTCCTCATCGTTCGTTTTCATGAATTATCGTACAAATGAAGTGGAATCCGTATTTTTGTACAATGATGAATAATTTATTCGTTTTTAAGTTGTTATATCATGTATTTATTGCCCATGTACCACCATTTATTGGCGTTAGCTTGGTGGAATATTGGCGCAATATACAGATATAAAAGAACAATATTTGCAATATTTAGTAAATATTGCTATTTAATAGAAATTAAAATATTGTACACACAATAATCACTCCATTTCTTATTATTTTGGGACACATTGCAAAACAATAATGGACCAATATTACGTAAATATTTTCCCCAATATTGAAATAATATCGGTTAGTAGTATTTATCCAATATGTAAAATTGTTCACATTTCAATGTTGGGACAATATTGTACATTCATATTCTACCAATATATTTTCATTGAAATGCCAATATTAAAGCAATATTAAATGCTACATGGGTTGGGAGAATGAATAGGCAGATTTACATATTTTGTGATGTCTGAGAGGCATTTTACTGTTATAATGGAGGGTGAGAGATACTGATTTTGTGTATAATTAAAAAATCAATAATTGATATTCATTAAAAAACCATCAAATCAGTAATGGTTAGTGATATATAACATTTTTTCACCATTGGAAATTTTCTAAAAAACCTATTTTTTCTGGGTATAAAGGTATCTCACCACATACATGTCGGATGGGCTTGAGTGCCGTTTTCAGTAATGATGGAAAAGTACATTCATTTAGCAGAAAATAAGTATGAACACACTCTTTTACAACCATAGAGGAATACAGAACATTTAATGGTGACGAATCTGCTCTTTTTTAATCCAAAAAAGGCAATGGGTAGAGTGTTAGCGAAACGAGAACAAAAACTATAGGTATATCAACAAATAAAATGCAGACAAAAAGGATTGCCAGACGGTCTTAATTTTATTGTAATTAGTGTTTCTGGGAAAATTTGTCCATACATGGTGATTTTTCAAAGGAAGTGGCAGAGAGTGTTCCCCAAACTTGATCAATTGGTAAATTTGGATCCAGTTGGATGGATGCAGGTACTTCTTACGAGTACGTGTGTAATATTTTTATCCATTGTTACTGAAAGAAAAAATAGAGCTAACGGTGATCCCCCCCCCCACACCCCACATCATTTAGAAAATGCGGCCTATTTGCATGGTATGAAAATGCCATTGTGATAGAAAACCAAACCATTGCTATAAATGGCAATTCAACACACATAAATCGTGAACAAAATTCAGAATTATGGGAGAGTTGCATCAAATATTGGGGATTGAGAAAAAATCTTTGAAGGTACTGAACAACCCCTACAGCCGTCATGGAAGCCATCCTGGGTCTGCCTCCACTGGATCTCCACGTAAGAGAGCAGCCTTGCGTCTGAGAAATAAAGGGCTGTTGAACAGAAAAGGCCACTCTCGAATTCTGGGCGAGGCAGTCAAGCGACTACCTATCCTAGAAGGACGATCTGACTCACTCATCCCTCAATTTATACTAAGGAAAAGCTACCACATCTTCTTTGATGTGGAAATGGCATATCCATCTTCACGGATGGATCTAAAACAATGGAAGGAACAGGTACAAGTATTTATTCCCAAGAACTGAACTTCCATATCAGCCAACCACTAGGCAAAATTTCGACTGTCTTTCAGGCAGAACTAGCAGGCATAACGCTAAGTGCAAAAACAATTCTTATGCACAGCATAAAGAACAAAATCATCAGAATCTCCAGTGACAGCAGAGCCGCTATGCAGGCACAAGATCAATACAAATTCACCTCTAGACTGGCTTCCGAGTATCACCAGGTATTAGAGCAAGAAACAAACAGCTTGCATGGGTTAAAGGGGACGCTGGAAGAATAGGCAATGAAAAAGCCGATAAGTTAGCCCGACTGGCCTCAAAACAACCGTTTGATGGTCCAGAGCCGGCTCTTCCACTTACAGTACCAACTGTAAACAACTTAATAACCCAAGACACCCAAAACCAGCACAAGGCTAGGTGGAACTTGATGTTAGACTGCCGTCACGCGAGAGAGGCTTTCAGAGGGCCATCTCGTAGCCTGGCGCGCTTCTGTACAGGGCTATCCAGAGGAAACTTACGGCTACTTGCAGGTATACTTTCTGGGTACTGTAAACTCAAAAAGCACATGCAAGGCATGGGCTTGGTTTAGTCACCATCCTGTACAGGATTCTGCACAGACGACGATACGGCGCAACACATACTGTGTGAGTGTCCCGTACTGGTCGAATTGAGACGATCCATGCTGGGAGAATCCTGGCCGGACATGGCTAAGATTAGAACCGCTTCCCCGTCCAGCATCCTCAGGTTTATCTCACGTGTGGGATGGTTTGAGTGACGTTGCAGGGTCGAACGACTCTAATCGGGGAGGTAGCACAAAGGACCCGAATAGGTGACCTATGTGCGTGTCGACTTTCCCACCCTCCAATTGAAATCCAGAATCCAGAAGGTACTGAAATACAGTCAAAAACTTTGTTTCTGAAGCAAACAGTGGAATGATTTAGAAAATCACAGTGAAAATACACATGTCACACCGCCATTAGAATGCAATTAACAATCGACCAAAAATCTACAAGTTGACTTACAACGAATTGACAAACAACATCAAAAGGGCGAAAAAAGGTAAAAATTCCATTTGTTGAGTGGAATCCATAGTCCTCTAATCTCAAAATGGGGAGTTCGATTATTCAGTGAAATAAGTTATTACACACAACCTTTCCCCATAGACTTTAATCGTTTACATAAAATATTCTTGAAACAAAAAGGCTACAAGTTTCGACGACCCAAAGTCGTCATCATCAGGCCCATACGAAATTAATAAATTGAAAAATTTTTCGGAATTATATAAATTTAAACATTAAAATTGAAAAATGAAGACGAAACATAATGGTGGTGAAATGATAATTAGACAAAAGTCTAGATAATTTATTCCATCCCCCGATATAGGAACCGCAATAAAGGTTAAAATTAAATTTAAAAAATTTAAAGCATTTTGTAATTTGAGTCGGCTATCATTTTACGCCGCATGTTCTTCAATCAACGAATTTTTATATTCCTTTCTTCCATGTCTGGTGGCCCGTTTCTTTGACGGAGTTATGTTTCCCTTTAGGGATTAATTAATTTCAAATGTTTTTCCCCATGGCTTAATGTGTTAAACCTTTAAAATTTTTTAAATTTAATTTTAACCTTTATTGCGGTTCCTATATCGGGGGATGGAATAAATTATCTAGACTTTTGTCTAATTATCATTTCACCACCATTATGTTTCGTCTTCATTTTTCAATTTTAATGTTTAAATTTATATAATTCCGAAAAATATTTCAATTTATTAATTTCGTATGGGCCTGATGATGACGACTTTGGGTCGTCGAAACTTGTAGCCTTTTTGTTTCAAGAATATTTTATGTAAACGATTAAAGTCTATGGGGAAAGGTTGTGTGTAATAACTTATTTCACTGGATTCCATTTGTTGCTACTTCCAAACAGTGACAACAATATCATATCATAAAGAAAGGGGATAAGAAATTAGAAAAAGAAGCTCAGCAGAAATTTTTGAAAATTGACCAAACAAGGGTATTTTCGTATAGATTATTGGATGACAAGTGCCACTCTCCATTTTCAAAGGCGCACAGTTTCGGAAACATCGTTCACGATCCAATTTCGTCGTTCTTTTTCATCAATTCTTGCACAAATGATACTCTAACTCTCTAACAGGTGGATTTCGTACACATCTCGTACATTAAAGGATGTTTTATAAAAAAAACAAATAATTATATGATTAACTTTTCTCGGTAAAAAATCGGCTTAATTTTTTGCAAATAAGCAAGGGGTTAACATTGGAAACATTTTTTGAGAAAATAAGATTCACCGAATTTGACCAAACAAGAATGTTTTAATATAGATTACTGGACGGGGATTCCATAAGTACTAATTGCCATTTTCAAAAACGTAACGTTTCACTATCCAAAAAAAATATAAAGTTCTTATTGCATCGTTCTTTTTCATAAGTTATCTCACAAATGAGACACTTACCTGTGGATTTCGTACACTTCTTGTACATTAATGGATGTTTTTTTAATAAAGTTACATATTCATCTTATTAACTTAATTTTTGTGCAAAAATAAAAAACATTCTCGAAATTTGACCAAATAAGGATGTTTTTGTGTATATTATTTGTCAACACTACTCGCATTATTTAAATTCGCACCGTTTGGCAGATCTCGCTTACTATCGACGAAAATAAGCGACTCGTCTATTTTATAGTAGTAAAAAGGATAATTATAAAGAATGATCCAGAAGACAAACAACATTCAATCAAAGTTTCAGGAGCGCTAGATAAATCTCCCAAAAAGAAGGTATCAAATGAGTATAAAACACAACAAAAGGCAAATAACCATAAATTGTTATCAATACGCCCCAATTCGTATATCGACATTCTGCAGGCCACTAACGATTGCAGGTCCGACTAGACAAACTCATTCAAGCGAACTATTACCATCAGTTACATTTTACCTCAGGGTTGCAGCAACCCCTCATAGATAAAATAAGGTCGATATCAGCAACGTATATACGCTAAAGCCATGAAGCGTGTGTGTATGTGTATATCTAAATTTCAAAATAGTATAAAAATCATGTAACAAGAAATTTCTTGTCTGTTGCTTACAAATTGCCACTAATAAAGTTTTAAAGTTTATTAAATTCCCCTTTTGCCTAAAAAGATTTACGAGCGAATTTATACAATTGGCGTCGAATTTTCTTTTAAAAAGCATAGATTTTTACGTCAAGGCAGAAGTTTACAGTATCATCAAAAGGAACACCAACAATAGCTTTTTTGACAAATGTAACAATATCTACAAAACGGGATCATTAATCATAAAGTTCCTAATGTACATCTATTGTAAAATATTCTAAAAGGGGATGAACAAACAGGGCTTAAAAACCTGAATGCAAATTGCTTTTTGGTATAACAACCATGTTATTTTATACGTAACCAAATTTTGTTATGTCTGCATCCTTAGCGTTTTGTTCGTTGTGACTAGCTTTATTGAACATAAAATTATATTATTCAATTTCCGTTCTGTTAAACAAATTAACATTTTCTCTACGTCAAGAAATGGAGATATTGTGAGTGCCAGAATTGCGTAATTTCTTTCCACCCTACTAGCGGAGTACGCCAAAGGAATCCAAAAACCCAAAGCAGTGAACAAATTGCGACTGATTTCGAAGATCTTTAACGTATCTTGTTGAAATTTTGACATTAAAACGTCATGGAGGATGGAAACCTTCCACTGCAGCTGAGAGCTTTAATTAAGAACCGTTTTCAAGAAAAACTAAAATAGAGGCTCAAATTCTGGCAGGAAAGCAAGTACAAGTGGTAACGGTAACAATGGTACAATAATCCATAAAAGTCCAAGTGAAAACAACATAAAACGTTTGTTACACTAGGGTTGATTGCAACTTTCGACTATACACTTTTTCCATGTTACACAAACAATAATTTTCTATTATGTAATGGTAATACTCAGTTTTTATGGTCACAAAGCATCGACTGAAGAAGAAAATTATTCCCCAGAGAACTAATAATAGTAAAAATTGCCGAGGTGTTGCCATTATCAATAAATCCAGAAATAATGGTTGGTTGGTACTTTCCAGAATTTGATTAGTAACTTTGATTTTTTTTTGGTGCGAACTTCTCTGTATGGCCTTCAGCAATTGTTGTGAATTTCCACCCACCATAAGCTTTACTATAAGCAGAACTTGGCTTTACTTGAAAAGACTTGTGAATGTAGCTGATTTTTTTCTTTCTTCATCCTTATCGACTCTTTACTTTTACACACTTGGGCCTCAACACTTAGAACACAATTTCCTGTAAACCGGGCATTCTCTTACTTTGTGATTATTTTCACGAAACCTACAATTTGTTATCACAGCTACTATGTTTTTTCTTCTTCTCTTCAATTCATCGATCGCGACTTCACTATATTTGACTTTTACTAATTTCATACGGTCTCCGGCCTTCTCTAGGGTCAATTGAGGCTCTCTTGCAACTCCAATATCAATACGGTTTTTTAACCATTTCATCTGCCTGTGAGTACCCTGTTGAGATTATTCATTTTTTCAATTACCAATGAGTCAGTGTTTTTGGCAATCACTGTTAAATTTCGTTCTTCTTTGGAGCACAATACATACTTCAACTTATGGTTTTCGCCTAGTTAAACCGTGTTAAAAATGTTCAGTGCTTCTTCAGCTATAAAATCTAAAAATAATGCCATTTTTATTTATTCCGGCTTGCCTTTCAGGTTACAGCAATCACTTGAATCTTCCATCTTCCTTCTGAAGGACAAGGTCTGGTTGGAGGGTCGAGGGGGGTGGAGACTGCGGGCTAACCTACATCGTACAGATCAACATAAAAATCAGCGCAAGGATGGAAGAGCACAAACACACTGTTAGAAAGTTCAAGCCACATCATCCTTGGCCCAACAGGTAACAACAACAGCAGACACGATTAAATTTGAGGACGCAAAAATTTTGGCATGCGTCGTGCACTTTACAGCTAGAATTATTAGAGAAGCCATAGAGATTGAGAAACACCCACATAATCTCAACACAAGAGACGACGCTCTGAGACTACCATCAATATGGAAAACATCATTAATCCCTAAACAACAAAAACGGACAACACCTAAAAGAGAATCAATAAAAGAAGAAATGAAAGCAGGGAGCAAACAGTAAAAGTAGGGAAAGCAGTGAAACTCTCAGCTCGAAGCCCAATTACTCGGCTGCAAACACACAACCAATCAAGTGAAAGCAAGGGGTTACATATGGAGCAGCACATACAACAGGCAGTTAGTTCAGCCCAAGGCAAGTCGTTTAGACCTATCAGTCTAACGTCGCTTCTTCTAAAACTATTAGAGAAACTAATTGAGCCACACATTAGGGAAGAGGTACTGGGACTTGACCCCTTCGGCAAATACCAATGTGCCTATCAACCAGGCAGAACTTGTGAACTCGCCATCCACAGAGTAGTGGACATAGCCGAAAGGGCGATCTCCTGTGAGGAGGTGGCTCCAGGGGCGTTGTAGACGTTCGATATTACCTCTCTAGAATCAATCAGAACTGCTGTGGAAAGCAAGGGGGTACAACCTACCGTGCACAGGTGGATACATACCATGCTAAAACATAGGAACGTTACAGCCTCGCTTAATAACGACTCTGTAGTGGTCAGTGCCGCACGAGGATGTCCACAGGGGAGAGTTCTCTCTCCTCTATTATGGTGCCTGGTAGTGAACGGACTGCTGAGGCGACTATGCGAGACAGGCTACACCACTATTGGCTATGCCGATGACATAGCGATTGTGGTACGTGGCAGATTTGAAGAGTGATCTAGGGAGCTTTAAATTTAGTGGAAGCATGGCGCGGAGAAGAGGGTCTACCTGTTAATCCAACAAAAAACGAACCTCATTCTCTTCTCACGAAGAAAAGGGCCGACAAAGCTAAAATATGTAGCAATGCACGGCACCAAGGTACAGGTTGTGGGTGAAGGCAATACTTGGGCATAACGCTAGACCAAGGGCTAACCTTCAAACCGCACCTAGAGAAGACAGCGAACAAAGCCACAAAGTCCTTGTGGGTCTGTAGGCGAGGGTTCGGAAGCAAGTGGAGCCTATCTCCAATGATGACCCACTGGATATACACCAGAATGATCATTACGTATGGCTCACTGGTGTGATGGCACAAAACCTCCACCCAGATGAACATACAGAAACTTACCAAGGTGCAGCGTAGGGCTTGCCTTGGAATAAGAGGGGCAATGATAACGACCCCTACGGCAGCTACAGCTATGGAGACCCTCTTGAACCTACCGCCACTAAACCTAGCAATTAGAGCAGAGGCGCTCAGAGGGGCATACCGTCTGAGAGTTAACGGCGAGGAGGGATCGTCACGGGCGGACACTCGCTCAGTTTTGACGAAACCTCCAAAGATAAAACCCTTTTAGTATGAACACTGAGAGGATACACAAAACAGTTTGTCCCACCAAACTGTTTAAGACAACAATCACCACTTGGCATGACTGGGAGAACAATTCCAGTAAAACGAAGCTGAATGGAATCGTGTATTACACAGACGACTCAAAAACCACAAAGGGCACTGGCTTTGGAGTATAGGGGAGCAATGGACGGGGCTGCAGAATTTCTGTAAGCCTTGGACAACAAACGACCGTGTTCCAAGCCGAGGTATATGCAATCCATCGTGAAGTACGCGAAATTGAGCTTGCTATGCTCAGGCTTGTTGTGCAGAATGCGATTAACAGATTCTGCGAGTGCGTGCTGCGAAAACGCGACCTTTAAAAAATAAAATCCGCATTAATTTTCAATAAAAACATTTTGACTAAAATGTTTGAGTTTCTTTAGTGAGAGACCCTTTAGTTCACTTATGCCCTTGTAGGTAGAATGTTTTTTAACACTTCTATTCGGATGGGCCTCACGATAACAAATGTGGGTGTAGCTTTGAAGTAAAATTTTATTAAAAATCACTCAAGAAACTGTACGATAACGAGAAATGATTCTTTAAGAAGCAAAATGCGGAAGAGAAGTTTTCTTAACAAATTACACAAAAATCCCCGCTTCCGATTTAATGGCATCGTTATATATTTGGAATGAAGCTATTAATAAACAGCGTATAATTAATTCTTTTGCTGACTTTCATTATTCATTACTTAAATACTAATTGTGAAGCTTTATTAATTTTATTGTATTTTAACTCATAACGTTTTATTTTGGCTCAAATCCTTATATTTATGCCTTTTATAAAATATTAGTACTCGCGGTCGGAGATAGCGAAACGAAAGTAAGCGGAATAATAGGCGGTAGAGGAATAATATATTATTTGTTTTTTTTGTTTTGTTTTTTTAATGTAATAAAGCAACACATTTCATGCCTACTATGTTTTATTTTTCACATTTCCACAAGATATTTTTTTTCGAAGTCCGATACATTTCTTTCGCATCATACAGCAGTGTTACGAAACAGGTGCATTTTATGAGCTTTTACTTGAGGCCCTCGACAGCTGCCATATTTCTTCAACCGTACGCTCATCGGCCACACTGTTTAAAAATATCGTTTCTGACATTTTTCTCTTAATACGCGTATATTTTCTTAAAACGAAAATACGTCTTGACGACAATATGCAAACAACCTGTTTGTAACAGAAGAGGGGCGGAAGTAAGCAGAGCTTTTTTCCAAAAAAAAAAAACATGTCATGAATTATTCCGGACGATTTTTATTATCGTTTTTTATGTGTTTCGCCTATCCCTTACGATCCTCAATCTCATCTGGATCTATCATTAGTTTAGGGTTTGACTTATTTCCTTTTACTTTCTCCGCCGCTTTTGGGCTTTAACTTCCATTCTACTTGTTATACTTTTCAAAATTTATCGTTACAGTCCGAAATAAACTTTTAGCATTCATTCGGTATTCGTCATATAATTAGTTACGAATATTGAAGAATAAGCATTTTCTTTTCGGTAATATGCTGATGTAGGCCTGCTCGTAAATGGAAACGGAAGTAATTGCGAAGGGGTCGTAAGCCGTTTTCGCGCTACCAGAACACTTTTATTTCATTGATGGCGGTATTTTTGCCATATTTTCATTCTATTCTCAACATGATGTCTCAATTCCTTCTGTTCAAACTTCTTAATGCGGTGTAGTTATAAAATGAAAATAAGCAGTTGGAAACGGTTTGAATTACTCTAGAATTACGCGTGGTTGATATTTTGTGACCCACATCAAAGTGTTTCCACGAGGGTAGTTTCTATCTTGCTATGAAAATGAAATTTTTTAATATAAGAACCATTAACGCTCACATCCAACGTTTTTCTAATAACGCTATCGCTTTGAAAATACGACTCCGCAGCGTTTTCCAAGTAGTCATTTGGGGGAGAAGCAACGCTCTCTCCGGCGTTTCTTTTGTAGATGAATATCCTCAAAGATGGATACATTGATTACTCCTTGAACAATTTGTGCTTTATGTTCCGTACAGTTGTCGTACGAAGCAGGTGTTTCTGAACGCCATTTCGTGTTTAGCCGATTTTAATATCATAATGGTGTTTGTAGATATTTCAGTTACTATAGACTCTTTCGTAAATGCTAAATAAAGAAATCCTCGTTGAAAATTGCTTCATCATACTTTTTGGGACTCAGTGGTGAACATTGGTCTTATCTCCCATTAATCGTTTTTGTTTTCGAGACTGAAGGTCTTGGGAACCCATTGCGGCGACGATTTGCTCGTTCTTTAACTTAGTGTAGCCTCGTTTCTGATATTCCCATATCCTTTGCAGTAATTCAAAAAACCTTCAGCCAATGCTGGAACAATGCGTTGTTTCCCCTCTGCATCCTAACTATATTGCTTCCGATTTCTGGCTAAAAGAGGCTCAGAAAAGCTAAGCAGACCGCCTTCACCACCCCTAAGTAGTTAGTGGTGGTAGGGGAATGGAACCCGTTACCTTTTTCCTTTCCCTTTTCCCATTTGTGCTACTTCCTACGTGGAAATCGGGCTGGATATTTTTCTGTAGAAATTCTATGACTTCCGTACTCGTTTCAAATCACTCATTTTCGTTTTTATAAACTTGGGGCGTTCCTTTATGGGAGGAGTTGATATTGCAGACATATGCATAGATAAACAAATAACAATGGCAACATGGATACGTGCCAAATAGATCGACAGAGTCCAATTTAACGGCCCTGCCCAACCAAAGTTGGATAGCTCAGGTAGAGTGGATATGTTTTTTACAGATTTTGCAAAAGCCCTCGACTCTCTGCAGCACGATTTGCTTTTGGAGACTTATATGCTTTTATTTAAGCTTTAAACCTGGAGAAATTAAATTTCAAAATCAAATTTCTGATATTTTTTGTTATTGGTTCAGGAGTATCCCAAGGTTCTAAACTTGGGCCCCTATTACTCATAATCTTCATTAATGACATAACGGAACAAGTCGTTTCCAACTGTCTACTGTATGCAGGCTAAATTTTTTAGGTTCATTGAGACCATTAACGATGAAAAAATACTACAAAATGATGGTAATAGAGTTATGAATGGTGTAGCAAAAATAAATTAAAATTAAATGTAAGCAAATGTGACATACAAAATATAACTATAAAATGTATTGATGATGGAACTATTAAGTATGTCATTGGAAATGATGCAATATCTCAGATTAATACTAAAAAAGGTCTAGGAATCATTCTTGACTCAAATTTTTTTTAAACACTCATGTCGATGCATTAGTGATAGGCCGGGTTGAGGGTTATCGAACTCACCTTAAGGCATAGGGGGTGATGAGTGATTTAGAGGAAGAGCAAGTAACATACGAACATTAGAGGAGTTTCTTAAAAGGACGAGAGAGAGCGTGAAGAAGGAAAAAACTGAAGGAGAGAAAGAAGGAAAGGGAAGCAATTTTCAAGAGAAGTAAGGTGACAGGGAGATCTCTGGAAAAGAGTGGAGGCGGGAGTAATAGTGGAAAATTAGGTATGGAGAAGGTTACAAATAGTTTGAAATGTATTGTGGAAGAGATGAAGAGATTTAGGTTGGGGATGGAAAATCTTGAGAACGGGATAAAAGAGAGTAATGAAGAAATAAAGGCCCAAAGGGAGGAGATGAGATCCTATGAAGGAAGAGCATGTTAGAAAGGAAGGATTTGAATGATAAGTTGCGTGCTATTGGGGAACGGGTGACGCTCTAACAATGTGCAGGTAAAGTAAAGGTGTGGCCACCAGTGTGGACCAACAACCTTGATGACAAAATTTAATATACGGGGTGAAATGCTGGTAGAAAAGGATCTCCCGGTCTGGCCGATGTAAAAGATGAGCAAGTGCCACATAAGAGTTGGTAAATACCTGCTTTATCTAAAGTGTTAATGACATCCTTGTTCTTCACCAATGAATTATCCAGAGTATTAGTGTTGGAAAATGAAATTTAGGTATTGTATTTGTTGGAGATATTCTTAATGTTATATGACAAATTGGGGAAATAAGGAAGAGAGCGAAAACATAAAGTATCTTTATGAAAATTATTGGGGGAGAGGTGGGTGGGATTGATGGAGTGTTGACTTTTGTGCAACAAACTGTCAATCAAATGGAGGGAATAACCATTGTTGGTACTTATTTGTTGGATTATATTGAATTCATTTTGAAAATGTTGAGGTGACATGGGAATCGAAACCAATCTTCTAAGAAGGGAATTGAGGCCGGAGATTTTGTGTGAGTAAGGATGAATAGAATCAGCGGAGATAAGAGCGGTAGTAGAAGTAATCCTTGATACAGAGGTATCTGAAAAACTGACACTAATTTGTATATGTATATGTGGATTATGTATTTTAGGCAAACCATACAACAGGGGACATCGAGGATTCATAACCAACAAGGATTTATAATCAATATTAAAAGAGGAGATGAGGGTGGACCTAAATTGATAAACTATCTGACAGGTTTTTTTGGAAAAAGTGCTAATAGGGTTGGAATTTGTTTTGATAAAGCTCGGGTGGTCTATAAAATCAGTAACCTTCGCAATGTAAATAAGAATGGGATGGTGAAATAGGAGGGGTAAAGGTGGAGGACAGGGGAAGTGAGTCAAAAAGATGTGTATAGGACACTTGTTAGGGGATAGTGAGGAGCTCAGAGAGGAATGATCGAGTTGGAAGGAAGTGCTGGGGGATGGTAGGGGGCGACTAGGGTGGATGGAAGAGGTAGGGGAAAGGAGAAGAAGGCTGTTAGGAGAAAATGAGAGACATTTGTTGATTTGTAAATATGTATTGGTATAACTTTGTGTTAAGTTTTAATTTGTTAGGATTAGGAATCTTTGTTAATTTAATTATTTAGGACAAATAAACATACATGCACACATACATTAGTAAAAAAATGTTATGGGTGTGCCAAAAATAATCATTGGCACAGGCAAAAATATATCAATAATAACTAATTCGTTGCTCTGATGTCCTCCATTCCGTAGATTTCCATGTGCTACGCAACACTGTTCCTAGATCCATACAAATTTTCCACCTACCCCATAGAAACACAACCCAATTCAACAACCTTTCCTTGATTCAGGCTCTGAAATCAATAAATTCACTATGTAGTCAAAATGGCAATGCGATGTATTTCACAATAATCTTGAATCTTTGTTCAGATTTAGACGAAAAGTAGACTCATGTTTGGTTCTGAACTTTGTATTTGTATTTAAGATGCGCCGTTTCGGACGTGTGTCTATGGCTCCATTGTTCATATTGAGGGTGTATTTGTTTGCTTGTGTGTATAAATAAATAAATAAATAATAGTTATTTATTGTACAAGACGATAAAGAAACCTTTTCACTCGGAGATAAACAATTTTTTTCTTGCCCAATGTTGCTTTAAAATATAAGTATTTAGTAACATTTATATGAGAATATTCAAGCATTTTTACAAACAAATGTTTTTTTCGTAAAGCTAAAGTTTGGAGACGAAAGAGTTAACTGAGTATATACAAAAGGGAAAAACACTCCACAAGTAAGTTCACAAAACTATGCGTCTTCAAGGCAGCTGTAGGGTGCAAAAGCAGGATTTGTTCCAGCAGTATTCAATACATTCGGCTCCAACAACACCCCCTGTAACCATTATCTGTTTCCAAAACTCAAAAGGAGTTTGAGGGAGCGTTGCATTTATCAACTGACGACTTGAAAAATGCAGGGAAGTATTTTGCAGAAATACCAAAAGAATTTGTTTCTAAATGTATTATTATATTAGAAAAATGAGTGTTATTGGTGCTTATGTAGAAAAATAACTTTTTGTTCTCTGACTTGTCCGATATATTCGATTGATTGTCCCCACATGATTAGCAATTTAACAAAACATTATTCTATGAATCGTCACATTTCGCTTTATCGAATGTAACTACAACATCCATAATCTGACCAAATTAGTGATTGAGTCTTGGCTTATTTAGTGGGGCAACCGATAACGTTAACAATCTTTTGGCCTACTTTCCAATTTTCAACTTATAGAAATGTAAATTTTTAAAGTGGAAAATAGATCACCGTCGCCCTTTTACTACCTAAAATAAACATGAAAAGTGAAGGCGATCACCAACATCCTCCAAGTAGACTTGTTATAAATGATCTGCACTTTACATACTGAATAAGCTCTAACTACTTTAATGACATTTACCTACTCATCTTAATCTTAAGATCAGTGTAGTAGCTCGAGTGTAAAGTAAATAATGTTCACACGTGAGCTGACTAAACCGTTATATTTTCATATAAATTCCCATTTTTATTATTAACGCTAATTTACTATGCTCGTAAATAGCATTATAACCGTTTCCCCTCACAAATTGTGAATTGGGGTTTATGCGAAAGGTATACCTTATATTTCATTTAAATCCGCTAAATATAGGGGATCGATATTAATTAACTAACGCCTGAAAAATATTGACGCAGGTATGTGTTTTACTTCAATTCTGTCACTTAATTCGCGAGGAAGTGCGTGCGTATGCAAGTAGTACAAAATATTCGATCTACCTACTGTAAGTTAGTAAATAATGTCGAGTTTAAATTGTGCCAACTCCAAAGAATGTAAGTAATTCTGAAAGTGAGTGGAGTATCTCAGAAATGGAAATAGACATGGAGGAAAGCTCCGGTGGTAAACAGCTCACGTTTCCGCAACCGTTGAGTAATTGCGTAGCCGTCATATCGAGCGCAACAAAACGGTCTATCTAGAGAAATGTCTTCTTAATGTAATTTTGTGAAGCCAGAAAAAAAAGAAGAGGAAGTAAGAGGCATTAGTATAAATTATATTATTTCGAGTTTTACTACCCCTTAAACGTTTTTAATTTTATGATTATAGAAAGGAAGTTGATTAATATTTAAGAAACGTTTACGTCTATATCTCTCGTTTTTGAAATCAAGAGAGTAAATGATCCAGAAAGCATTTCGTTTCATTGCAAAATAACCTTATCAGTTTTACGGTCATATATCACCTCAGTCTTGTTTTGGGTAATGGTCTATATCAGATTGATTTCATTTTATATACTCGTCTATTACCGAAATCAATCTTACCATTTCTATTTCGGTTACATTTCTATAAAAATTTCTCCTTTTGTAATTAGTATTAACACTTTATGAAAAATCATCAGTATAAGCGTAGTTTCTTTCTATGAAAAGTTTTTACCCTTAACAGATTGTTGATAAAATCATCTATTAAGATGTAAATGTAGTATTTTACTCGAAAAGTATCTATCTTGCTACGCTACACACGTTATCTTAATCTACAGTTCTATCTTGAACAAAATGTTGCAATTGTACACACTTAGAATATAAAATTAAGAGCTCTACGGAATGGCCCCTTTAACCATCGCTGCGCCGATGTTTCAAACATTATTAGTTCTACCGTTACGAAAGTTGCCAACCAAGAGAACTGGTTTCAAGGTTTTAAGATGCAGAAAAAAGGAAAAGGCATCGTGTTCCATTCCTCCGTTACTCCTAACTGACGGAGGTGGTTTGCTAAGGCTTTCCACAACCTCTTCTAGCAAAATAACGGATGGCGTAAGGATGGTAAAGGGGGATGGGTTCATGAGAATCAAACGCACTACCTCCCGAATTGGGCATGGGGACCACTAAACCAGCCCATCGGTTAGGATGCAGAGTGTGAGGATGAATTACTAGCTAATGATTCATTATCCCTTCCGTAGGAAACGTAAGCAATGGATATTAACTCCGCAGTGCCCATTCCAGTAGGTTCCAGTGAAGTGTGAAGATATTTTTTCCTTTTGGCCATCGAGGCACGGGTCATTTCCGTACTGGTCAGGGAGTACCTTACTGCCATGACTAGTTAATTGATGACGGTTTGGGAACACAATAGTTGAAATCGACAAGAGACCGATCAATAATCTCATGTTTAGGACCAGAGCCAGATTTAGGGATTTCTAGACCTCTCACCAAATGTGCAAAAGAGAATAGGTAAACTTTGAGTAAGTTAGGAACACAAGGCACAAGCTGTTCATCCTCCTTACACGAATTAGTCTCTTTGGACATAGCACTAGCAATTTTTTGAATTAAAAATTGAGATTTCGAAATTCACTCCGATGGAAGTTGAGGAATTCCTTCTTCAATCAAAATATCATTTTCACCAAACAGTCTGAAATCAAACGTGATCAAAACAGGAAACATTTTCTACTGTAAAAGCTTAACGCATTTTCACGTATCGAACTGGCGCGACAGCCGATGTATTCCCCCTTCTATCTTTAAAGCCCATACGAGCTTACTATAAACCAATCCACTTGGCTCGTAATTGGTGCAATTCTGTAGAATATTCAGGTGACCAATACTTACAATTCTGGTTGGTAACATTACCTTTGATATGATTATGAGCCTCATTCTACATGAGAAATTTATTAACAAGACTAGGGTCGTCATTACCCTATTTCTTTGCATGAAAGAAACTCCAATTGACTCTTGAGTGTTTTAGATTCAATTCTGCTGCGTGTTTTTCCTATGAGAGCGTTGACAATTCCTTCCGATTGACCCCCGAACAATATTAGTATTTTTTAAGGTTCTATGAATTCGCTGACCCCCCTCTTGGCTTCTTTTTTTAAACTGAAAGGACCTCCTCAAAGTTCTTAATCAATATCTTGCTTCAGGTAAGCGTGTTTCTTTCACCCGAGTGACGCGGGTTAAAACCCGTCCAAAGTAACCGTTTTTCTGAAGCGAGAAAACTGAAACACGCGTTCTTCTCGGATAGGAAGTAAAATCGTAGGTCCCTTGTCGATGCGATGTTCGGCACGAGAAAGATCCTTGGTTGAGGGTGAAATTCCCTTAGTCAGGCAAAACTGTAGTGAGGGTAATGCTAACAACCAAATCAGTCCATCCGTGTAGAGATGCTTGGAAATTCGCTGTTCCTAAATCTCAACCCACTATTGTGGATTGTGCGTTGCTGGGGGTGGTCCCAATAGGTTCCCGCACTGCGACCTTTTGGTCCATTGTGCTCCCCGTTGTTTTCTACCTCTCTACCTCTACAAAAATACCTGTATCTTTCACAAAGTCCAGGATTTTAGTAGGGCGAATCTTTGTTACTTCCTCTTGTGTAATCTTTTCGTGTTCAAGTAGGTGTTCCCTTGCCTTTATGAATGCCTCACATTGGCAAATAACGTGATAGAGATAGGGCGTTTCATCTGCCTCACCACAACCCCTGCATGGCGGGCTATCGGTCACTCCCATGTTATGCAAGTGTTTGCTCAGGCGACAGTGGCCCGAGACCATTTCTGTCGCAAGTTTTATCTTCGTCCTCCTTAAATTTAAGATGGACCCCAGGGGTTTCCAGGAAGATCTTGGAATGACTCTGTCCTGTGATTTTCGACCAATGTCTGCAATGCTCTTTGGTGAGTATGGTTACCTGCGATCACCTCGTGCCCCGGTGTGACTGAGTTGCACTTACCTAGTGCGTTTAGCATTTGTGTGCATTCAAGGACTAGCCCTGAATTTACCACATATCAGTCTATTGCTGCAATCGCTGCTTTGCTGTCTGTCACTATAAAGATTTTCCTCTTGATAAGGTTCTTTTTAATAGCTGAGCAGCTCATAATATAAATACCCATTGCGTACTAAAAGTAGTATCAATCTTGAATTCTCTGTGAACCGATCCATTGCGATTGATCCATTGTTACTATTATTATTTGTATGAGAGGTGCTTTCTTGTACTGCGGCCATGGGGCCTATTATACTCATCAGTTTTAAATTTATTCTTTCAAAATGTTTGTCGCCCCATATTAGTATCTTCTTCAGGGAGGCTTTTTGTTAATTTCCTTCGCCGTGTTGTTCTTTTCCCAAAGAACCTGTGCCTTAAGGTGTTATCCTTCCATGTTAGGTTGCTTGAATATCCCTTCTGGTCTCCCATTACTCTTACAAAGGTTTCCTTTTTTTATTTTCGTAGTCTTTTGAAAGGATTTTTTAAAGTTTCGACGTTTGGGGTATTATTTTGATACACCACAGTACTTTGTCCCACATTCCCTTTTATTCTCCTAGAATCGAACTTAATGTTATTTAAAATGTTTATATTTCAACCGTTTCCAAATGGGAACCACAAAACCTTTCCCTTCAAGTTATTTGTAACCTCACTATCAACGAGTACCGAGATTATTATTGTTCGAAACATTCCAGAATTGCTAATGAGAATACCTAGAAGTAAGTTCTTTAAGTCCCTTAACCTACTTTATATTTTGACTACAGACAGCTCGTTGATATCGTTTTAACGGTGCCAATAGACAGGATATTCTTCAACGAGTCCTGTTTGTTCAAATGGTGATGCTATTCATATAAACAATAGATCTCGGTAAATAATAGTGATGACTTACACCACGTGTATGATTGCAATTTCAGAGAGCAATAGCATCATCACTATTACAATTTTTTGTAATGAATTCATCAAGGCGCACGATAAATTAGATATAATGGTTAAAAAAAAATAAGCGTGAGTCATCGTACGGAATTGAACACGTTCGTGATCGGAATATCCTTAAAATAAATTTAGACATAGATTAATCACAACGTATAATTAAATTTATAGGTAATATTTATCGCAGCTTTGTATCAATTAATTAAATACAACTTTTCAATAGTCGTTCTTGGGAATCTCGCTTCTCACAACTATTATTCCTAAATGATGCAATTCTATTCATTTTATGCTAAATTATTTGTCTAAAAGATAGAAGATTTTGATAATTATACCATACATGTGATTTACAATGCAAGCTTGTAGTTAAACAAATAGCTACAGTATTGGGTTTGAAGAATTTGTATTCCAGTTGGTACTTTTTAGAAGTAATTTTGGCAAATTAGAAATACCTTCTTGTCTTGTGCTGAAAAGCGAAACAAAGTGTTGCAATTTTCGAAAACACTAGAAAAACTGCAGTCTATGGGAACCATGTGGAACGAAGATTTTTGAACAAGCGTTACCATTTTTTTTTACAAATTAAGCTAATCTAATTCGCGTTATTCGAGAGCAAGAAACAGATTGTAATTAGATTCATTTGGTTCTACGGCCGCTATCCTGCAGATTAGATCGATTCTTTAACAATTCCGTTTAGGGAACGTAATTTACGGTGAGACACATCAAAACTGGGTAGATTGAGGTCTCCAAGTTTCTGAGGTTAAATAAATTGCTCTAACGCCGGCGATACTAGAAGCAAATAGAGCGACTGCTATACCTACCATAGAAAACGCCGATGCTTGGCTGCTGCATGTGATTGACATTGACAAGAGACCAAACATGGGGCTACAAGAAGTAGTGAAAAGGTTAGGTAAAGCGTCAATAAACTGAAATGAGAATAAAACAAAGAGATGAATGGGCGCCACCTGTCAGATTGGTAAAAAAAATATGAAAATAAATGTAGGGGGAAGAAAGGCATACTCACACGCACACCAAGCCTCGTAGAAGAGATCCAATCAACAGTAAGGGCAGGAAAGCACTGTGCAATGCCTTAATAGAATTTGAAAAACCAAGGAAAATTTTTAGGAATGCAAAAATTCGGATTACAGTTATGCCACCACCAGTGACCAAAAACGAAGAAAACATGCGTGGTAAGTTTGGAAAAAGACAGCTTTCAGAAAGATTTTTAGAGACAAAATAGTATACATGGTTTGGATAGGAGGAACCAACAAGGAATTAAAAGATATAGATAAACATCCTAGTATAACAGCGGTAATAAAAGAGGCACATAGATAAAATATCCAAATCTTAACACATTCAATATAAAACAGATGGAACCAGGAGGTAGAAGGAATATACATACAATGGGAATAGTGAGGTAGATGCACGAAGCGACCAGCAAGAAATGGGAAAGAATAATATTTTAAGACATGGACTATCCTTTCTATGTCGTCCCAAGACATTGTCATTTTGGTTGGGCTCCCTTATTCTTTTAATTATGCCACATTTAGGTCTTGCAATAATGCAATAGTAATCCCAATAATTTTGGGGCGTAACATTAATACTCAAGGTTTTTCATTCCTTGATGTGACAATTTACTTGAACTTGAACTATTGAACTTTTAACTGATTGAAACACAGAGGGTGGGAATAACTTATAGTGGCCAAGTGGACTTGAATTTAGGGTCCAGTTTTCGATAAAAGGAACTTCTGGCTATCTAAGAAGAACTTTGAAGTAATAAAGGACACTTGATCAAAACCAGCAAAACCTTGCAAGGCTACGAATCTTCTTCCTTACAATTTTGTATGCTATTCGTTTATCTCTTCTTCTACCTACTTCCATAAAGCACCTACAACTCTCACAACCCTTAAGCACAAAGGTCATGGAAGAAGGGCCTACAGAACAGCATGATATCCATAACAAGTGCTCGCTCAGTTTTGTGCTACAAAATATCCTGGATGTGAAGGATAATAATACGGCGGTCTACCTCTTCCAACAAATCACACAGCAGACTCGATAGAGTCAGAGAACGACTTATCTTTGCCTTGTTGTTGGTAACGATGCGTAAACCATGTAATGCTTTCCAACATTCCTCGAAAAGCTATTGAAGAAACCCTAGGATTTGTGAGTTAAATAATTTGAAAGCAAGTCTCCCAAACTTGACACTTGACACTAAGGGAAACATTAATTGTCAGGGTTGGAAAAAAAGTCAAAGAATGAAATAACACAAACTGCGTCAACTGGATGCTGTAAAACAATCGCAGCCAACTGAAGCGTCCTGGGGTTGTTACTTGTCACCACGTGGTGTATATAAGACGCAGCCTAGAAACCCATCTACCTGTAATTGAGAAAATGTAAATGATAATGGAACTTCAAAAGCGATTCCAAGAAGTCCTACGAAGGAATACCGAAAATCAAAATGGTAAGAATGATATAAGAGGCAACCGTACAAAGCGACTTGTTTTCTACAAGAAAAGCCATAATTATTTTACTTGACAGAGATGAGATCAATACCAAAAAAATTTGGAACGAAATGCTTATTCTGTAATTCTCTCAAAGTCAATGTTTAGGGTCAATTAACCTGTCTCTGTGATTACATTAATACAGCATAGCAGAAAGGGCCAGATATTGATAAAGACCATGCACTGAATACACTTGGTGACGTACCTGAATGGTAGCAGCAGATGAATCATGTCCAAAATGACACTAAACAGTTCCTCGCAAATCTATTCCTGTACAGAGTGAATATTCCTGAAGAAGTGATAACAAAATTTATATTCAAAGGGACTAAGCTATGGTAATTTTACTACAAATGCGACCACTTTAAGAGGTTCTTTTGTGTACTTACGCAGAAATTATTTTGTCCTAGTGCCATTTCATGTTCATCATTTTACCTATAATAACCGAAGGTCTAGAGTGGAAATGATTTTCTTTCTGAAGTAGTGGATTCACATTCTGTAAGTATTCTTTACTGCGATGAGTGTATTTTCCAATTTGAAGAATAATGGGGGTACTGGAATATACTTCACAATCATTTTCGCTAAATGTGAGCCCTGCGTTATAAATGACAAACTTATGAATCAAGGTTATTATTATTATTATTATTATTAGTTCTGGGGGTGGTCCCAATAGGTTCCCGCACTGCGACCTTTTGGTCTATTGTGCTCCCCGGTGTTGTCTACCCTTCAAGAATACCTGTATCTTTTACAAAGTCCAGGATTTTAGTAGGGCGAATCTTCGTTACTTCCTCTTGTGTAATTTTTTCATTTCCAAGGAGTTCCCTTGCCTTTATGAATGCCTCACATTGGCAAATGACGTGATAGGGCGTTTCATCTGCCTCACCACAACCCCTGCATGTCGGGCTTTCAGTCAGTCCCATGTTGTGCAGGTGTTTGTTCATGCGACAGTGGCCCGTGACCATTTCTGTCGCAAGTTTTATCTTCGTCCTGGTTAACTTTAAGATGGACGTAGCTAGGTCCCCGTTTGGGGTTTCCAGGAAGATCTTGGAATGACTCTGTCCTGGGATTTTCGACCAATGTCTGCAATGCTCTTTCGTGAGTATTGCTTGAATCTCCTTTTTGACTGTGTTATAAGTAATCCCACAAGCCGGTTCAGGTCCTATGAATGGTTTTGCGCTTGCCATTCTCGCAAGCTCGTCAGCAACCTGGTTACCTGCGATTCCCGCATGCCCAGGTGCCCACACTAGTGTAACTGAGTTGCACTTACCTAGTGCGTTTAGCATTTGTGTGCATCCAAGGACTAGCCCTGAATTTACCACATATGAGTCGATTGCTGCAATCGCTGCTTTGGTGTCTGTCACTATAAAGATTTTCCTTTTGATAAGGTTCTCTTTTAATAGTTGAGCAGCCGCCGTCAGGATTGCCTATACCTCGGTTTGGAATGTGGTCGCTTGTTGTCCTAGGGTTACAGAAATTCTGAAGCCCCGTCCATTGCTCCCATATACTCCAGAGCCAGTGAATCAAGGTTAACATTTGATTGCAAATTAGTGTGCTTGCTATTTACTATAACTCAAGTTGTGACGCAGGGCTCAACTTTGGTGAAAATGGGTACGTGTGTACGCAATTTTCTTAATGTAGGTGGGGATTTCAAGATTACCTTTATTTTTTTTTTTTTACTTCCTGTGAATTACTGAAATATTCTACTAACAATTTACCGATAAACTTTCGTTAACGTGAAAATACGTCTAGTATAGGTGAATTCTGCAGATACTTAACTCCATCAAGCAAAAAAATGCAGATAGTCCCTTAGGGATTAACGCGGAAGATTAAGTAATTACAAACGAATAAGAATTCTTCCTACGGGGATGTTATGTAATCTGCACCCATTTTATTGGCCGTGTACTTTTCTTCCTGTAAAAACTGCTCAAATTTAAGAATCTTTACCTACTATTAATCGTATACTTAAATAGTAATTTCAAGCTTCTCGCTCATTCAATAATATATTATGAGAAAAGAAGCAAAACGTACCTATATGATTCTCTCTTATTTTAAATATCCAATTTGAAATAAATCATATTTTAAACCACTAAGAAGATGAGCAATACCTATAATTTAACATCATAGCAATTATTTATCAATTTAGTAAGAAAAAAAAATTGTTTACTAATAAAAAGTTAAGTAAATAACCTTCTTTTCGAAGAAGTAATTTTGGAAAAGGTATAGATCGTGCGTCATCTATTGTTTCTTTGTGATATGACGTAATATAGTGAGTCCTCTTTTAACACTAATTGATTTTGTCTGGGAAAATATACTTCTAAGATTTCAAGTATTCAATGCAGCTAAACCTGTAATTATTCAAAGCGAAAAGTTGTATGTAATTCAAAATTAAATGTTATAATAATTATGTGTGTAACCATGAAACTATAAATACATATCATGTACACTATTTTCAATAATTCTCTATTTCCGCAGATTATAATACAGACGTATGGTAAGCAAAGTATAAAAGGAAAAGGCCAAGGTCATTTTACAGGTGTAACGGCCAAAAGGAGATAATATGGAAATCATCCTCTCTAAAGTTACATTGTGGAACTTCATAAATTGTAATAATAAATATTTATTATTATTATTATTTATTTATTATGGAATTCCGCAAAATTCTAAGCCAGAATGTGACGCTTTCTCATCCCTTAATTGGTAAACCTTTGTTTGCCTTGTCAAAACCAAAGTATTTGCCAGATCATTGATAAAATACTGTCCATAAATCATCAACCCCAAAATCTTACGTGCTTTCATTCAACTTTCGCCCTCGTGGAGTGCATGTTTAGTTCCACATTTTGTTTCATTGGCATAACAATCGAAGTTCATTGCAAAACCTGCAAAATTTTATTTCACATATCTTTAATTAGGAATCAACAATTGCACAAAATTGAAAACGGAAATAAAAATACGAAATTTTACCGTATTGGCTTGACCGAAGTAACTAATAACAAAAGTTAACACTTCAGGCAATAACGACATTGCCTAGAAAAATGATTAAAATAATACTATAAATGCCGGTTTTTTTTTTAATCATTTTAAGTTATACAATTTTATAGAGTTCATTGACTATAAGCATAGTATAAGCACCTACTATATTCACAGGTGTCCATATCCACCATATGTTGCAATTCTATCTAAATATAGACTTTTTTTGTATTCGAAGGAAACATAAAAAAGCAGAAACATTCACATTTCGAACTAACAATTTTAAAATTCCTACCGCAATTCAATAAATAATAAGAATAAGATTCCACTTTCTATTAGTTAGACAAACATTTCACTAACTATTCGAAAATGTTTTGTATATGTTTAAGATTTGTGCGTTGACATACATTTCAAAGAATCTGTTCATTACAAGAGTGAAGGTATACTTTTTAACAGGTATAAAGTGTAAATAATTACAGTCAATCAACATTTACCACATCAAATATTTCACCGATTATGAAAGCGAAATTATGATGCAATTCCACACAACTACGTTCATAATTGTTTTAATTGAGATATAGATTAACTATATCGAAAGAAATTTTCAACGGCCAGAAAAAATATGGTATAAACTACATAATTAAATATTTAAATAGTATAATTATGTTTATAAATTAAAAAAGTAGCTAATTGAATCGACATTTGTACATCAACCATTTTCTCTTTCACTTTCCTTTCAGATTATGTATTTATGTTACTGTAACATCTAATTAAGGGAAAGACTTGCTGAAATATTTCAAATATTTTTGCCATGATTATTTAATTGCTTGTAATCTCATTTAATTCAGTTATTTAATCGGTTCCTTGTCTTTCCTATTTGTTTGAATGAATTAACAAAATTATGGATTATTTTGGAAACACTATGGCTTATTGTTTCCACGTAAATTCAGTTGCAGGTTTTGATTAATTTTTCTCAGTGAAACCGACCGATAACATTATAAAAGGATCATTCACTGCCATTTTGCACTTGAGCTTCCAACCACTCTGAATGCGACAGCGCGAAATGTTTTTCGGTTTCTCAAAAAATACCTACCTACACCTCAGTGCCCAACAATATTTGGCCATTCTTTTCAATTCTGCCAACGGTTTCGTGCGTGTCTCAAAACGACGGTCTAGCTTTTGACTAAACATTCCAATTCTATTTTAAGCGCTTTCTACCAGTTTATTAACCAATTATATTGTGTTAAAACAAGAGGTACGGCAATAAAGATGAGGAGCATATTGAAGAACTGGAAAAGAAGGCGAATAGGGTGGTGGGAAAAGTGTGGGAAATGGCGGAGAGCGAGTGTTCGGGAAAGAGATGAAAAAACGGAAATGAGTAGGGGGGGCTGGTGAAGAGCGTTATGATGTGTGGGGATGGAAAGAGTGGGTGCAACAAAAGTATGGGAGATGGACGTTAGATTTAGAAAGAGAGACTCTGGGATATATATTGGAAGAGGAAATGAAGTTAGAGAAAATAACGATACAAGCGGGTAGAAGAGCGATGACATATGAAGAAGGGATAGACAAAAGAGAAGAAATGAGGAGACAGAAAATAGAATTTGGACAGGAAAAGAGGAGATTGTACTATGAAAGAGGGTACGCAAGGGAAGAAGTGGAGAGGAAACGGGGACATAGTGGTGGAAATAGTAAGAAGGGATCAGGACACCCAAGCGCAGGAGAGAAGAGCGAAGATAGGGGAAGGAATTCTTAAGGGGAGGGAAAAGCTTAGCGGTTAAGACGAAGATAGCACGATTTAGGTGTGGTAATGAGGAGAATGACAATAAGTACTGGAAGGAAGATAAAGAAAGAAGGTGCAAGTTGTGTAGAGAAGGATATGAGAGTTGGCAGCACATGGCGGTGGAGTGTAAAGAGCTGCGGAGGGAAGGAAGAAAAAAGAAGCACGTACTAGGGGAAAGAGGGGAAGGAGAGGACTGGATGAAGCAGGTGTTAGATAGAAGGAAAGTGGTAGGGGAAAATAAATTGTTTGTTGGGTTAGAATCGAATCTTTTGTTAAAACATTATATATATAAAAAATAATAAATAAATAGAATAGTGTTAAAACAAGAGGTTTTTCAGTTTTCTCGAACAGTTATTGCAAGCATTGCTTCGATAACCGTTGATGTCGTCCCAAGATTTTCCGTCCACGTATCACTTATCGTAAGGAAGTTGTTGACGTATCACTTAATCTAGAAAGAACTCGCCACCTTTAATCTGATTCATTAGCTCATCCAACGGAAATTGGCATTCTTCTTAGTTCTCCGATAGGTATTAATAGACAATCCATCGTCTGCTTCATATCATTCACCACTGGCTCCCCTTTCTTCTGCCTAGATGTTTCACAAACAATTTCTTAACTTTGTGCACATAATTTCGTCGTGAATACCTTTCATTAACGAGAACATTTGTTTCAAGATGTGTCCTCATCCAATGTATAAAATTTGTTTTAAATTATTGATTTTTACCATCATTCCCTCCCCTGAAGATGACTTTTTAAGTCGAAATTAGTCGCACTGCATTTAATTTATTAGTATAGAAATATAGAGAAGGTTGTGTGAATTATTAATAATAAAGATTCAAAAATTATGAGCAATTACAGACTCATTTTATTATAATTGGACCTCGCAAAAGTCTTCGATACAGTGTCACATTTCTTGTTGGTGGCTAAGTTTGAGCAGCTTGGTCTTGGGAAACCAGCACTGACCTCGTTTAAATCTTACCATGGGAACAGAACCCAAAGAGTCGAGTTTAATAATACCTTAAGTGCTGCAGTTTCAAGTCCTGCGTATGGTGTTCCTCAGGGTACTTGGGCCGGTACTATTTCTGATGATAAGCGACCTATCCTTTTGATGGCAAAATCTGCATGTTCGCTAATGACACTGCTCTTCTGTTTCATTCTGACTCTTGGGCCAATTCCCATGAGAAAGCAGCTCGGGGTCTTAAGGTCGTAACGCATCGGTTGTACAAAAACCTCTTACTTATCAACATTGAAAAAACCAAGTGTGTTGCGTACTCCATTTATGAAAGTGGGCAACCTTCCCAGCGACTTCAATTGAAGCAGCACTGGCATGAGCAGCCTAGGCGGGTCTACAATGCCCTTGCATAGGGAGGGTGAGGAACATAAGGTATCTGGACGTGCAGTTCGATCAGCATGTAAATTGGAAAAGTCGTATAAATTTATTGACAAAGCATCTCAGCTTTCATTGGTTGATAGTAATCTCATTAAAACTTCGCACTTGTCCAGTCAGTGCTCACATACGGCATTGTTACCTGGGGTGCAGCCTACTCCACATTGCCCAGGATAACGTCCTCCGCTCCATGCTTGGAAGGAGGCGCCACGACTCTGTCAGAGCTATGTATACGTATAGTCAACTTTCTCTGCTTACAATAAGAAATCTGTTCATATTAAACAAGTGAAAAACACTAAATTTATCGATTCACTTATTTAAACCGGTCTCTTATGGTTTCAGCACAAGAGCGGAGACAGGTGCTGCTCTGATGATACCTAGGAGGACCACCTCCCAGGGAATGAAACACTGGTCAGTCCTGGGACCTCGCCTCTACGACCTTCTCCCTCCTCACGTGAAGTCAGCCACCAACTTCGTTCTAAGTGTTGAGGCGAAGCCAGGACAATATATTTACAAATGCTTTCTAAGATTCTCAGTTACAGGACCAAAAATAGTTTCTGTAAATACATTACAGCTCTAGTTACTTTGATTATCAACGAACTTCGTTCGTTACTGGAATCAATATTCCGTCCGTGCATCCGTGCGTTGCAAGAGATGCGTATTGTCTACAACCGAGTTAAGATATGGATCTTATGTAAAATTTTATGCTGATTCAAGATCCGGTCCCAATTTTTCGATATCTCAAATACTTTTCGAAATATTCGACTTTAAAGTCGAAATTTCGAAATTATCAAATTTTGTCTTTTTGATAAGGCCAGATTTTTTTTTACTTTCGTTACTGCGGTATTCGAAGTTCGTTTTGTAATCCAGGGATTTCAACTAGTTAATTTTTAAATTATACCCGGAATTTAAATCCAAGAGTTTTTCCTTTTTTACACACTTTCTATTATCTTCACTTGAATAATTTTAAATTTTTGGAGGCCCGTATCTCCAGTACTATAAGGACTAGAAGGCTGAAACCGGGTTAGCTATTAGAACACGGAGTACATTTGAATGTATTACATTTTCGTGGCGATCATCCGGGCCAAACCCAAAATTTGGGCAAATTAAAGTCTACCATTGCTGGTATAGGCAGCATGACTTAAATAGTGAGTTAGCGTTTAATTTACAGTAATAAATAAATAAAAGATTATTAAGTGGATCAAACACATCATCAAAATAATATGTAAAGCAATGAAGTCTGGTGCTTTAATAACCTGCGTGAGTGAGATAGAGGTAGGACAGACGCTGTGGCGCGATCGATAAAATCACTGTCCTTGTATGCCTTAGGTTCCATGTGTAAATCTCACAGAAAAATGTTTAAAATTTTCGTAAGTTAAATATTTGATGAAGCATTCGGGGTGGTCTTGCATAATAATAATAATAACAATAACAAATTGAAAAAAAAAAATTAAAAAACAAGTTTTCAAATCTTACACATTTTTTCATGCCCTAAAAAAGTATAAATAAGATTTTTTAAACAACAACTTTTTTAATCTTACACACAATTTTACGAAAGAAAGTGTGTGGCCCTTAATGCAGATATAGTGATTGACCATAATATTGATAGCATATCATTATTATTCTAAATACTCAAAATAGGAAAGTAAGAGTGCATTAAATTAGATACATTCATTGGCCACACACTTTCTTTCGTAAAATTGTTAAACAATATCTATTATTTATTTCAATCAGAGAAAAAAATATTTTATCTTTTTTTTGGTACATGAGACGGTGTGTAAGATTTATTTTATTTTATACTTTTTTTAGTCCAGCTACAAAGTGAAGCCAACGTCCCACCTTTGAAAGCGAGACGAGCTGATCTACTTACCAACTATGTCGTGAACATAAGAGCGCAACCTCTATAGATTAAAAAAAAGCAGAATATAAGGAAGGTGGAAGCGCTAATGACCTTAGAAGTTGATGCGTAAGGGCTAACAAAAAAAGTATGTACTAATATGAGAAAACTTGTTTTTTAAAAAAAATTTTCTAATTACTTATATTCTCACACTTCTGCTGATCTATTTGATTTTGTATATAGTAAATAACTTAAGTAAACAACAGGTGGCCCCTCCCCTCATATTGGACCTCCATCGCGGGGTGGTATCTTTTATTCTATAAGATTGATTTTATAATTATTAGCGTCATATAAGCACTAAAAATTTGTTATTCTTTTTTTTTCTTAATATACGAAGGAAATAAAAAAAGACTCATTTCGTCTTACTTGGTCACCCCGTTTCGAAGTGTCTTTTCGCTTATTAAAATTTGTCATTAACATACTGTTCCCAAATAAATTAGTTTCGTAGGAAAGTGTAACTAATAAAGGTAACCGCCCCAAGTTGAACATTGTTATACATGAGTAGTTGAGTACTGAGAGAGGTGAGAATCTCAATAAAGCAAGATAATAAGTAGCACGACACAAAGAAAATTGCGATTTAATAACGTAATGAACCCACTCGTGTACTGAACTCAATTTTAGTTCGTTGCGAAAAAGATTTTCCATTATACAAATTAAACACCGCCAAAACCTGCACGAAACGTAAACAAAAAATAATTTTTGTTTATCGAGGTAAAATGCAAATGAAGCTTAACCACAAACGAAAATTTAAAAGCAAATAAAAATGTTTTAAATTATAATATGTAATTAATTTGTAATGCAATTACCGTAAAGTTATCACACTTTCCTTTGTTCACTACATTTAAAAAAAGTGGTTAAGCTGGGAAACTGGCAAAAATTATGTAAATTGACATAAGCGTACGTCCTTGTACCCATGTGTAAACAATTGTAATTGATTTATTCTCTATTAGTAAGAATTTTGTAATTGCATAATAAGTAGACATACCCACTGACATTTTAATCACCGAAAATGTTTGAAATGTGAAATTTAATTGTCTAACGTTACCCACATAATTTTTTGATACTTTTGTATTAACATAGACAGTTTGAGGACATCACGTTGACGAACTCAATTAATTTGTCACTTAAACAAATGTTTTAAGTGTGTTCTCGGTATTTCAAGGTACACATTACACAATTTTCTTAAATGTCAAATATGAAAATCGTTATTTAAAGTACTGATTACACTTATGTCATAATTGTGGCTTATAACACATGAAGTATATTTATCTTTGGTAAACAAATTGAATTGTAGCAGAAATGTATGTGTTGAAAACGTGTTTCTCTTTACAAGAAGCGTAACCAAAAATTTACTGAAAAGTTTAAATTCGTAACATGATGTTGGTAGGAAAAACTTTGTTTACAACTCTGGAAAATGTGTTTTCACTTCCTGCTTATATGAATTTACAAAACTTGCTCCTTTATTTTAACTGAAAATTTTAGAAAACCCGACATTTCACAAACCAATTATAAAATAAACAAAATTTTCCCTTTCAATATGTTATCATTGTATAAATACAATGATGTTATTTATAAAACAATATTCGATTTCACGAATTAATGAATACGAAATTGAGGTTTTTATCATTTTAATATTCAACTACGATTTTCCTCTATTTAGGAATATATTGACTTTCCCTTTGTTGTCGTAATTTCAACGCAATATAACACAATAATAACGTTTTATTGATGAAATTCAATACAAAAATTATTAAAGTTTCCCTATTTTGTCAAATATGTCACGCAGAACTCTCTAAACCAAAGCAAAATGGAAAGTATTAATTTATTTTCTATTAAAATATACAAATCGAAAACCTGTCGTCGTCAAAAATTGTATTTTATTGTATTTGAATAATAGTTAAATTTTAAAGTTAAATTTCCGAATATGTCAATAATAATTCGAAATTTTCAATGCCATGACTTTCGGTTTTAAGAAAAATTCAATCGTAGGACAAGCACCTTATAGTGAAACTTGATTTGATAGTATAATTTATTGTTACTACGGGAACCATTTAAGGGTGAAAATCTCCAACCTTTTGTAGTATTAATTAATCTATTTCATTACAAAAAGCTCTAGTACTGAAGTTTATCTTATAACAGTGAGTAAGGGGGGATAAATTAAGGGGGCTAACAAATTCAAATAACTGGGAGAATTAATTCAACCAAACGTCCTTAACAAGAGCAAGAAAAATAGAACTGGCATTACAATTGGCAAAAAATAAATACAATAATTAATGCAAAACTGAGACATTACAATACAGTTGTTAAGCCAGAGGGCTTCTATGCCTCAGAATGCGTTACACTAAACACAGGCAGACAGTTAGACGAGGGTAAGAAACCGAAAATACTGGGACCTAAATATGAAGACGGAAAATAAGAAGCAACGAGGAGATTTATTCCAAAACAGAGAAAATAACAGACACAATGAGAAGAAGGAGAGTAACTTTCTACGGACACACTAAAAGAATGAATGAAGAAAGATTGACGAAAAGACTATTCAATTGCTTCGACAGAAACCCTAAAACACAAATAACATGAATCAAGGAAGTAAGAAAAGACATGGCAGAAATGAAAATAGATGGAGAGGAGGTGGAGCGAAGAACAGAATTCAGAGAGAAAATCAGAGGGTTCAGGGGTTTGTAAGTTCAAGAAAATGAAAAAAGAAGACTGGATCAAAATGGGCAGAAGAAAAAAGGAAACAACACAGTGAAAGAATGAAAGAGTACTGGAAGAGAAGAAAGAAGGGAGAAAAATAATCATCAGAAGTTGTGCGCCTATGATGTCGTCTGCTTGTTTTCTTCTTTGTTCTGATTAAGTCGTTGAATTGACACATTTCCTTTTTCAGACTTCCGGGGTTCGTGTCTTGTCTCACATTTTCAGCATTTACGTGCAAACCCGATAGCATTTACTGCTTGAGCTTTATCGTTGGTATTTAACAATTCGACGTGCTTCATTATCACTTTTATGTGCCGGCACTACTCTACTATCTTGCCCAGGGTCTTGTTAGCTTCTCTTAAAGGGTGTCTGTTTATAGTGTTTATCACATGTTCCTCAGATCATTTTATCTTTAATCATTCGATTTTTTTGACGGATAAGCGCGTAATTAGCAGTTACTGAACTTAAATGCTTCCACGCATATGCTTTGTCTTGGTCGGAAGTGGTCATGGAAGCAAGACAGCCATTCTAAACATTATGGCACCACAAACAGTTACAACCTTACATCGAATAATAATTCTAAAGATCCTTGTTTTTTTCTTTGTCAAAGGTATTATATAGATCCAGGCATTTCTCTCCAAGAGCATTAATCAGCACCTCAATCTAGTTATTAGACTGCTTAAAGATAAACTTGACACTTAAAATCTAATTACATAATAGACGGAAAAAAGAGAACCCCAAAATTACAATGGTATCATCACATTACTAAGTATTGTCTCAAAAATACATAAAACTATCTTAAAGAAGAAATTGAGGAACATCGTCGAACCAAACTGGACGAGATTCAAGGCGGGTTTAGACATCGATGGAGTAACCTAGGAAGCACTAATATAGTCTACAGCATAGAATCATCGACCCATAGCTAACAGATGCAATCAAAAGCCTCTATGAGAACAAGTGTTAACATGGGTTCTGAATGATCGGAGGAGTTTTGAGCGTTACTCTATGATTATCGATGACAACATACCTATACAGTGAATATGAGCTACTAGACCCAATGGATTGTCCGATTGTGCTTTGGCAGACGACCTCATGCTGTGCGCATTTTTTTAAAATTCTTTCTTCCTTTCTAAGTTGATTGGTTTCCTTTATAGGTTTTTGACTTGGATCCCTTATAAGCATTTAACACATTTTTTTGCGTCGATAGAAAGTTGTTGCAATGTTTTCTCTGGAGATTATTTTGTAATGATTGCTCCCATCATGGTCTTTCTTTCCCATTTAAAATAGGTAAACGTAGGAAGACTTCGAACCTTCATACAAGTTAATAAAAATTAACCATAGGTACTTAACATACTACGTACAGCTTTGCGTAATTACATATGGATTCTGGATTACGATGGGAGGGTGGTTAGAAGGCCATGCGCACTTACGGCACCTATTCGGGCCCTTTGTGCTACCTCCCTGATTAAAGTCGTTCGAGCACTCAACGTCACTCAAGCCATCCCACAGGCCACACGTAAGATAAACCTGAGGATGCTGGATGAGGAAGCGGCTCTAATCTTAGCCATGTCCGGCCAGGATTCCCCCAAGATGGATCGTCTTAATTCGACAAGTACGGGACACTCACAAAGTATGTGTTGCGCCGTCTCGTCGTCTGGATAGCCCTGTACAAAAACGCGCCAGGCTACGAGATGGTCCTTTGAAGGCTTCTCTCGCGTAGCGGCAGTCTGACATCAAGCTCCACTTAGCCTTGTGCTGGGCTTGAGTGTCTTGGGTTATTAAGTTGTTTACAGTTGATACAGTTGTTTTGAGACTAGTGCTTGCAGAACGGATCTGCTGCCACTGGAGATTCTGATAATTTTATTCTTTTTGCTGTGCATACGAATTATTTTTGCACAAAACGTTATTTCTGCTAGTTCTACCTGAAATTTTGCCTAGTGGTTGGCTGAAATGGAAGTTCAGTTCTTTGGAATAAATTCCGGTGCCTGTTCCTTCCATTGTTTTAGATCCATCCGTGAAGATGGATATGTCTGATTGAGATGCCACTTCCGCATCAAAGAAGATGTGGTAGTTCTTCCCTAGCATAAATCGAGGGATGAGTGAGTCAGATCGTCCTTCTAGTATGGACAATCACTTAACTGCCTCGCTCAGAACTCGAGAGTGGCCCACATCAATGCCTCTGCTGTTCAACGCAGGACTGCCAGCATGGCCTGCTCACTTACGTGGAGATCCAGTGGAGTCAGACCTACGAGGGATTCCATGACGGCTGTGGGGGTTGTTCTGCGCCCATGCACACAAGGCACGCTAGTCTTTGCACTTGTTTAAGAAGTGCTATGGTTGTGGAGAGTCTAGTTCTAGGCCACCAGACAATTTCTCCGTAACAGAATAAAGGTCTAATCACAGCAGTGTACAGCCACAAGACAGCCTTTGGGGATGGACTCCAATGTCTTCCCATTGCGCGGCGACATTGGCAGAAAGCCCTAATTGCTTTTTCCGCCTTGATCTCAATGTGCTTACTCCAATTCAGTTTGTTGTCAAGTGTGATGCACTACACTGACTCTGAAGATTGAATATGTTTTTCGAAGACCAGAGGAGCTCTAAGACCCCCTACTCTTCTTTTTCTTGTGAAGAGAACTAGTGTTCTTGACACCATTATTCGGTTACTCTGGGAGCTGATTGCATAAGACTGCCTAGAGTAGCCTAAAATTTGCATATTAATTAGATTCCCAAATTAACATTTTCTGTATTTGCAATGAATTCGTGGGAATTCTATATTTTAATTAAAATGAAACCAAATATTGAAATAAAATTCTAACTTAAAAAACTCATTATATTTGGTATTTGTTAAAAACAGGTCTTCTTTACCAAATTCAAGTAAATAGGTTTAAGTAGGTAGCCTTAATTACGCTTACCAATGGTGTAATTGACACTCTAGATCTGTCCCGCCAATTATCATGAAGGCAACTAGCTATACAGGGTGATTTCTAACCTTCTGACCAAACTGAAAGGACAACTTCGAGAGATCAAAATAAAGTTATTATTTTAATAAAATTTTGATCAAATAAGAAAAGTTACAAGTGTTAAAAGTTTCAAGAACAAGTTGATTAAAATTTTATTAAAAAGATAACTTTATTTTGATCTCCCCCAGTTGCCATTTCAATTTGGTCAGGAGGTTAGAAATCACCCTGTATATGTAAGTGCAAACAAGAAAATAGATGCAGAAATGATGATTCGGGTTAAAGTTGCTTCCTTCGGAAAAGGACTTACGGTAGAAAATGGAATAACCCAAAGTCAACTCCTTTTGGGATGAATGTTTGACCCAAACAGCTTTATATAAGGGTCGTCTATCGTTTATTTACTTTGATATGAAATCGCTGCAATATAAAATTAAGAAGGAAGTTAGGGTAAGTAAATAACATTCCAGTGTAAGGTCAAAGCTAGCCTTGCCGTCAGCAATTACATTAATGTAGTTAACTGATTGGTATTTGGTAATACGTTAGAGAGTTCCGACTAATTGATCAAGATTGGAATAACTAATAAACAGGTCGCTCAATCTCCGAATTGCTTTAAAGTTACTGACATCAAACACATCTCAAAATAGCCGCTCATTACAACTTTATCTACATTAATTAATGTTAGTTTACTTTTAAAGACAAATTGAATTTCTAACACTGAAAACTGTGAAAAACGTTTCATAATTTTCAGTCGCTTTAAATCTAAATCGCCCAAGAGTGTAGTACTGTTATTTGTCATTACGTGAAGTAATTTTATTAGTTCCCAAGCTTCTCTTCTAATTAAGGTTTACGATGCAATTACATTGATCTATACAGGAGTATCGGCTTTATCTTTGTTTGAAAACTTACTTTATATAGCCATTTATCAACCTCTTTCATTTTCTGTAGGATGTTTTAATCGCGTTAGTTTGAAAACAGAATTATGAACAGCACACAAAAGGTTTCCCACTTTGTTGGAATTTTAGGGAATGTCACAATGAAACCCTATGTTTCCATTATTAAATTTTATTTAATCCATGCGCCAAGTCACAAATTGATGATGTTAAATATTTTCAATATCTTAATTTAAATTTTTGGTACTACTATTGCGTCAGTAGTCCGTAAAAGGGGATGATTTCAATGAAGGGGATATATCAAATGCTCAATGGGTGGTTAATAAGATTTCCGTTGGAACGGATTGTTTATATTCATGTTGTTCCGCACCCCAACTTTTTTTAAGTTTTGTAAAAGAAAGTTAAAATCCTATTGTATTTTGTTGATTTTAATACGAAACGCGAAAATTCTATTGTCGATACTTACTTATAACTTTTATTGTATCAATTTTTACTCAATACACACGCACACCCTCGACAACAACACTTTCACTTGGTTTAGGTCTAAAAGTTTGGGAAAATTAATACAGTTTAAACGTGACGGATCGAAAACCGAGTGTTTATAATCCAGCGAGAAACCTTTTTAACAAAAGTTGATCGCATTCCTTCTTATTACGAAGAAAAAGTAAACAAGAAGGCAAATTATTGTTATTACTACTACATTTTCATTAAATTTTATTTCACTTTGGGACATGATAAGAATATAAAGTATTGTAGCGTACCCCCATGGGGACCCCCCAGGTGCAACGTCAAAAGACTGTCGCGCAATTCGAAAACCAAACAAACTTTTCCCGCCAACTAATTGAAACCCCATGGCACGTGATCGTCAATAACAAAACTGTCAAATGGTAGGACTCCACGTTGTGAAACGAATTGCTCGAGATGTGTGTGTGCTAGTCTTATAAGGATCGATTAGGCAAACATAAATAAAACACACGAATTGAGGAGGACGAATTAACTTTAATAACCTCAAGGGTTGCCCTCTCAAACTCAGGGTTTGAGATTAGCTCTGGGTCTTCGCTGATTACAAGGAGGGAAAAGAGCTACAGAAAAACCCTCCAGGATAATTACCTCACCTTCAACCTTCAAATCTAATTATAAATTTACCTTCAATTTTACTATTGGTTGCGTTCAGCTTGTGCGATTTTCGTCAGGAATTTCATCCCCTCTTTGAATATTAAATAAATAATAAATTGGTAACTTCTGCCATCACCTTTCAAGGTAAAGTCTTACTATGGCTGTTATGTAACGGATCCTAACATTCACACCAGGGTTCACGGGCGAAGCATGTCTTTGACATGTTAAGGGTGAGGATTTAATATAATTAGACCCAGGGCGCCAGCCATTAACTGAACTTAAAACCCTGCCACGGTACTTAGAGTCTAGATTGGTATCTGTTGTACCTTGTTTTTAGGACCCATCACATCAACAGTGTTTAAATGCATAAAATTCAAGGGAGGTAAACTGTAATCGCATTCGATACTTCAAGATAGGATGGTGGCAGAATACCATCGTCTTGTATAACCACAATGCAACCAAAAGGGGTATGCCATGCCCATAGAGTGGTAACATGATTTGGTGCTCGTCGGTAAAGGGGGGAAGGGGAGTGGGAAAATAAACCATTCAATCATAAGTTTGTCTGCCAGGCCCAGCGAAGGCTCACCTCTGACTGGGTTCCACAGCCAGGTGCACGTTGCTACATGATTTTCAATATCTTTACACTTTATAATAATAATAATAATAATAATAATAATAATAATAATAATAATAATAATAATAATAGGACTTTATGGCTAAATATATGTGACCCGCGTAACGGTCAAACCCTGGGTGTTACCCAAATAGGTGGAACCAGATCGGTTTAGTACCGTGACCCGCGTACAGGTCAAATTCTGGGTGTTAACCAAATAAATGGAACCAGATCGGTGCAGTACCGTGACCCGCGTACAGGTCAAATACTGGGTGTTAACCAAATATTTGGAACCAGATCGGTTGTACCGTTACATTCTATGGATTCCCAATCCAGGCTATTTTCACCTTGCTGGTGTAACCAAGCGAGACAACATTTTCGAACAGAGGTGTTGGGGTTCTAGAGCTTCACATTCAAGAAACAACTGAACACGCTTACCGCCGGATGAGGGAGCCAAAAGAGACTCACGAGCGCAAACCGTCATTGTAATCGTTTCAGAAGCAATTATGCAAGGAAGGTATGGTGGTTTAGGTAACCCTTTATCGTTACTCGAAAACCAAACGTGCCACACCCCACAAAGCCATGGCACAATCAATTAATAATCTGTCATTAGGCTATTATGGTTAGACAAGCAGATAACCCGTCAATAAATGTATTACGCCCCCACATAACCAAAATTCCATGACTCAAATCACCGCAAGCGCGCACCAAAGTCACGTACAAAATGAATTATCGTTAAACAAAAAACAATGCATGAAATTACGTAATCACAAAACAAATACGCGAAATAATCATGCATGCACTACAATTCAATTAATTCTACTAAACACGCTAAACCAACCCTAATAATATTTAGGGAGTAAAAGAAATTCATCCCTAAATGACAAATGTAAAGCTCAATTTCATATTACACACTTAAGCCAAGCAATTCAAGCTTGCGCAACCGGAATAAATACGGTAAAGTCAAAATTTGTAACATAAAAGACCTACAAAAATAACACAGAAACACCTACACATGCTAAATTAAAATTCACCCTACCTAATTAACAGTTACTTATTAAAAATAGCAAACAAAATACTTAAATTTTCTGATGAAGGCGATGCACTCATTTACACCGTAACTTACTTCTTCTACCATACCCCGAGCACTGTTACTTAACTCTCCCCTTAATTTTTTTACTTCTCGCCTTAGTTCCCTTTTCACCCCTGCTATCCAGACACCCCGGCCAGTATTCCGACATTCTATCACGTACATGATTTTTTTGTTACTTAACGAAGTCAGTGGCGTAACTTTTGTTCAATACCATCCACCAAATGGACTAAAGTTTTAGTGGGAATCATTTAAAATCGAGCGGCCAAAGTCGGGTACATCACAGACGCCCCCTTTTGGAAGAGACCCTCGCAGAGGGGAAGTTCCAAAATACTCCCTAAAATAGGCTTCGCATTTGGCAGCTCGTTCCTAAAAAAAACAATCTTAATAAAACTGTAAACACCACAGGTACCCCAATCATAAGGGATGCAATACAATACCACCTGTCGGTCATGTGGTAGTCCCCTTCATAACCATTCAAGCCTCCTACCTAAAGATTTTTGTCAAGCTTCCCACCTAATAACACCTAATGGTTCCATCTCATCGAAATCCTCCCTTAGTTCAACATTTAAACTCATAGGAATAGCAAGAGGAGCATTGAAGAACAAGAGTTTCTATTTTTAGAAGCAATACGGTAGATATACCCGTTCGCCAAACCAGGAAGTTTACTGAAAACCCTGCGGTAATAACGGAAAAACTAACTGACGTTGAGGGGTAGTGAGAAAGATAATGGCATAAATCTTTTCCCCGAACTAGGAATCAGTGGAACAATTGCACTCGATGCACAAATGAACTTCGGCATGTGGGGACCTGTAATTCTCCAGTTACTGAAGGAAGGGCTACGACAAACAAACCTGAAAACGGAAATTTAGGAAAAGGTATGACATAAAGACATCCTTCTTCAGAGGTAAAGACTATTTTAAAATCCGAAAAATCAATGTTAGCCTCAACAGTGTCTAACCAATCAATACCAAAGATCAAAAGTCTTACTAAATTTTTCACAACTATGAAAACCTGTAAAAAGACAATCCTCTCATCTACAATAGGAAACTCCAGGCAAACTTGCCATTTAATACACTCGGTCTGGTTCCATCGCCCCCAATCGCCTAGTACCGCTAACAGACAAACAGTTAACAAAAAAACATCGAGTTGCAAAGAAAACTCTTCACTACTGCAAGAAAACTCGCATCCAGTATCAACTAAAGCAACAAAAGATTCCCCGTGAATCGAGAAGATGTTGAGAGGTGCTAAAAATCGATGAAGGGTAGGTTTTTGACTCAAGGTTGGTAGCAGTAATTAAAGAAGAGCAAATGTAATCGGATAATTGTATCCAAGAAGTGACTTGACATACTCCCCGGGGATTCACCCGCACCATCTGAAAAGCTGTTGACAAAGTTGAAAATAGCTAAATCTAAAGTTTTCCTAGAAAAGATAAACCCTTATTGTACAAATTGAGCAACTCTGAGGGAGTTAATTTGATTGAGGGAGTAGGTACATAAATAGGTTTATTTTGAAAGAGACTGAACTCTGACTCGGCCAACCACTTACAGCTTTCCGTTGAACTAGAAGGTTTTGAGAAGACGACAGATTTTACACAAGGAAAGGTGTTCCTCAGGTCTCTAGGTGAAATTAGTTTACAAAAAATCATAACATTTTAGTTGTTCGGATGGCTGTGGAGAAACCTTAGTCCTAAACAACCGGGCAGAAGAAAAAGGACGAGAGTAGGGTGTGCGTTGAACGGTAGCAATGGTGGATAATGGGTGTTTAAGATTTTTGGGGTAAAGCTTCAAACGTTTCAAGAACCTAAAACCAGCATTTATGGTACTCACTGAATTTATGGACCAGAAACTCTAAACAGGAAAAAGGGAAACGCTTCAAAACAGAAATGACCAAAGCTCGCTGGGACAAAGGGGGAATAAGGGTCTTACATAAATTCACCAAATACAGGAAACACTCTGACATGCTCATTGGGCTCTGACCTAAATTGCAAAAGGCACTGATGTCGGCTGTGCATAGTTTCTGAAAGTTTCAAAATTTAATGGATCCAATCACGAGCGCGACCCATGAACAAGTATTCAACATTGATCTATCAGAGACATCAACCTTGGCTAAATAACAAAAATCATCAAATTACGGTAAAACCAAAATAGGGTTACATTTATGAGCATTAGTAAAAACAGGCTTCTCGACAACGAGAGGATGGTTACGGTTAGCAAAACATTGTAAGAAATGCATGCATCAGCATTAAAAATGATACCTGACAATTGTGGAGTTCCACTGTCTCACCCACTGACCTTACAGTTCCTAACGTAGCAGAGCCAGGCTAATTAATAATTCTCCTACAAGGTAAAATCGGAGAACCTTCACGGATGTGTGTGGAACGCTGTGGCAGGTCCAAAACGGTATAATTTAGATTCTCTTGATTACAAAGGAGCCCAGAACGCTGTGGTGTCTCTAAAGCGGTCGTAATAAAATTTTCGTGACGTCTAATGGGCGTGGAATGGTGAGGGGTGGAGTAGTATTACGTATTTATTCAATAAATTCAATATGGTCGAATTTAAAGTCTCCTGTTGTTTCTGTAGCATCAGAAGTGCCCGCTGTTGGGTAATAACCATTTCTTCCAAAACATACAGATCACCTTGCCCCTCTGGTGTTACAGGAACAGTTACTGGCTGCCTTACACCTCAGTGTCTTCCATTTGGAATCTTCCCCGTATCTCGCAAAACATCCAGATCACTTTGCTTCGTGATAACCGGAACCGCTGCGGGTTGGCATATACCTCTGGAGATGGAAGGTGTATCCGCAGTCACCTTGTTGGGATTAGGATTGTTTTCCATCTACAGATTCGTCTCTCACTCCAACAATATTGAACAATCAACCAGTTGGTCAGCAAAGTGGTCAACACTATTTTAGGAGCAGCAACCTAAAACAGAACCGGAACAGCAGTACCTTACTTAGAAAACATTCGATCCTCAAAGACAGCACAAGGCACACATCCTCCGTCACGGCTCCAAATCTGTAGCGTACCCCCATCGGGACCCCCCCCAGGTGCAACGTCAAAAGACTGTCGCGCAATTCGAAAACCAAACAAACTTTTCCCGCCAACTAATTGAAACCCCATGGCACGTGATCGTCAATAACAAAACTGTCAAATGGTAGGACTCCACGTTGTGAAACGAATTGCTCGAGATGTGTGTGTGCTAGTCTTATAAGGATCGATTAGGCAAACATAAATAAAACACACGAATTGAGGAGGACGAATTAACTTTAATAACCTCAAGGGTTGCCCTCTCAAACTCAGGGTTTGAGATTAGCTCTGGGTCTTCGCTGATTACAAGGAGGGAAAAGAGCTACAGAAAAACCCTCCAGGATAATTACCTCACCTTCAACCTTCAAATCTAATTATAAATTTACCTTCAATTTTACTATTGGTTGCGTTCAGCTTGTGCGATTTTCGTCAGGAATTTCATCCCCTCTTTGAATATTAAATAAATAATAAATTGGTAACTTCTGCCATCACCTTTCAAGGTAAAGTCTTACTATGGCTGTTATGTAACGGATCCTAACATTCACACCAGGGTTCACGGGCGAAGCATGTCTTTGACATGTTAAGGGTGAGGATTTAATATAATTAGACCCAGGGCGCCAGCCATTAACTGAACTTAAAACCCTGCCACGGTACTTAGAGTCTAGATTGGTATCTGTTGTACCTTGTTTTTAGGACCCATCACATCAACAGTGTTTAAATGCATAAAATTCAAGGGAGGTAAACTGTAATCGCATTCGATACTTCAAGATAGGATGGTGGCAGAATACCATCGTCTTGTATAACCACAATGCAACCAAAAGGGGTATGCCATGCCCATAGAGTGGTAACATGATTTGGTGCTCGTCGGTAAAGGGGGGAAGGGGAGTGGGAAAATAAACCATTCAATCATAAGTTTGTCTGCCAGGCCCAGCGAAGGCTCACCTCTGACTGGGTTCCACAGCCAGGTGCACGTTGCTACATGATTTTCAATATCTTTACACTTTATAATAATAATAATAATAATAATAATAATAATAATAATAATAATAATAATAATAATAATAGGACTTTATGGCTAAATATATGTGACCCGCGTAACGGTCAAACCCTGGGTGTTACCCAAATAGGTGGAACCAGATCGGTTTAGTACCGTGACCCGCGTACAGGTCAAATTCTGGGTGTTAACCAAATAAATGGAACCAGATCGGTGCAGTACCGTGACCCGCGTACAGGTCAAATACTGGGTGTTAACCAAATATTTGGAACCAGATCGGTTGTACCGTTACATTCTATGGATTCCCAATCCAGGCTATTTTCACCTTGCTGGTGTAACCAAGCGAGACAACATTTTCGAACAGAGGTGTTGGGGTTCTAGAGCTTCACATTCAAGAAACAACTGAACACGCTTACCGCCGGATGAGGGAGCCAAAAGAGACTCACGAGCGCAAACCGTCATTGTAATCGTTTCAGAAGCAATTATGCAAGGAAGGTATGGTGGTTTAGGTAACCCTTTATCGTTACTCGAAAACCAAACGTGCCACACCCCACAAAGCCATGGCACAATCAATTAATAATCTGTCATTAGGCTATTATGGTTAGACAAGCAGATAACCCGTCAATAAATGTATTACGCCCCCACATAACCAAAATTCCATGACTCAAATCACCGCAAGCGCGCACCAAAGTCACGTACAAAATGAATTATCGTTAAACAAAAAACAATGCATGAAATTACGTAATCACAAAACAAATACGCGAAATAATCATGCATGCACTACAATTCAATTAATTCTACTAAACACGCTAAACCAACCCTAATAATATTTAGGGAGTAAAAGAAATTCATCCCTAAATGACAAATGTAAAGCTCAATTTCATATTACACACTTAAGCCAAGCAATTCAAGCTTGCGCAACCGGAATAAATACGGTAAAGTCAAAATTTGTAACATAAAAGACCTACAAAAATAACACAGAAACACCTACACATGCTAAATTAAAATTCACCCTACCTAATTAACAGTTACTTATTAAAAATAGCAAACAAAATACTTAAATTTTCTGATGAAGGCGATGCACTCATTTACACCGTAACTTACTTCTTCTACCATACCCCGAGCACTGTTACTTAACTCTCCCCTTAATTTTTTTACTTCTCGCCTTAGTTCCCTTTTCACCCCTGCTATCCAGACACCCCGGCCAGTATTCCGACATTCTATCACGTACATGATTTTTTTGTTACTTAACGAAGTCAGTGGCGTAACTTTTGTTCAATACCATCCACCAAATGGACTAAAGTTTTAGTGGGAATCATTTAAAATCGAGCGGCCAAAGTCGGGTACATCACAGTATGTTCAATGTATTTAGGTCAAATTCGGCCTTTACGATTATATTATTCATTTGACGATTAATTCAATCCCTTGAAACAACCAAACAATTTAAATTAGTTTGTGAAACGACAATAAAATTTACCCCCCAAATAAGAATATAATGTAGCCACCGCAAGGTATAACAATTTTACTATTATAATAGAGGATTAGCCCTTTTGGATTACGTCTGATGATGTATGTACACTGACAGTAACAAACCATTCAAAGTTCCCACATGAGCAGTAAAGATTTGCGAATTGCATACGTAAGTATCTACGCGTACGTGTTTTGATTGACGCTGTTCTGAATGAAAGAATTAGAATTGTTTTTATTATCTAGAGAAAATCCTCTACTGAAAGTTGAGGATTTATGCATCTCACGAGACTACTATCGGAGTAAAAATCCTGACTTTGAGTGGTCATAATAAAAAAACTGGGGGGTGAATTTTTTTCATTTTTGGACAGTCATTTACTTATATATGTTTAACATGTTTCAAAATCAAAACGGTAGAATCAATTGTTTAATTATTATTTTAATTAACAGCAATAGAAACACTGTATTTAGCATTCTCCTGGTTGACGGTCAGTTTTAACTTATTATAAAATTGTTATTGTTCCATAAATTGATACCAAATTTTAAAATGTTGCAGCACACATACTTGTCAAAAGTCGAAAGTCCATAAATGTTGATTATTGGTATAATTAACTGGTTTTATGAGCTATAATCGAAAATTTACTATTTTCCAATATACGGAAACTAAAGAAAAATGCTTGTTTTAAATGCTAAATATGTATTACTGAAATCAAGCTGCATTATTCCTTTATTGAAAACAAAATTTGTTTTCTTGTAATTCAAAGTAAAATAATGTTATGATTATCGCGAAAAACGGAGGCACATTTTCCCGAGACAGGAAATCTACCACATCGTAAACAGCGAGCGGCAAACCACAAAATGTTATTATTCTTTTACATTGTACAAAACCATGCGCCTCATAGCAATAGTGTACGACAACAGCTTCCCCGCGCACTGCACTTCACCGCGCCAACCGAGGCATCCATCCTTTCTTTCAAATTCCTTTAAAAAAACGATGTATAATGACATTTTTTTTGAATCGTGTTAGACCACAAAATACTTGGTTTAACTTTTTATGTTACTGTCAATATTATTAATATCGAACTTTCACACAAGATGTCGTTTTTTTATAGCTTTAAGACTAATTGGCCTCAAAAGCATCTCACATCGACAAATAAGTATACATTTTTCAAATATATAAGTATCTACCACTCAGTTTCAATAATATAGCCGTAATTAATATTTAAAGTAGAGCGCTTGTGCGATTTGAGTCATAATTAGCGCTTTTTTGCACATACATTGATACAAAAAATTAACGATGTGTTGCAAAAATCTAAAACTGTACACCTTCTTGTAGGAATAAATAATCTTTTAAATGCACTTTATTTCATTAAATTATAATTGCTAATTACTGAGATAAAAGCTTCTAAAGTCAGAGGATTTGCATTTTTACTCCGATAGTAGTGCAGTTGATTTGTTAAGAAACATCTTTCATAATAGGGTACTGGACTTGTAAAAGTTTTATTCTATATTGATTATTATTGTTTGGGTAGCTTTGGTAAATACCATGGTCCATGCGCAGAGGACGCACCTGGTCATCTAACAGCATTCAATCAAGAGTTGCACTTAACCGTTAGTCATTATGGTTATAAATATTATGACCGAAGTTGAAAAGAATTTTTTTACTAACATATGTCAGAAAAGCAGCCTAACTCAGACCACTCCATACTTCAGGTTACTGGAAGGAGGAGTGATCCTCAAAAAGAATGTGGTGCGCCATCTCGTATCCTCTACGAGATTATCCAGGATTATTACCACTGTTGTCACACCTACATTACACACTGTGAAATAACCGCAACTCTGTACACCAAACATTCGACACAACACAGTTGTACTATTATATTCTTTATTATAGTTGTAACTATCTTTCTTTCGTTAATTTCTATAATTAAGAGTAATACTTTGGCTTATAATTGGATATAAACTCTTATTATTGTGTCTTGAGATATTAGAAATGATTATAAAGATTATTATAATAAACAAAAAACCTCCCCCATATAAATTTTTTTGATTAAAAGTTGTTTAATTTGCATTGTGCTATTAGTTTCAATACAAAAAAGTCACATTCAGGCTTAAAATTACATCGCCTTTTGTTAACCCATACGAGCTCGAGGGTATTGCTGCTTGTTACTTCCTCTAATGTGTGATAACATTTCGAAACCGACCTACAAGTATTTTTGAAGAATTTCCAGTGACAGCAGAGTTGCCCTGTAGGCACTGACTATCACTTCGGAAGTTCTGATTATTTTATTCTCTATATTTTGTTCATTGGTTTCTTAAACATAAAGTTTCATGCATAAATTCAAAATAAATACTAAGTATTTGTACTATTTTTAGACAAAAATGTCAAAAACATAAATATATAAGGTTATTATGTAACAATTTGTTTGCAATTCTATTTCTAAAAGGTCGTATGTGTTTGTATTTCCCGAAAATTTCTAAAAAAATACGCTTTTTCTAGAAATCCTAGGTCGAAATATATGATCCAAATAAACCAAATTATGAATGAAGTAGTCATCCCTCATTCGACGAAGGTATAATATTAAAATGGAGTTCAACTGGCAAGATTAGTAAGAATAAATTTTGTAGTTATCAGTGCAGTGCTGGGAAAGTGGTTAAGTAATTACCTCAAGGTCTAGGCGTGCCACATCAACGAATTATGAAAGTTTTGATGTGATCAAGAATGTGGAGTAATGGTGAGCCACTAAGGCAATTTGCTCATTCCTCCAAAATATTTATAGATTTCAAAAACTTCAAAAACGTGTGATTTGGATTTCACCCCCCTGTTACGCAAGCCATGCTCGCTTTCTTCATAAAGGAAGTTGACTAATGAAAAGGTAGGCTTTACTAACACATGTAACATACACTAGTATGCACTTAATTTTGGTTATCCTTGGATCCTTACCTTATAGGCGCGTTCGTAAAACCTTTTAAAGTTGATTTCAGACCTAGATTAGAGCCTTTTAGATATCTAAAGAAGGTATCCGGAAAGTTCACCGACGGAAAGTTCACCGACAACAATTCACTGACTGAAAAATTAACCGACTGGAAACTTCATCGTCTGGAAACTTCACCGACTGGAAAATTTCCCGACTGGAGAATTCACCGACTCGCAATTTGTCGAAAGGACAATTCACCGATTCGATAATCATGATTCATGTAATATGGACTTTTATACAATATTTTATTTGATGTACCTACATAATAAAATTGGTTATAGGTACCTTCACGGTCTGCGGAAAATTCTTCGACAGCAATTCTTCGAATGAAAATTCTTCGACTGCAATTCTCAGAAAAACAATTCTTCGACAGGAAAATTCTTCAAAACACAATAATTGTTCGACATTACAATTCTTCGACAGGAAAATTCTTCGAATAAAAGTCATTGAAGTTTTTAAACTAAGTATGCCAATTCTTCGGATAATTTATTTTTAATAATTCTAAATATAAATAATATGTTTTAAGAACCTATTAGCGTTAAACTTAAACGTTGATTACCACTTTAATTGATACACAATGGCAACGTGACACTAAACAAAGTTTAGAAGTAAAAAAAATGCTAAATTTAAACTTAGGTTGCCACTAAAGGGCCTAGGTTATTTGCAAGTTTAGTATATTTTTTTTCAATTGATACTTTTTCATTCTTTCATTTAGAATTATTAAAAATAAATTATCTGAAGTATTGGCATACTTAGTTTAAAAACTTCAATGACTGTATAGGTACATTATTTATTCGAAGAATTTTCCTGTCGAAGAATTGTTTTTCGGAGAATTGCAGTCGAAGAATTTTCATTCGAAGAATTTTCCGCAGACCGTGAAGGTACCTATAAGCAATTTTATTACATCAAATAAAATATTGTACAAAAGTCCATATTACATGAATCATGATTATCGAATCGGTGAATTGTCCTTTCGACAAATTGCGAGTCGGTGAATTCTCCAGTCGGTGAATTTTCCAGTCGGTGAAGTTTCCAGACGATGAAGTTTCCAGTAGGTTAATTTTCCAGTCGGTGAATTGTTGTCGGTGAACTTTCCGTCGATGAATTTTCAGACGGTGAACTTGCCTGGAACCCTAAAGAAGATAAAAAAGTCAAATCTGACCCCCTACGAGGTTGGACAAGCACGAGAGCAGAGTGGCGCAGTGGAAGTATGACGGCCCCATAACGCATAGGTACGTGGATGAAAACCACGCTCTACTAACACTTTTTATTAATTTATTAAACGATAATTAAACATAATGGAAATTTTTTACAAATAATGTTGAAGAATATTTTTTAAAAATGGGCGATAATGAATTAATAGATCTTATTTTAATGTCAGGTGTGTTTTCCCATGATTTTATTACAAAATATGATGAAAAGTTATGAAATCATTTCAGTGATCCGACTAATTGATTACGATATCGCGTGTGGCTGATACAATTACTTGCTTTGTAAATCTCTTTTTCTACACTAAAAAATTTCACGATCAAGATACTCACGTTGAATATTATTACATTTACTTAGAAGCGTCGAAGTAAATCACAAAAATGGCGCAGTCAATACAGCAATAAAAAGTTTGGGTATTAGCAGAGCGTGGTTTCGATCCACGGACCTCTGGGTTATGGGCCCAGCACGCTTCCACTGCGCCACTCTGCTCTTACAACAGTTCTAATTTATAAACAATATGCAAATTGCGTAACCTTTCAACAGAAAAATCTAAATGTCAATACCGATTATATATTTACTTTGTTACGTCCACTTTTATTAGTTACTAAATGAAAATAAAAATATGACTCAATCATTGTCACACAGCAAACAAAAAAGACTTTTTTTCAATGATTGAATTAATGAGTTCGTATACTTAATTTAATTAGAGAATTCCATTCCTACATAACATTTAATAGGATATAAGCATGCAATTCTGTGAATCGAAATGCATGTTTTAAATGAAATACATTGTTGAGTAATTAATAATTAACCTTCAATTATACTAATATGCCATCAATCAATAAAGTCGTGATTACAGTTTGCTACCTAAATTAATAATAATTATTCTGCTTTAAATTGAACGTAATTTCGTTTTGCATTGAATAAACCGACAATATTTCGTTGCACTTTAGTTTCAATTCGACAAGAAAAATTTTCTCACAAATTTCCACCGCTTGCGCGTCATGGCTTCAAGATCAGATAGAATTATTCAAAGTATTTCAATTACATGGTTTCTCGGTTGAAGTCGAAAGAAAAAAGAACGACGGGTAAGAGCAATGAATTACTTGTTCTTTGTAAGAAAGTCGTATCGAAAAGGGGTTAAAAGTGACTCAATTAACTTTTAAACGGAAGAATGTACATTGATTGACATTGTCAAGACTTGGGTATTTCACAACTTTATGTGGTTCAAATTGGACAGAAAAACAGATTCAGGCTGTTAAGGGTGAGAGAGCTTGTCAAGGAAGGCACTGTTGGATACAAATTGAAAAAATTGATAAAATTATGGGTACGGTGTTACTAAAATATTATTATTGTGTAATTATTATGTAAAAACCTTGTAGAGTGAACATTAATTAGTAAAAATGTTGTGAAGTGGGCACCAGTTGGGTCTCAGGAGGTAAACGTAGTCGATGTCCAAAATGATTGCTCAGGTATTTGACACTTGCCTTTAGTCATAATTTTATTGTTCTATGCTTTAGTTGACCACAAGAAGTACCTGTACAGACGTTATATAGACAGATCCGCAATTAGGGGAATAATTAGCAAATTTAATTACAAAGAATAGTAAATTGAACTATAAATAACACTAACGACACGAATTGATGGAGGCGAAATTATCTTCTGCCAATAACTTGATGTTAGGTTACCTTGAGAATTGATATTAGCAGATAACAGAATACATTATAACGTAGAAAAAAAGGAAGGCAAACTGCTTCTTGTGTATGAAATTATTTAATTTTTTAATTACATAACAAATAAAATGAATTCTGCTTAAATAGTTCACTTATACGAAGAATATTCAAAAACACTCCAGTTCATTCCCTACTTTCATAAATTTGAAGAGCAAATGGCAGCAACGAAAAGGAAAAAATGGTCCACAAACGCTGCTTTAGAAAATTATTTAAAATATGTCGATTATATTCACGTTCCAGGTGGCAATTTTACAGAATAGAAACTGTTACAGCACAAGATACGCCCCCAACCATGTCATTCCAATGTATAATCTAATTCAACACATCGTTCCAAAATGTAACCGCGTACAACACAGCAGTTACGTGGCAGTAACACATTGCACTGCTTTTAAGCCGTTACGAATTCAAATTATTCTTAACCTTACATAGGTATTTAGTTTCTTGCGCGTTTATCATGGATAGTTTATTGCAAGTTTTAAATCTTTTATGTGATAATGGAAATGTTAATATAATAGAATATGCAAGTGAAGATAATTACGTAGCAGTGCTCCGCTTGAAATTAAATGGGAAAGCTGATGAAGAATGCAATTGTGATGAATTTAATTTGCGTTGCAATGAGTGGGTGAATGAATTTTCAATTTCAACGAAGACTCAGTGGATAGTTAAAAAACTTTTCCAAACTTACAGAGATTATTGTTCCGTAAACAATATGTGTGCCGTCATAGCAGCTTTAACAAAGTATCCTTGGATGATAGAAAGCAAGTAGCCACTCGAATGAAGAACAAAGGATGTGAGGCATTTTATCGACATCAAAATTAAAAAAGTTAATAGGTACACTGAGAGAAATGATCAATTTTTAAAAAGAGGGCTGTCTGCTATAATTATGGTAAGTTTCTAAATAACATATAAGTAACTTGTTTCATTCCAAGTAGATAGCTATTATAATAGTAATATTTTTTTCGTTTAGTTTTACCTACCAAAACAAATCTTACATATTTTTTAAATCGTATATTGCAAATTTAAAAAGATGTTTTAATTTTTAAATATAGATTTTTTGAGCTCTTTAATTAGTATAACCTGCATATTATTGAAAAAGGCTATTTTTCTATTAATATGTATTAAAATATTAAAAATATTAAAAAATAACAATATTGGTATTCTACATACCTAATGTTAAACACTCGATGCGAGGTTTCACTAACACTTAGCTTGTCAATTATTTTTAACAACTTCGTATTTATCTCTTTTAGATAAAATTTAAACACACTCATTTAATACACGTTGCTGAAGCGTATAGCTATTTAAAAATGTCCCAAGAAACAAAAGAGATATTTATTAACTATTTTACTAATGGAATGGCCCCGAGTGCTGCAAAGAACTACCATGAATAATTACAAATTGTAAATGAGATTCGTGCTGATGTTTCATTGACTAAAATTTTGGCGGATTCTCAAACTAATCCCAAAGAACGCGAAATTTATCATTTATATGACGTGTAGAGGTATGTTTAAAAACTTACTGCAGTATGATTTTCGTAATTTATGAAACATTTATTCTAGACAAAACAAATATGGAAATAATAGAGAACCAAGTTCTGTTTTAAATATTCTCCATGAAAAACAAGAAGAATATCGTAAAATAGGTGTAACAAGTTACATTCATGAGGATCCACTTGTTATCTTAATATTAACTCCAATTATGAAACGAGCTCACGAACAGTCATTTTCTAGCGAAATTTGTTTTGTTGATTTTAGTGGATCCTGCGATCAGACGTCTACTGTTATCACCTTTATAATTGGTGTTCATAAAACTGGAGGAATTCCACTTGCTTGTTTCTTACATACAGCCCAAACTGAAATGAATTATAATTTGGCTTTTAAAATATTAAAAGACCAATATCCGAAAGGTTTTGGTGGGAACGGCGCACCAAGAATATTCATGACCGACGATTGTACTGCAGAGCGCAATGCATTAAAGTCTATATTTCCACAAACTTCTTTAATTTTATGTTCATTTCACGTATGTCAGGCTGTATGGCGATGGTTGTGGAATGCAAAGAATCACATAGATATTAACGAACGAAAAAGATTAATGTTGGAGTTTCGTTACATACTTTATGCACAAACTGAAGAAGAATCGGAGGAATACTTTCATACCTTATGTGAAGGATGCAAATACACAAATTTTGTTGACTATATTAAAAGTTTTTGGGAAAGAAGATATGAGTGGTGTCACTGTTATAGAAAATCGTTATACACTAGAGGACATAACACTAACAATTACGTTGAAGCATCAATTAGGGTACTAAAAGATATTATATTGGAAAGATGCAAATCGTTTAATGCTGTGGCATTATTAGATTTTGTAGTTAATATTCTAGAAAATTACCATCAAAGACGCCTTATATCATTTGCCAGTAATAGACGAAGCAAAAACAATTTAAATTATTTGAAATTTAAAAAAAATATAATAAATCTTACTGCCAAGAAGATTGGTGATGAAAATTTTAGTTTCATCATCCCAAGATAGAAATATAGAATATACCGTTTTATCAAATTGCGCTTTATGCAACTGCGCCAGTGGCATAGGAGGAGCATTTTGCAAGCACCTATGTGCAGTAGAAAATATGTTTGGCGTGAACATTTCTACAAGTCCTCAGCTGAAAGAAGATGATAGGCAACTTCTTGCCTATTTATCAACTGGCGAGAGAAACAGCTCTTTCTTCAAGAACATGGTTGAGAACGATGAAGCCACTGAATCTACGGAGTTAAATACCGCGGCAACTGGGATTAGTCAACCAGTAGAGGATTTCACAATTATTGACACTGTAGATAGTGTAGATCATCATATAGTCTGTATGGATAATCCAATCATTCCTTTTCCTTCGTGCTTAATTATTGTTTTTTTTGTAGGTAATGAAGAACATAAAACTACAGTGGAGAGTCTGAAGAAAGAATTTAGCCGTATTGCAGATGTAGCAGAAAACGAAACTTGCAATAACAGAGCTCACTTTCGTGAGAAGCTTAAGAGAAATTAATACTGGCAGCCAGTTAGATTCATTCTTAGCCATCAAACAGTGTTTTAAACGAAAAGGAAAATTAATAAAGGTTCAGCCGACTGCGTGTAGTAGGAGGAAATTTAAAAATTGCAAAATGGGAAGAAAGAGAGTTCAAAGTGGACGCGCTTCTAATAAAAGAAAACACTGCTTGTCTGCTAATATTATGTCTAATGTTCCAAATGCTAAAATACATTAACATATTCTTATTGTAGCGTACCCAGGTGCAACGTCTAAGGACAGTCGCGCAATTCGAAAACCAAATAAAAACTAAATCTCCCGCCAACTAACTGAAACCCCTTGGCACGTGATCGTCAATAACAAACCTCTCAAAATGGTAGGACTCTACGTTGTGAACGAATTGCTCGTGATGTGTGTGTGCTAGTCTTATAAGGATCGAATCGGCAAACATAAATAAAACACAAGAATTGGGGAGAACGAATAAACTTTAATAAACGCAAGGGTTGCCCTCTCAAACTCAGGGTTTGAGATTAGCTCTGGGTCTTCGCTGATTACAAGGAGGGAAAAGAGCTACAGAAAAACCCTCCAGGATACCTGCTCAAGGCCACTCTACTTTGTTTTCAGCTTGTGCGATTCTCGTCAGGCATTTCATTTCCCTTCATTTGATATTTTATATTAGAATACTTTAAATAGCTTCTGCCATCACCTTTCAAGGTGGAAAATGAAGAAAACGCTGTTAGGCAACAGATCCTACAACTCGCCACAGGGTCAAGGGCTCACGGGCGAAGCTTTTGTATTTGTATTTGGCTTAGGGCGCTAGCCTGTGGCTGAGCGATCACCCTGCCTTTACATAAGGTTGGAGAGAGAGAGCTGTAGCATTGTTTTAGGATCCACCCCATAAACAGTATTTAAATGCATAAAATCAAAGGATGTAAAACTTAATCACATACGACGCGTCAACATAAGATGTTGGCAGGGTGCTTGCAACTCACGTAAAAGATCATATTACGCCCCCACATAAAATACCACCTGACGATCATCGCGTACTTAAAAACGTACCTACATCGTCATAATTATGCATCAATTAAATATGACACCGCACATGACATCGCATCGCATTAAATATCACGTAATGTCTAAAAGCGTACTTCAAATTCTACTAAAGCATCCCCTAACAACATATACAACAAATAATAGAGCATCCCCAAATTAAGACGTGATACCTAAAACGCAGCTCAGTAACTTTTCATTGCATAAGTAAATTTCACTTGCGCAATGATATTTAACGTTCCAAATTCTAAAGTTTATGATGGTAGTTACATTTTAAATAAAGCTGAAAATCATACCGTCTACTAATTTTAAAATACACCCTGTCTATTAATAGAATAATTCATATAAAACAATAAACGAAAATATACCCGACTTCTGACGTCACAAACACCAAAACTACTGACTAGTGACTAAAACAGATCACATAGAGACAAATTAACACAACCCCTAAATATTACATCGAACAATTAAGTAAAGTAAAGAAATTATACCTAATTATCGGGAACTTCGCAACACCAAAAAACTAACCACTCTTCATGTCGATACCCTTCGAACTCCAGAACCGTAACTTCTTAACTGTCCCCCTAATTTTTTTTTACTTCACGCGTTAGTTCCTTCTGCACCCCGCTTTTCAGCTATTCAAATGCCCGACCAATATTTATACATTCCGTCACGTACATGAGTTTTTAATTAACAAAAATCAGTGGCGTAACTTTTCAATACCATCCACCAAACGGACTAAACTTTTAGCGGAATCATTTAAAATCGAGCGGCCAAAGTCGGTTACATCACATTATGTTCAACGCTTCACATATTTTAAAATAAAAATCCTTTCTCGATATTACATTTTAATGTTTGCGCGCATATGTACATATAGGTAGATACATACTCTGTCGTCCTACGGAAAAATACCGTATGTGCATGTTTTCAAAATTCACTAAGAGGTATTAGGTATTCTTCGCGATTGCCTGACTGCGTTGTACACGGTTAGATTTTGGGACGATGTGCTGAATCAGATTATACATTGGAATGACGTAGTTGCGGGCGTGTCTTGTGCTGTAATAGTTTATATTCTGTAAAATTGCTTCCAGGTAGATACACAAAAGAGCGGTGGAGGAATTCACATTACTGCCTGGTAAAACCTATAGAAAAGAAAAAGTTTAAATGCTAATTATCGGATTCCAAACCCAAAAACTTAAACAGCCCAGTCTCTCAGTTCCTTTCCGGACTACAATATGAGCCACACCCCTCTACGGTAAAGTTATTCATTCCCCACCCCTACACGTGGTTAATACCATTTAGTAGAATTTAATATCCAAAGCAAAAAAAAAGAAATTTTCCGACCTTTGTCACGTGGTCGTTACAACATCTAACGTATTTACGTAGTTCTTCATTATGGTAAGTTTCAAAAAACATACTACGAAGGAATATGAAATCTGCGCAAACGAATTTGCGTAGGGCAATGTGCAGAACAGCGGCCATATTTCATGCAAATGGAGCAGTATTTAGGAATAGGATTAGAGAAGTGGGATGGGTAGTACGGGTAGTGTCGGGAGTATACGTAGATGTCTTTAGATAGTAGGAAATCAAGGATATCCTTTAATAGGAATTAGAGGACGTAGGTTTGTTGGTTGTTTTGGAAATAATTCGGATAGCTTTATTGCTTCTGGGCTTTTAGGATTTCGGATTCGGTGATGTCTTGGCCTACATTCTGGATATCGCAGGAGCAGGTCTGGGTATGGATAGCTGGATAATGGGGACGGTAAGGTTGCCGAAGAGGTACTGAAGGGTTCTCCCGAAGTCGCAGGAGGCGTGATTGGAGGTTTCTCCGAGGGCTGTGTGATTGTGGTTAAATTTGAAGTTTCTTGGTGGACGTTGGAATTGTGCTAGGGTGGTGTGCAATTGTTTTTGTGTGGTGATGCTTTTAGGAATTGAGCGGGTGCAACAGCGGTGGTGCAATGATGGCGATTTTCTTGAGGGGTTAGGACTGGCAATGGTTCCAAAGAGGGCGAGGCACAATAAGAAGCTGGGTGTTGGAATTTCGATGTCTATGGAGACGAAATTGTATCAACGATGTGTTTACGCTCGGGAATAGATGTAAGGGTAGAGGGTACGACGCAAAGTTTGCACAGGGGGTGGCGGAGACGAAGTTGGCAGTGAAGATGGAGATGAAAGGGGGTTTCGAAATTGGGATGGGTGATGGTTTTTATCTCATTCGTTTAGTAAAATTTTTGGGGCCGGCTAGATATTCAGGGCAAGCAATGGGTACAGGTTCATCGGGTCTACTTCACCCCTTTTCCATTTATAACTTCCCCACAATGCCTTTGTTGGTACAATGTTAAATTTTTATATTACTTTAAATAAAGAAACATAAATGAGTGATTTGAAACTAGAACAGAGAGGGATCGTAACATTTTTATCAAAAGCAGCAGCCCGAATGTATTCCAGAGGGAATGGTACGGCCCATTCCATTTCCAAGCGTGTGCCAGAAAGCTCATTTATGGTTACCGAAAGTATGTAACAACCCTCTGAAAGGCCGAACTGAAGAAATCGGTTGAACATGTACTGATCGACCACTGAGTAGAGGCTTCGGTTTTTGCTACAGAAGTATCAGAAGAAAAAATCGATACGACGATTTTAGAATAAGACAAGTTTCGATATGATTAGTTCCCAACAAAAACTGCACCTACACAACAAGTTTGCGATGAAAATTTGAATTTTTGTCAATGCCATGGATTCTTAAGGGCTTTCTAATCAACCAAAGACGTAATTTTCCCCAAGGAAAGTGATTTCCACAGCTTCCTGAAACTTCAATCATATTTTTCAAAAGACAATAAACGATAGTTTTGCTCAAAAAATTCTACTTTTGTACGATTTAATAGTATAAAGTTATTTTCAACATTTTTGGATCACTATAATTTGCTATTAAAAACAGTTAATTATTCGAAATATTATGCTCCTTTCTTTCAATTACTGTGAGGATTACAACCACTTACGAGCACAGAAGGGCTTGAAGTGCAAAAAATAATTAACTTAAATGCGTAACATTACTGAATAATAGAAGGGAGATGTAAAAAAGGCAACTGAAAGAACAGGGAAAAAGTTCTACCCTCTTTAGGGTTTCGTACAAACTCAAGTACCATACAGAATGCAAATATACATCCTTACTTCCGCTATCCTACACGAATAGCATCCTTCAAAAAGTATTTTTATAAACAAGCGTAATAATTTTTCACTTAATAAATGTAAGAGAGCATCTTGATTTGAAATTTTTTAGAGCGGAAGAGCAATCTGTATGCATTATTGCAGAATAGGTGTGATACAATTTACACTTTCTTTGCATACTTTTACATTTTCGCATGTAATCACATCACAGCATATATAAACTATAGATTATATAAGTGTTATGCAAAGGAAGAAATCGGTTTACAGGTGCATCAAGTCATTAAGTCTTCATGTTCTATTCATGACAAGTTATAAAAATATTTCTTGATGTGTTTAAATGACATACATGCCTTCATTCAACTATGTTAAACAACATCGTAACCTTCAAGTAATGACCGTAAAATGCGTTTCAAATTTTCAATTTCTAACAAATCTGTTACGCCAGGGTTCTGTACATTGTAAAAATATAAGGATCGCGTAACAGTTTAATCCAATTTCCGTAAAAGGATCATTCTCGCGAAATTGTTCGACTTTTTTCGTACAAACAACGTCCATTTCCAGCGTTGAACACATGAGGTCCATGAAGTTAAAGGTACGGTTTTTCCTAGAACAAAGTAATCTCATAAGTTTAGGATTATTTGATGTTATGATGCGTATTTTAAAGTATTCGTTGAAATATCTAAACGAATTCCAAAATAAATGAATAGGAATCAGATTTGAATACCTGCGGATGTTTCTGCGGTAGGTAATTGTATTTTCAGTTAACGAGAAAATAATCATTTTAAATGTTTTCAACGTGATTGACAATCCTAGCGGTAGTGTAGCAAAGCATACAGAAATTAATCTATAAACTAAAGAACGAAATTCATGGTGGAGAAGTTGAGCCACCCAGCTCAGCAAGAACATCAACAGAAATTGATGAGAAAACCAAAACTGTAATTCGGAAGGAGGGCACATTCGATTTTTGGCCAATGAAATACATGCAATAATGAAAATTTACGCTGCTCTGAAAAGTTTTTCAATATTCATGAAACTTTGGTGTGGAAAATATGGCACTAATTAAATTTTTCAGGGGGAAAGATTAACCGAAAATCTATATTAATAGACAGAATGGAGATCATTTTCTGGAGGTCTTATCTTGAAACCATAAGACAATTTAGAGTAAAGTAGAAGCGTATCTACTATCTGGATCATGGATGAAATGGGGCCAAACGAAGGCCTATAGGGTTTGAAGACAGTGGCAATATAAAACCATTACAAGTAGTCGTAGCACCTCTTTGATTTATCGACTGGTAGAAAAGTACCTTCAGGAAAAAGTCGAAGGTTGATTAGCACACATATAGGAAGTAATATTTGAATTAATAAAACAACTTAAAACCTCCCGTTAGACAATGATATTTAATAAATCAAAAATTTATATGAAGCGAAAGATGAAGGTTTATGTTTTTAGGTAAGTACCCGAAGGTACTAAAAAGCCAGCCCCATCGACGGCAAAACTGACTGAATTTGAAATTAAAGGGATTAATTAAGAATTCGAATACCTCGTTTTCGATTAACGTAGGGGAATCCTAAAATAATCCAAAGGGAGCAATCACCTTGTTATTTAACCTTAAACTAAGGTGTGCAATGACCAACATTTAAATTTGTCTTAATTAAATAACATGAAAGTGAATAACAAGCGACATGTTTCGAGGCCTACAGGTCTCATTCTCAAGTTTAATACAAGAAACTACATGAGTAAGATGATCCAAAAGTGAAAAGTCCACAAAACGCAAAATTAGAAATTAAGGAACATGTGGTTCAATTACACTCACCTGAAGGGGCAAATAAAAGTTACATTAAAAATTAAGATGAAGCCATGATGTAGGATGAAGGTTGACAAACTACGAGAGGTGATCGAGAATAAACAAGTTAATTATTGTTGATAAACTTATAGCTAATTAAGTCTGAGCCTGGGTCAGTGATCTCATTTAACAAACTTCTATTATTCTTGTGTTTGGCAATTTCCAAGGATTCTAGAACATTTAGAAGGAAAGATTTGTTACAAAGGTGGAGGATTCTATAATCAATGAGAGGATCAAAATTATGTCCGGAGGACAATATGTGTTCAGCGAAAGTGGATTTGTGGGAGAGGTTCTGATGGCTTTCAGGTGTTCCTTAAATCTGGTGGAGAAGGATCAACCAGTACGACCTATGTAGAAACCGTCACAAGTTTGACAGGATAATTGATAAATACCCGATTTCTGTAATAAATTAATCGGGTCTTTGTTGTGAACTAACATAGAATTAAGGGTGTGAGTGGTGGAGAAAGAAATCCAAATGTTGTGGGCTTTGAAAATATTCTTAATTTGATAGGACAGGTTAGGGTTTACCTTCATCTTTCGCTTCATATAAATTTTTGATTTATTAAATATCATTGTCTAAGGGGAGGTTTTAAGTTGTTTTATTAATTCAATCACTACCCCTTTTTGAGCCTCTGACTCCACTATGAACTTAAGTAATATTTTGAACAATTGCTAGATTTTATCCTTGAACGTACCGTTATTGTTATGGATAACACAAAATATCATTCTCGTCATACAGAACTATTTTCCAAAACTACATGACATTTGATAATGGTCCCTTTCAAGAAAAGTTGTAATAGTTACAACATAAGCCAGCAATGATCAAGTATGTCAATTATTAAAAATAGATAAAATTCAAAAAATTGTCACATTTACTTACCTGCGTTAATAACACTATAGGTAGACCCAGAAGGTGACGATGAAGCGAAGCACTTTCGAAACAAGCATCTTGCTAACTGAAATTTCAAGAAAGAATTCACGAAAATACAATGAATCTTGCAATGGCGGGTGAACTATTTTAGAAAACAGGATCGACAACAGCTGCATAATTTTATTCAAAAACTCCCCAAGTAACTATTTTAAAATTTTGCTGTCTAAAGTTTTCATTCATATCCCCAAATTAAAATTTCTGAAAGTTTACACTACGAAAGCTGACTAATATAAATCCAAAAAGACCTAATTGGCAACTCAAGCGAATTGTGTTTCACTTATACACAGAGCGATGAAAAAATGACTAGAATTTTTTGGGGAAAGGAATAGTTTTAGTTGGGTCTTTAAACAATCTAACAGGAAAAGAGGAAAAAAGAGATTAAAAGAAAAAAATTTTCTTTTTTTTTCCTGGTCCAAATGTTTCCACCTTTTTTAATATGATGCATCAAGTGTTTAATACACTTTCGTTCATTTTTAAGAACACTTCGTACGAACTAATCCCATGGTAAGTATTAGGTGACCTTTTTGGTGCGAAGAAAATTTTTCGTATAGTTTTGTTGTTATAATATTGGTTTCTGGTGTCGAAGTTAAACTGAATTTCATGGATGTCCATTTTAACATCCCGTTAATTGATGATTTTGATAATGTTGCCTCCAAACAAGTTTGACTTTCATGAGATATTTGGATGTACAAAAATATAAAGTTCGTTGAAGAAAACAAAATAATCTCAAATGAACCTAGCGGACAGAAAGAATACCTAATAACATATTTTACGCCATTTTGGATTAGTTTCTTTAACACCAAAATTGGGAGCAAAGTGTAAAGTATTAACTACTGTTTCTTTAAACACGATTATCTTCATCCACGTTGAAAAGGGTTCAGGATGTACATTTTTCAATTAGATTCCAAAAAAATATTTTTAGATCAGAAACATCTTGCCTTTTAATTCGGCCCTCTTGCTGAAATACATGGTGAGTACAACATAAAAACTTTATTGTCGAGGAATTAAAAAATGCCCTGTAAGGTGTGCTGAATGACACGATGAGTCCCTGGCAAGCTTCCGCAGTGAGTGACAAATACGGTACGGAACACTAAAAAATAAGCTAATGCACCAAAGAAAACATGATGGGGTCTTTCCAATGGAAAATGCCATCGCCAAATTGGGTAAAAAATTGTGCCGTTTCTTGTTAAAACCTACTTATACAAAAATTATGTGGTTAATCCACGTTATACAGGGTGGGCCATTGAAAAGGTAACACGCCTGTTTTGGGACACTTGGACAAGTTTCTTAAAAAAACGTTCGGACACGTCGATTTTTTATTTTTGGGGGACAACTTGACAACAATTTGACTTTGTCAGGTCAACCTCTTAGCCCCAGCAACCCCTAACTCAAGAATTTAAATAGGGAAAGGGAGTCGAGCGACCCCTCATTTGAAGCGTCTTTTAATTCTCTATTGGACAGTACAAATGAAAATTAGTTTTATTCAATTTTTTTTCACCCGGATGAAAAGCAGCCTCCATATTAACTAAGGAGGGGGGGGGGGGGGGGGTTGTTTGGGAAAAATCCTGAAAAACGCCACATTAGACCTTTTGAACGGCACATTTTGATATCAAATTTGACTTTGTCATGTCAACCCCCTAGCCCCGGCAACCCCAAACTCAAGAATTTAAATAGGGGAATGGTGTCGAGCGACCCCTCATTAGGGGTTACTGGGGCTAGGGAGTTGACCTGACAAAGTTAAATTTGACATCATAAGTTGTCCCCCAAGAATAGAAAATCGACGTGTCCGAGGTTTTTTTTTAAGAAACTTGTCTTAAGTGTCCCAAAACAGGCGTGTTACCTTTTCAATGGCCCACCCTGTATAATAATTTACCAGGCGAAGATTGGGTGGATTCGTTTCTGAGACGGCACAAGGGCAAGGGAAATAATTAGGAAATTTAACGAAAGAGCTTAATAATATTCCTGGAGGTCATGTAGGTATTCAACCACAACGAGAGTGTTCCCCTAGATGACCCTGGAAATGTTACGGTCATATTTCGTAAAGGGGTAATATATCCACAAAGAGTAGTAAACTTTCCAAAGAGTGATGCTAATGGAATTGTACTTCCACAATTTATTGGAACATAGAGATAAACATTTATGGAACACAAAAGAAAATTCTACTGCTATGAGCTGTGTGGATTGATGCGAATCCATTTACCGATTGGCTTGATTCTTATTTACTTCCGAATGCTTGACGTTTTACCACGACAAAAGTTTTGATCCGAGATAACGTTTTTTCGAAATTATACATGCCGACATAGTAAAAAAAATGGGAATTGTTTGCTACATTTTTCTGGCCAGTTCCGCATTGAGGTAACTGATATTTCTCCAGTGGACTGCGATAGGGTGTAAACATACTTTTCAAAATTCACAGATTTTGTAAAAGCAGAGAGAAAACGTACAGACTTGTTAAGGAAAATAAGAAAGAAAGAATCTGAGTGTTAAACAAGGTAAGAGTGTCACAACTATAGGTTCCTATGAAGTCGAGGCAAGCACAATTTCCACTGCTGATAACGAAGATGAGTCAGAGAAGTACGAGACATGTGACGATTCGGAATAATTATACGAGGATGTATTGATAACTAGTTAGCCTAGACCAGTTCCATGCATAAACAAAATATTGCGATACCATAGCAACGAACAATAACTTATTAGAAGTGTCAGTGTAAAGTTTGACGTCAAAAAAGTAAACCGGAGTTACGTAATAATTTAAAAGAAAAAAGATGTCCACCGAAATTATGAAAATCGAAAAATTGGAGTATCGAGCCATCATCAAGTACCTGTATTTAAAAGGGTTAAGAGGTAAGCAGATTTACGAAGATATGCTTAATACCCTTGGTGATCAATGTCCTTCGTATGCGACCGTGAAAAATTGGACTGCAAGCTTCAAAAGAGGTAAATTTTCCATTGAAGATGATGACCGATCGGGAAGGCCAGTTTCTCTGTGTCAGTCCCCGAAAATATCGATGCAGTTCATGACATGATTTTATCAGACCGTCGAATTGGGCTAAAACGGATATCTGAAGCACTGAATATTTCATACGAACGCGTTCATCATATAGTTCACGTCAATTTGGACATGACAATAATTTCTGCAAAATGGATCCCCAAATGTTTGAATGTTGACCAAAAGCGTGCAAGGGTAGAAGCACCCCCTTCACCAGATTTGGCTCCGTCCGACTATAATCTCTTTCCGCAACTGAAAAAAAGTTTAAAAGGTCGTAAATTTTCTTCCAACGAGGAGGTAATAAAAGCTGTGGAGGTCTGGTTTGCAGAGCAAGAAGAAACATTTTTTTTGAAAGGTCTAGAGACGTTGCAGGTTCGCTGTAATAAATGTATCCAATTAAGAGGAGAATATGTTGAGTAATAAAATATTTTGACATTGAAATTTTATTTGGTTCTATAGTAGGCTAAGAATTTTTCAATATATCCTCGTATAGCAGTTACTGTTTAATTCGTTAAGCCTGCATAATAAATAGTTGTCGCCTGGAAGATTCCCCATACACAAAGCATGTAAATATAAATCTATTTTTGTTTTATGTTATAACACAGTATTTTGCCCTTCCTTCTTCTACTTTTTTAAATAAAAACCTTTTGGCTCAAACATTGTTGCCAGTTTCCTGATGATGTTATTGATTCCAAAACTATGGCGTAAATAATACTTGTCTCCTACAAAGAACAGAAAGTTTTTTTCGTTACTAATCGAAGCATATTACCAACTCATTCACTTTAGAATTCTAAAAATTCTCCCTCAACGTGGCCAAAGAGCTTTGAGCTTTTCTGGATGGAAGTCTCTCGCCAAGCTGAATTTTTAAGGAGAACCACCTTTTGCTGAATTCACGCCAGACAAAAACTTTGTGGAAGTAGGGCGTATATTTTTCATACGATGAGAAAGTTCGAAAGACTTATAACGTATCGAATAAGGTTCAGAAGTGTCTGGATTGAGTTCTGCGAACTTGCGATGCAGATTTTCCTTACCATGTTTGGGTAGATTTTGAAAAGCTGAAAGCGCCTTATTGTACTCGACTTGTTCAGTGGCTTTTCCAAGCACTTACATCGACATAAATTGGTGCCGGTTCATGAACAAGACAATTGAATTTTGGGACTTCTCACATCGACATAAATTGGTGCCGGTTCATGAACAAGACAATTGAATTTTGGGACTTCTCACATAAGAGCTGAAACAACCATTATGTAGAGAATCGTTTTGTTAACAAGTTTATCACTAGTGGTACTTCTTGTATTAAAAGCTCTTCTCGTTACGGTTCAGCGTGTTAAACATCGTTTTTACCTACACCTCGCGTATTGAAAATATAACAAAAGTTTTGAAACGCTATAAAGCTCACGAAAGACTCGTGATTATGTAAGCTAAAAATAACACGGCGGTTCTAATGAAGCGTTTGTTCGATTACGAAATGGAGGAAAATGAATTTCGAACCCCATTTTTAAGAACGGGATCATTTACTTTTAAAAGCTTTTTTTTATATACCTACGTTGAAAATTTTGATGATACGTTTCGTATACAATAAAAAGAATATGAAAATTTACGACAGGATTTTATTTATATATTGATCAATGTCTTAAAATTCCTATTTAAAACGCCAATTTCTATATAATAATTCAGTCCCTTTTTGTAAGTTAATGATCATATTTTTTATGGAAATAATAATGCTGAGATTTAACAAGTTTGGCAATCCAGCCGAATTGTATTTAAACTGATGGTAAAAAAGAAAGCAACACATCATTATTAATAATAATTGGCTTATACTTCGATGAACAAAGATAATAATTTTCCGCTAATTTGAATTTCTTCAAAGTGTCGCAGTTTACACAAGTACGTATGGGAAAAATATCAATAAATGACAATAATTAAAGTAGCTAAGAGCAAATGACCTTTTTTTCATTTGAATATTAGGAAGATGTCTACAGTTATATAGCGTGGGCTAGTTAAAGGTCGTTAAGCTTTTTGAAATACTTCCTATTTAACAGAAACAATTAACACATTGTCAAGTTTCATACAAGGTGTAGAATTGGCCGATGCCTCATAGGGACCTCAATGTAAAAATCTTAATATTCGATTATTTGCTTCCCTAATTATTTTATACAAAAAGGCTACTTTAATTTTTGAAAGATCAATATTCTAATATTTAGACTAGCGATAATTGGCTGTCAATCCTCCCATTTTAATCGCTGTATTGGAAAAATGCATTGCCCATTCGAAGCGACATTGTTGTTTGACATTTCCTTGGACATCACAATATTGGCCTTAATTCGCCAGCACGGTCTCTTCTTCGTTTCTCTTGCATCACCGATCTACATCAAAGGCAATCTGCAGTATCTTCCGGAGAGTCCAATAGAACATGTTCTCTCAAAAAATTAACCACCCTCTCTTTCGAAGATAGCACGTTCAAATAAAATTCACGAAGCAACATGTGGACTGACAGCGATACGAACAAAAAAAATGAAATTATGGCAAGTTTTTGATCATAATATTATATGTACACATTACATACTTTTGATTATATACCTACACTTAATGGAACAACGGAGTGCACCTAAGGGTTATTTCAAACATGCAATTATTGGTCATTAATTACGATGGGGGTGTACGAGAAAGCGATTGCAAAAATGAAATCAATCACAATTTGATTTACATTTACGTAGTGTCCATTAGTTAAAAAATAAAAAAAAAATCTATTTGAAAATTGAAAGTGAAATGGAACATCTTTTGCATTACTTATTGTAATTTTTTTGCAATGTCTGCTGAATATCTCAATGGAATAGCGTAGACCGGATACATTATTAGCAGAATATAGATCGCTAACACCAAGATAGACCGCATACTAAACCGGCACCGACGTCTCTTCCTCCAAATTCTTTCACGGTGATGGACGACGCCAACTTTACAAACTACTCATTTTAAAAAATACGATATTGTAGATTTCTTAATTACGCAGGACTTTAGCGAATGTTACACAGTGAAACAACTACTACCAGTAGTCACATTTCAAAATTTTTTGATGAATCGTAATAATTTAACAAAAGATTCTGGCCATGAAGTACTGAGATTGCTACCCTACTATTGCGTCTTCATTCCAATATTGAATTAATTTGGAGCCAGTTGAAAGGAAATATTAAAAAATTGACGCAAATGCACGCTATCTATGGTGATTTCGTAATTGAACTAATAAAAAATGAAATGAACAGCATCAGCAAAGAAAATTGGGGGAAATATGTTCAACATCTTGTTTCTGTAAAAGATATGTTTAGGTACCATACATATATTTCAGAACTTCCCCAAGAATTAGAATGTGTCTTATGAGACATTAGTGATTAATGATTAATGATTAAGGTAATCATCTTGCTACTTTACTATTAATTATACAGGGTGGGCCAACGAAAAGGTAACAGAGTTTCTGACTAGAGAAAATTTTTTTGTGAGAAACTCCAAAACGCGTCAATTTTTACATCAAGGAGGACAACTTTTGCTATGAATTTCAACTTGAAGTGATTTCATCCCTTAGCGCTGTGAGAACAACCCCTAAAATTTAAATAGGGATGATGGGGCAAGTGATACATCATTTAAAAGGCCTTTCTTTATTGATTTCAGTGCACTAGTTTTTTTTAATATTTTTTTATTTTTAACCAAAAAAATTGAAGTTCCAAAATGGAAAATGAGGAAAGAGATTGAGGCATCTAAAAACTCAAAAAAGCTTGGACAGGTCAATTGTTTTTTTTAGAGAAGCTAGGTACTTTTCCTGCCATTTATTCAACCCTTAAGTACAGGGTAAACAACCCTTAAATTTTTAAATAGATACGGGTTAATTTTTTCTTGTGCTAATTAATAAAACCAGTTTATGCAAATTCAACCTTACTTTAATAAATGTTTAAAGTGCCTTTGCAACATTTCCGGAGTAATTAGACGGCATTTATGTACTATACGGCCACGTAACTGCCCAAAGATTCCGGAGCAGTGGAATAAACTTTATTCTTTACATGGCCCCATAAAAAAATCTACTTTTGTTCAGAAATTAGATGCCTTCACCTTTGATACTGTACTCCCGAAATGGTGCAAAATGTACGGGTACGATTTAATCAAAATTGGTATTATTGCATGAAAGCTGAAGACAGCCACTTCGAACATTTATTAAACTAAGGTTGAATTTGCATAAACTTGTTTTATTGATTAGCACAAGAAAAAATTCATGTACGCCACTTACGCCTAATGGAATTTCGCCAATGGACATTCGCCTAATACTCCTTCGCCAATTCCAATCTGGCCAAATGCAAATTCGCCAAAATCAAATTCGCCACCCCCTCTTTCGCCTAATCCATTTTCGCCAAGAACACTCTCGCCAAAACTATTTTCGCCCTTTGCATTTTCGCCAAATCGACTTTCGCCAATGTTAAAAATGCAATTGAATCGGAACAGTATAAGCGCCAAAACTGATATTTTTAACTGAAATAGCCAAAATGATTCAAACACGTCAACCCATCAGTGAGCGAAAAAGTAGTACATAAACCTCATGCTTTGATTCAATACCGACAACGCTGTTTGAGAGATGAGTGGAAGAACGATACACGACGAAGTGAAAACTCGACTATTTCCATAATAGAACTTTAAATGTTAATTGCTGATGCAATAGAAATCATTTTGGGACCGTTCGTCAATCTCAAAACTCCCGTTTCAAATTGGCGAGTGTCCATTTGTCAAAAATGCTATTGGCGAGCATACCATTGGCGAAATTCTACTTGGCAAAAATACACTTGGCAAAACTACCCTTGGCGAATGTGGTATTGGCAAGATTACCTTTGGCGAAGGTAGATTAGACCAAATTGACATTGGCGAATGTGGATTGGCGAAAATACATTAGGCGAAAGTGGGGGGAATCGAAAAAATTAACCCTTGTTTTTATTTAAAAATGTAAGGGTTGTTTACCCTGTACCCAAGCGGTGAAACAATGTTGTTAAATAGCAGTAAAAGTACCTAGCTTTTCTAAGAAAAAAACAATTGACCTGTCCGAGCTTTTTTGAGTTGTTAAATGCCTCAATCTCTTTCCTCATTTTCCATTTTGGAACTTCAATTTTTTTGGTTAAAAATAAAAAAAATATAAAAAAAACTAGTGCATTGAAATCAGAAAAGAAAGATCTTTCAAATGACGTATCACTTGCCCCATCATCCCTATTTAAATTTTAGGGGTTGTTCTCACAGCTCTAAGGGATGAAATCACTTCAAGTTGAAATTCATAGCAAAAGTTGATGTAAAAATTGACGTGTTTTTGCGTTTCTCAAAAAAATTTTCTCTAGCCAGAAACTGGTCTGTTACCTTTTCGTTGGCCCACCCTCTGTATGTGTTTGTATAGAATAATTTAAAACATTGTTATCCAAATATTGATTAACAAACCTTTACAAATAAAAGAGCTCGTCCAAATTATTATAATCAATTGTGTATACGAAAATTGCTTTGTTTACGTTGTTTCCGTCATACCTACCTACTTTTTTTTTGTTTTTAGCAGGTCAGATTTTGACGCAGAGGGATACTGTTGTGTTCAAGCAAGAACCGGTTGAATTATACCAAAGGGATCAATTTATACTGTGTCTTGATTTGAAAATATTTCAGAAAAGCGGCGTGTTAGAAAGAAATGTCAAAACACGAAAAACCGGGGAATACTTTTTGATGCTAATTCAGATTCACCCCCTACCTTAAATTTTTTCAAAAGGATTTAGTCATACTTCATTTAAAAGGTCTGGTAAATCTGTACTCAATCATAAGTTTTTGCGTTTTATACCAGCCTCTTCCATTGTTATTTAATCGTTGTTTAAAATGGAATCTCTCAAACTTTTCAGATGCCCCCGTATTATGTTATGACAGAAAGACATCTTGAAACTCCTATTGCCTGAAGGTTAATGGTTGTCACTTTGAACGTATGATGAAATAACAGTTATTTTGTGTTAACACTAGTCTTTTTAATTTATTTGTAACTTTTTTATCATATAAGATTCTTTATGTCATAACATAATCTACAACAATAGATGACTTACCCTATAACAATGTAATAACATAAATTATAATAAACCTGAATTTGTGATACTTGAATGAAGATGAAATGAATGATTGCCAGCTTGAAATTAAAAAACAAACAAGACGACTATGTTAATTTTAAATGGACGTTTCATACTTCATTTCATCAATATATTATTCAAACTCCAGATTTGTATTTCAACATGTTTGAAGTGTAACTAAAACATACGTTGTTGCAAACGTCAAATAATAATTATGAAATTCGCTTCAAGAAATACGAAAACCGCTCGAATTCCGAATATCTCTATTTATATTGATCTTTCAACTCGAGAGCGATGTGGTCCGTAGACAATCTTAAACTTGTTACAAACTTTATCCTTTGAGGATAATAAATATTTATTGCTGATTTAAAAACCGATAATTAATTTACATTTAGTAATAAAGATATATTATGTCAGCTTCCTTTCAACGAACACGTTTACGATTAAGAGGCATCTCTTACAAAATGCTCTGGTCAGTTTAATAAATCTTTTTAAGCCGCTTGATCAGTTACTAACTAAAGAGTTTGGGAAACTTTGAATCTAAGATTGCTTAGTAACTTTCTGTCTTAATTCATTATTGTTTATAAATATACTCTTATATGTTATAATTTGATATTTTGGATGAAGATTACCCCATATTTGCAAGAAACGAGCGCTATCCGATTGAGTAGTGCAGTAAGGGACATTCAGACATTATAACAGAACAAACTTAACCGTATACTCATATGAATAATTAATTTCCGAAATCATCGAACAAAAGGACCCTCGCATTATTGAAGAAACATTGGGGGGTAAGAAAGAAAAACTATTTCAGGCTGTGTTAAGAGGATTATTAACCCCTAGACAATACTTTGTATTAGATATTATTTCAGAATATCGTAAGTTTTGAGGAATAGCTTGAACGTAGAACAACCAGGATTTCTTCTCATACGGTACATGCCGAGGGCCATTGACCTGTATGACTAGGTTGCGGTGCAGCGAATTCTCAAAGACTTGCCACCAAATAAACACACAAAGTTCGAGAATGAGATACTGTGGAACATAGAACCAAAGTTCCAAGTTCTGGAACACATTCAACTAGATCTAAACAGGGAGTAAGTCTAGACCTTCTGAAATCTGGTGACAACATCCAAACTGGCTAGAGGGGACTAAAGTTATTGGGCTGTGACCAAGTTTCATATTCGCCCGACTTAATTTTAAGGCGACTGTTTGAGTTCTCCAAGAAAATCTTGGAATGTTGTTTTGTGAGTATTACCTGAACTTCTGTTTTGGTAGTGTTATACGTAATGCTATAGGCCAGTTCGGATCCAATTAGTGGTTTTTCGCTTGAACTTCTCGTAAGATCGTCAGCAACTTAGTTGAACGCGATTCCCTCATGCCCAGGTTCCGACACTAGTGTGACTGTGTTATAGTCTGTCATACACCTCAGTTTTAAACACTGTTCCTTTTTGTCTCAGTCTTCGAAAAATTCTGTTTCTCTTGGTACCTTGCCCTCGTACACTCCTGAAATGGCATCATTGAATTCCGCTTCTCTGATAACTTCCGCCGTAGTTACTAGGTTTAGAAACCGCAGGTTCCGAAGAGTCTCAATAGCTGCTGTAAGGGTTCTTATGATCGCCTCTGTTATACCTAGGCAATACTATGTTTCCGAATGCTCGTCTACAAGCTCATCGAGACTTTTTCCTTATTCGTTATCTTCCCCAGGTATCGTTTGAAGCGCAATCCTTGGTCTAATATAATGCGCAAGTAAGTTATGTCTCGTTTAACTTTGACGGCCAGGTTTGTTTTTTTCGAATTAACTGACAATCCTTCCCCTCCGCATTATGTTCCCATTAGATTAAAAACTCCTTGCATCACAACTGATATAATATCTTTAAATCTGCTGCGTACCACCATTACGACATCATTTCGTCAGTAGTCCGTTAACAATTAAACTCCACAGTCGCGATGAGAGAACTCCTCCCTGCTCCGCCTGATACCAAGACGTTATTGAATGATGCGATGATGTCGTTTTCAGTATGGTCTGTCTACACATAGTGCCGCGTAACTCACTTGCTTTCTGTATTGATCGATTCTAGAGAGATATGGTCAAAGGACCACTACTACCCTGTACATGTCAAGTTCACAGGGTTTTCTAGGTTGATAAGCACATTGACATTTGTTGATGTTGTCTCCAATGTGACGTTCAATAAGTTTCTCCATTGGTTATTAAACTAATGGGACTAAACGACTTGTCTTGGGCGGTTGAATCTCGACTAGGTTTCAGTATAAATACAACTATTAAGTCCCTCCACGTCATGGATATGTATCGCAGAGCAATGCTTGGCTCTTTGTATTGCGCATAGCGTGAAAGCTGACAGGTCCAAATTTTGTTATACTAGAGTAAGCAACTTCCATCCATCCCAGTAGATCTTTATGCTTGAAACTTCTTCACTGCCTACCTAATTTTAGTTAGATTAACCCTTTGGTGGCTCAGAAACCAATCCAAGGGTTCCCGAGATACTGGTTCGCTTTCGTCAGTTTTAGTGAGTCTTTAATCCCTGAAAATGTAACTGAAGCAAAAGCTCCACGGTGTCTGTCTTCAGTTTTTTTCAGAAATCTATTCTTCGCTCTGTTCGTCTCAGTAAGGCTGTTTAGAGTTTGGCGTTTTCTAGATTTTCCCCACAGTACCTCCTCCAAAAATCCCGTTTTCCCTTCTTAATACCTTAATGTATTCGGAAAGCGTGGTTCGGTATGAACCTATATTAGCTATGCTTAGGTTGTTATTAACAATATAATCTAGGAGGAACTCACTATTTTTGTTGATGTTAGTGCCTGTGGCGGCGTAAAGGGGGGGGGGGGCGGGGGCGGTCCGCCCCGGGTGCCAAGTACCAAGGGGTGACAACGTAGTGACAACCATCGACATAATATCGATGGTCTAATTCAAATACCCCTTATCTGCAAAATCTTCAAATTTTACTTTTTCGCGCCATTCGGTTGTACGTTCATTCTTTTATGAGTTGGATACACTGTATCAGCTTCGGACATTACTTGCGCGAGAAATTTAATCAATTTAAAAAAAGTTTTGTAACCTTTTGAATCATATTTAGCATTTATATACTACAAAAAGCTTGTTCTGTAAAATACCGATCCATGCAGTTACGGGGTGTTAAAATTAGACCATCGATATATTATATACTAATGCACATACCCTAGCGGTGAGAATTCTGTTACTCCGATAGAAAGAGATAAAAAAAATATAACAAATTCCGTGTGAACTTCATAAGGATAGTTTAGAATGAATTTTGAATGTAAAAGAACTCAATTTGGGCACTGGCAACTTTTTGGGAATACGAATGGCCTTAGGGAGAACGTTTTAACATTCATCTTTAACTATAGTAAAACTAAAAATACCATAAAACATAAAATGTACAAATTGAAGCTGGTCTAACGTTGCATAACATCTGTTTTATAGAAAGACCTTCTCTACCTTAAACAGTTTCAAATTTTTGTTTATTTCACTAACTAAAGGCCACCATTTACACGTATATGTACAGCAGTAAATATGGATTTTATTTCCTCTTAATTACAATATAAGTTGTATATTTAGAAGTATAGTGAAAGTATAGGTATTCTCTTTGTTATAGTGTAACGTAACAATACACTTGCCACCTACTTTCATCAATAGATATTAAGTTAAATATGTAGACAAAAACATTTTTCTGGTGAAAACATTCGACTATATATGTTACCCACGACATCGTTCATCGTTCAAAATCTCTAAATTCGAAATAAGCACACAAACATGTACATTTCGAAAGTTACCGAAAGAAGGTATCGGGACACATAAATTAGTCTACGATGAATGCTGTTACTACTTTTTACATCATTTTAACCATGATAATGTTAACGCGAGGCATAATAGAATCATTTTTCATCATTTAAATAACTTTTCAACTTGAAATAATTAAATTTCCATGTTATCGAGAAAAAGTATCAGATACTTATCATTTTGAAAATTTTCGCGAAAATACTTTCTAGCATTGTTTTAATGTTCGAAATGGGTTAAGGACCTCGGACAGACAAACTTTGCATGTTTACACAAAATTTTCACCCAAAATTCAGCACAAATAGCGAATTCTATTTTACACGTAATCTCCATAAGGAAACTTTGGACGTATTTTCTAAGTAAAGAAAATATATTTAGACACAAATACCGCCTGAATAAGATGACGGACTTTTATACTAAAATGTTTAAAACTTACTTTGAAAAAAATTAGACCAGATATTTACGTAGTTTGCGGGGTATCTATAATTGTAGCTTGTAGCATCCGCATTAGTCGGGATTCGGCGACTGTCGGAAAAGTGCACAGCAACACAAACATATACACACGTCTCGGTTATTATATAGTGATTACTAGAAAGCGTTGTCCTAAAAATTATTTGTTTTATTTGGGGGGTGCTCAATAGAAAACCGCCCCGGGTGCGAACCCATGCTACGCCGCCACTGGCTAGTGCTCCTTCATATCCGAGAAGGATTTACCATTCTGTTCGCTGACTGTCTTCCACCAGTCTTATTACCTCTATGTTTGGCGGTAAATAAGTTTGGTCGTAGGGGAGATACACGGATCTAATCCCAACCAGCTCTTCCACCAGAATTACAACGAGTAACTCTCTGCTATAGAATTCCAAAGGTGGTAGTAACTTTACCGATATTTTTATCGATGATTCACGGTCTGGAACAAGCTTCGGTTGGCTCCGCAATCCCTGTCCTCGTATATTCCTTTGTAAGTCTAAGGTTCTTATAATCAATATACCATTGAGTGATCATGAGGGTGGCTGATACCTCCTTAATTATGATGCAGATTGATTTATGCAGGTTTCGCTATTAGAAAACTCTACTTACACAATGGAATTTGGGATTGGTGCAGCCGGTTCTTGCCTGATCATTCCCCACTTCCGTCGTCTCCTCTCCCTCATCCTTCATCTGGAGAGGAATTTTTTACCATAGCAAAGTTCACGGTTGCAACTAGCCCTTATCTTGCTACAGGAAGTTTGGATGACAACAATCAGTGTTTATCCCTTCGCGCCCTCTTTTCTGTTTACCATTCATCAGTTGCTAGTTGAGACACCGCCATTAGCTCCGATCTCAATCCAATCCAATTTACATTGCAAATGTGTGCATAAAAATACGTCAAAAAAAGGACTAAATTTATCACAAATTGATCAAAAAGCACTACTCTACGTAAGTTTCAGAAACGAGGTCCTTCTGGAAACATTCCATCGTATTCTATGGTCTTTTACCTTTCCCTGGTATTGTCAATTGTATATGATTTGCACGAAGAACATTTAGGTAGTAGACATTTTTCTTATAAAAACTGAATAAAGTGGCAAATCTTACTATTGTTAAACCACTAAAAATCCATGCCTTCTTTTGATTAAGCGTGCATAATTCTACGAATTAATTCACCTGTAATAATGAGAAAGAAATTAAGAATATAAAGTAACGTACGGTGGTAACAGGTAACTATAAAGAGAATTAATCAACATTACATAAGGTAGCAATAAATTATTCAAGATGAGCAGTTTCCTTTCCTAAAGATTAATGAAGTGCAACGTACACATATGAAACTATAATAACTGGACTACTGTTTTCAAGACAAAATGTCCAGTTTGAAAAATTGGGTTTGTTCAACTATTAAAGGAATGTAAAGATTCTGAACGGAATTCAACAAAAACACTGATAAAAGTTGAACGAACCTAAAATCGAGCTACCAGGTTACATAACTTTTTTTCGGAACAGAACCATTAAGAGTATCTATCTCTTTTAATATAAGTTTTCAACCACAGGCATGCTAATTTCTTCTGTCCATTTTTTTTCTTAACTACACAATTTTTGATTATTGACAGGTTGATTGAAAAGATTAAATAGACAAAACGTTTTCAATTTAGTTTAGAATCGCGGTAGGTTAGCAATTTAACTTTTAAGTTTAATTCGGTTCGATTAAAATGGTTTTGGTTTTAGTTTATTGTTGTATAGTGTTACTTTAATTAAGGATGTGAGTAATATTTCACCTAGTTACAACAATGAGGGATTACACTAACTTATATTATTGGATTAAGCTTAATATAGGTATTTAGACCTTAAGTGCTCATTTTACGATATTTGGGATTAGGATATTCGGGATGGCTTTTTAAGATCGTTTTAATAGATTGGAAGCTACTAACATAAAAGTGCGGTATTTCAGTCCATTAAACATTGTATAAAATGCTCATGTTATAAATTTTGTTATAGTTAAGCGCAAGTTTAGATAACTGACCGCAGAAGTGCTACGCAAATGAATGAAGGTAAAACGAAAACGTCAGTCTTTATTTATTGTTTTTTTGTTCGAAAGGCTATTAAACGCTCATTTACGATGATCATATAAGCCGCACATCCCTGTCACTCATCTATAGTTCACGTTTGAAATACGAGACTCGTCATCGCATTCTTTGTAAATTGCGAAATGAACAACTGGGACGACGTTTGATTTAGAACCACCCTCGATTCAGAAAAAAAATCGGTCCACTTTATACTCTTTTATGCTCATTCATCAACCACCTTCGCTTGGGGGGATGATTGTAAAACTGTTTCGTGAAAATCTTCGACTGCAAAAAAACGAGTATTATTCCTTTAATAATCTTTCGAAAGCTCTCTTACTGCTGACGTGACCATTTCGTTAGTAAAGAAAGGCCTTTCGTCCACATTTCTTTATAAATTTGGAAGAGACGGATGTTCTTTTTCATGATGATTACATTTAAAACAAAATAAGAGTAAAGTCGCTACTATTCCTGGTGCAATTCGATATTTGTTTATTAAAACGATGAATATGCAGCAAATATTGGACGACAATAATGCTCCTTCGAAAGCAAACTGCGTTGCTCATTTTTTGGAAAGTGGCGATACGTCTCGCACTGTCAAAAACGGTAACAACTCCAGAGACAATCGATGAAGTACATGAATGACCGAATATTCAATATGGAGGAGAGTGTACATCAAATTTTACGGTTGAATTAGACAGGTTCAAGCTAGGTGGGTGTCAAGGTTTTGAATTCTGATCAAAAATGGGAATGAAACATTTTTACAAAAACTTCAGTTGACTTTTTGCGTCGTTTCGTTACTGTCGACGAACAATTGTACTCCAGAATCAAAACGGTACTGCCAACAGTGGAAATATCGCATCAAACCCCAAAGATGTTCAAAGTGTTTGCGTCGAGCCGAAACGCGATGACCACCACTTTTTGGGTTTCGTAGGCGATGCTACATTTTCATTCCCTTAGAGAGGACCAAACACTGAATTATACTAAGGCCAAACTATCAATGTTACCAAGTGACTCTAGGACGGTATACCAAACACTATAATAAAATCTCGTGGTGATGATCTGTGTGAACCTCTTCAGTACATCATTAGCAACGGAATCTTCCCCGATAAGAGGAATTAAACCTCTACATAATGACTCGATTGCGAACTACACTGGTGTGAGTCTAACGGTCTTATTCAAGCAGAACACCTCGATGATACCAGGTCAAACACGAGTAAAGTGTTTAGTTACATAAAATCGTACGTTAGGGGTCGCAACTCGGCTGGGAAAACTGTTCAACAAGGCAAAGAAGAACAAAACCACAGCCGGCTGGGAACCGGGAACCAAAAAGGATATTAGGAGTCGTCAGAGAGAGGCGCCGAAGAGCTTTTGTGGCTATATAGAATCCTCATCTGTATCCCGCCTAAACAAAATCCTGACCAAAGATCCATACTATAACGCAGCTAGCCTCAGAAGGGAGGATGGCTCTTATACGAAAAACCTCCTAGAGACAGCTGAGGTATTGAGAGATGCTCACTTTCCAGGAGCCACCACTACGCCATATCCTATCTGGCTAGAGGCAGCTCCCTCCACCCCTACGGGGGCTGACTGGGTAGAAGTCTAACAGATGGTGGACGTGACGAGAGTCACCTGGGCAGTGAAATACTTTTCATCATACAAACCACCAGGATTGGACGACATAATACCAGCTCTCCTGCAATAGGGACTGGATGTTATCGTTGCTCAACTAGTGAGAATTTATACGGGCTGTATCGTCTTCAGATACATACCAAAACAATGCAGGGAGGTAAAAATTGTTTTTATTCCCAAACCTGGTAATGGTGATTTGCTCCACACCCAGAGCAAATCGTCCAATCAATCTAATATATTTTCTTCTAAAGACACTTGAAAGATTGTGCGATAGACACACAAGGGATACGGCGCTAATACGATTTCCGCTACACCCTAACCAACACGAATTCTCTCCAGGAAAATCTACAGAATCGGCACTGAACTGTGTTGTAGGGCTGGTTGGAAGATCATTGGACTTTAAACAGTCCACACTGGGTCCTGGGAGCATTATAGACATAGAAGGGGCGTTTGACAAAACAACCTTCAAATCAATAGAAACTGCCTTACGCCACCGTGGCCTAATAGAGGTCCTACGAGGCTTGGTGGTGCATAGATCAATACAAATTCACCTCTAGGCTCCTTTCCCTGTGTGTCACCAGGTACTAGAGCAAGTAACAAACAGCAATACCCTTGAGCGTGTATGGGTTAAAGGTCATGCTGGAATAATAGGCAATGAAAAAGCCGATCAGTTAGCCCGAATGGCCTCAAAACAACTTAGTAACACACCCAAGCCCAGTACAGAGCTAGGTGGAACTTGATGTTAGATTGCCACCATGCGAGAGAGGACTTCAGGGGACCATCTCGTAGCGTGGCGCGCTTTTGTGCAGGGCTATCCAGAGGAAACCTGCGGCTACTTGCGGATATACTTTCTGGGCACTGTAAACTTAACAAGCACCTGCATTGCATGGGATTGGTCGAATCACCATCCTGTGGAGGATGCTACACAGGCGACGAGACGGCGCAACACACACTGTGTGAATGTCCTGTACTTGTCGAATTAAGGCGATCCATGTTGGGAGGATCCTGGGTCGGACATGGCTAAGATTAGAGCCGCTTCCCCGTCCAGCATCCTCACGTTTATCTCACGTGTGGGATGGCTTGAGTGACGTTGCGGGGTCGAAGGACTCTAATCAAGGAGGTTGCACAAAGGGTCCGAATAGGTATGGCGTATGTGCGTGTGGACTTTCCCACCCTCCCATCGAAATCCAGAAATTCAGGGGAATTAAATGATCGATTTCCTGGATGGTGGATTTCCAGGTCGCCACTTTGCACGAAAGCTATGTACTTACCCGATAGACTACCTTTCCCCATTTTAGGGTTCAGAAAGTGTGCTACCTCTAGAGCATATTCAATGGTAATGGGAAAAAAGCGTTAATAATAATAATACTATTGTTTCTTTGGCAAACTTTTAGTCCAGAGACGAATTGTTGATTTTTCCTTTTTTTGTTTGTTTGAAGGAGAATAACGATACAAGATGACGTCAAACTGACTGACGATGCTACAGATCTTCTAATTCCTGGTGACCATATCATATGTACGAGGAATGTGCCCTATCAATCTTTTCATCTGAAGGAGTAAGGATTCTTTGCGGATACTTAAAGCGTTATGGTCCTGCCATAGGATAGTGTAGGATTCACCTTCCATTAAAATCGATGTAACACTGAATGCTTGACCTAGTATTTTATTTTTACTTTCCTTTTTATTTAGGACTCTTTGGTTCTCACCTCAACAAGTGTTTGAGAGCATTTCTGATCGCAAAGAATTTTCCTAACATTATTCCGCTTGGTTATTGCATGCTGCAGTTATCTTTTACACATTCTGCCACCATCTCCCAGTGTGACATTACGGCGCGTCCGGGTTTGGACATAACACGCATCTTTCTTCTCATTCTTCTTAATTAAACCTAATAAACGAATTTTGTAGGCGTGTATCTCTAAAAGGAAGCATCCCGACTATGGGATTATTGGTAAAAAATGTCAAATATGAGCTCCATTATCTACCTTAAAAACGTTGTAACGCGTTCACATTAACACCTTGTAGGTATTACAAAATCATACTGCGAGACAAGGTCACGTAAACTGATATGGACCTCAATATTCTAAATTTTTGCATATTTTTTTACGTTAGCATGATTACCAGTAAGGCTACACAGAAACCTGTGCATTTAAAGTTTGACTAAAACAAAAAATATTATTGGGCCTTCAGCTGCTGAAAAACATCCCTAAAATTAATTACTTACACAATTTTTTTCAATTAAAAATTTGGTTCCTGCAGCTAATACTAATTGTATACGAATATCCGAATGATGGGGACCATGGGACGAACCTCTTAATTTTATCGGTGTGATTGTGAAAACTCAATTAGTAATAGAATACAAACAAAATTTTCCAGATTTTTCCCATGAACGGTATCAAATAGTTAATATGTTTACACTTAAACAGTTAGTTGATAAAAATGCAGATAACGTCAACATTAACAGTTGATTTAATTAACTAAATGTGAACACTACAAGGTGTATGTTACATGTATGTGTGTGTATAGCGCACATGAAAAGCTCTGCATTGCGCGCGGGATTCGGGCGGGTATGATTAGAAAGTCCGCGTTCCGGACTCCGATCGCGGTAGATCAGTCTCAACGCGAGTTCCTTGCTTAGTATCTCGAAGTAGACGCTATTTTTCAGCAGGCGTCTTCATACATAACCGGAACTTTATAAATGCGCGATATTGTTTTTTTTTTTAGTGAACTTCAGAGGAAAGTAACATTTTTTTCTTAACGGTACGTTTTTGAACATTTACATCTCGCAAATTTTTTTTTGACATTAGGCCCTAATTAACTTTAGGTAAATTTTCAAATTTTAATATGCTGTCAAATAAAATTTAAAAGGGAAGGGCTGTCGGCTCCAGTTTAAAGTTAGATAATTACTTAAATGTCAAGTAACTTTTGATGAGTAACGTTTAAATTAGCCTTCTTCAAGACAGAGTTCGCCCAAATAGGGTTGATTCTGCTATTTTAATGTACTTTTAATTTGTGTTCATGTTAAATGAATTCTGTGGTATACGGCCGTGAGCGAAGTACTTACTGACATTTACAAGGCGTTCACGTTCGAAATGTCAGACGTACATTCTGCTATTCATTTTTCACCATTAGAAAATTACAGGTTGATGAAATAATTATTGCAAAATCATCAACAGTGAATTTGAATTTTTCATTTTATCTCGAAGTACTTTCGATTTTGTATTCTAACCAAGCATTAATATCTCCAGTAAATTACAAGAAAAATTCGTGTTATTAACGTGATCTACCAGTTTTTTTTCAGTTCTATGCTAATTATTTCATCATTTGATTTAGGATGAATTGTTGCGCGTATTCTGAAATATTTTCAGTTCATAAGTCACTAATTACGTTCAGCTTCATTAATTATTAATGTTTAGAATTTTCTTAAACAGAGAGATCTTCAAAGGATGAAAGTTTACAAATTTCTATGCCTTTCAGATATAAAAGAGAAAACAACTTTTTTTTTAATATTTAATAATCTAAGGCTTAGGACATTTGTGATTAAAGTTAAATTAATATACACGAATTTAATTAAGTTTGTAATATTTGAGAAAAAGTGAAATTGCCTTGCTGTTAGAAATTACACAGAGACATAGGTAGATATAAATTTTCGATTGTGTGTATTTAAATTTGTATCTTCCTTTGTTAAGTTAATTAATTTCAATGCTGAAAATTAACTTAACTTAATCTAAATTGTATACTGTGCGACATTTGATTGAAGTTACCGAGTTTTCAAGCAGTTTAAGGGACGAGACGGTATTTCTTTACGTGAGGGATTTAAACAAATATTGAATTTCGCAAATTTTGAGTTTTTTAAATTCCGTTAGAATTTCATTTTACTAACAATAACCTGTTCAGAGGGTGTGAGAAAGACACAATGTTCAAATTATCAAACTCGTAACCATTGTACTTACTAAAATTCCATTCGTTTGGCGCATTAGAAGCAAACCTCACCTTTCAATTGAATTTTTTTTATTACTAAAGCAAAACAATGCCAACAATTAATATCGGCAAACACCAAGGTGACCTGCTTATTTTTCAATTCTGTTATTTCAAGATCATTATCCTATTTAAATTTAATGAATACGCCTAGATTCGTTGTTTCAAATGTTCATACATTATATATGATAAAGTGATAAAGAAAATACCAATAAATAACATATAAACGATACATATCAGGCAGAAAGACTATTTTATACTTTCTTAACGTTGGAAAATGAAAATAACATTCATTAACTAATTAAATAATTGAAAATTATTTCAAATTAATTAAATAATGAATAATTATTTAATGGAACACATCTGCAACGACATTGTGGCTTCTATTAATGTAGCCTTCCTAGTATTTAAAATATTTCAAGGGTGGTATCATTTTTTCTTCAGTTAAGGTTAAAATATCGACGTTATAAATTTTATCATAGCTGACAAAATAAGGGTGTAAGGTGCCAAAAGAAACTAGAAATCCAAAAATTCGATTGCATTGGATTTGCCGAAATCCTGCATTAAGTACGCGTTAAAAATGTCAACATCGCACCCGAAATACTATCAAATAGTAAAGTTTCAAAACCTCAAACTACTTCAAAAATGTGAACTTTTGTTTTTTGACTAACAAACAGCCACTATCGATTTGGTAGTGTAATTTAATGCACTTTCGTTGGTTATACATATAAATAAGTTTATAATTCTTAGTATTTTCAATTTTATACGAGAAATTGAAATATTTTAAGGATGTAAGTGCATTAGAGGTCTTTTTGAATTTTAAGGGATGGAAACAGTATAATTGTATCTTAAGAAAACTGAATATTGCAAAATAATGGTCGTGCAACTACTGTGTCCGCCAGGAAATCCCATACATTTGATTTCGTTTCAAAATTTTTATACGTTGGAACACCTTTTTTTCAAAAATCTTGTGTCACTAGTGCGAGAGTAAATCCGTAACAGGGGGACGTTGTAATGCAACCTAAACAAGTGAAAAATTCTTAGGTGTTTAACTGTAGTTTCCTTAGACAGTAAGTATACTACAGCACTGTGTAATTTATTCTTAGTTACTTTGCCATCTGCTTCGTCTTCATGCCAACTCTCATCAAGGTTCTCGTTCACATTTTTAATCAAAATTACCCAAAAAAGATGTACAGGGTGTACAACTAAGAAAGGAGACCGGCCATAACTCGGAAACTATTTGAGATTAAGCAGTGAAATAAAAAATCTTATAATAAATGTGGCCAATCAATTGCTTACCTTTGCCGCCAGAGGGCGTTTCACTGATTTGAATTTGAAACTCCCATTTTTTGGGCAATTGTCCTCAGTAATGTATTTAGAAAAATGTATTCATTATAAATTAGTGACCAATATGTAAAACTTTGTTTAATGAATTTTTACGATTGCTGTCAAAGTAAAAGGAGGGGGAACTAAATTACGTGTTACTGGAAACGGGTTGCTTGAATTTGTCAAGATTGGTCTCGATGTAAAGATCATATTATCAAAAAAATTCAAAACCATAACAATTTCTTATCTCCGTCTACCAATAGAGGGCGCAACTTGTTGAAGGAACAAAACGGTCGTCTTTTCTAAAAAAAATACGAATGGTACCAAATATTTTTTGTCACTGCAATTGGAAGGAATAGTATATTGTGTATCGAGTAGGAAAAGCGTAACATTCTCGGGCGATGTGAATATTGTTGGGCGAGACGCCAGCCGAGCCCATCAACACAGAGTCGGGGAATGTTGCTTTTCCTGCAAGGTACACATACTATTTTTCCGCCGATTGTTAAAAAACAGAGTGAAAACAACATCTTGTTGAATGTGCTAATTACTGTAAGGAAATGAACATTCCTTTACAGTACAGAAATGAATATTTCCTTACAGTAATCGTTCGCTGCCTAGCAACGACTACATGCATGGGAATCTGGACCTTTTCCGCTCAAAATTCTGTCAGAAATGTGACAATTTTTTAACGATCGGCGGAAAAATGAATTAGGGAGTATTTAAACAAAAATTATGTCAATAGCTGTTGTCGTACCGAAGATATAGGTAGTCAAATATATAGAAATAAAGAAATAAATGTAGTGCAAATAGTTTTTCTTGAACTATATGTATAACATTTCAAAAAATAAAAAAAGCTTCGAGCAGATTTTGAGAAAATCTATTTTCTAGTTTTTGACCAATTTGGGACACCAATAAATTGGCCAGGTTAAATTTTTGTTCTTTATCAATTATACGTAAAAGTTTTGAATTTAGAAACGAACAAAAAACGGCGTTTTACTTGTAACCATGTCTACTAACTTTTGACCAAGGGAAATTAGTTTGGGTTAAAATTTGAATGTTTGCTTCCAAAATAACGCCCTTAGTTTGGGTCCCTTTGGAACGATTTTGATGAGAAGCTTGTTTTACCTATGAAGTTTTTTTATAGGCCTTAGTTTTAAATTTCATAAAAATCGGATTAGTAGTTTAGGCACCACATCTAAAACGTACGCAAGCACCCATACACACCCACAAACAAATATTTTTCGAAGATGGTGGTTTTGGATTTAGGAGGACTCAAAACGTCGAGATTCATCAAAATCTCGAGTTCGATTTTTTGTTCGATTACATTACTTTCCTTATGTGTACAGGGTGTAAAAATATTTTTTAAGTTATAACTTTACAGTTTTATTCACGATTTATGTTTGGATTGGATCAAAATAATTCATGATGGCTCCAAATAAATCGTTAATAGAAAAGGTATCGTACGGCCAGTACTACTCTTATTGGAGATGAAGCTGTAAGCCGTGTATGTGATAGGGTGTTTGTTTGGGAGCTTTAGTTAGACATTTCTGGGAAAATTTTATAGATAGGTTTTTGAAAATTTTGACCTTAGGAGTTATTAATGGGAATTCCTATTTTTGGATTCTAAGTGAAATTTCAGGTCTTTTAATACCCACATGTCAATATCTACAATTTATAGCTTTTAAGTTACTTTCACTTATTTAAAAAAAATGGTGGATGCAGACGGTACTTTAAGAATTAATTACTTGAAAACCGTTGTAGCTATGGTAACCGAGTTTGCACCGGCGCATAAAGGAAGAATAGGGCTTTCTTTTGGTGCACTTATAAAAAAGTTATATTGCGTACGACGTCACCTATGAGGCTCCAAATTCTACTATTCTAGGTAATTATTTTGGTGGTACAAAGCTTCCAAAATTCAAAAAATTTCATTTCAGTGTTCGGATGGTACGTTCACTAGGACGTGGTCTTTCTGGGTATCGCTCAGTGAACGTATGAGAAGCATGTGACGCGGTTCTGCTCATAATAACAATTAGATTCCAAAAATCTTAATATGTAAAACCATTTGGAGCCATTTTTTTCGATTATTGTAAAACTCATGTTAACCTATAAGTAACAGGTACTTAGCAGATTCGTATCACTTGATTTGTTCAAAATTCGATTGCCATGGTCCATGTCATGGTCGAAAAATCCGAAAAAAATGGTATTAATGCGATGAAATGGGAATAAGCCAGAAACTATTAAAGATAGGGGTAAGAACATGCCCATTTTGATTCTCTATGAAATCCAATAGTAAGAAAATGGTCATTTCATTTAAAAAATCTGAATTTTTAATCTTTCAATTTTCCTAAATTTGGAACCCCATAGAGGAGGACGTACGCAACTTAACTTTCTTTTAAGTACATCAAAAGAAGGCCCTATTTTTCTTATATGCGCTGCTGAAAGCTGGATTGCGATCGCTGCAACGGTTTTCAAGTAATGAATTGTTAAAGTACCGTCTGCATTACTACTTCCGACATTTCCGGAAGTGCTGCGATTTTGAAAATATTTTACTTCAATTCGACTTTCAGAGTAACCCCTAAGTACACATTTTCAGAAACCTAGCTATAAAACTTTCCCGGAAACGTCTAACTAAAGCTCCCATAAAAATACCCTGTATACGCGTGTGTATATGCACGCGGTAGTAAAAATATTACTTAGTTACTTCGATTAGGCTTTTGGAGTAACCCTTAAGTACACATTTTCAGAAATCTACCAATAAAACTTTCCCGGAAACGTCTAACTAAAGCTCCTAAAAAACACCCTGTGTAATGTGTATATGCACGGGAAAGTAAAAATATTAGCTGGTTAGCATTTACAAGTAATACTAGACTAGAATTAAACTGGAACTGAAGGAAATAGTGGGTCGTTTACTATCTGCCATACCGATAATAGGTCTCTAAGTAATCCAAATCTGGCGAGAGTGGCGAAAGCTAGCAGAACAAGATGGATAAGGTAGTAATAAAATTGCCAGTGCCAAAATTACCCAAGCGCATATTAGAGAGCGAACTTGATAGAAAAAAGAAGCCAAAAGGTGAATATTATGAACCAGAAATCAAACAAAGGAACAGAAAACAGTGGTACCGACAACTAAACAAGCCATGGATATACATCACAGCCCCTACATTTAAGGAAAGAGCGCACGAAATTCATAAAAGAGCTTCAAAAGCTCCATTGTAGATACATAATTGCACATCCTGTTCACAATAAATTAGAGTTTATCAATAAATGTTACTTATAATATAGACACAACGGGTTTCCTTTGATGAAAATTAGGCTCTATTGCTTAGACAATTTCGTTCTGGATGGAAAACGGGAATAAAAGTTCAATCACACAGGGGTGCATTTAAACCGTTCCCTACATTGTTTCTATTATTAAGCATATATTTGTTTCCCCCTTGTACAACACCCTATTGATTTCTAATTAAAACAACCACTATATCAGCCTAAATATTTTAAACTACCTTCGGAAAGGCATGTGTTCGGCAATTCAATTAAAAAACACAACGACGCGTTAAATTGGATTTTGTTTCAGACAAAGTTAGAGTTATAACAAGAAAAATTTGTTATTAAAATACAAGTTTTCCGAGACTTAATGTACTGAAACTTTATTTTTGTTTTTATTTATGACTTTTTCTTTTGACTTCTATAATGCAAACTGAACTGTTGCAATTATATCATCTTTTTGCATGGAAATTTCAACAACCTGATTCATGATGTAATATTTGATAAGTGGGAGGAATTGTTCGAAATTCACACGTTACAATTTAATAGCTTAAGAATGCCTAAATTAAATTATGAAACACGGTAACACCAAGGAGCGGTCGGTGTTGTTACGTTATGTCATTAAATTGATCTAATTATTATTATATTTTTGTGGTCGTCAATAACTTCATCAGTGATAAGTTACAAATAACGGCAATATTTTTGTTACGCTTGAAGGCTGACTCTTTTTATTCCAATACCGTTTGCTACCGGTAGTGAAAGACAGCTTTTCAATAATCCTTCACCGATGATTGGCGTCACTTACCGTTTAAGGTATTGAATAAAATCGAACCATTGAAACATAACTGAGCATTTTTCTTTAATATTGAACGTTCCGGAAAGTAGTACAATCACTCCTTTTAATTAACATTCAGAACATCCTCTAGTTTGTAGGTTTGCCTATTCATCTCAAGGCCTGAATTCGGCATTTCAATCAATCATTCCCGTAGAGACGATTTTGTTAGATTTGCACGTAAATAAACTGCGCAATTAACAGACCTTGACTGGCATACCTAGATATATGGAAAAAAATCGTCTTCGCGCTATTAAACTTGATCAAGTGTAGTGTAAGAACGGAGGCGTAGTACATGGAATGTAGTTACAATAATAATTGAATAAATAAATTAATTATTACCGCTAACAGTGTAAGGAGAGTGTGCGCTTTTCTCAACATTTTTTTTTAATTCCAGTTTGTAGATTAGTAGTAGATTATGAAATTGTGAATCTGGAGTAATCGTTACGGGTGAGATTCTAGTAAAGGCGATGTAATTAAGCCGTGCTGAGATTAATGAGAAAAAAGGAAAAGTAACGTGATATTCACTAAGGCCAAGGTTATTGCGACCCGCAGTCAATTATTGCTACACAGATGAATCCTTCGCCTAGGCTCGAGGCGTGCTTAATTATAAAAAAAAAGGTGAACATGTTTTTCGACTTAACTGATGAAAGTAACATTTATTTCGGAAGATGACTTCTTTCGGTAGTCAAAAAGTGTAGTAATTTCAAGCTTTATACTGTAATTGAGTATTTTTTTTTGGGAGAAGGTTCAAAGTCTTATAACGGTCCTTTTGGTGTCAAGCACTGTATGAGAAGATTAATGCATAGCAATTATATCGTACTATATGCTAGTGTTTAAGACCGGTCTCGAAAATGTGCCATTAATATTGGGAAAGATTAATACGAAACGTTCGTCTGTAATATATGCAAGACAAATTCTTTACAATGTTGCATTTGAAATTATGTCTTTATGTTCATCATAATATTTTTCTTAGAGAGTCTGACAGTTAGATTTGTCATAGATTAAGGACTCATTCCATTTAACGCAGAATTTCCTATCACCCATTACTGATTTTTTAAATCTCCAAGTAACAAATTTTCAAAACCTTGAAAAAATGAGAAATGACATCATTCATTCAGCATGGCGAAAGAGGAGGATGTATTCTTTTCCATAGATAACGTTTAATATAATAATGGAAGAAATGATTCAATTATTACAGAATTATTAATGATGTTCGATGGAATTCGACAGGGTTTGCTGCAGGATGATTTCACCGATGCAAAAATACGTGAATCCACTTTAACTGAGCGGATATTTTTTTACTTTCTGTAGTTTATTCAACATTACTGCGCCACTTTCAAAATGTTTTGAATACGCTGAGAAGTTTGATCAACAGATCTCAATAGAGATCGGATACTACCGGTTGTGAAGTCTTTGAATACTTGCCTATCAAAATGGCGCAGATTCTCGAGAAAAATTGATGGCGGATACTGTATTCCGTATTTCACATATTGTGCTTAGAAGAACCAAATTGAGTTAGTGGGGGAGTAGTATAAAAAAAACGTATCTGTGCATCGCAAGAACAACCTATCAAGTTTTTCTCTTACTGCTGAAAATATTTTTCCAACACCTGATCTCTCTTTTATTGGGTCTGGTATCTCCATTAAACCCTCGGCATAATGCTTGCCTCTTAGCGGTCAGTGTATCTTTTTATTTCCTTCAATCGCTTTTTTGGGAAAACTGTTGCATTTTTGTGTCCATTGTCAAATTTTGTATTGAATAGAATACACCAGTCATGGGGGGAAAGTATCTCCAACCAATCATAGTTAAATATCTTTTTAGGTAGATAGCATTAGCAGAAAAATTATATTTTCTTGAAATCAGTGATGATTGCCTAAATAGTCCAAGAAAATAGACATTTAAATGCGAATTTTGAGGAAAGTACAGGAATTTTTGGTATAAGTCACTCTGAAGTATTTAAAAAATGAGAGTGAAGACATTTTTTTTCAACCCCCGAGGAGGGTTGAAAAAAATTAAACAAAGGGGTTTTTTCTAAATTTTGAGAAAACGGTAAGAGCTAGAAAAAAATTGTTAATCAGAGTTGTAGAACTGTAACTTTTACACCAAAATGGCCCTTAATTTTTTTCCCGTATTATTAAAATGAACAGAGTTAGGGAGGTTAGAAGGTAGGGGATGATAGTTACAGCTTCGAAAAATCATAACTCGCTAAAAAATGAAGATATTCTAAAAATTTTTTTTGTATTTGTTTAAAAAATTATAAACTTTTATTTCAGAGATAAGTTTTTTTTTATTATTTATGGCAAAGTTATAACAATTGAAAATTGCAAATTGAGATTTTAAGCGACGCAACGCAACAATTTTTTTTACCTTTCATTTCCAGGCAGGTATAAATTACTTTACCTGGCACAATATTTGTTGCGGCGGCAATATCTGGACTAGTGGGGATCGCAAGACGTATTTTATTTAAAGTGTACTATCAGTGTTTATTGAAAAAAAGGGGAGGAGAAGGAGTGGATGTTGGTAAAATGGAGTGCAAAAAACTAGAAAACGGGAGGGGGGATAAAGGGGAAGTAGAAGTAAAAGAGGGAGGAAATGAAGAGACAGGGGGAAAGAAAAAGGATAAGTAAATTGTTGTTTTGGAATGTGGCGGGGATAAAAGGGAAGGGAAGAGATTTCTGGGACTATATAAAGAAGAAAGATGGTAGGGGTAGTACAAACATGGTTAGAGGAGAACGATTGGGAGGAATGGAAGGAAAAGCTCTCAGGGGAGCTTGATTGGACAGCCCAATTCGCAGTAAGGAAAGAGGGAGGGCAAAAGGGGGAATAGTGACGGGAGTGAAAAAGTACTGGGGAAAGGAAGAAGGGGAGGAAGAGAAACAAATATAAGGGGTGCTAAAAAGATATATAAACACAGAACAAGGGGAAAAGTATGTAGCGACGACGATATATGGAAAAGAGATGGAGCAAACAAGGAAAAGTATAGATGAAGTTCTAGGGGAGAAAGAGGAAAGACAGATAATTATAGGGGGTGATTTCAACGCAAGGATAGGGGAACAAGGAGAGATGGTGATAAATGGGGAAGAGGTAAGAGGAACATCCATGGATAAAAAGATAAACGGACAAGGAAGAAGGTTAATAGAAATGTGTGAGGAAAGCGGATGGATGATCTTAAACGGAAATATGGAGGAAGGGCGAAGAGGAGAGTATACGTATATTAGTGGAAGAGGAGCGTCTGTAATTGACTATGTGGTGATAAATGGAGTATAGAAGAAATGAAAAGAGGGGAGGAAGAAGAATTGTACCATGTACCTATAGAAGTGTCCCTAGAGGAGGAGAAGGTGGAACAGGAAGAGGAGGGAAGGGAGGAATAGAAAGAGAGAAAGATATGGACAGAAGAAAGTACCTATAGAGAGGTACAAAAGGAAGCTGGAGGGTGAACAAGAAAGCGAGAAGGAGGTGGGAGAGGAAGTAAAAAGAATAGTAAGAAAAATGCATGAAGGGGTGGAAAGGAGAAGGTACAGAAAAAGTGATAAAGGAGTAGAAAGAAAGGATTGGTGGAACGGGAAATGTGGAAAGGCAAAAAGAGAGGTTAGAAAAGGGAGGAAGAATTGGAGAAAAGGATGCTTAGAGGAGTACACAGAATTGAGAAGAAAGTACAATGGATGCGAAGAGAGAAAACTTTCTACGTTTGCGGAATATAAACATAAGCGGAACATCAAGAAGACCAAAAAATACACCCTGGTTGTGTGAAGAGATGAAATCGAAGTGCCAGGAAAAAACAAAAGTCTATCTCAAATATAGATCAGAAAAAAACAAGAGAAACCTATGAAGAATTCGCAATGATACAAATGTAAGTAAGAAAGAAGAAAACAGAACACTTGGAAAAATTCTCAAAGGGTATGGAACATGACTTCTATGGTTTACAGAAAGAAATCTGGAGAATGATACGTACACAAAGAAAAGAAATGAAAGAAATGATAGAAGTAACTACGTCCAAAAGTATTCATGGATAAACCACCTAAAACAGTTGCACAATAAAACAGAAAATTTAAATGTTGAAACAAAAGTCTATCTCAAATATAGATCAGAAAAAAACAAGAGAAACCTATGAAGAATTCGCAATGATACAAATGTAAGTAAGAAAGAAGAAAACAGAACACTTGGAAAAATTCTCAAAGGGTATGGAACATGACTTCTATGGTTTACAGAAAGAAATCTGGAGAATGATACGTACACAAAGAAAAGAAATGAAAGAAATGATAGAAGTAACTACGTCCAAAAGTATTCATGGATAAACCACCTAAAACAGTTGCACAATAAAACAGAAAATTTAAATGTTGAAACACAAAAAATTGTAACAAACGAAAATGGTAAATGGAAGAGAATAAGCACTTAAAAAATAAAAAAAAATGAAAATCAGCTGGCAAGGACGAAAGTAAATAGAAAGTAAACTCAACATTGAATGACGTAACACACTAGACACACCATAGAAACACATACCAACACCATTGTTCCTCGGGTTACCCCTCATACCTCAAAACGACAAACCACAGTACTTCCCAGGATCCCTGTCTTCACTACGTCTTCCCATTTTCCAACTAGCTTCTGTGAAAATCATGATCGTATCGTACTCAATGGAAGTGATGTTTGACGCTTAAGTAGACTCTTTTCAGAATTACCTGTACCTACTTTTCAAATACTCTTTAGGAATTATGGCACAAAGGTGAGAATATGGGAAAAAATTTGTGTGTTCCTTAGCATGAACCAAAACTTAATAAGCAGTTCAATAAATATGGCAAAAATAACAACAAAACGACCTACCTTGTGCTACCTGTAATATAAAAATATACACAAACAATACATTATAAATAATATGAGAGGAACACACTACTATAACCTAATAATCGGAAGCTGTTAATAAATACAGACCAATACTCAATTCGACTACAATATGTATCAACGTTACATATACTACATTGTGTCAAGAAACAAAGTTTATTACCAAAAAGTTAAAAAAAAAATTAACAGCAACTTTGCGACGAATTTTTGAAACGGTGTAGATGGCGCATATGCCAAAATAGAGACTTATTTGAATATCGAATTTTGTATTAATTAGAAATATATGTATATCCTTTAGTCTGTATTGGTCATTTTGTACATAAATTTTGTTACTTGCCAAGACCTACAATGACTAATTCACAAAAATTTGTATTTGTCTATATCGAACGGCCACACTGTATCTCTTTCAATATAACCATAATATTTGGATTCATTGTCACGAACTCAACATAACAAGCAATTAAATAAATATCTAGACGCAATAACATCAAAATGACTTACGTTACGGCACTGTTTCGTCTGCAACAAAAAACGACGCTATGGTCTGTTTTTCCTATGTACACAACACTTTAATTAAACGAGGTTAATGATTTAATTTGTAATTGCACAACCACAGATTTTTAAATTCAAAAACACGGACTCGGTACCGAATTTCGAAATTAATTTAACTATACACTTCCGATCGCCACAAAAGTCGTGAATGTACTGATCGGTAAAAGTTACAAAACGTGGTGGTTTATCGTTATCACATTTATTTACAAAAACTAGTTACTTTCGCATTTTAACAAGAATGTCGACTTGAAGTGAAATGACGACAGTGATTCACGTAAAATTAAACAAATTTGAATCAGGTGAACACAAGATGACAAGATTTACCAACATATTGCTATTATTCTACAAATTGAAGAAAATCTCATATATACTGAAATTAAATATTTCTTTATTTATCTTTCGGGAAAGTCATAATGGGATAGAGAAATAAGACACATGTGAAGTTTAAAATATTAATACAATAATAATAATTAATCCCCCTTCTCCTTTGTGAAATGAAGAAATAAACTTAGTGCCAATAGTTTTTTATAAACTATATGTATAACATTCAAAAAATAAAAAAATACTTGAGAAAATCGATTTATAATTTTGGACCAATTTTGGGCACCAATAAATTGGCCACGTTCAATTTTTTTTCTTTATCAATTATAAGTAAATGTTCTGAAGTTTCATAAACAAATTCCTTCACTAACTGGCTAAGCGAATTGAAGTATAAGGGTGATATATTCACCGATCTACTAGAAAAGGCATAATTCCCCCATTTTTCAAGTGCAAACATAAAATTTTTATAAACATTGTAACTAATTTTCTATGAAAATGAGCTTTTCGGAAAATGCTTGCAATTCATGCAATTAATCCTGTTAATGAAATCGAATTAAATAAGTAGAATTACAATGAATCAAGAAAGCTCCCAGCCTCCCCTTTCAGTAGTCACTTAATTGGATTACTTTAAAAAAAATTTAATTGATGATACATGATGAAATTTGCGACATCAAGTCAAATTGAACAGTTTTAATTAACGTCAATACAAATATCAAAAAATTGTTCAATTTGGCTTGATAATGGTAGCAGTTGACCCCCGAAACATGTCGCAAATTTCATCATGCATCATCAATTAAAACATTTTTAAAGTAATCCAATTAAAGTTACTACTGAAAGGGGGGGCTGGGAGTTTTCTTGATTCGTTGTTGCATCAATCCCTTTGCGAGTTTTGGAACCACACATCATGTCGAAGTAGAATTACGATCTAAAAAGGTGGCGTTACTCTCGACTTAAACTTTCAAAAAGAAGTAGGCAAACTGCTGATTTCTGGACGCATTTATAAAATTTATAAATTAATACAATTAAGTTCTTCGGCGAACATCCTTATAAACCGTCCATTCTCTGCCAACATGTTCTCTAGAGAATACAAAGACGGCTCTATGGCTTTAAATAAACTAGGCAACATTTGCCTAAATTGGTTATCACAGTGTCACCTTCTACCACTCTTTGATTTGTTGATTTTATTTTCCACACTATAATTTATGACAACATTTTCTGAAAATGTACAAAGGATGATTGCGTTGTAAATCTATAATATTTCTTCCCTGTAAATCGATATTTCATTCTCATTTTACCATTTTCAGCCAAACATATAAACCGGGCCGGATCGAAATTAAATTGCTTTGTAACTTACAGTCTCCCATAATCCATGTATAATTAATAATAATCAGTAATAATGTAGTTACAATATAATTAATTACATAGGTACATGATTGACAGACAGCATAAACTTTATAATTTTAAGTAATTTGAGTTTAAAAACCAATTAATCACTTTACCACACGTAATTACAATCACAAAACTTTAATGGATGAAGTGGTCATTCCCCGTCCTTGTTACAGAAATAGGTAAATAATTTAGGATTTAAATTCCGTTAGTGTATAAATAACATTTTATTATTAAGAAGCTCGAAGTCATTTAATTGCAAATTTTCGTGTTGCAAATATTACTTGTATACATAAATTTAAATTTCTATTCACCTTTTTGATTGGATAAATGCATTTGCGAGGTTATAAACATTTTTGATACTGACGCGTTTAGAAAAACATGCAGGAATTTCTATTAATAATAGAAAACTTTTTCACAGTGTTTTTTTTATTAAATAATTAATATCCTTGAAATTTGCATCAATATCGTCATTCAATCGATGATGACTATACGTGTATTTTGACAGCTTTAGCTGTCTTATTTTTGAGATCTTTATAGCGCACATGTTCATAATTATCAATTGTTATTTTTGAACAATACGTGTACCATTTCTGGCACACCTCTAAGTTGCAATGGTAAAACTTGTATTTTATAATTTTTACATTACATAATAACTATTCATTTTGTTAGTCACGTATATAAACTGCATTCTTTTAGGTTGTAAACGAAAGGAAAGTTAAAGATGTCAAATGTGCCCATCCAAATTGTTCTTTGTACTTGTACCTTATGTTAACAAGAACCACAAGTCTGACCAAGAAAATTAGTTTGTTGTGTACAGAAAAATTGAAATATTTGTACAGATTAATGTCCTTGTGAACAGGACGTTGTGAAATAAGTTGTTTAAGTATGTAAGCGGCGAAAGAAAATACCAGTTTTAACTTTTCCATTTTCGTAATTTTTCTTTGCTACCTCACAATTTCTTTGTCTTTTGGCTATTGAAACTGCAAGACATGTAGGTAGGTATTCGTTCTTCTGATCTCACCTTAAGCGAAGTGAACCAAACAAAGCGAACAGCATCAGTAAATATTGAAAATTACACTTTCCGTAGTTGAATATGATTTATTATTAAAGAAATTACCCCATACAATCCCTTAAGAAACCGAGACGGTGGTGTATGTCGTAATGAAGCGAAAAGCTCTAGTTTGCATTTCTACTGTTTTCTGGGCGTGGTATCTAGGAGGGACCCATTGTTATATTATTAATCTTTAACAATGATAATACTTTTGATCTAAAATACTTTTCCTGCGGACGGTGACACTGATTTTTTTTGCTTCGGTGCCATGCCTTTGCACTCAGAAATTTAAAGTGTCGTACAAATTTGCGAGAATACCTACAACTATAGTTGGACGGGATGAAAATATTAGCCAGGCAACTATTTATAAGGCCTGCATTAATATGCTGAAAACTGGAAGATCTCATGTTTTAATACAAAACAGGGTTAATATACTGGTAGAAGAAAAAATTGGAATGGAAAGCTAGGTTGCCGTTTTAGGATCTCGTACAAAATCTCTTCTATTGAAAACTATCCAAATTAAGTAAAATTTAAAGAAATGGCGAAATTTGCTGCCAAAGCTCTAGAGCGATTTCAGAGCTTTCAGCATCCTATTTTAGCCGAGATCGCGAATAACAAGTGGATGGCTAGTTTTATACCTAAAGATGTTTAAAAAAACTGCTTAATTTTATTAATTGTGTGATGGACACATGAACAACGATATAATATTTTGGTCTGACCACGCCTCGTGCTATTATGTCAGTAGTACTCGGGACTCCGCATCAGTTTTATAAAATAGCTTCACTTTGTCAAAACATTAACCACTACCATTGATATCTCAATAAAATTTCGCTATTTCGTTGATTTCTTCCCAAAGCTTATTTCCAATACGTTATGTTGGTCGGAAGAGCTTCTCCACTTTTCTCAAATCACTGGAGGAAGAACAATGCATGTTTCAATTTATTCTCTCTTAAGTTCAATAGTCGATTGCTTTGTACCCAGCAAACACACATATAAAATATACATACAACGTATGTAAAATTGAAGTAAATACCCCTACATATGCTTTTTTATATATCAAGTATGTAAGTATTCTTTCATAAGTTATATAAACCGTATGTCACACAATTACGTATATTTTACATAATAGTATAGAAACTTACGGATATTCTGTATACAGAAATTCATATATTGTTTGTATTTTTTTCTGGAGTTTCTCCGTGTTGGTCTTTTTTGTAGAAAATGCCTACGTTTCGATTCCATCTGTAGAATCTTTATCAAGACTTTTTATGAATTCTGAAGTTTATCAAAATTTAATTTAAGGTCTGTTGATTTTTATATTAGTTGTTATCAACAGATCGTTGTAAACGAGCTTAACGTCGTGTAATAGGACCTAAATTTCATAATATAATATAATAAATTCATATAATATATACATATAGATAATTACATATCACTCATGAAATTCATGTGCTGTCATATTTACATTAATAGATTTATGTACGTTATATGTAAAATATTATATGTAATATTACTTATTTTTTATGTATGCCTTCTGTAAATATAATTAGAAATTATGATTGCATATATTGTATGGTCGAAAATAAAGTCCGTTTCTATTTGCGCCACATAAGTAATCGAACGCGCGTGTTTTCTACAACGCCAAAAATTGTAGTTCACGTACCTTTAATATTAGATCCGTATCGACTAAAATGCGTCTAATTTATATAGAAAATAAATAATATAAAATAAATTAAATCCTGGTCATTTTTAACATAAGTTAAAGATAGGTATAATATTATTGAATAAGACTTCACTCAACGGTATAATCAAACAAAATTTAAACTAATAACGCGAAACAGCGCAAAGTTACGAAGTACGAAATAAAAAAAGGGATGTTACAGATTAGCGCAGTGGTACACTGTCGGAGACAATGAAAACACATGTAGGATTTCGGAATTTGCAACGCCCACTCCCAAACGTTCGAATCCGGTTAAGGGACACTTTTCAACCAAGTATATCATAATAAACTGTCGGCTTTCAGTTCAGGTAAAAACGGGTTCGTGCAAGAATTAAGTTAAATATAATTAAAAGTACAGTTGCACGTAAAATGTAGTTTTTCCATTTTTTGTATGGAATTGGTTAAATAATTTTTTACTTTGATAATAATAATTACATTATGCTCGAGTAGATGCCATTTTGGTCATCGTAACGCTTTGACAACTAATATTTTTTATGTAAATATTACATAAAATATACATAAAACGTATATAAATTCATGTAGAAGAATTTACATCTAATAGACATATATATTATTTTGAAAATTGCTGACATCCTGACATTAAATATCTCTTATTGTTCTTCCAGTTTTCTATAAATATAAAAAGCTCTTACATAATCTATTTTATATATAAATGTGTTTGCTGGGTAACCAATCTTGCAGACGCCTGGTTATCCAAAACATTATTATGAGGTAAACCACTGCTCACATTAATTTTTGAAAATATTTTTTCCAGTTTGTTTCTTTTGATAAATCTACTCTTGAACAACCACAATGTTCTCTGGCATGATCTGCACAATCCTACAATGCTAGTGCTGTTGTTGGAGGCGATGAAAGCAGCACCATAAATAAAGAGAGAATACTCTCGATTTAACGACTGATATCGGAGTGTGGCCAATGAGAATTTCGGACAAAGAACGAATCCACTTAACAGTGATGGGTTCGGAACAAGTTCGGAACCGTATTTGTATCCAAAGGAGGCTTCAATAACTGAAGAAAGCTTCAACCACGTGTTCTGACGTTAAGCCACCATGATGATGGAGGGATTGGAGACGGACAGATGGCATGGGCCAAGGGTATTACAATAGAATTTGCGATATAAACCTGAAAGCGTCTGGCCAATCACAGGTTGAACTTCGTCCATGCTGCTCAGGCGGAAATCAACCTTCGTCTGTACACTTCATCGATTGCACGTCTTTTTTTCTACTTCTTCTACCACAACCAGGACGAGTCTTAAGCGTTTTCTCGAAATACGCCTGAGGCCAAGCGGTCAAAATGGTGAAAATCCGTTTTCTGAAGATACTGGAATCCCTTGAACTTCGAACTGAAGGAACCGGAAAGGAAAACATAGAAACAAGATCCGCTGCTGGAGGTTTGTTGATTACTGTACAGTCCTTTACGTTTGTAAGATATGTAGAGATTTTGGGCACCGATTTTTGTGAAAGTCAACGACACTCAAGGCTATTTGCAGAGGAAGGCTCTGCGCGTTCGGGATTGTGCTGTGTGCTTCTTACGACTGGCAGAGAAAATGTAGCTCGCAAATGTTGGATGACCAAATTGAAATTGTTCGAAGTATATTATTACTCGAATGCGTTGAATTTTGCCATACTTTTCGTAACTTACGCTAACCAAAAAGTTAAAGAAGGCAGCCTCTTTCCTACCACTAGTCAATAAATCAAATGGAGATTGGGTGAGAAGCGATGAGGAAAAGGTAAACACCTTCGTGGGAGTAGGTATCCCAACCTTTCCTTTCAGCAATCACAGAAAATGATGAGACACATCTAGAAGTGTTCATAAAAACACACTTTACACAACCATTGCCAATTAAACTATTCAAAGTGAATGAAGTGCAGAAAATAATAAAAAACCTGAATCTCAAAAAAAGCTTCAGTATACGAGTTTATCACGGGAAAAATATTAAAGGAACTGTCCGACCAAGACATAGAAAAAATCCCAAAATTATCCTCATCCCTAAGCCAGGAACACCACCTCAGGACGTCGCATCCTATAAACGATAATATCTAAGCCCTAAGGTATTCGGAAGCAACTCGGCTTCTAATACAGAGAAATGTTGGTAGATTCTATTGAAAAATTGAAGCTAATAAGTGAGGGATGGCGAAGTCACTGAAGTCAGGTCGTGGACCTGAATCTTCTACGACATGTAAGGTAATCCATTTACAAAATGTTTATTTGTAAACAGCTTGTAAATAATTTTGGATATCAAATTTAAAAAAAAATCCAATTTAAAAATATTACAAATACTTATCTATGGAAACATAATATTTTTGCAGTTTTGCATAAATTCATTATTCCAAAAGTTTGACCTTAAACCCCCAAAATGTTTCCCCTGCGACGCATTTTGTGCTACACCACTAAGGAGCCCGTGATTTTTCTCTACACCAGAGCCCCCGGCCCACGGCTCTCGACGGTCCTGGTTACAAGGTTGTTAAAAAATTCGAAATATTATTCACGACGGTAATTAGCATTTTACTGACAAAGTTCATTACACTACGAAGTTCTTTCTGCAAAAGTAATGATTTATTCAAATACAGACTTTTCAATTAACGTTACATCAGGTGAACGAAGGAGTTCACTGAATACTACGCAAGAATATTACATCACGAAAAGTGTCGACACACCAATAATAAAATGCGCATTTGTAAATCCCATTTACTCGTACAAATAACTTTAAGTACAAACATATATGTATATTTAGTAAATGTACGTGAGTATACAGGTAAATACATTTTAGGTAAATACGCCATTTTAGGTCCATTTAATTTCAAAGCGCTTGACATTTGCAGATATACATAAGATAAAAGTAACTAACGTTGTAACCTCCTTTAATAATTCTTATCTAATGACTCTATGTAACGCTCAACCGGTTAATATTAATTTTAAACCGTTTTTATATGTCCCGCAATTATAAGTTTTAATTACATTATTACAAAATGAACGCATCAATTAAGACAACGGTAGCTTTTTGATAGATATAAAAAAGAAATGAGGTAGTCGGTTTTATTTGTTTTAACTTTCACTGGCATACACTAGTGAGCATGAAGAAGTTCGTTATACTTTTAGTACTGCGGTGTGTAAAACAGTTTAAAATGTCAGCAGCATTCCACCACGAATAATACCACAAATTTCAACTATGTAGTTTCTAAACCACAATACCTTTATATTTATTTCTAAAACAGTTATTTTCCATCAATCACGTGTTTCCATTATATAAACTGGCTTCAATTAATAATTATTATATATTTATACTATATAAATGATGTAAAACTCTTTGTTCTTTCTTACATAACATCGAAACCCTCAATTTTAGTATAAGGATCAATATTTAATATCAAAATTTTCTTTGTTCCAAAAGTAATTTTGTGATGATATAAGTTTCCTATTTTCTTTGAGGTTTTCATTAATTTTATAACCAATATATTTTGATTGAGAATGGAAAATTGGCCATCTTATAAGATAAAGATGGAAAAAATTCATTAGATCTTATTACAATTCTGCTCTTTGGCTTTGTGGATGATAAAATTTCATCTGAGATGTTATCTTGATTACAATTCTCATTCGAGAAACTGCCTTCAACGGAAAAATTAGTAGTACATTGCATGTGCAAGACCTATTAAATTTGCATAAGGATTGTTACTTATTTGTCTGCATCTGTTGATGTAGCGAACGGCATTTGAATTTATATTTAGTTTGTGTCCCCATTAATGTGTATTACCGATTTGGAAACCTTTACGAAACTGTACCATTCTATAAGTCGGTCATATACTTATCTACTGTTATTATAACACAGACTTTATGAAACGAATTCCAAAGGACATAATATAGATACTTTGGGGACATTCCAGGATCGTAAGTTATATCGGGAGAACGGGGTTGTTTCAGAATGGGTGCTTAAAACTCTTTCGGCAAACCAATTTGAAACGTAATCTTTAACAACGCGTGAATTGTGTGCAGGTGCATCATCCTGCTGAAACCAACAATCGCGTACTTCGGCTAAGAGTAAATTATCGCAAGAGCTTCTTCCAAAGTAGTTTCTAGTACTTCTACTTACTTAAATTTAAGTAAGTATAACAATCGTAAATAAACCGTAAAGTGTGATACATACTAGAATGAAGAATAAAAAGCTCATCTAATATTATGTACTTCGGACCTCATTTAAAAAATAAAGTTAATGATGGTTACTCGAAAACGAAATGGCGGATTCCAATTTGCCGCATGCCATGTTAAAGAACGTTAAAAAGTACCTGTAGAAGGTTCTCTTACTTTTTATTTAACATCAACCACAAAGTAAGAATTTTTCAAAAACAAAATGGTGAAAATTCTCTTTTCCTCAAATAACTTCGGAAGGGTTCGGAATTTCGTCAATTTAATAATGTCATTTTACTCAACTCCAACAGGTCCAACTTTTCTCCCATTTATCCGAAACTCTCCTTATCTTGGAAAAAGTATACCGGTGCCAGAAATCTATTATTGGGACAAAGTGGACACATTTTTGCACACTGATACATATAAACATGAGCAAGTACAACTGAAATATCTCTACAATAAATTACGGATTTGCGGCATCATGAAGTGGGTTTTCCAACATTTTTGGGTATCTATACTGGTGCCAGAAATCTGTTATTGGAAGAAAGTGGACGAATTTTTGCACACTGATGAATCTAAACATGACAAATCAAAATCTGCAAGTATATCTGAAATATCTCTAGAATTGCGGATTTGCAGCGACATCTTCTATCGCATGAACTGAATTTTCCAAGGTTTTTGGGTATATATACCGGTGCCAGAAATTTACTATTTGGAGAAGGTGGACGAATTTTTGCACACTGATGCACCTGAATATGTCCAAGATAAGACGGTAAGAGATAGAGTTTCAGTTAAATGGGAGAAAAGTTGAGCAATTTTGAGATTAATAAAACGAAATTTTTAAACTGACGAAATTCCAAACCGTTCCGAAGTTATGCGACAAAAAACGAATTTTCAGGATTTCGTTTTTGACAAATTGTTACTTTGTCGTTGATGTTAACTAAAAAGTAAAACAGGTACTTTTTAACGTTCTTTAACATGGCATACAGAAAATTGGAATCCGACGTTTTGTTTTCGAGTAATCATCATCTACTTAATTTTCTTAAATACGGTCCTGATTTTTTTATACATAATATTAGAAGAGCTTTTTATTCTGCATTCAAGCATGTATCACACTTTATGGTTTAATTGCGATTTTATACATATATTACTATTGTACTTAAATTTACTAGATTCTATTTTGGAAGATGCTCTTGATATTTTACCCTAAGCCGTAGTACGCAATTGTTGGTTTCAGCAGGATGGTGCACTTGCGCACAATTCACGGGTGGTTAAGGATTACCTTTCAAATAGGTTTGCCGAAAGAGTTTTAAGCACCAATTCTGAAACACCCTGGCCAGCTCGTTCTTCCGAAATAACCCCGCTGGATTTTTTTCTTTGGGGGTACATAAGAAATTATGTTTACAAAGATACCTTTGAAATAGAAGAAGAACTCCAAAAGTTTGTACTTAACGCATTCCAAACTGTAACATCTGCAATGTTAAAGAATGCTTTGGATTCTACAGTTAGAAGATGCTATTTACGATTGGAAAACGAAGGAGGGTTCTTCGAGCATTTATTATAATTTTTTTCAAATTAGTGGTATGTGTCATATTTAAATTTTCGTTTCATCAAATGTTTTCTGTTCATTTATGACGTGTTGTTGATTGTCTGTAATTATGTACTTGGTTATAAAATTTGTGTTCAAAATTGAAAATTCTGTGTCATTTCATTAATTTGATGAGGAAAGCACAGTTAGCAAAAGTCCATTTATAAATGAAATTCAGTTTGAATGTTATTGAGGGGGGATACAGGTTCGTACTTAGGATTTTTTCCGCTAATCGTAAAGTAAGTATAAAATCGCAATTAAACCATCAAGTGTGATACATGCTTGAATGCAGAATAAAAAGCTCTTCTAATATTATGCATAAAAAAATCAGGAGCGTATTTAAAAAAATAAAGTTGATGGTTACTCGAAAACGAAACGTCGGATTCCAATTTGCTGTATGCCATGTTAAAGAACGTTAAAAAGTACCTGTAGAGGGTTCTTTTACTTTTTAGTTAACATCAACGACAAAGTAACAATTTGTCAAAAACGAAATCCTGAAAATTCGCTTTTTGTCGCATAACTTCGGAACGGTTCGGAATTTCGTCAGTTTTAAAATTTCATTGTACTAAACTCAAAATTGCCCAACTTTTCTCCCATTTAACCGAAACTCTATCTCTTACCGTTTCCGAAATCCCCATAGTGGCCCTCCTTATCTTGGACACAGTGTATACCGGTGCCAGAAATCTATTATTGGGAGAAAGTGGACGAATTTTTGTAAACTGATGCATCTGAATATGAGGAATGAAGATATTCAACTAGAACTGAAATATCTCCACAATTCCTGATTTGCAGCAACATTTTCTATCGCAAGATAGTTTGGAATGCGTTAAGTTCGGAGTCCTTCTTCTGTTAACTACAAAGATATGTTTATAAACATAATTTTTATGTGCCACTTAAAAGAATTGCGGCCTCAAGAAACTGTAAAATATTGTGAATTTTAACAACCTCCTCACTATCTAAACTTGACACTGGACACTGGACTGACACCATTTGTCATGTTAAAAAGTTGATTATTTAGTCTTCTGGTTCAAGGCTTTCTACAGGAACACAATCGTTTCCATCGGATTTACTGGTAATTGTCAAGCTCCCAGTTACCAGGATGTTCTAGATCGCGATGACAACACCTGTCAGATCAGATTCTTGCTTCTGATCTCATCACATCATCCAAAATTACCTCGACCTTGGCATGAACGCATATGGGCATTTGCTTGCTTCGATTTTTCGACAATTCCGAGAGGTAATTCGTGAATTCTGATGTCAGTGCTCGTAATGTCAACGTTTGAAATTCTTTGGGGACTCGTAGGGATGAAAACGAAATTAATTAGTATTACCTGTATTATACTGGGTGTCCCATTTAACATTACGTTCTTGAATATCTGGAAAAAAATGCATCTTAAAAATGAATAAAAATAAAGAATAAGTTCCCAAATAAAACTGTTACAGCTTTTTTTTTGCTTTTTCTAAATATGCAATAAAAATAGGGGTGTAATTTGTTACACAATCGGCCGTCCCCCTCGAAACCATCAACCTTTTATTCGGTAACTTTTTTGCCAGTTGTAATCATTTCGGGAAATTCCCCTGGTAAAATAAAAATGGGGACCCCGTTTCCAGCGCCACCTGTTGCAAAGAAAAAAAAGTTTCCGAATAACACCAGCATAGTTTTTTACACTTTTTGAATCTGTAATAAAAAATAGGGGTTCCCATTTAAGATTTTTAAGTTGAACCCCTGAATTCCCGTCATTACATGAATGTAAAATAATTGCAAATGAAGAAATGAATCCATCAACTATTAGTAATTATAGCTAATTTACTTCGTTATCTATACTATGCGATAGAATATATTATTGAATTTGTTTTTTACGGTTTTCCAGATTTATCAAATCCAATTTTCTTATAACAGCTTAATGGTGTCACCAGCAAAATAAACTACTTGTAGTCATATTATAAATTTATTTGCATTCTAGACAGCTTAATTATTGCATTCGATGATAATTTACGTCATGCTTGCATGCCTAAATTAACATAATTTGTTTTGCTATTTTACTGGTTAGTGAGGGAAGGAGCATTTTTGTATTAAGGGATTGAAATGACTTAATTCAAGTTTACGAGCAATTCGTGTGTTGAAAAACTAAAACTAAACTAAAATTGTATGTGAAGACAAGAATTTTAGAATGCGAGTGGACAATAAAATTTTTAATTGTTGTGGCCAAAATGGGATATTTTGATGGACAGTAATAAATTTTATTACAGGTTGTGTATACCTTGGAAGTGAGGGTTGTTGCTCCAGATCCTTAATTAAGGATGTAGAACAAAAATTACTGCTCATAAATACAATTCTTCTGCACATCATCAAAAATGATTAACAACGTCATTGTAATGCAAACAACTGAATTAATAAGGTTATTTACAGAAATGAATAATACTAATTGTTTACTAAACGGCTCTTTCAATTTTAGAATCAGGATTACCAAGGCATATTTATAAAATAGTATGACGGTATTGACAATTATTATGTTGACGCTGCAGATTTGTTTTCCAGTTTAGTATGCACTGAAATGGTCTTTTGAAATGTTTATCAAATTCTTTTGAACGACTGCCTTGTTTGCTGGCCTTGCAGTGGGGATACCATGGAACTGATGATGAGTGCCTTTGGGGCACCATTTTTATAAATTTTAAGTTTCGATCATTTTTCTCTGGGTTTGAGTTGTGACTCCGTTTTCTCTTTAATAATGTTCTTCTTAACTCCCTGTTACGATGTTCTCATCTCTACAGCTTTCCGGGATTGCAGAGTTTTCCTTCGATATTATTTTCTCGAGCAATTCAGTTTTTCTTCTCCGTAAAGTTATGGCGATTTTCGGGTTATTTTAATATGTTACGCACCATCGAGAACGAGACTGAAAAGCTTTTACAGCAGTACCTTTTGTAGAGTAGCGCAAAAGGATGTTCGTTTTCGCCTTCCAGTGCGAACGAACATATTTTTAAACCATTTCTGAGCGCTATAACATCTTTTCAACGTTGACTATGCCATGTTAAAAAAAATATTTCAGAATTCAATTGGGTCCCTCTTTAAAAAATACGCTTTTAGGTTTCGTCAAACGTGCGTCTAGTAAAGACGCTCACATGACTAATAATAATAATAATAACACAAATCACGGAAAAATATAAAAAATCGAAGCATCGAAAGCAAAGAGTGAGTTAGGTCAATTCGTTTGATAGACCATCGTGATTTTAGTATGTTAATTAATGGCAAGTAGGGGAGAAGTTAGGTCAGTACCCAAGTAACACAAGACTTTATCTTTAGCTGACACAGCCAAAAATTGGCTGAGAAAACGTTTTGGCAGTACCTGAATGGCCGTTTTTGACAAGCTGTAATAGCTTTACGTTTTCGCTGTGGCAGCGCTTTGAAGTAGACAATTAATTTAGCTGCGAACGCCATGTTGCTGTGTTAATTATCCATGACAGCCAACAGTTATTATATTTACAGTCATTTAGCTTTTATGGAGTATATTACAACCAAATACGGCAATTAAAGTCATTTAGCACATCATCCATGACAGTCACGAATTTGACATTTAAGAGCGATCTATCTGTAGTGTTATTAGGTAAACACCAAACACAAAGGAAACAGCTAATCATTATCTAACGCCATAATTTGCTTTGTTTAGAGGCTTTTTTTAAAGCTATGGGGAAGTTCAAATTATCAACTTCCCACAGGTTCGAATCCGGTTAGGGAAACTCTCAAGCAAGTATAGGACCTATAATAAAGTGTCGGCATTCAGTTCAGGAATTGAATACCTAACGGTTCAGGTAAAAACGGGTTGGTGCAAAATTAACAACAGTTGCACGTAAAATGTGGTTTTCCCTTTTTTTCTATGGAACTGTTCAAATAATTTTTTACATTGATAATTACATTATGCACAAACAAAATTTTAGCTGTATGGAGGTCATATGGATCGCGGCGAATTGGTGACGTTGCGACAGCTGATAAGTTTGACTGTAAAGGCGCTGCCATTTGGTCATCGCAACGATTTTACAACCATAGGTACATTTTGACTGCAATCGGCAATGATCTCCTAGCAGCTTGATTATGACTCGCCATTTTGGCTGTTAAAGCGCTGTCACAGTTGCTGCGCTAGACAACTTAGCTGTGCAGGTGCAGTGTAGCTACCATGACGTTATAATAACCAAATTACAGCTCGCTGTGTTACTGCACAAGAAACTTTTTCAGGATTTTTGGTTTGGAGATGAGCTTTCCTAGCCCAGTCTCGATTCTATTGTTCCCCTTGGTAACAGAAGGCTTGTCACTTTAAAAACCGACCCGTTGTTTCTCTTCGGTTATTCGTAAATTATTTCATCATTTTGCACTTAATTTATTGAAATAATATGGTGTCTCCGTATTTTCGAAATTGAGCTACATGCTTGATAATCATTGCGGGCTGCAACCGTTCCGAAAACCAGTTTTTAATGACGACGAAATTTATATACGTTCAAACCATAAATAGTTGAGAGTTATAAAGATCTGTAAACAAAGGGGTCACAACCCTGAACCCTTTATTCCCATAGTAATACATTAATTACATTGTAACAAGAAAATTCGCCCAAAAAAAAATATATAGCCAAATGGCTGAAGGTTGTAAAAGATTTAATAAACGGGCGATAATAACATTTAAATAAACAAGCGTTAATAAAAAAAAATATTACCGTACATAAAAAACAAAGTATGTAATTAAGTCTTGAAATTCGCATAAAACAAACATAAGATTCAATTAAAACGGTCACAAAGGACAATAAGTTAATGCAGATACATAAAAAATACGTATTATTTACAATAATTTCAAATTTAAAGGTACTAATATTGAAACGAATTTAATTAAAGGAATGGAAACCTTTAGACTTTCTAATTGTTATAATTTCAAACTTTATACAATCGATTAAGCAATTGCTCAACGTTACTTTTTTATGTGTTAAAGTTAACTACTGTAGGTAGGTACTCATACTTTAATTAATTTTGAACATTTTCTCTAAGTAATTACAGAGTTCGTATTTTAATATTCATGTGGACGCTAAGTTCGAGTTCATTTTGATTTCTTTTTTATGTTGTTATTTAAAGAAACTGACAAAAAATTTAATTTCTTTTACAACAGTAAACAAAGTGAATACTTTACAAAGTAGTCCATTAAACGTGAACAAAATTTAATTAAAATTTTGTGTTCTATTAACCAGCTGTTGACAGTAAGGAAATGTATCCATTATCAACGGTTAATACGTAATATTTGTGGCAATTGCAATGCAGAGGTAACTTGCTTGAGGATTATTATCGTAATTATGTCCCTCTTGCCATTTTTGCTTTAGCGAATCATGTCGAAAAATACTCATCTGAAGGTTGTTGATTTAATAGCATTTGTAAAGCACGCGAGGAAGATTTCATGTATGAATATGCAAAATTCGTGTTTTTAATAATACGATGATGACCTACAACGTTCCACATTTCCTATACAAACTTAAATCTCATAATCCTTCAGAATATAGATAGTATCAAAGAGGAAGACCTTCGGGATTCCACAAAATGCAAATTATTTGCATATAACCTCGTTTGAAAAAAAAAAGAAACACCGACGATCGTGTACTAAAAGTTCTCCCTTAACAGAAATGAAAATAATGTTCAACTCGTCTTTCAAAATTTAATGAATTGTAAATTGCATTCGATAAATTACTGTCAAATTCTATCTTCAATAATTTGCATACATTTCCGTTCTCACGAGAAGATTTTTTTCGTCTATTGATTCAAGTGTTTTGTCATAAATTTATTGTTGTATATTTTTCAGTCTCAGTATTATTATATATATTCAATAGATGCGGATGAATATTAAAAACAAACTAGTTTTTCTAGTCCGCTTCTGTTTAAGGATGCGCTCGTAAAAATGGTCACGACGAATTGTTTTTAGGCTTACGCATAATTAGAAATGAACGGAAAATGAAAAAGGGAAACTTTCTTCATTTCTAGTAATAAATATGATGTTTTCACTTTTTATCCATTTTTGTCTCAAATATAATAACTTAGAAAGGATAAGAGGGACGATGAAAATTATTTAATGTAATACTTATTAAATCGCGTATTAATTAATGAAATTATAAGGCATTTTAGCCACATTTAGCTTAGATGGTCACAAACGGAACGATATTCAGTCAATGTCATTAACGCCCTGTTTTGTAATATAATAAGTTTGCATGCACGAATTATTTTAATAATTAACGAATATTTAACTGTACTTGGTCACTAACCGTATGAGCAAATACTATTCCTTTAATAACCTGAAAACGAGTTTTCGTTCAATCTGAAATTTTGAAATTGATACTTGCAATTTTGTTCTAACACGATTTACGTTCACAAATAATACCATAATAATCACACTTTTATACAACTTTCTCGAGATTCCCAACTTATAATGTTAATTTGAAACTCACAGAATCACATCTGTTTCTTATTAAAACAATTGGATACGTTATGTAACATAAAGTAAAGAAAGATTGAATAATATTTATGGGAAAATTACATATGTCTCCATTTTCAGTATTGTTTCTTTTGGAATTTTAACTACGTAGAGGAAATGACTTCAATTTTGAACTTTGTAACGATTTTACTCGTACATAAAACGCTTTTTAAGATATATAGAAGTGGAAAAATACTACTTTGTAATACTGGAAAAGCATTTAAATATTACACGTTTTTGAGCCAATCTCGAAAAGTGAGTGGGAAGACAATGTGATCAAAAACGGTTATATTACTCTCACTACCGATTATCGTGTGCCTTTGTGCTCGAAAATAGGTCAATTGTCAACTATTATTAACAACAGATTGATTAGTCGAAAATACCAGTATAAAGACTCACTTGTACTGATACAACGTGGACCGCACACAGTGAGAAAAAGGATGATGAGATTGGAAGAAGACTAAGAAGCTATTGAAGAACTAAAAGAAAAGAAAAATCTACTCACTACAGAAAATCAAGGAGAAAGAAGAAAAGCAGAAAAATAATGACAATAAAAAAACCCAAGACATAAACGAGCAAGTTGCAACCAATTTCCAAAATATGCAATAATTTCTTAGCAGAGGCGCAAAGTCCTTAAATTTACAGGAAGCGGTTATAATAGTAAGTGCCACTGGTACCTTGTGCCATTTTGGGATTTAACTAATCTACAGAATAATAATAATAAATAGTCTCTTGATGGAGTGTTGATTTTCAGCTGTTTAGCTAACGAAACATGTTTCTTCCAAAAAGAAAGCATTAAGTATGTACAGACAAGGGAAAAAGTGAAATACGCGAATCACCGAAAACAAATTGCTAAGAAACGTTACATACTAGCGTAGGATCACTGTCATTAAGGGTAACAGTCCTAAGAGTCTTTTTTTTTTAATTTTATGTTCGTCCCTTGAACGCGAGCTCATACAAATAGAAACTGTGATGGTTATTAGCCTTATACGCTTATATACGAGGTCTGGCTTTTAAATAACGAGACTGCGCCTGCAGAAGGCGTCCTAAAGGGGGAAGGGGGGGGGAGAGCGAATGCAGCGTTGGATATCTGGAAGTGTCTTCTATTCCAGTACGAAAACACGTGAAATTGTGCGCCGAGATTGTCGTATGAGCATTCGGATGATTGCTGAGACTGTAAACGCCGATAAAGAAACGGTCAGAAAAACTGTACATGACGAATTGAACATGAGGAAAGTCCGTGCAAAGTTGGTCCCAAAAAATTTGACCCCTGACCAAAATCTCGTCCGTCAACAGATCTGCTCAGATTTTCTTGAGGTTAGATGAACAGCCTGATGTGATGGAGAACATCGTCACTTGCGATGAAACCAGCATTGTTGAAACTAAGCGGTAATCCATGCACTGGAAAACTCCTGAATCGCCAAGAATGAAAAAAGCAAGGATGTCGAAATCAAAATTTAAAACCGTGCTAATCGTTTTTTTCGATATCAACGGCATCGTGATGACTAAATGGGTTCTAGAAGGTGAAACTCTAAGCCAAACTTACTATTAAAAGTTTTGGCAACACTGCGAGTGCGAGTTCGTAAGAAACGGCCGGAGTTGTTGAAAAACAAGCCGTGGATCTTGCACCAGGACAACGCACCTACCCATAACGCTCTGTCTGTGAAGCGTTATTTAGCCGCTAGAGGCACTCCAGTGCTTGAACACGCGCCGTACTCGCCTGATTTAGCACCCTGTGACTTTTTCTTGTTTCTCAAGATCAAGTCTGCCTTAAAAGGAACCCGGTTCGAGTCGATGGAAGAGGTGAAGTGAAAATCGGTGGAGCTCCTAATTCTCTTACAAAAGAAGACTTCCAGCATTGCTTTAACCAGTGGAAAAAACGAATGGAACTATGAGTAGCGAGGGGGGGAGTACATTAGATTGTAGAATAATTTTTAGTTTTTAGTTTCAAATTTTCTAGCGTTAGTCTTTGCGCCCAGATTCAACTTGCTAGTTTCACCGTCTTTTTGAGACTTACAAGTTTAAGGTTTCACATTCAAAAGTCAAAAATTCCACTTTTTCGGTTTTAGGTTTCGCTTCAAAGTCCAAAACTTCAACGTTTGTAAGTTTCCGTCTTCTAAATGAACATTTTGAACCTTCAAGTTTCAGTGTGCGCGATTCGTTTCATAAGATTAGACCTTCAGTTTCAAATTTCATCGTACCATACGTTAATGTTCAACTCAAGAGCACCAATGTTAATTTACACACACAACTCCCTGTGTTTCATTAAAAAAAATACAACTTTGATATAAATCATCCTCTATAAATTTTGCAATTAAAGTGAAAATATTTTAGATTTGTTTAGATTAAACGTGCTCATTACTCGAATGCTTGAATTTTTGAGAAACTATGTCAACGGCAACACGGCACGTAAATCTTATTGTCAACCACAAAGTGGTTAAAACGTCAGTAGGACTGCTCTATCGCGCCGTTAACTCTGCATTCCTATAAGTACAAGAAACGTACGTTCATTTCCATACGAATAAAAGCAAAAGTTACTTAAACCTATGGTAGACAGTTGTACTAGTATAAATATCGAGACAAATTGCAATTGTTACGCCAGTTAGACAAAATCTCTGTGAAAGTACATAGAAGACAGTTGTAATCTCTAAATCGATATAAGTACATTGAAATCTTAGAGACTTAACTCGAACTTTGAACTATTGTACGATTGTAAAGCTTATTAAGCACGTACTCGTCATGGATTACAAATCTAACGCCAAAGGCGCTATTTTAACCATATAAGTTATAATTTGTAACCATTAGATATATATATATATATATAATGAAGATAATCTGTATAAAGCAAATGAATGGATTATTGTAAGACTGATACATAACAAGAACAAGAATCTACGGTGCTATGATAATAGATATTATGACCAATTCGGCGAGAATGAAGTAAATTATTTACAAATTAAAAATAAACGCCATAGGATTGAAATTTCGGAGGAAAAATGAGGTGTCACACAAATTGGCAGAACAGCAAGCAAAGAAACTAGATGACGAATGAATGTTTGTAATGACCTACGTTCTATTTAAGTAATTTCTGTGATACGGGCATGTTAGAAGATCGGAAGAGGAAAGATGGGTAAAACGACACGCGATTATTTAGAGGAAGCAGATGAGGTCATTTTTTAGTCTTGTGCTTAACACCTGCACAACATGGGACTTACTGAAAGCCCGACATGCAGGGGTTGTGGTGAGGCAGATGAAACGCCCTATCACGTCATTTGCCCATGTGAAGCATTCATAAAGGCAAGGGAACTCCTACTTGGAAATGAAAAAAATTACACAAGAGGAAGTAACGAAGATTCGCCCTACTAAAATCCTGGACTTTGTAAAAGATACAGGTATTATTGAAGGGTAGACAACACCGGGGAGCACAATAGACCAAAAGGTCGCAGTGCGGGAACCTATTGGGACCACCCCCAGAACTAATAATAATAATAGTCTTGTGCTTTGGAGATTGAAAAATGGAAATATTGGATGACTGATTGAGAGAATTCCCACGATAAATGGAAAACTTCCTGATATCCATAACCACCAGTCATCTCATCAATGGAATATGTATTCTTTTCCTACATCTTTAAGATTTTTATAGATTTACATGTCAAAGTGCTAAGTAAGGCTCAGTTCTGGGGCTCATCTTATTCCTATCGTATATAAGTGACCTGGCGGCCGACGTCAACTTCCAGTTTTTTCGTAGACGTTATCAAACTGTTTAACTTTCCCCATTCTTCAGCGGCCATTTTCCAGGAAGATTTGAATATTATCAAAGAGTGGTGTAACAAGTGGCTACTGTCCGTGAAAGCAGATAAATGTTCGGTCCTACATGTCGGCCGAAATAATCCTCAAGTGCAGTACATTCTAGGTGGTATGTTTTTAAAACAAATCAACCTGGGTATAAAAATAACATTCGACTTGAAATGGGGAAACCACATTTTCACAGTGGTTCAAAGGGCCAACTCGTTAGGATACTTAATTTCACGTGCCTTCCAAAAACTTGATCCCGACGCTCCTAAATAAACTCTTTACAATGTACGTGCGCCTTGTTTTGGAGTACGGAGTCGTCGTCTAAAAACTAAAAACATTGATTTGCTAGAAAGGGTACAGAGATGCTTTACCAAGCTTGCTCCCAGACTAAATTCAGTCTATCTTCCATCGATTAAGGTAGTTCCTCCGCGACAATCTCAACCAAAAGTTTCGTCCCATGTAACCATAGTAACTTCTATTATTAACCATTTTTGTCACGCCAGTGGAAGTACACTTTTTGTTCGGACTGTCCGCGTTGTCATGGAACAGATTGCGTATACAATCATTCGCTTGCCTAAATATATCTAATAATACCAAAAACGTCATGTTTCTCAAGGCTATATCTTCAAAGTAGACGGTAAACAATTCTCAAATGTTTTCACAATATTCGTATAATCCCTCTCTAGCATTCTTTAGTTTTTCATTAAATTCTGACATTTAGTTTTGACAGTACAATTGATAATGTGTCAGTGCCCACATAACACGAGATCTGCAAGGGATGTCCTGTGGCCTTATGCGGACATTCAGAAGTTCTCAGAATGTCTTTCGGATGTCCTGCGGACTTATGTGGACATATAGAAGTCTTTAGAATGTCTTTGGGACGCCTTTGAAAGATATGTGCTACGTGGGCGGTGTTTTTTGTATATGGGTTATATGTCAATTATGCCAATTTTAAGTGTAAATATCTCGACTTAGGGACTGTAAACCTCATTTAAACTCCACAGATGTTTGGATAACGTATTTAATAACGTATACGCCAAGTTTGAACAAATTCTGTCGCAAATCGTTCCGCGGAGGAACTACCTTAAAAAGGGTCCCTTTCAGCCGTCTTTCAGTTCAGAAAGCACATGGTTCAAATCCAAAAATTTGTTATTAGTTAATAGTCAGTTTTTCTCTCTGAGTTGTTATATTTGCTTAGTCAGAAGGTCTTTTGTAGTAATGGTGGTTGACAGTCTGACTTTAAGGTGCTCAGGGTCCTAAAAAGTGTTACCATTGCTTTGAATCGACATTTAGTCATTCGGGTAATGGGGTAAATTTTAGGATCTTCCACTGCATCGATTGTCGTTTTGGTTCCGAGACGCGTATCGCGATATCACTAAGAAAATCGGCATCTCTCTCGGTTCGTTTTAAAATGCCGAATAAAATTTAATTGCTTAATTATTTGTGTTGAAAATCCAGATTTTTGGGAACAATTTTCTCATTATCAATCTTTCTAACGGTTCCCTTATCAATGCTTGCCATATTGCGCAACAATCGTCGGCCTTTCCGCTTTCGTGGAATCGTTTGTACACGAGAGATAATCCGCGCCATAAACATCTGTCAACAAATCTCAGAAAATGCTAAAGTAGGGATGAGGGATTCGCAATATTTCCCATAGGCGATGTCAATTATTGACTTTAACGTTGACAAAAGTCAATAAATCAAATAAATGTTAAGGAATGGAAACAGGACATGCATTCATCGATGTAACTTTCATTTAGGATAGAAGGAAATATTTTATTATGCCAAACCAAATTTGTCAATTTCTGAATCGTTTGAATAATTTAAAGAGGAGGAGATATATAAAACAACGCCGTTGAGATGACATATATACGTTTTAGTAAAAACTGAAGAAATTGATAAAACCTGATTCACTGAATTGCATCAAATCTTGACTTTAACGCAAAGAATTCTAAAAAATACAGATAAACGTCATATAACCTTAATGTAACGACGCCTGTCAAGTGCTTGTGGTGTAATGTCAATTTTTTCAAGGCCGTTATTGATGACTCATTTACATTTTCACAAGGTGGGCAATGACATATCATTCATATTTTCAAAGGCCAGAAAATGCAAAATATCTGATTCTGTATTGAAAACTTTTCAGCTGAAATACTATGCATTTAGAACTGACTCAATACTAAAATGCTTATGTTTTCAATTGGGTTCATAGCGTGTCGGTCATCTCGACCGGACTTGCCTTCAACACCTTCTCCATGATTTTACCCGCAAAGTTAATTAGGCGTATTGGTTTGTACCCCGTCATCTCGCGCTCCGTTACTCTCCTCAACACAACCACACTAGGATCGCGCACTTTATCTATGGTCATCGCCGTGGTATTTCTTCTTTTGCCTATCCCTTTGGTGATAATTTGGTATGCCTGTCCCCAGGTATCCGTTTCGACAAATTCAGATAGCGCTCTCCACTTTCTCTCCTTGCTTTTTGATCAGCCCCCTCAGTGATTTCTTACTGGCCATGTAACCCACCTGGGCTTCACCTGCCTCCCCACCCGCTCTGTGGGTTCTTTGTGGTCTCCTCCGACTAGCCTCGCATTTATCCCTCGCTTGCGTTATTTCCTCGTTTCACCTGTAGACTACTCTTTTGCCACCTCCCCTTTGGGGCATGCTTTCCCTACATAGCCGCACGATGTGGGTTTTGTAGCTCTTTGGCGGTTTCTACCTCATCATCTTTGATGAGTTCGATGCACCTACTTAATCTTCCGCTGTCAAGTTAGTGTATATTCCAGCCCTCACTATACTATCTCTTTCCGAAATGTATCAAAGAAAATAGATGCGACGTTTGTTTCAAAAACAGGCCTTGTAGTTGCAATTCCGTTAGAAGATCGAAGCACTATTAATGCAGGTTGGTTTACGCCATTTGTTTGCCAAAAGTAAATGTTGGATTTCGAAGAACCAATCTAAAACCAAGAATTAACCTTCATCAAGACAGTACTATTAACAATAATGATTCCAGTCCCTGGATGAATTTTGACTGTTCCAATTACAAACTGAAGTAACTGCCTTAATTACTGATGGTTTGAACGGATGAAATAGTGTATCGATCTTCGTGGAGAATTGAGGATATTTAAGTAGGTAAATTATTTGTTTCCCTGGCTTTATGCAAAATACCTTTGTATCCTGGGGTGCAAGTCTTATATTTTAATTAATTACAGTTACTTATGGAACGTGTGTGGTACACTCTATGCTGTTGATTTCGTGACTTATCTTTTTCCTGTGCTCTCTAATCGTTCTATATATTTATTTCTGTAGAATTAGTAATGGTCAAAACGTCAAACGTAAGACCAAGACAAGACCACATACACATAGGTCATGGTCTTGGTCTTGCACGAATTGGTGTTACCCTTGGTCTTGCATTGATATCCTTAATTTCGGTCTTGGTCTTGGTCTTGGTCTTGAATATGGAGTTTTGGTCTTGTTCTTGATCTTACACCGTACTATGACACCAAATTAATCGAAATTTTGTGTCACTAGATGCTACTACTAAATTAGATTGTTGCAGAGAATAATAATTTGGCTACATAGATATGTAGTGGATGTTTATGTAATTAATTTGTATTGGGTTTAATCAAGGTCTCTGGCCTTGGTTTAATGATGAAAATTAATGAATATTAACTTAAATCATTTTAAAATTAAACACCAATTAATTATGCTTTCTTGACAAAATTTATTTCAAATAAATTACATTTTAGCCAAATTTCAAATAGTTTTATTTGTTATAACTCAATATTTCATTTAACATGATTATAGTGGTTACTTATTAATTTTATTTTTCAAACAAACATCATTTTACTAAAGTCAAAACAACCCTTTTTGAAAAAAATGTTTACGTTCACGCATAAATACAATAATTGTTTTGGGAAAACAAATGTTTTTTTGCGTGTAAATAAAAACTAATAATATAATAATAAGAAATAAACTGCAAGACTCTTGCGGGATAGTCTTATTCTTGCCGATGTCTTGCATCCAGTATTGCTCCTGCAACTTTGAGTCTTGGTCTTGGTCTTGCTAATGGCGTTGCTAGCTTGGTCTTGGTCTTGGTCTCGCAAGATAAGACTGCAAGACCAAGACCGATAACCTAAAAAAAGAAGTCTGCAGGAGTTAAATCGTTTTTTGAGATTGTTCGTTCTGGAAAGAGAGTTTGAAGTAAGGTTCAATCTTTTAATTCGTCGGTTAACTTGATCTGATAGCAGATGGCATTAATTTATTGTAATCGAATTTTCAAAAAAAATACGTGTCATATATCTCCATACCAAACAGTGGATACCTTCCTATTTCGATGATGGCTCTTGCGTTGTATGATTTCAAAATTTTGCCTGTTCATTATTAAACCATTCAGGTGAAAATTCCTTGAAAAATCATTTTTTGTTTAAGTGAAGACACCACGCTATTGATGGTCCCTCAGCTTCAGTTCTTACGCCTGTTACGTTTTGTAAGTCTACTATGTGGAAATATTTAACGAACTGATCATTATTAATGAAGAGATTTTCAGTGGGTAATTTTGGAAAATAACTCTTAGATGAAAGTTTTCTGTTTAATATTGTGCTGAAACTGTTGATAAAGCAATTTTTAAACCACATATTTTTGGTTGGAAGAAAAACGTGGCATATCAAGTCGCATTACCTACATCAACATACTAAAATTGCAATTTGTTTGACCGCATTTGGTTCAGTATGGTAGCATTTCTATTGTGTAGTACCGTAAAGCTTTCAGTCAATGTCAAAGTGACGTATGTAAACCTTGTTACAATCACAAATCTGTCGATTTATCTTTCTCGTTGATCACTTGGGTATTCATGCTAAAGCTAATACGGTTGTCAACAAAATAAAAGTCACCGCAACTTGTAATAAAAAAAGGGCTTACCTTTTAGAACTGTTACATTAAATCAAAAAATTTCAATTTCATTGACAAATACTTTCCAGTCTTTATCGAAATACGCTTAAAGCGATCGTAAAATTTAAACATTTTTTCAATTCCCAATAAATTTAGTAAATACCTTTGAAAAGTAAACGTAATTAATAATTTAATAAAAAAAAAATCTGCTTTAACAAGTTGAAATCTGTGAATACCGTCGTTACCGCATTTATGTAAAATGAAGTTTTATATAAAAGCCGTTACGATCAAAGGGATTGAGTTTGTGTTTTAGGAATGAAGTGAAAGTAGATTACAAAGAGAATGAAAACCGGATCTTCGATCACGATTAATTTTTTTTTTGTGTGTTTTCACGAGTAATTTAAAAGGATTTTGTCCCAAAAATCTTTTGGAATGTACAATAATTTTAATATTGTTCCTGAGATTTTGTAATTTAGTTGAAAGTTACATTGAAGTGTGTGCTTCATACGCCGATTGTATTTCAGTTTATTGGCAAGTTTATGGAACACCTGAGAGTATAGTAGGTATATATAACAACTTCGTTTACAACACGGCAATTCTTCAAGTATGTTATTGGAGAGAAATGGAGTTTTCTCTGGTACTTTTTTTCGCTTGTACTTTTACGCCTATTTCTTTATAAGAAGAGCAATTTGTTATACAAATACTTGGAATAGAAAGGATCGACCTTAAACCAACAGTTGCCATTTTTTTCTTTATAGTAATGCCTTCGTGCAGATATTGCAGGATTGTTACGATTTCTAATTATTTCGAACTGGTCTACGTGGAAGAGCCTTATTTAATCCCCAGCACAATCGCGATCAAGATGTTTATAATCACCTATCATCTACAGGCCTTTCTTTATACATCCCACGAAATCCATAACAATGATAGAGATTACCATGTTTAATAATAGACTAAATTGAAGTTCATCGCAGAAGTTTGTCCATTGTTAACCGGGGAATTATTTTTATTATTCCATCTAGAGCGATTCAGGCCAGTTGAAATTTATAACGTCACATCTGTTTTACCTTTCTGCGTTATACATATTAGCATCCTGACAAGGACATTTTTCAGACGAACTTACTGAGATGTAATAATATACTAATAACACAAATTTTTCCAGCACGTAATTTACATCAGATAAAATTCAGCATTTCTAATTTCATAGTGAAATGAATTTGTAGTATGTCATAAACATAATTTAGCGTTTTCATTATACAGGCTGTTGAGGAAAACTTCTACAACTCAAAATATAAAAAAAAGTTCATAATGTTCTGGAAATTCTCCATATTTATGATACGGCGTCTTCCAACTGTTCCGTCTAGTTTACATTTATCGAAAACTCGTTGAGATATTGAGATGAGTTTTAGAGACACGTAAATGTATCATTAATGGTCACATTTACATGTACAAAATTGTTTTCTAAAGTACTTACGTCAGTGGCATTCGGACCGGCAAGTTTTTATGTTTAGCGAAAAAATCCGTACCTCACTGGTTTTTGCAAAAATTAGTGTAGCTTTCTTAAAGCCAGATTAATCCTTTCGATTGATAGTAGAGCAGCTCTGAGCAAATTTTCATAAGAATTGCTCGAATGTTCGTCTGGGTGGAGGTTTTATGCCACCACAGCAATGAGCCATACGTAATGATCGGTCTGATCATTCTGGTGTATATCATATCCAGTGGGTCATCATTGGAGATAATCCCCACTTGCTTCCGAATGCTCGCCTACAGGCCCACAAGGATTTTGTGGCTTTGTTCGCTGTCTGCTCTAGGTGCGGTTTGAAGATTAGCCCTTGGTGTAGCGTTATGCCCAAGTATTTGCCTTCTCCCACAACCTGCACCTTGGTGCCATACATTGCTATGTCCTTTAGCTTTGTCGTCCCTTTTCTTCGTGAGAAGAGAATGAGGTTCGTTTTTGTTGGATTAACAGACAGACCCTCTTCTCCGCACCATGATTCCACTAGATTTAAAGCTCCCTGCATCAAATAATAATTATTAGTAAGTGTATTTATTAAGTTACTCTCAGAAAACAGTGCGCTAACCCTTTGGAATCTTCTATTTCAACAATACCTACTGTAATTTATTTCGCAAATAGTACAATTTTATAAATGTACGAGCCCAGAATCACATCATTTCGCCCAGTCATTGTTTTCATTTTTATTGTATTTTAGAAAACTTTGATGAACACGAAAAGAAAAATCTATTGAATGCAACTATTATTATTATTGTAAATTGAAACATTCATATAAACATTTTTTAGTAAAACTAATATTAGAAAGCTAGAGATATGCACAGAACACTAAATTTAATAATAAAACAATGACTGGGCCAAATGATATGATTCTGGGCTCGTATATTGTTACAAAGTTTCTGAACTACATGTTATGTTTTCTGCATTCGCGTTAGACCACGCACTTGAAGAAAACAATGCCCGTTAAAAGGAGAAAGAGAGAAGTTAATGTTTTGCAAAATCCTCAGGCACTTAATAACTAGATGATTTGCGGTCCAGAAATCGCTCGGGTTGTTGAGGACTTTGAAAGCTCGCTGTATCATCAGTGCAGCAATGATACAAATCACCACGAGCAAACCTCTACATTCCAGAATAAGTTGTCTACAAAAGTATTGTGAATGTAATTGAGAATTTAGGAAATCCATTCGAGGAAGAGACGACGGATCTCGTAAATCTCTCTACGAAGGATATTGAAGATGTTGCCATCACCGACACGATTCGTAAGATTGTAGACCCAGCAAAGAAGCAATACAAGACATTTGTACAGGACCGTCTTGTTGATCATATGAAATCCTTAGGATGCAGTCATCGCTCGAAACAAATTGCCTCTTTTTGGACGTCCGCCTAATGTGAAGCAGACTAAAGCTAACCCGAAAATGAAAGCAGCTAAAGTGTGACGCCAACTTATTTTCTCAATTGTGCATAGGGTGCCAAACTCGAGGTGGAGATCTCGACGAATTTTTTCAGCACGAGAATTAAGCCGTTCCACTCAAAATGGCAAAATGTACGCCAATGTGAAGTCGGATCTTCTTAAATGTCTTCAAGCTCTTTTGGATCATGATCTCCCAACCGTAGAACCTACAGTATCAGCAAAGATACTAGATGGAGTCTTGTGAAACCGCGATCCTCAAAGACATTTGGAGAATACGCTCGAAAGAAATTTTTGCCTTATATAAAGTACAATCAGAAGGTACAACGCCTGGATGCTGTATGGGACAAATACTTTGAATTCTCACTGAAATCTTCCGCAAGAGCAAACCGCGGAAAAGAGTAATCTCGACATCCCCTCTCCCAAGAAACTGGAACAATTTTCTTCGTGTGGCCAAAAACAAAGTTGAGTTGTTGAATTTTCTACATCGATACACTATGGAGATTGTGCAGGATGACAAGCGGGTTATCACAACTGACGGCGAAAATATGCGCTGCTCTTCCCCTGCTGACGTTGCTGGTCTTACACCTTGCAACCATGAAAGAGGCTAATACAACTAGACGATATGGTCAAAAATGGACTTAAGAAAATCATAATTCGCACAGTTGATACCGATGTAGTTGACCTGGCTGTTGCAGTTGCTTACACTCTTCCAGTAGAGTTCGGCACGGGGAAAGACTTCCGTTACCTACCTGCTCATTCATATGCTCCCATTCTTGGTGAAAAATCAGCCGCTCTTCCTTTGTTTTATGCCGGAACTGAATGCCACACAGTGTCGGGATATGTAGGAAGAGCAAAGAAAACCGCCTGGAATACCGAGAATTCATTTCCAGATCTCACGCCTGCGCTTCTTCGCGTGGCAAGGGTAATTCCAGGAGAACAAATACTTGATGACATGATAGTAATTCATTGATTCATCATCCTCATGTACGATAGGACCAGCAGTTGTACAGGTGTGAACCAGGTTCGCAAGCACCTCCTCACAAAAAAAGGCAGAACTATTGATGGAATTCCACCAACTTCGGCAACCTTGGATCAACATATCAAACGAGCTGTTCACCAAGACGTACACCACTGGAAACAAGCAGTAACTGCAAGGTCTACCATTCCTTCTCCAACAGATTGGACGATGCTTCTAATTCCAGGTAAAATTTGAAGTGCCCCCATATCAAGTATTGTTTGGTATACCCTTCGGATGTAGAATCCAAAATTTCACGTAGCTATCACAAACCGAACCATTTTTTATGCTATGCTGTCCTACTATGAAACGCGTTCAATTTAATAAATTTGTATTGTGGTTTTTGATACTTTCAGCGTTGTGTAGAGTTCTGAGATTTAGCCACTGTTTCAAAGGGGCAAAATTTGTATTACAAGGCTTTGTTGCGCCCAAAGCACGTACAGTTCCGATTTAAAAATAAACATAAAAATCCTATCGACACTTTGTGAAACTCACTTAACAAAACCAAAAGGGCTAATTTACTGAAGAAGTATTGGTCGTGTACGAAATTACTGCACTCTAAACGTGTAGCGAAGACATTTTGAAATTCATAGGTTTCTGATTAATTGTTAAATTATTCTGTTGTACTCCTAATTTTGAATCAGGTCCCAAAAAGTTCCTAAGAGTTCCCAAAAATTGGTCATCAGAAGTCGATTTGTTCATAATTTTAGGAGGAGTTTGTGATCAGTGGGCACTCGCTAGACTAGTTCTTCTTGATTTAACCTCTATTTTCTTCCCAATAAAATGTTTGATGGCACTTGTTCAACATGTTTCTGACCGGTAAAGGCCGTTCCCTTCTAATATTGTGCAATTTTTACTCTCTAGTTTATTAAATTTCTCTTACTTCCTTCCATTACGACTTAATCTGTTCTTTCCTAATTCTCTTATTTTATTTTTCTTCTTTCTTTCTTTAAAATGACCGTCGTAATATTAGGTATATACCACTCTTTCGAGTTTTTTTTTACATTTTTTAAAATAAGGCCGCAATTACCTTATGCCTATTCTTTTGTTACAGACGGGAGCTTGACTAGGAAACGTAAGAGGTCTTTGAGCAGATCTGTATGCGGAGTTGAATAATTGTTGCCATTACGTAGCGACTAGTTTCGATATCTGAGATATCATCAGGTTTATGACTAAAAAATAGATTAAGTGATGCTGTGTAACAAAGCGTTGATTACTTACTTGTATAAAATTTAATTAAATTGCTAATTACATAACGTGAAGTGAATGAATTCATCTTACATCAACGAGATCTACTGTCTAACCAATGAGCCTCCCTCTCCACATGCCATTCATAGGCAAGCGTTTTGGGCCCTACGCGTCCTCTTCCGATATAATAGATTGTCAGTATTGGTAAAATCAGAATCAAATTTTATTTTATCTTAGAATTTTCCTTACCGTGCACGTATAACTATGATATAATAATATGTGGGGTACCAATTAAGAAATTTGGCGCTCCTAAAAAGTTTAGGTATTTGCCAAAAACCTTTTACACGGATACAAATTTATTTAATTGTTATTTATTTAAAGATTTTGGTCCTTTGGTAGTTATTCGCCTGGGGAAGAATTATATTCCACCTCTTTTTTTAATTTTGAAAGTAATCTTTGTTTTCAAGTAATTTTATACCACTTTTTTCGTGCTAAAACCAGTTGAAGTGGTAATCTTCATTTGGTTTTCACTCATTCAGGTTATATCCTTTTATTTTGTTTCTACGGTCATTTATCTCACCAATATTCTTCCATTAATTTCTTTCGTCCATTACAGAATTATGTAATGTATTCTATTCTTTTTTCTATTGAAGACCATTGTATCCATTTTTTCGACCATCTGTAGGCTGACATTTTCGACCCGTTTGGACGTCTTGTAATAGAGTAAGTGATCCTTCATCCTCTTCCAAATCTCATCCATTCTTATTCTACATCTCTTCGTTATCTTGATGTAATCTCATTTCACGGTTCTGATTTTATCCCTGAAAACCTTTGTTATTGGTCAGAATTTCCCTCCGCAATAGACTATGTAAGTGCCATGACTCTTCACAGCTACCGTTTGATGCAATGGTTGTTTCTAGGTACTTTAATGGTCTCGTCGACGTCTTGAGTTCGTCTGCCTTCACACGTATATCTTGCCTTTGCTACGCTTGTCTTCAGAGCGCATTTTCCAAACTCTCTTTTCTGTTTCCTTAAAATATATTCCATGTCTTCCTTATACTATGCAAACACAATTTAATAGTCTGTGAAAAGTAGTGATGGGTGGTTTGATTGTCCGTTTTGATTGCCATTCTGGAGCATTTGTCATACCACGTTTGTTCTACGCGTAAGTTAAACAATGGATAGGCATAAATAGCATCTTTATGTTAGTTCCTTTGCTATTCCTATTTGTCCATTGTTATTTAATGGCTAATCATAATTTTTGCTTCATTACTTTCGCCAGATTTATCCACTTCTGCTTTATATTTATTTTCCTCATAGTTTGCCATAATTTTCATCTGGGTACGAGCTCTATGAAGGTCATGTATGTTTCTGTGAGTTTTTCTTTACTTGTCTGACACAGGAGAAGCGCTGTTGTGGTGGTGTTGGTCAAGCTGCCCAACTTTTTAGCGAAAGTTTTTAAAATCCCAGTTTAAAGCTGCATGTTTCTACATTTAAACTATTTTGGTGAAAAGCCCATCTTAATCATGGGTTAAATTACAACTTGACGGATTTATTATTATTATTGTTGCTAATTTTCTTAATTGTTTCGGCTTCTTCATATCACCTTGAACTTTTCATCAGCTTCATTTTCGAATGGAAAGGTTTCACATTTGTAATTGCTAAAATTTCAAATGTGATTTACAATTAGTAATCTTGTTTTTGACGCACGTAAACGTAAGGTCATGCAAAAACTAACTTATTTTTAGAATTCATGTATTTGCCACTCGCGAATTGTATTAATTAATTTGTGTATGGTATGTAACCGGTTTTTTGAAGTGTGAAAACTAAATTGCACTTCCTATAAATTAAAAAAAAAGCTGAACATTTAATTTTCCGAAAACCATTCCGAAAGTAAACCGACGCGACGACACTTAATTTGTACTAATTTGGTTCGCCCGTTGAAATAAATTGTAGTTAAATGGCGAAAGAATGACCTAAGAGAAGACAAAAAAAATATATATTGATTATCAATTGTACGTTTTCTCGATGTAAAACAAAGAAGGTAAATATCCTTGGTAACTTCGAGAGAGGAAAAACGGAACGTATACCTAAGCTCAATCAGAGGAAATGTACGAAGCAAGTCAGGTTAATTAAGAATGGGTATTTATGTCAATCCTTCTTTATAACCTTATGAGGATTAGGTAAAGACAGTTATAACAGGATTATATGCCTAGACTTGGAAGGTTTCTAAACTAGGACGACCGATATAATCATAAATACAATACAAATGCAAATTTGTTTTTGAAATTATACGAAAGCTTCATTGTGGATTTTGTGCAGTAATGATAATTTATTTACGTACATAACAATAATTATTATCCGTTAAAAGCATTAAAACGGAATCGAGATAATTCAATAGAAGCACGAAAGGTTATTGGCTCGAAACTGATTTGTTTAGTGGGTAATTAACGACACGTAAACTAACTGCTGCTTTAAGTAATTACGACGATACAAAAACCGAATAAATTAAATTTAAGTAAACTGCAGTTATTCCACTTTTGAAATAGAAATCAAATACAAAAACTAATATTTGTAACCGAAGGCAATGGGTCAATGTAAGTATGGACTTTTACTTTTTTCTCTAATTGAATCAATTACAAAATTGAGGACATTTTTAATAATCAATCAGCAATTACAAAATAAAATTTATAATTAAACAAAACGTACCGTTAAAAAATCAACGTTGGGTATTTTTTTAAGCTTCTAATGGTATTTGAACCAGTTTCCTGGTGCAGAGGATTTAGGTCAAATTTGTACAAAAGAGTAAATTTAGTGCTTTTTTATTATACTTTACTTTGGTTTAATTTATTGCAAAGGAAGAATTATTGTTTTTTTTTGTCTATCGCAGACTTTTTCATTATTTGTTCTATTCGGATATAATTTAGCATTTTGAGAATGGAAAATTTATTCTAGCGTTAAATTTAATTTCAGGTATATGTTATGTGTTCGAAAGTTGTTGTTATTGCATTCCTCGTAATTTTATTTCGGAGATCGCAAAAATTGCATGTGAAAGAAAATCGAATGTGATTGTGCTTGAATGCTCCTTAAAGTATTTTGAAAATTTGACGAAACTAAATTAAACGAAGATAACAAAATGTGAACTCTTCTGTAAAATATAATTCATATTTTTCACATACTATCCATCCATGCGTAATTTCTGGCATGTAAAAAGTAAAATATGTTTATTTCATATTCGTCCCAAGCATCTCAATAAACGGCACTGACAGAAAAAGGCTTTGAACTGAATTTACAACACCGTAAAGTTAGACGTCAATACTATATCTGAAACTGGAAAATCAAAAATTGTCTTGTAGGATGACCGTTTTGCCATAAGCCATATTTCATACATTTGAGCAATTATTTTTTTTTTTTTAATTTTAAAATTAATGCGCATCAACATGCAATTATGAAGGTTGCTGAAATTGTTCAGTTTATACTTCAACCGATTTAAGGGAAATATTACTCTAAACCTCCCCCTTCCCTTATTTGTTTAATATTTGTTTAGGAAAACTAAACACATGGTGATGACATGTATAAAAGTGTAGAGTCAAGCTTTAGCTGCTAGTTTCGTACCCGTACTCATCTTCATACTGTTAACAAACGTGTGCTTAAGTCTTAAATAAGATGAGATGTCACTCGTATATCTTTTGAAGGGTGACACGGTAATGGAAGTGAACCAAAAAATGCACATGTTAAAAATTTCTATGACCATGGCAAGCTAAAAATTATAGGTGAAATAATGTTTTTGTAAAATCGTATTAAAATTACGAGGGTCATTTCATAAACAATGCATAGTATATTTACTTACATGTTTATTTTTTGAAAAAATCTCTCTTCTATGTAGTCTCCATTCTTCTCAATTATCGACTCCCAACGTCTGGGAAGCTTTACAATTCCATCAAATACCCCTTCTTTGTTGATCTGACGAATGGTTCAGGTAACGGCTGCAGAAAGCTATTCAAGAATTGAAAAACGACGTCCTCGCAGAGGTTTTTTCAATTTTGGGAATAAGTCGAAGTCTGGTGGACTCATGTCAGGACTGTAGGGTGCATGTTGTAGCACTTCCCAACCGTATTCGTGGAACTTTTATCTTACGACATTGGATGTCTGTGGGCGAGCGTTGTCGTGGAGAATGAGCAGATCTTGTGCATTTTTCGATTCAGGTTTTGAATAAATCCTGTGACACTTTCCACATGGAACTCTGTCTGTAATGATGATTCCATAACGATCGTAAGCAAAGATCATCATTTGTTTCACCTTTGATTAAGCTCGACGAAATTTTTTTGGACGTGGGAAAAATGGACCTCTCCACTCGTTCAACTGTGATTTCAATTCCGGTTCAAAGTTTTTAATCCACGTTTCATCAATGGCGATGATTCGATGCAAGAAATCTTGACCTTCAACGTCAAATATTTATTTCAGTAAGGTCGCAATCTTCAGGCGTTTGTGTTTCTGTTCAGCACTCAAGCAGTGAGGGACCCACTGCACTGCACGCTCATCACACACTTCATTTAGTGCTCTGTGGATTTCGGTCGGGTTTTTGCCCCGTAAAGTTTCGATCTTAATATACGATCTTTGATCCTCAACACTTACAGTACCCGAGACCTGTGCGTGTTCCATTTCTAAGACACGTTAAACACTCACGCAACACTGTATTGATGAAACAGAGACATGTGCTTCTTCCTCAAACCTTGAACTACAAGTGACGGAACAACTGCTTCCGTCGCGTCATTCAGTCAGCGGTGTTGCCAAATTGTGCATTAACATACCGACTTGCAGCAAAAGGCAGTCTTAGTCGGAAAGGGGATACTTTGGTGCACAATGAGGTTGCTATAAGATGATGGAGACCTTAAATTACACAAGTGAAACGAAATGGAGATGAGGAATGGGTAAAATATTGTACATGAAAAGGAAGAACGTAGAAAAGTTAAACTGAAGAACACAACATGAAAAACCCAAGAGCATAATTTTAAAAAAAGGAGATTCAGATAGTTCAGGGCTGAACATGGTTGGAATTTATGTGAGCAATCGATTTCATTAATAAATTTCAAGAAAATCTAATTTTTTGCCTTGGTACAAAAAATGTAAGATCTTGAAATTGTTTCAATTGGTGAAAGCAGATTTGATGTGGAGGGTTGGCGAATTTGAGTTGCCGTTCTTAATGAGCATGAGATCTTCAACTCAGCGGAACTGCAACCCGTTGGTCTGATATAACTAGCGGGACACCACTCGCAAGTTAATTGATAAACCACCGGTGATCTTTTGCATTGATTGGGAAACTATTCAGATTGTTTTTAGACGATGAAGCTTTGTAGATTTCAAATTTATTTAAAGGTTTCCTAAAGAAGTAAGAGGATCGTTTTATATAGGAAAGAGAAGCGAAGGGATGTTCGACAGTTGTGAACTGATAAGGAGTTAACATGGTGGGAAGGGAGAAATGATGTTAGATGAGGGTTTTGTGAAGAAAGTGAAACATATGTGTAAAGCTCTTTTTGAAAATTAAACTCAGAAAGTGCTAGGTTAAATAGTCTATGGAGAAAAATCTATAAGCGACCGTATTATGAGGGAATGAGTGAAAGAATGATAAGGGATGATATGGTTAGTGCTGGTATATCAATATGTGGTTCAATCCTGGTAAGGGTAAGATCAAATAAATTTATGGAATTGTTGGTTTCGGTCTGTATGGTAATTTTATATTCTCATATGAAAACACTCCTGAAGTTGAGAATGATTACCCCTAAAGATAACCAGGATGCTCACATGCCCATAAAATGGGAATTAATGATGTTATGACTAAAGAAATTTTTCTCGAAGTTATCGAGAAAGATTTCGGTAAGTAAAGGAGAGAGATTGTTGCCTATCGTCGAACAGGTGTTTTGGAAGGCTTGGTCCGGTAAGGAGAAAGAGACAAGCATATCAGTGGTGATACCAAGGCATTTGCTTAAGGGGCAAATTGATTGTTAATGGAAAGTAGATAATATCTTTGGCCAAATGAGAGGTGTTGCTGATGGCATGTGTAAAATTGAATCTGAAAGCCAGTCCGTGATAAGGGGTAAGGGTCAATGAAAGAGTGGGTCTCATAGGGCGATCAGGTTTCTGAATTTTTGGTTACCCATATAGATGGAAGTTATGAATTCATAGAGAAGTAGAGTGTGATAATGAGTAAAGAGTAAGTATTTATTTGAATAATGAGTTTCGAAAATTGTTCATTGTAAAAGATGTTCTTTTTGTTAAACCCATCCAGAATTTCTATACAATTAAACAGTGTCTTACCCCATTTTTATACTAGTGAAGCTGAAATCACGAAGGAGGTTCCAATTTGCTAACCCAAATCCTCTGGATTTACATCTGTGAGGAAATTTAAAGAAGCTTCGATGTATGCGGAAGTAATATGGAAAATTTGTAATATGAACACCTACATCCGGGATATGGGACTAATTCTTTGATGTTAGAGATACATTAAGACCAAAGTGATTACATGGAACAGTTATAAGTAGAGGGCGGATTAATATGCATATGAAAAGTCACATATATGCGCATATATATGCACCAAATATGTAAAATATATGCAGTCAGTTTGTTAAATATGCAACATTATATGCAAAATATGCGTTCCAAGAAATAATAAACAACCTGTATTAAACAAAAACTGTTATTATGTGAAAAAGGTTCTTAATGAAATTAAACAAATTAAGTAATTAAATAATTTAATAATAGCGTATTTCTTTATTAACTACAAATAATCTTACGATCAGTTGGAGAATTAAACATATTATTCTGATTATCGCTTTTCTGCCTATAAAAATTTACAATAAGGTGTTTTTCCAAATTGTTTAATAAATTACATCCTTGTCGCCTATCAGCTAAAATATATCTCCGTTCGTGAATGTAGGGACGCGACTGAGAAATCTTGGTAAGAAATGCAAGGCAGGTCCATCTAAATCTCGATATGATCGCTTGCTACGGCGAAATTATAGCAGTGATGCTTCTTGTCAATGATTTTAAGCAGCTTACCTTCTACAGGAATTTTTAAAGGCTTTCTTTCTTAGATTTTAATCTTTTATTTAAACAATTTCATTTACTGTGCTCGTTTGAGGAGATGAGAGAAATTTTTTTTTAATAAAATGTCGGATTTATTTAGAAATGCACAAATTATGCAATAATATACACATTTTACAAAAATATGAACATTGCTGCAAATATATGCAAAATATGCAAAATTAAATTGGTGTCATATAACTCACATTAATGTAATTCACCTAGATACGGAAGGGTATTTTTACAGCATCAATATTGAACAATATGCATTTTGCATATAATCCGCCCTCTAGTTATAAGTAATACTTTTAATAGTGTTATCTTAACAAGAATTATCTCCTCAATGCATACTTTTGGACTTATCTTTATGTCAATCTCCTCATCTGCAAAAAAGACATCGTCCAGTGCCTCGCCTTGAAATGCTTGGCAGAATTCAACTCTTCGTACTTTTTGCAAGGGTGTCATCGTGGAGACCTTTCTCGGTTTACGCAAACGGTAGCCTTGTCAATGTAATGCGCGTCCGAGAGTATCCCTGGATATGGGTCGTTAAGCCAATTAAAACAACCCCGGAATCCCAGTTTCTACCTCCAGCCCAGCGGTGCTCCATACCCTGACCATTCGTCACCCTCTTAATGAAGGCATAAACAGTCACTTTACTCACATTCACCAATTTCGCTAGTTCTTTTGGATCACGCACCTTATTTTGCCATAAAGTTAGTACAATTCGTCTTTTTTCATCTTTTAACATTTTGTTCTACTTTTGCATGCTATTCTATGATACGAACGTGCTACGCACGCAGATTTTTTTAGGTTGGGTAGCAGCTGAGTGGTCACATGATTGGATTATTAAAGATTAGGGGTGTTTCGACCTCATACATAGCGATAGCGTTAAAAAGGAAATCCGCGGTGCTACAAAAATGATCCGTTAGTTTCAGCAGATGTGCTATTGTTCAGGGGACACGAATTAAAGAGACGTTTTTAGGGTTTCTGAAAGTTCAAGGTCAAGTAATGAAGGTTTCTAACGAACAATATTTAAAATCTTTGAAGGTAATGAATTTACAAAAATATCGTGGAAAACGGTACTGAGCAAAACCTCGTTCTAAGCGACTCAGTAAATTACAATTTTTATGAAACTCGATACGGTGAAATTTTACCTCGACACCAAGAGCAAAAAAGTGAAAACACTAAAAAAATTGGGTCCCGCAAGGTGGTCATCGTACGAGTTTAAAAAATAATTATACTTTAGTAATTACATCCTTAAGCAAAATTTCACTTCGCTCATCAGCGAACCTGAACTCTTTTGAGTTTTTGCACGGACAACTGCCTAAAAATGTTATCGCCTATTTTATTTAATTTTAAAAAGTGAAAGACCTTGATTAAGCTTTGACATACATTTGGTACCGTTGTTCATAGAAGGTGCGGATATGCCAATTCTTACAAATAAAAGTAATTATTAGATATTTTTAATTTCAATGGTATTTGGTTTCTCGAAGCCGTGCATCGGATGTTATACAGAAGAAAAGAGTAAACGGAAAATAAGTTAAAACCATTTGTTATAAATATTGTCTTATTAACACATTTTTGTCTTATGGATCAGTATCTTTTTTTTTAATGCTTTTTAGGACGCAGCTTGCAAACTGTAGGCGTCCACGCCTTATTTTCTTTGTTGTGTCTCTAAAACATCTTTTGACATCATTCATAGTGGCTAAATTTAAAAGTTTACGTTATTAATATTCATAACAAACAATTTTTTTCATCCTTACACTACAAAATCACTTTTTATCACTGTTTGTTGAAGTGTTAAAGTTCGTATTGGTAATCACTAATTAAGATGGATGACATTTGAAACTCTTACATTCATCTTTATTAAATTGGAAATAATGAAAATAATTTTTGTATAATATTAAATCAAAAAGTAATTAATAGCACGAATTATGTGAATTTCATTAGGATCTAATTTGGTAGATCGACGTATATACCTAATATTGTTATACAATAAATTTACGTAAGGGTGCTAGTCTTTTATATTAAACTTTTACCTTGTTAAGCCTCAAAGTCACGATATTAAAACGAAAGGATATCACTTTTTATACTTTGTAAAGAGAAAAAAGTTAAATAGGTATAAATTACCTATTAAAATTTACTGTTCGTTATAAAGTTATCTAGGCTTTAATACCCTGATATTACCCCCTTGATAATACATAGACATAATGTTGTAGTGTTGGCGCCAGAACTCAATCACATTAATTACCTCTTCGTGAGTTATTGTTCTCCCCTAAATTTAACAATAAATATTGCGATCGTATGTGTCTAAAAGCAGGGGAGAGGGGAGATCAAAGGCAAATACGTAGTTATTTCACCCTTCAATGTCGTTAAAACAATACACAACGGAAAAGTCAAGGTTTACGACTTTACTGATATTTTAGATTTCATCTGAAGATATTTTAATGGCTTTTAAACCTGCTTATCCACTTTCTATCGGTCAACTCTCACTGACTTATACGGTTCATCTTCATAATAATTATTGCAAGGTACAAAATGAAATATTGTTAAAGCCAGCGAAAGTAACTTGATATTGGAATGAGAATTGAATTCGAAACGTAAAAATTTACAATTTCAAGCACGTTTCACCTAAGTAGGTATTTAAAGAGGTGATTTTACGTTGATGGCTTGCGAAAAAAAAATTTTTATTGAACCGTTTAGTTCCTAAAAATTCCGATGCTGGATATTAATCACCGAGATTGAAACGATTTCTCATGTAGCACATTACTTATTAATGTGTTTACAGGATAGGATTCCGTTCTGAAAACGCTTATGGTGATTTTTAAGCTAAGGTAATGGATTTCGATTTGGAATATTATAATGTTGATGTTTATTTATGATAATTAAGTGTTTTATTGTTGGACATTTATAAACAAAGGTAGCTCTACTGAGTACAATTAGCGGTAGTTAGGTACACCTATTACCATGCACTGAAATACCAATTAATTAAATAGTTATTTTCCATCATAACAAACAGGGTAAACAATGAATAACTTATCCTTAACTTTGTAAGGTAATGTTACCACTTACCTTCAAGTGGAAATGACTTAATACGTAGTTCGCACTGCTTTTCCCCACTTCTTCTACATCTAAGGGATTTGGTTTCTTCTATACTTTAAAGCCATAAATTAAATGCCAATTTTGCTAAATCTACTTATTTGAGGTACTTGACTATAGCATCTTTTAAAAATGTCGCTGCAAAAGTAATATGAATGAATTTTTCAACCCTTTTCCCCAAGTAACTCGAGTTATACATGGTCTTTTTTTGGGAGCTTTAGTTAGATGTTTCCAGGAAAGTTTTATAGGTAGATCTTTGAAAATTTGTACCTAGGGGTTACTCAGAAAGCCGAATCGATGTAAAATATTTTCAAAATGGCAGCACTTCCGGATATGCCGGAAGTAGTTACTAACTTCGTTATTTTAAATGGCAACCCCTATTTTTTATTGCATTTTTGGATTCTAATAATAATATCTAATAATAATAATGTTTATTTAGTTAGTTTGAACTAATACATTTATTATACAGTTTAATTATTACTTAAATTAGAAATTTTCCTTCACATAGGTAGGTAGTTGCTTAACATCCCTTTAAATGCATAATTGTTCTTTTCCTGTTTTACCTCATTAGGGAGATTATTATATAGTTTTAGCCCTTTATATGTATCTATATAAAAGAATTTTGCGTTTGTGTTTTTGAGAATTTAGGTAACCTATATACAGGGTGACCCAGGGCTGTGTGATCGGTCCATAACTTTTTTGCTATTCAAGATATCGACATGCGGTTTTCACCGCCAAGTAAGCACATTTATACTGCACATTATAAAAATATTTTGATTATATACAGAATGTTCCTATACAGGGTGGTAAACCAAAGTTATGTTTTTTTAAATGGGACACTGTATATTTGTACATTATTAGTTTTTACATGAAAAAATAATGGCACTTTGTATAGGTCACTATGGGTCTAGCTCTCTCCGTTTCGGCGTTATTCAACGTTTTGTTCGAAAAAAGGCTCATATTTGATGGATCACTGCCCAGTAGGCCATGGATGTTTTTCGAAAAACTTGCCACAGAAAATTTTAGAATAACTTGGAATTTTAATAAATAGTCGACTTTTGGTCCATGTATGCACACACTATACATGGTGCGCTGAAACGCAAAAAGTCGAATAACTCTTTTTTTATAAATGGAACACCCTGTATTTCTGTTCACGAGTCGATTAAGTTTTTTATAAGCTTTCCACAGATATGAAATTTGTATGGTCAATTCTGAATAGTTACTGAGATTTTTCGGAAAAACTATTGTACTTATGAAGAAGTTGTTGATTTTTGCAAGTAGGCTGCTGTTAACGAATATCGCAAGTGATATGAAAGTTAATTTAGATGCTAGTGCGATAATCTACATTGTTACTGTTGCACATTTTTGCTCGACACTAAAATGAATTAATCAATATGGATTACTGTACAAGGGCGTCGCCAGAAAATTTTCCCAGGGGGGTGGGGGCAAGCACTATTGGAGTTCGTGGTTCTGGCGTTTTTTCAAAATTTCGCACAAAATTTATTTTTATTTTTAATAACTTGCCTTTTTTCTTTGTCCCAGGGGGCGATTGGCGGCGCCCTTGTGACTGTATTGGTGAAGCCGATCGAAATGTTTTGTTAGCCAGTAGAATATACCATCAAAAATCTCCCGATGCGAGAGTACCACGAGTCATTTCTCTTCAAAACTTAGAAACCGATTTGAAGAATCTGGCAGCATTAAATATGGAAAGAAGGAGATATTAGGAGGGAGGATTGATGAAGAAACTCAAGTGGATGTTTTACTCGTCTTGCAAGAAACCTAAATTAACTGTCATATCACTTGCGATATTCACTAACAGCAGCCTACTTGCAAAAATCAACAACTTCATAATTACAATAGTTTTTCCGAAAAATCTCAGTAACTATTCAGAATTGACCATACACATTTCATATCTGTGGAAAGCTTATAAAAAACTTAATCGACTCGTGAACAGAAATACAGGGTGTTCCATTTATAAAAAAAGAGTTATTCGACTTTTTGCGTTTCAGCACACCCTGTATACATGGAGCAAAAGTCGACTATTTATTAAAATTCCAACTTATTCTAAAATTGTCTGTGACAAGTTTTTCGAAAAACATTCATGGCCTACTGGGCAGTGATCCATCAAATATGAGTCTTTTTTCGAACAAAACGTTGAATAACGCCGAAACGGAGAGAGCTAGACCCATGGTGATCTATACAAAGTGCCATTATTTTTTCATGTAAAAACTAATAATGTACAAATATACAGGGTGTCCCATTTAAAAAAACATAACTTTGGTTTACCACCCTGTATAGGAACATTCTGTATATAATCAAAATATTTTTATAATGTGCAGTATAAGTGTGCTTACTTGGCGGTGAAAACCGCATGTCGATATCTTGAATAGCAAAAAAGTTATGGACCGATCACACAGCCCTGGGTCACCCTGTATAGTCTCCACAGTTCCTTGTGTTATGATCGTGTATTTCATAATAGCATGTAAGTGGCATAGACATGTACGAAGGCAGTAGACCACTACATGCTTTAAAGATTAGATTTAATGTAATAAAATAAATCCTTTGTTTTATACTTAGCCATTCTATGTGAAATTTCATAACCTTTGATACCAACATATGGTCGACTGCTGCAAAAAATTCGGAAAAAGTGGTATCAATGCGATGACATGAGAATAAGTCAGACACTATTAAAGATAGGGATAGGAACATGTAATACCAAAATATTTTAACCTTTTCTTAAGTACACCAAAAGAAAATCCTATTCCTCTTCTATGCGATGGTTAAAACTCAGTTGTCTGGATTTCGATGGGAGGGTGGGACAGCCCATGCGCACCTAGGCCATCTATTCGGGCTTTGTGCTACCTCCCTGATTAGAGTCGTTCGACCCTGCAACATCACTCAAGCCATCCCACACGTGAGGTAAACCTGAGGATCCTGGACGGGGAAGCGGCTCTAATCTTACCCATGTTCGGCCAGGATTCTCCCAACATGAATCGTCTTAATTTGACAAGCACGGGACATTCACACAGTAGGTATGTGTTGCGCCGTCTCGTCGTCTGTGTAGCATCCTCTATAGGATGGTGAATCTACCAGACCCATGCGGTGCATGTGCTGGTTAAGTTTACAGTGTCCAGAAAGTATACCTACAAGTAGCCGCAGGTTTCCTCTGGATAGCCCTGTACAGAAGCGCGCCAGGCTACAAGATGGTCCTCTGAAGGCCTGTCTCACGTGACGGCAGTCTAACATCAAGTTCCACCTAGCCCTGTGTTGGGCTTGGGTGTCTTGGGTTATTAAGTTGTTTACAGTTGATATTGTAAGTGGAAAAGCCGGCTCTGGACCATAAAACGGTTGTTTTGAGGTCAGTCAGGCTAACTTATCGGTTTTTTCATTCCCTATATTATTCCAGCATGCCCTTTAACCCATACAAACTCAAGGGTATTGCTGTTAGTTACTTGCTCTAGTACCTGGTGACACTGGAAAACCAGCCTAGAGGTGAATTTGTATTGATCTATTTCCTGCAGAGCGGCTCTGCTGTCACTGGAGATTCTCATGATTTTATTCTTTATGCTGTGCATAAGACTTGCTTTTGCACTTAGCGTTATGTCTGCTAGTTCTGCCTGAAAGACAGTCGAGATTTTGCCTATTGGTTGGCTGATATGGAAGTTCAGTTCTTGGGAGTAAATACCTGTACCTGTTCCTTCCATTGTTTTAGATCCATCCGTGAAGATGGATATGTCTGGTTGGGATGCCACTTCCACATCAAAGAAGATGTGGTAGTTTTCCCTAGTATAAATCGAGGGATGAGTCCTCCTAGTATAGGTAGTCGCTTGACTGCTTCGCCCAGAATTCGAGAGTGACCCACCTCAGTGCCTTTTCTGTTCAACAACCCTTTATTTCTCAGACGCAAGGCTGCCCGTGTGGCCTGACCTCTCACGTGTAGATCCAGTGGAGGCAGACCCAGTATGGCTTCCATGACGGCTGTAGGGGTTGTTCGTATTGTGCCCGTGCATGCAAGGCACGCTAGTCTTTGCACATGGTTGAACAGTGCTTTGGTTTTGGATAGTCTGGTCTAGGTCGCCAGACAATTGCTCTATAACAGAACATGGGCCTTATCACGGCGGTGTACAACCACAGGATAGCCTTTGGGGATGAGCCCCAAAGTCGTCCGATTGCGCGGCGACATTGCTAGAACTCCCTGTTTGCGTTCTCCGCTTTAAGCTGGATATGCTTGCTCCAGTTCAGTTTATTTTCAAGTGTAATACCTACATGCTTCACTAACTCTGAAAACTGGAGGTGTTTTTGGAAGAGAACTAGCTCCGTTTTTGTCGGGTTTATGGACAGGGAGTGTTCCTTACACCATTCTCGGTTACTCTGAGAGCTGATTGCATCAGACTGCTCAGAGTAGCCACAAGGGTGTTCCATTTGAAAAAACCGAAAAAAATTCGTTGGAAAAATTGAAAGTTTAAAATTATTTTTTGACCACCCTATACAATATAAAAATTCAAAACTTAGTAGAAAAAAATGTCGTGTTCTTTAGCATTGTAAATTTGTACATTTCACAATTCCAGCATTAAATCTGAGACGGTGGCGAATTCTTAAACAGGAGTATGATTTTTCCATATTTGCCGAAAAAAATAGTTTTTCTCCGCGAGAGAGTGGAGGAGTAAAAAAATATTTAAGGAAAATACAACAGTGACTACAGATGTTCTTAAAATGTAAAAAAAGTTAGTCATTTCATTTGAAAAAAAGTAAGTCGTTTGTCTATCTTAGTGTTGGACCACCTTGTATATATGAAAATAATTTTAAAATACTTCCTCTTGACCACCATTAATGGATACCTTTCAAATAAATCTGTAAGTATTATACATTAGGCGTTATAGAACAACGACATAGGTTTGCCCTGTATATTCAAATATTTTTTTAACGTATATAATATTATAATACGTATAATTTTCGAATAAGAAAAAAATTAAATGGTGCCACTACTAGGGAGTCTATGGGAACTCTGCGAAGTCTCTGGTGGAGTCATTTCAAAATGTTGGGATCTCACGTGGCCGGCACGCTCACCGGATCTGTCAGCTTGCGATTTTTTTATGGACAACCTAAAGACAAATCGACCTTGAACTTTGGAACAACTGAAGCAAAATATTCGAACAGAGATTAACGTAATTCTAATTGAAATTCTTTCGTACTATACTTCAAGAACGTCTCAGCAGGTCACTTAATTGATGTAATTTTCAAAAAATAAAATTTTTATAATATTTGCTCAAAAACTGTTTGTTTCATTTTTTGATTAATAAAATTTAGCTGTTAATGATTACGACTACATAGAAAATAGATACTTCATTCTGCTTAACTCTGTACAAAAAACTATTGTTGACTAGTACGCACCATATATGCTGATTTTTTTCGAAAAGATGTTGAAAAAACTTAAAAAAGGCAAGATTTTATGGATACTTTTAAAATTACAACTAGACCGCACGTAATTATTTTATATATTTTGATTCTTGAAGGATATTGAAAGTGGTCCAATCGATTCGTGGTTTTCTTTTTCTTATAGATTTGTTAAGGTTAATTAATATCCGCTTTCCTTTCTGAAGTTTTCTATTTTTATAACATTAATTTTGCATAAATTTTATTTAGGAAATTCCACTAGTTTGCAATTCATAGATTTTGATTTATTCTTACATCTCTCTTAAGAAGAGACTAGTTTGCTGCACTTATGTAGTCCTTTGTAACAACAATGTTTCAGGATTGTTAACTTTCACTGTGTCTTGTGTTCAGCTCGCATTTTTAAGCCATAATGCTGAAAATATGTGTAACAGTGATTGAAATAATGTTTGGCACATTTAAATGTTATGTAAATTGAGTTCAGTAATTCTAGGTATCTAAACTCGTCATTATCATTATAATAGTTATGCGATTCGACATCAACTATTTTATTTCCATACATTAACCTTTAAATTAGAACAAAAAATTAATCATAAACAATGGGTAATTATAAAAATGGTGTTCCACCTGTTAATTCGGTCTTCAAGGCAACCAAGACTGTTTACCAATACAAAAATACGCAAAACGATATAATTTGTTTGAGGAGAATTTAGAATTTCTAAAAACCAGTGCTTGACCTTAAAATTGTTAATAACAAATTGGACGCCTCCTTCCAAAACGCGTCCGATTGCTTTCAAAATTCTTTCAATATATATCTTAGTGTAGTTTCGCGCTGATTTGAAACTCGCCTTGAAAACGTGTTAAGCAAACAATTTAAAAATGTTTGTTGTTAGAGTCGAATGATTACAATGCGAACCTAACGAAAGGAAGATAATTGGATTAACGGTATAAATCGATAAAATGACCGAACCGTTACGGATTCGCGGACCCCTTACAAAGTTCACAGTTTACATAATGATAACTTTCACAACTTAATAACGAGCAACAATAATTGAAATTTTATTTTTTTCAGGATTTGGATTTTCCCCGTCAAAGTGTAACAACGTAAACGTGATGATCGTTAGATACATTTAACTTTGTGCAAGCAAGTTTGTGTTTTTCAATTGAACTATAATCGCAATTAGTGCACCGTCTGGATTTTGTTCCAGTTATCATTAATGTAATTAAGTTGAGAAGAGATATGGATGTTAAGTTGTGATTTTGGTTCAACGTTAAAGTTCAAGACAAATTCAAAATGGAGACCGAGGAACTCATTAAACTTGTTGATGGTATCTACAAGGTAAGGAAATAGTCTTTATACCACTAAACTATAGCGTCCGTTGTGCTCAAAAGCGTATAATTGTACAATTCACGGTTTTAACATCATTTTTAACTATATTTCGTAATCCATGATCCGTTCATATAATGACTAGATCTTACGTTACGGTTTAGTATAATTAAAGATCTAGTTTTACACTAATTACGATTGTAACCCTAATCATAGAAAGATCTGATTACATTAACCCGAATTTGCTCTTCCATTATAAAGGCGTCGTTGTCGTCAGTTGTCAGAACGAAATCTGAGCAACGCTCGTATTATCGTTTTTGTGTTAAAACTACCTCGATTATTTTGTAGCGATAGAGTAAAGTCAAAAACTTACAACATTTAGCGGTTTAATTAAAGCACATTTAATTGCACTGTCTAGACAATGATAATAAAAGAAAGAATAAAATGTGGACTAATGTGCTTAATTACGATTAATTCTTCACACGAAGTACCTACATTAAATGAAGTAAGTTTCTGTACGACCTTCAGTTTAACAACGTTACCGAAAACTATTCACCTTAACACTTTACTTTTGTAATTAATTTCATTTTCATTCGCATGAACAAAGTCATGTGAGATCCTCGTGTAATCAAAACGTACACAAGGGGGAGAGTTTTGTCTATATAGTTAGTTGGATTACCAACGCATTAAAATGAAAACTTTTGGATTCGGATTTGTGTCAGTACTTTTACTATCGATAGTGTGTAGATCTGTTTGTTAACGAAAGTGGGAACGTTTTTCTAGGGAAACTCGTGGATAAATAATTGATCCACAACATTCAGGAAGGCCCACATAATCGATACTGCAACAGAAATTGTCAAAAAAGTTCACAAAGTCATTTTGAATGACCGGCGATTGCAGTTGGTGGAAAGAGGGTTGATTATATCATAACTGAAATTTTGGGGATGGGTGAGTTGTTTACGCATTACAGCAAAATTTACTAGGGGTGTTTGGCGTTTTTAAGCGTAATCCATGTTTATGTTTATGACTCCAAACGGAAAAGCCGCACCGAAGAAAGTCAAAACGGCTCAATGAATACGGAACATGCGTTTCTTAAGAAGGGAAAGAAGGGAAAGTAATCGATCATATTATGCTATAGGTACTGATTCGAGAATGAGGGGTAGTTGTTGACATCGGCAAACCCGTGGCGTTATCTATAGGTATCGGTAAAACTTATACATTTTATAATTTGATTTTTTTATTTATTTAAATTCCGCCCAATGACATCAACTGCTATGGTTATTAGCCCTACACGCTTACAAACATCCATGTCCGGAGGTATTTTTACACCAGCCGACCGGGATTCGAACCCGAGATCGCCAGGTGTAGTGTAGTGGTATGCAAACGAGTATATCCACTACACCATGAACGGCCACTTTTTTCTTGCATAGGATGTGTTATTTTTTAATATAACACCAACAATATGTTAAATAAATTCCAGTCTAATTACTCTACATTTAAAAAGTAATTATTCTTGATCAAATTGAGTGACTCGGTTGATGAGGATGTAAATTACAATGTAATTATTTTTGTTGTTATTTCAAAATTAATGAATTAAAATATTCATTTATTTTTAAATTATTGGTGAAGATGGTTGTAAAAATGGTATCTGGTTGTTCTCCTGCAAAACCCTTTAAAATCAGTGCGTTATCTTTGAATGAAAAAATAGCTGTTTGAATTACTAGGCAGGAAAGTGACGGGCAGCAAACGCTCAAGAGAGGAAAAGACGCTTTACTCCAGTGTAATACTTATGATTGTCTTCAACACCCCTATAAACCATCTAAGAATTAAAAAAAAAGTGATAATAAAACCAGAACCTAGCATGTAAGTGGTTTTTATGATTGTCACCAAGGTTGCAAAATAATTCGATTCGTTTTGAGAATTGGCAATTTTTTGAAGTTTGGCAATTTCGTCTCCCATATTCTTCCACCACACCAGTTAGTGTAAATAATGTAACAAACTGCACATTTAATTTTTTCAATGGGAAATGTTAATATTATTGATTTAATTGGTTCAAATTGTTATTATATTTATGTTAACGTAACTGTAAAAGTTTAATAAATAATTTCGAAGTTACAACGAATTAATGTATTTCATGAGCGGAGGAGCACAACATTTTGCCTCCCTAGGGAGGAAAAGCAGTACTTTCGTCACGAAAATGAGAGAGGAAAATTTTCTAGAGGTATTGAAAAAATAAAATTCTCAATGCGTGTTCAATGCTTTACATCAACAAAAACCAACGTGGAGTGGAAATGTGTTCAAACAAGACAGTGTATAAACTGTTAAAAAAAAAACAAAAGGAGCGTGTTTTAAAACAAACAGGTTGCTCCACTGAAAGAAAAAGACACCAAGAGTCTCTTTATTGAAAGAACATAAATGAACTAGTCTTCTAATTTGACTTTTCCTTGTTCAGTTAGTATCCACCATCGGACAAGCGTCAAGGATTAATGATTACTCATATGAAAACCATTAATGGTTTGTAAGAAATGGTTTGTTCATGTTTGAATCTAAAGGTACAGGCAATTATCACGAAGACATGAACGTCGAGGTATTTGGGGAATATTTTGTACAGATGAATCGTATATCCCTCAATGATCTGTAATTGTAATGCCTACCAATTCAGGCCAGTTGAACGGTTACCAACAACAGTATGGAAAAAAAGCAGATATTGCCTATTGCCAAATAGAAATAGGTCCTGGCGGACAGATCATGTCTACCTTTACTATAGATTGTCAACGCCTCTAAGTACATGAGCGCTTAAGGCGGCTAAGGAGAGCTGCACCATTTTTATTGCTAAAATGACCATAAAATGGCCATTTTGGCCGTAATCATCTAATAAAACTATGCGTAGGACAAATTCTATGTAGTATAGTGATCAATCAACGTAAACCTTCTGGTTTCAAATTAAATATTTAAGTTGCAATATTGGTAGAAAGTTCCTGAGGAGAGCTACTACTTTTACGGAACTTTCTACCAATATTGCAATTTAAATATTTAATTTGAAACCAGAAGGTTTACGTTGATTGATCACTATTATACTACATAGAATTTGTCCTACGCATAGTTTTTTTTTATTAGATGATTACGGCCAAAATGGCCATTTTATAGTAGCAATAAAAATGGCGCAGCTCTCCTTAGCCGCCTTAAAAGAAAGCATCCATGAGAAGGGACTCCCATTAGCTAAAATGAAAATTCTCTTTCACCATTACAATGCATCCTGCTACAAGTTACGTATTATCATGGCCATATCAATTGATTGCCAAAATCTGAAAAGAAACCATTATTGAACCAACTGCATTCAACTTGAAGGGCAATAAAATTCAACAAAATACACTCTATAGTCGCCAACTTGTAGAGCTTAAAAGGTGTTTTTGTTTTCTCATCACTGTTCCGTCAAATACCTCTGGAATGAGTCAAAACTTTTGAAACTTAAAGCAAGCACACTTCGAAGCCGAAAATTACATAGATTATCTTGTATTACACTGTATTGGTTTCATCAACTTAATCGAAATAAGGAAGGCAAAGAAATTTATTACATTATGGGACCATGTCTTCGTTTTTTTCAATTATCCACTATTGCGTACGTAATCTTAAGAGGTGCTAGAAATGTTCATTACCCACGTACAAAATCTGCTAGAAACGTGATTGGTCGAAATTGCTCTAATGAAACTACCATTTTGATAAGTTAATGTGCAAGTCATTTCTAGCCTTCCCAAAATATTTGAAGGTGGGATTTGTTCGACTGTGATATATTCAAAAATAAAGCACCATAGAATACAGTACACTCTCTTCTAATTTATTGTGCACGAAGCGAAGATTCGTTAGCTGGATCGTACAGCAATTGAACTAATAGAAAATGTTTAAGCTGGTATTTAAATTTTAGCTAGAGACCTAAATCCAACTCCGATCAAACACTGCGAATTCATTCATTTTCTTGCAGTGAACAATTTTTAGATATTTTGCCACACAAAACCGAGATTGTTCCTTAAGTTGAAGATTAGTACGCAGAAGAATATTTTTGCTCTTTATCATGAGATTGTGACACTTTGACTTTTAACACTACTATAACGGAAACTGCTGGAAAATTGTTGTCAGCTGCTATTTGAGGAAAGCTTTATAAAAAGAACTCTAAGATTTTTTTAAAATTTATTTTATGGGCCGGGACCGGGAATGAAGATTTTGAATCGAGTCTTAAAACACTTGACGTCTTCCAATATCTTATTACGTTTCGAAGAATAGCTGTCAACATTACTGAGATCTATAAAAATTCCTTTGACGTGTATAATATTCTCGTATTTACTGGCAACTTTTCATAGTTTTTTAGCTCAGAAAAACGTGTAGGTACTCCGAAAATTATGATTTCGTGAGAAACTATACGTCAAATTGGATTACAGATTCAACCATTGCAAAATAAGGAAAATTGCGTATGGTTCCGTTAAGGATAATACATTATTTGTGGCAACGAAATAAGCCACTTAACAAAGATTTGAGAAACTGTCGACCGGTTCCTTTTCTTAATTTGGATGGAAAAATACAGATAAGATCACGTGTATATAACAAGAGTTGGGCATCTACAGTTAGTTTAACAATATAACTGTTTTTGTTACCATCATTATACGCTAAAAAGGTAGGAAGCGAAAGCTTAATGTTAGTTAAATCTCAAAATGGCGCTGATATGGATCAAGATGGACTCTTATCTACTATTAGTTGTAATAGTAATAACGAAACTAAACAGTTCTATAATAATGTTTAACGGACCAGAATCGTTCAATTCTATTACAAGCAGATTTTGGTCGTTGTAATAGCACTTTGCAGAAAATAATAATGTTGGGCACGATACGAAGGAACTGTGTCCGATATCTCTGCATCATTATAATGAACGTTTTATTGAAAATTGTCGCTGTTAGTGTGAGTGTAGTTGAACACCCGAACTGTACAATTCCATTGCAAATTTTACATTTGGATTTGCACTTCAATTCATATAAAGCTTTGTTGGCATAAGAATTAAAATCTGCTGACCATTAAATCCGCATAGGGAGTACGTTATCGAGACAGAGAAGGATTGTTGTAGATACAGAGTAAACTTCAGAAAAATATTTAGGTGTAGGAACGCTGGCAAAAGAAGAAAAAATAAAGCTGTAAAGTCAAAAACGGGCTAAAATGTGATGTAAAACAGCAAATAAAATCAAAATTTTAAGGGAAGACCAAGTAAAACATGGGAAACTGTGTGGTTGCACAGATGAAAGGAAGGTTTATGGTAAGCATTAACCGGACAGAATTACTGTTTTACAGGACTCCTTTATTACTGCATTAAGAAAACTTACTACAAGCAACTAATTTACTTTTATTAGTGTATTTTTTTGTATTGTGGGAACGAAATTTCATTGAGAAAAGTACTTTTTTCTACAAACGTCAAAAAATGACAAGGTTTGCGCATCGATAACAATACGCGAAGTGACCCTTTTTTTCACTTACCTACGTTACCATGACAGCGTGCCCGAAATCACGACACCATGCGCGAAGTACGCACTGCACGCAAACTAGATGAGAGTTTTGTATTTTAACGTTAAAATAATTGTCAACTTCTTCACGTTTGTAATAGTATATTACCTAACAAGTATGGAAAGTGATAAATAACGCACAAGCGGGAAAGTTGCGCACGAGGCGTCAGCCGAGTGCCGGCAATCCCGCGAGTGAGTTAGACACTTTCCTACGAGTTTTGTACACTATTTTTCCCACGACCATAACAAAAATAAATAAACTACTTGCTAACAAAATTAGTGACAGCGCGAATAAATTCAAACTGTCATTTTAGTTGTTTGATCCAGCCGCCTATTCGAGTGTGAACTGTGCGTTATATTTCTAACACACAGCGCGAAACCAAATCGCACAGGTTTTTTACCTCGGACGATATCGTCAATTTTCGTTCATACGTAATTGTGCGTTAGGAGTTGGTTTCGTATATGGTCGTGGGAAAAAAAAATTTGTTTGCAACTCGTGCGCGAAATACTTTTGGTGATCTCGACTATTTTTTTAACTCGGCTGCACCTCGTTAAAAAAATCAGTTCTCGATCACCAAAATGGCATTTCGCGCACTAAATACAAAAATAACTATTCATTTGACCGAGTTTGTCTTTATTAATTTTTTCTTATGTATGTAAACTAACACTGATGAAGATGGATGATCAACAAAGGATGGGAATGAGACCGGTAAACTGTTCGCCAAGAAAAACGAAATGTTTTGTTTGGCATGGAGAAGTGCGTTGTTTGTCAAGATGTAGACAGTAAAAAGACTGTTACGACAGTTAATGGAAGAAAAAGAGTACAAGAAGCATAAGCATAAGAGATGACATAGTTGCAAATAGACTAAAAAGTGCGCCTTCTGATGTCGTGTTTGTGTATCATGTTTTTATTTATTTATTTATTTATTTAAAATTTTTTGGCATACGTCTCAAAGGAGACTTTGGCAGCGTCATATAGTTACACAAATCTTACATGTATTTTTAAAATAAACACTAGAATAAAAATATAGATACATTTAACATTTATCGTAAACACTATTACAACACTATTACCTTAGAGCTCATTACGTAATATGTGGTTTAATATACTCTTCCAAGTAGTAGTAAGCTTTCTTATTTAGATATTGTTTTAAATTTTTTTTTAAAGTATACCTGCTACTTGATTTTTGCATGTCTGTAGGCAATGCATTGTAGATTTTTATACAGTTGTAGAACACGTTTTTTTGAAAAAATGTAGTTCTATGTTTAGGAATACACAGCGAATACGTGCTCCTAGTTTCCATATTAGAGTATATATCATTGTTTTTTAAAAAGGATTCTAAATTATTTTTTGTAAAAATGGGACAAACCAGTGCTATAAAATGTATACTTTAAAGAATCTTTCGAAAAAATAGCAGCAGCAAATGCTAATAGTGAAGTCTTGGAAAGTGAAGATAAACATGCCAGTGAAGAAATCTCCAGGAAAACAAGACCATCATGTATACCACGAGAGCCTCCTTCATCAATGGTGCATATTCGATGTATTGTCTGTCTGCATTCAAAGTAATAATGGTGTCAGGGACAAATTTCGTGTAAGTGAAACTGAACGAGCAAACATTTTTTAATCTGCAACAATCTATTTTCAAGATGAGATGTATATTCGTGTGGCAGATCTCAATCAGATACTCAAGTGTTTGGTGCTGATTTAATGTACGTCAAAGTTTGTTTGGAAGCATAATTAAGAAAATATGAATATACTATGACAAGGTGTTAAGAACAGGAAACTATTTCACCAAAAGATGTGGCATTTGAAAGTAATGGAAATTATAGGTCCCAAGCTTAAAGAAGGATATGACTTTGATGCCCACAGACAACACATCGAATATGTGTTGGGATGAAGGAGGCTCTCATGGTACAACAAATAATCTTGCTTTCTTGGAGATTTTTTCACTGGCATGTTTATCAACACTTACCAACACTTGACTATTAGCATTTGCTGCTGCTATTTCTTCCAGAAATTTTTTTAAAGTATACTTTTTATAGCACTGGTTTGCCACACCAAACACAAACACAACACCTCTTATAGCGGCCGCTTCTTGTACTCTGTTTCTTCAATTAACTGTGGTAACAGTTTTGTTGCTGTCTACAGCTTGAAAAATAACGCATTTCTTCATGTCAAACAAAACATGTGGTTTTTCTTGGCGAACAGTTGCCAGTCTCATTCAAATCCTTTGTTGATCATCCACTTTCATCAGTGTTAGTTTACCTATAAAAAAAATTAATAGACAAACTCAGTCAAATAATAATAAGTACTTTTCCCAATGAAATTTTTGAAAATTTCGTTCCCACAATAAAAATAATCCAAAGAAATATACTAATGAAAGTAGATTAGTTGCTTGAAGTAAGTTGTTTTCTGAATGTAGTAACAGAGAAATCCTGTAAAACTTTTAGTACTGATTTTACTTAAGAAATAGCTATCAGGCAACTTCACAAACCATCTTAATGAATCCTTTGTCCTTAAAAACATATATTTAGACACCAAAATGATGAGTGTGACTGCTAGGGGAGCAGAAATGTAACCACCAGAAATTTGGTGTTGGCCATTTTGAAAAATGGCGTCCGGTTAACTTCGCAAACCATCTTAATCAATTGCTTTCCTTAAAAACATATATTTAGACACCTAAATGACGAATATGACTGTCACAGGGGCAGAAATATATGCACAATCAAATTCGTGTCGGCCATTTTAGAAAATGGTGTCTAAAAACCTTGTCCAGAATATGGTGATGTTTACCCAACCTTTTTTGACTCTCCTATATGTCCTTTACTCAATTCTGTTGGTTAGATAAACCGATACTAACATTTTTACAGGACTCGAGTACGGGGACTGTATTAGTTGTACTAACCTTGTTTTCTTCAGCTATGGAGCAACGATGTATTCCGTTACCATTTACTTTCTCATGTTTTCTTCTATACTTCTGGATCTCTTCCTTAAGTAAAGTAGTAGGCAATTTCGGTTCGTTCAACAAGTTACATGTGTGCGCTTTAAAATTCAGCGATGATCGCGACCTGGCTACTTTGATAAAGGTCTGGAGTTCATGCAATGATTTTCTTGCCTCCATAATGTCCAGGAAGGTGCAAGAATTGTTTTTTGGGTATAATCTCAACCTCGGACGCGAATTTTAACATTTTTACACTGCCAGATAGCGTTTGTGTGCCAAACAATTAAAGCATCAATCATTACTTTTCCTTGCAATGATTTTCGTCTTCAACGCCATAATTCTCTAAGTAGGGGACAATATTATATTTTATTTGTAAAAATTAGGTAGGTACTGCATATACGAACGTTACATTTTCTAATGAAATTAAATTTATAAACTTTGCCGAAAGGATTTTAACGGAAGAGATATTTACATTACGTTTTAAATTATGTTTGTTTATGCTCTGCTCGGTGCACTGCACTGTATTATTTCAACAAACGTTACCTACCATCTCTGAGATAATTTACAGCTTTATTAAGTTGGAAAATGTCGCAAGGAATACATTGTACGAGACCACGAAAACCTAACTTACAATATCGAGTGCACTCGTGATACGGTAAAAATGGAAAAATAAAACGGAAAGACTTGTCAGGGCGTACCTACCTGAGAAATATTACAGTAATTAAACGCTTTATTTTTCTTTAGTAATTTTAATTTACATTTAGTTGAACAACAAGAAGTCCTTTAAGTCTGCCACCGTAATTTGTAACTGCTTAAAGTTTGTTAAGTGTAGTTAAACGTAAACATTACGAAAATCCACCCGAAAAGAATAAATACAAAACTTTGTATCATTCTCTAAATTAAAAACTTTTCTAATGTACTTGTTTACGGTAATAAATTAGTGTTACCTAATTTGCTTGAGAGGTTGTAATTTAAAAGAGTTTTATTACTGGCTGATAATCTACTTTTTCTATTCAGTTTTTACGAGCGTACCTAATTTTACCCAGATATTTGGGTCACAATTTTAAGACTAAACGAATTCGAAAATCTCGATTTTCCCGTTTCGTTCAATGCAACATTCATGTCAGGTGGGTAATCTAGACACGTGTATGCGTATTTTTTCGATTGACGGGGTTGATAAATGGGAAATGTTCTCGTTTGTTCATTCGTAATTAAAATTATTCTATTGCTAAATTGCTTGGAAAGAGATTTTCGTTTTATGTCTTCTGTAATGATTTTCCCTCTCTACTCAGATTTATATATCGAACTATATTTCTGCTTTGGCATGAAGATGAGACCATAATTTTAAGATACTGTTCGGGCATACATACCGTCGTTAATTTTATTGTTCAATCTCAACCATAAATATTATTTATTAATAGATAAAGTTTTTTTCTCTCGAACAAATAACAATAAAATATAATTTAATGTTGCTGAAATTATAGAGTACAATACCATAAACTAGCACAACAAATGGCTTTCCCATGTGAGGTATTCATTTTCAGTGCAACAACACAACCTTTTAGGGTCAACTTGAATGAGATGTTAGAGAAAGTGATAGTATATAAGTACTTTAAGGAGATGTTCCGATGAAAATGACACCAACTTTCTATTTATTTATCACACATTCACTTTTAACTTCAACATTTTTGCATCAATTTACGTATTGTTGGAAAGTTGCTGGTTTTTATTTTATTTAGAAGTCGATAATTTCGAAAAACTAATGTTTCATTTACATAACGTGGTGGCATTTTTCCCCCTCACGTATAATTATAAATAAACCTTCCATGAGAATCGAAGCGTGAAGCTCTTCCTGCTTAAAAAGATCCAGACACCCGATACCGTAGGCTATAGGTAGTGTAAATTAGGTTTTTTATAACAAATTTGATACCCATTATTTAAGCCTAATCGACACCTTATGATTTGTTTTTAATTAGCAATGTATTACGTAAGTATATAAGAAATGTACCTAAGTGATAACCTTGTGTTTTTTTTATACTGGAAGGAAATAAATCATACACAACCTTATTTGCCATTAAAATAACAAATTAAACCACATCTGTATACAAGGTAAATTGACAATGGCGAAGTGGGTGTGTTTCACATACATTAAAATACTCGAGATATTACGTATATGAATAATTGAAACTTTTAATAAAAAGAAATGTTTAAAACGCTATTATTATTCATTTGAATGAAGTAACATCTTCCCAAGAATCTTCTAAGTTAAATATGAATATTTTAGCATTTTTATGATTCTCTAAAATTCTTTGCCGACTTCAATATTACGATAATAAAAAAACTCTTGTAGGTATAGATACTATTTCAATGGCAATCTCAAAGCGAGCAGGTGACTCATTATGTAGTTGTTGCCTTGAACATTTCAACAATTTTCACTTTTGCATTACATTCCACTTGTGTTCGTCGCTGGCAGTTTTTGAACCGTAACCGATTCTAATAAGAATGAAAGTTCCAGCGAAATAATTAAGGCCAAAAGGAAATTTAATTAGAAATTACTAAATCAGTCCAATAGGAACCCCAAGGGCGACTGTATGTGAAGATAGTTGTGGATATAATATAAATTGGTGAAAAAACCGATCAAAAGAATTTTCATGAAAGTATGACTTTTCAGGGAAAAGTTCAACGTTCTACATAACCCAGTAACCTTGCCTTGGTTATAGGGTTGCATCAAGTGGGGGTAGTTAGTTTGGTTTTTTTCTTGTATTGTGGCTGTGATACATGGTCCAAGTTTTCGACCTCGGCAGCCTTCCGGAACACTTCTGCATATCTCAAAAACTGTTAAATTTTTGCACATATTTCGGTTTCTATTTTTTCCATGAAGGAGTACGTTTTCGACAAAAACTATTCTATACATTTTTAAACTAGATTAAATTTTCTAAAATTTGAGGCCAAAATGGGTTCGGTAGCCCTAATAGTTTCCGAGACAAAAATTTTCAAAGTTTGGCAAAATCTGTAAACTTGAACTTTTTACGCTTTTTTCATGTTTTATCGTAATACATATTGTCTTCATATCTTCATGACATGAGTCAGTGAAATATACCTGAAAGAAATCAACGTTGAAGACGCGGTATGGTCAGAACATACCTGTAGTGTTCGATGGTTACCCAACAGAGCCTCACAAAAAGAGCACGAAGAGCTCTAAACGTAATCGCCGAGCTCAGCCACATTCTTCTCTTGAAGTGATTTTTGAGGAAACAAACACCACCAATGTTTTTCAAGAAAATTTGTTATCTAACGATAACAACAAATTAAGGTTCATCCAACTGCTGAAGGTAAAATTTGAAGCCAAAAATATTGAGGTTTTGCAGGCTGAAGAAAATGCTGACACGCTAATTGTCACTCCAGGAATCAGAAAGGCATCTGATTTTCAGGTCGTGCTTATTGCAGGAGAGGATATAGACTTGATGGTGATCCTCACTGGTCTCAGATGTCTCACAAAAGTTCCATATATCTTCAGAAGTGTGGAAGAGGCAAAACGGCAAATGTCTTCTACTCAACCACCTCAACAGCTACATGCAGTCAGCTCATCACTTTCTCTCATACCTTCAGTGGCTGTGATTCCACCTCGTGCTTTTTCGGTCACGGAAAACTTAGGCTGCTTCAAATACTGCAGAAGGGTATGGACCTACAAGAGAAAGCTGCGACAGCTGCTTAAGTAGCTGAAACCGGGGAGAAAATTCCGATTCAACTGTATCGTGGAGAAAGGTCCAGTCAAACCCTCAACGATCTACGCTACAAGCTCTTCACAAAGGCTGCAGTTAAGAGCAGTTTCAACCTGGTCAGACTGTCCCCCACGCAAGATGCTGCAAAGCTATATTCTTTTCGGACATACTACCAGGTGCAGCAGGACTACGAAAAAAAACCGGATTGAATGGGGATGGGTTGCTACAGTCAGAGGCCTTTCTCCAAAGACGATGTCGAGGGAAGCGGCCGCTTCAAACCTGCTGAACATGATTTTTGCAGTTGCAATAAGCGACTGCAGAAATGCTTGCAGCTGCAGGAAAGCAAGTTTGAAATGTTCCCTGGTCTGCGATATTTATAATGGCCTGCGAAATCGTCCCGGAAATGAAGATAGACGTGGACGACAACACCCTTGACTTGGCCGACCTCGACGACGAGATGGATAAGTTGCTCGACGATACAGTCAGCCGGAGATATTGAAGTCGAGGAACAACATGAGGTATAGTTACACTCGTATTGTTGTCGAAAATTACCATTATTAATATTATTTAATATACCTATATTTTTTCGCTTCATTTCAGACAACTGAGGACGTGAAAGAAGGCGATTTGAAGGATTTTCTTGGCCCTAGTTCCTCAGAGGAGAAAAGAGAATTAACTTCAACATTTATTTTACAATATTTATACAATTATGCGTTAAATATATTTTTTATGTCAATTTTAGTCATTTGGTTGTGAACAGTGACCTCCCTCCACCCATACCAGCGTCTCCCACCTCCTTCAAAATGGTTAATTAAATAAAGGTTTATTTCACTGACTCATGTTAGTCAGGTTATTGAAGTTATGAAGACAATTATTACGATAAATCATAAAAAAAGCACAAAAAGTTCAAGTTTGGAGATTTTGCCAAACTTTCAAAATCTGTATCTCGGAAACTATTAGGGCTACCCATCCCATTTTGGTCTCAAATTTTAACAAATTTAATTCAATCTAGTTTAAAAAGGTATAAAATAGTTTTTGTCGAAAACGTACTCCTTCATGGTCAAAATAGGAAGAAACCGAAATAAGTGCAAAAATTTGGCAGTTTTTGAGATATTCAAAACTGTTCCGGAGAGCTGTCGAGGTGGAAAACTTGGATTTTGCATCACAGACACGTCCCATGCAAGAAATTAAACGAAACTAACTAGTAACTACCTCTCTCGCATGACGACTGTCTAATATCAAGCCCCCCCCCCCCCTCTAGCCTTGTGGTGGCGTGGGTGTCTTGAGTTGTTAAGTTGTTTACAGTTGATACTGTAAGTGGAAGAAGTCGAGCTAACTTATCGAATTTTTCATTGCATATTGTTCCAGCATGCCCTAAAGGGTTAAACCCATACGAGCTCGTGGGTATTACTCTATATTACTTGCTCCAGTACTCCAGTGGCTCTTCTGTCACTGGAAATTGTGATAGTTTTATTCCTTATGCTGTGGATATGAATTGTTTTTGCACTACGCGTTATTCCTCACTATTTCTGCCTGAAAAAGAGTCGGAATTTTGCGCAGTTTTTTGCGGTAAATACCATTGCATTTAAACAAATAATATAGAAAATAATGGTACTTTTCGACATACAACTGATATCTTCTTGGCAACTTATTGGTAACGCTTTTAACCAGTTTTGCTGAAATATTCGCATTTGGAAACTGTATGCCACTTTAACTACTTTAATTGGTCCAAACAAATAGAAATCGCAAGGAGATGCCCAATGCTAATCTACAAGGGTTTGTGAGTCAAATGAACAGAATTTGGACGCGTGTTGTCGTAGAGGAAGATCAAGCTGCCGAGGGATAGCGTTCGCCTACTTGATCTAAACGCTAGTTAAACACCCTCTAATAGAAGTTGACAATGGTAAGGAGATTAATAGCGCGGTTTTCCCTTAAAAAACTACCCAAGATGAGAATTTGAACGTTCTAAAATGCGGTAGCCATGGTTTTGCCTATTTATGCCTTTCCAGGCATAGGCCAAGTTGTGTGTCGCCATTTCATGCTCGACCTCTTGGATTCAGGAGCAACATCGAACGTAATTATAGTATCCTGCAAAAATGCTTCCCCTTCACGTTCATAACGGGGAAGAAGTACAGTTGATTAATACCTTAGACCTAGAGCGTCTGTATGGATTTCGGCACCCATATTGCACAAACATTACGGTGCTTTAACTCTTTCTTTATGAACAATGTATTCGATATTTCTCATATTTTTCAAGAGAGCTTTCGTATAGAAATTCGTCGTTCATCAATTCGCTGAATATTTTTCAGATCATTGAGCAAGCCTGATGTGCATTAAATTGTCCACACCTTGCCTCACTTCACGAAATTGTTAGACTTTGAAAGAGTATTTTTTCCAAACTATACAGTCTCTTCAACTCGGATTCGCGTGTTCTTTTGCTAGAAATTTAATTATAGTGCGTTATGTTGGATATGAACTATATTTTCGGGCATGACAAAACTTATTGAACAAACTCATTAACTATTGGTTATAAAAAATAAAAGGGTAGTCATTTTGTCGCAAGAAATCGCGAATAGAAAAAAAAATGTCAGTTTCAATTCTACGAAAAGCGTGAGTGATTGGTAACGCGTCAAGCCATAAGTTACGGTAGATAAAAATAAATTGAAAGACTGACTAAAATTAGCATAAATCTCTAGCAATTTCTTTACATATATAAGTAAAAGTCACCGATGCAAACTCATATTTATTACGTAACCAAAGCTCGCCTTCTAATATTACTGAAACGTCAAACGGTTATTCGTTTCAGTTCACAAGTCAACTAAAATTCAGTAGAAAAGTGTAAACGAGATCAGATCGGTTTTTATGTGATCGCACATGTTGGTATTCGGCATCCTTTCACAAACTTTACTATTTGTATTCAAGTGAAGCTTTGAGTTCGTTGAATTGGAAATTATTCGATTCGGTTTTTTTTTTCGTGCAATGCATTTCACTTGTATGAGTAAGTAACTGAATTCTTTACATCTTCCTAAATACTACAACCATCTAGACACAATGTAAAGTTTAATTCAATATGATTTACGACCTTCCCACGACTATTTCAAGTTTCCTCGTTAACCATAGAAAGGTCGGGTATGTTGTTAAAGTGCACCCCTAGGATATCAGAAGCAGAAGGTAAATTGCTAAATGACATGAAAAGTTAATTGTGTCATTTCATCTACTTTCTCAAACCCGAATTCGATTCTATCAAGGTTTTTTTTTATATACTAGCCACTGAAAATAAATTAGCCTTATTAACTTAAAACAAAATATTTTTTGTTTTCGTTTTTTCGAACGAGAAATTTATTTCAGATGTCGTCTACATTTTGCTTACATAAATTTGAAAATATAATATTGCCAAAAGAAACAACAGAACTTAATTAAGATTTAAATTTGAAAGGTAACATTTTTACTGTATTTCTTTTAATATTAGCAGAAAACTTACTCCTGCTAACTTGACAATGTTTCCAAAAAAGTACATTATTTACGAAGAGCATTATTTAAAATTTTTACAAACGCTTGCAAAACAGGAAGCTTAAAGGGTGATCAGCTCATCTTATTGACTTCACCACAAACCATGACAATTTTTTTCAATAATGCGGCGTTTTCCCAAAGTTTCACAGAATACATTTCTTGTCTGGCCAATATGCTTTCTGCTGCTATAGGCTGTGTTACATGACTTGTGTACGTAGTCGTGGTATTTAATAATGAGGAAAATCCCTTAATTGTATCGCAATGCCACAATTTTATCATCCCTAATTTGTTCCGTGGAGGTTTTGACCGTTTCCCTGTATCTTTTTATATATGGTATACGCCTTTTAGCAATTTATGTTACTTTAAGATCCCTGCACTTGATATGTTCCTTCTTTTGACAAATAATGATAAATGTGGTGCTAAGGTCATGATTTTCTTAAAGCCTTTGGGCAACATTTTCATAATTGAGTTTGATACCACAGTCTCCACGCACGTAAATACACGTAAATGCACTTTTCATAGCAAATTTGCTAGTAAAGTCACACTTGGTGAATGAATGTTAGAAAGTACTTGAACTTGAACCGTTCTTCCAAGGAAAAATCGTTCAAACTATTCGCATTATATCGTGTGAAAATGATAAATATAACACTCAAACGTATCTCTATCTGATGGTGCCGGTGCCATACTCTTAATATTAGAATTCTTAACGAATATAACAAAGAAAAGTACTACTTATTTCATCATCTTATTCAAGAGAATAACATAAATGAAGTTCTTTTATGACAGCTGCGTGATTGTTTTCCATTCAAATCGCCCATTTAAACTGTCAGTCCACATCTTGAATAAAATATATTCGAAACGGCCGTTTTGTTATGTATTTCTTCCAAGCAAAGATGCAATACTGGTTAAAATTATCATGAGTCGTATTACTTGGAACCTTCACTTTTCTTTGCATATATAAGACAATGTGAACAATCACATTCAGTAGGTACCTTACTTGCAGCACCAGCCAATACGAGCATGAGACAAATTCAGAAATTGTTTGTGTTTGTTAACACCAATTCTGCTTTGCTGGTTACTAAAGGGTTGTTACCTTCAGTTATCAAAAAAATGAAGTTTGTGCTTGCAGAAATCTCATTTTGAATTTTTCATCTTCTCATGAACCCTACTTTTAAATGTTGGCCTGAAAAAGTACCGGATGTGACAAAAGTGATTTACAAGATTAGGGTTGCGAACTTGTCCACATGCGGCTAATACAACGTAATAGTAGGTGAGCCCAAGCGGGGATTTTGCGCGTTACTCGAGCGCGTCAGAAAATCATATGGGGAGAAACCTTGCACCCTGTAATGTACACCTACCATATATGAACCCTTAATATAGGGGCCTGCGTTGAGGGCAGTCGATCAGATTAGTAAAATAAAATCGATCCTCAGAAAAACTCGAGCGCGTCAGATTAAGGTACATGCAGAACAGTGTATATTTGAATAATCTGACGATTTGAACCTAACATAAGAAAATGGGCGAGTCACAAAGTTGTAAAAAAATCGTCACCTCGACATATTCAAGCGCGATTGAATTTATTTTTATTTTGAAGGAAATCCTTTAAGGATTACGGAAAAAATATAATCTGACGATTTTCATGGGGCAATGTAGCTAAACCCATCAATAAAGCGTAGAGCGTACAGCTGCTGAGAACTGTGTATTTCCCACTCGGCGCTTCTCTTTTCTTCTCATTCTTTCTTTAACTCTCACTCTCTCACACCGTCCCCACACTACCGTCTGCCGCCATGATGCCATTTCAGCTGATCACAATAACGTGTTCGTTACAAACCACAAAATTATAACTTTATTACTATTAAGGTAAAAATTCCAAATGATAGGTGGCACTGAGGAGCCCATATTGGCTCTGCATAGTATCTGCTTTACCGATACACCCGTTGCTAATGGTTGCCATTATTGTCAAGCATTGAACTATACGCTATAAGCAACTGGAAGGGAAACGGACGATTTCAATGAATTGTAGGCGTTGAAGCTGACAAAGACAGATGCGGAATAGGTACTTCTGTCGCTTTCTAGCTTGTTGCGGTAGTAGAGCAGACGAGAGAGGTAACTGACACAACATATTTTTTTTATCTGTCACCTGAATTGATGAATTGATGAAATGGAAACAAACTTCGAAGACGAATCCAGTGACGATGAAGATTAAACATACATATTGTTAAAATTTTTTTTTTAATGTAATATCAATAAATGATAAAATTTTCCATATACATTGTTTTTATTACATCCAGTAATTAAAAACAAAAAAAAAACGGAAAAAAGTTTTTTTTTCAAATTGTCAGATTAACAGTAGGTATTCCTTCATATAATTGTCAGATTATCATTTAGGACGACTAGGACATCAAGCTGAACCGTATGTATAAAAATCTGAGTATTTAAAGGTCACGTTTTTTTTACCTTTTCAAAAATCGGTCATGACTGTTGGTCTAGTCCAAATGGTCAGTCATTTGAATAGGACATTTTTTTGAATTCATTTGTAATTAGTTTTAAGCCGTCAGAGGTAGAAGAAGCAGTCACAAAAATAAATACCGATCTACAAAGACTGGTCGACTTCTCGAATAAACATAATTTAAAAATAAATACGTCTAAATGCTACATAATGCTATTTTGTAAAAAACACCTATACGATAACATTGCAAATATGTTGGTTGTTAATATAGACAAATGTAGGCTTCAACTTAAAGCACAACATAAAAACTTAGGTCTCGTGTTTGACAGAACCCTCAGATTTAAAAATCACATATCTGTTTTGTTGCAAAGAGCTTATGTTAACTTAAAAGTAATTTTTAATAGTCGCTACAGTATTAACAAAAAAACCAAAGTCATACTATGCAATAGCATGGTATTATCTCATTTTAATTACTGTGGCTCAGTATATGGACCTTGCTTGGATAGTGTAGATATAAGACGAGTACAAAACTTACAAAACGCGTGCCTTAGATTAATCTTTGGTATAAAAAAACGCGAAAGAATTAAACACAAGCTCACTGAATTACAGTGGTTGAATATGACCAATAGAAGACTACTACATAGTGCTGCGCTATATCATAAAATTATAACTAGCGGTACTCCATCATACTTAGCATCAAAAATCACCTTCAGTTATAGTGTACGCAACGTAAACACACGTAAAAAATACCTATTATTAGTTCCAAAACATCGCACCTCTTTATATCGAAGATCTTTCTCTTTTACAGTAGCAAATGTATATAACGGTTTATCAGATACTCTTAAAGCATTAAATAACAAGACTTTTAAAATAAAATTATTTCATTTGCTTATTTTAAAACAAACGCCACAATTATAATTTCTTTCCTAGTTTTTAGATTATATATTACACTGTATTTACATCCTTTCTACCTTATTATTGATTTTCTAATGAATGTTATTTTTTAGTTCTGTATTTTTTCGTTATTATATTTCACTTACATCAACCCGCTTTACACGCAAACTATGTAAAATAGAAGCAGGTTAAGTGGAAGAGCAGATTATATTATCCGATTAATATAAATCTGAACTTCGCCTGATTGGGCCTCTTTTTTCTTTTAATATTATTATTTTATGTATGGAATTGTAATTTGAGAGCTCAATAAAAGACATTATTATTATTATTATTATTATTATTTAACATTCGTTCTGAATATCTGACGCGCTCGAATAACCTTTTTTTTTGTGACCCTTTTTACGGCCACCCCCCACTAACAAATCGTCAGATTAATATCTCTCGGTTATCAGAAAGACATAGTGCGTATACACTATGATGTTCTGACGCGCTCGAGTATTTCCATGTGACTTTTTTTTACATTTTTGAAAATTTGTACGCCCCCCCCCCCTTCTCCACAAAAATGGCAAACGTAACATAAACTTTTTTCGTTAGGACCTAATCTTCACAATGCAATAGGTTTCCATGACGCTTTAATAACTACCGATTTAGCATCCCCGGCTCCCCTACCATAATTATTACAGCTCAAGCACCTGAATATAACCTTATAGTTTGTTATGCTTGTACGAACATGTTGTGTGGTTTCATAACATGTTAAGGAGATGTAGCATATCCCAGCATTGTTATTTGGAATTTTTTCCATCGGTGTAAACTTTAATTAGCAGCAAAAGCTCAAGTTAAGCTAATTCCAAATGTGACTATTATTCTCTCTTCAACTGTGATGCTACGCGGATAAAACTTATATGAGCTTTTCTGACAAGGTCTCTCGTTATTTAGTCTACCGTTTAAGCTAAACTGTGATATTATAGTAAGATAACAATTATATAGTACCCTTGGAATAATAAGAGTTTGTACAACTCACTGAGTGCTGCACGAAGAAGCGATTGTCTACAGGCAACGTTACGTTTTTATGATTATTACCTGTACATTGCATTGACAAGAAATACGTACTCGCTAATAAGTTTCTGTTTTATAGAACACTCAAAGTCCCATTTAGTGGTACACGCAGTTATTTTATTATATAGTGGGCGGTGTAAAAAGTTATTTAATTAAAAATTCAAAATCACATTATGTAAAAAAATTACAACTCGTCAAGTGCCTTGAGGAATTGGTTTTCTAAGGAATACAAACACGGAACTCTTTAGATTCTGTTGTAACCATGAACATTTAATGAACCTCTATTTAAAAGTAGAAATCGTGTATTGCGAACACTTCAATATTAATTTGTAATAATTAAACATCGTCGATAGGCCATAATTTGTAATTTTGCCTGCGTTTAGTTTATTGATTAAGAATTGAAGATCGCCGTTTTGCCACTACTGAATGTTTTTAAAGCCACTTAAATGTTTAGTTCAACACTTAGTAAGTAACAATAATTTTATAGCGGTGGCAATAAAGTTGCGATTTTGCTACGCGATGTCGTTCCAACAGCATTATTTTACAACTTGCGAAATCTCTTCAAACCGTTATGTAGTCATCTCACAAAATTGCTTCAAACTTATGAAATCCTGTATAGTAAGTGTATAAAATCAATTGGCGTCAGATTACATTTCTTTACTTACTTATAATCCGTATGGAAGATAATTTATCTTCCATAAATGGATAAATGACAATCGCTTAGTAGAGAGAAAAACCTTCACTTAGCTGGAAGCAAAGTAATTTTTTCGGTGATTGTCATACAAAGCTCAGTTAATGAATGACCTCAAATGTGGTAGTTAAATTTTGAAAGATAATAATTTCCAATCTTTATGTGAAATAATTTTCACTTCTCACATCCCTGACATATCTTTAGGTACCCTATAACATCTCTACAAAGTTGGCAAATGCCTGAACTTCAAATATACTGTTAGGTAATAGTTAAATATTTTATAGCTACATTCCTACTTTAGGTAATTTGCCAACTTCGTAAAGATAGGCATTGAATGTTAAAGTTATTGCTGAAATTCTATAGCTATTTGAAACCTAGCAAGAAAGTATGTGTAAATCTTTTAGTTTTGTAGAAACTACATTTGCACTTAAAACTTCCACCCTTACAAAACCACAACCTCTTGACCAAGTCCATAATTTGGTTGTAAATGGTGTTTCCTCGAAATGGGGTAAATAATTAATGATAAAAAGAATAAGGGTTCACAAAACCTTCCACACTAAGCCTGAGGATGACAACAATGTATGTCGAAACATGTCGTAATTTATTAATTTTATAATTCAAGAATTTTATAATTCAAAGATAGTTCATTGCCAAATTGATGACTATAATAAATGTTATTAGTGGGGAAGGTTTTGTGAATCTTTATCTTTTCATCATTCACTACCTCTTTCCTAAGTTCACCATTAAACTACCAAAAATGTTTTTTATTTTTTATATTACTATGTATTAAATCATTTATCTTCTTATACATATATAAACACATATCGGAAATTACTACCCACTTTAAGCATAAAATGCTTGTTATGTGGGCTGGAGTAGTCAGTACTAGTTACAGTTAAAATTACAAATTACGTGGTACTTATTTGAACCTAGTTAAACCTAGTTAAGCCCAGTTAATCCAGGTCTCGTCCCTGTATCAATATCAAAATTGTTATAGTAGGTATATTAATAAATTTTTATTTATTTATTATATATATTATTTATTTGTTTTTTTAACGTTAGTAAAACATTGTACATTTAAGTAAGAAGCGTTGGCGCATAGCAACCCCACAGTCTGTCACGTGACGCCCGCACAAGGTCAACCACTTTTGCCAGTTCCCAACTATGCATTCAGTTGATTTCATGTCTCCGCCACTGTTTGTTCTATCGTAACACTGCTTTCTTTGTCGCCGTGTTAATCAATAAACCCACCGATTTCATTATGAAGAACGACATGGGCGACCAACTGTCATTGTTGAAGACTTGACAATAAAAGTTGATGAGGAAATTCGTCCAAAACCGGCGCTTTACGATTGACAAACTGCTTCACGATAACGCTCGGCCTCACGCTGCAGCAATGACCAAGACGCAACTGGCCATCCCTCCTACAGCCCTGACCTGGCTCCATCAGACTTCCATATGTTTCCTAAACTCAGAGAATATCTTGGTGGAAAGCGATTTGAAAATGATGACGTGTTGAAAGAAACTGTTACTAACTAGTTAAAGACTCAGGCGACAGAGTTCTATGATGATCCAAAAGCTAGTGCCACAACGGTTCATACTTAAAAAATGACCCTCGTATTTGTGCAACTTGTTAAAAGTTAGTAATTCTAGGGAGTTATATAAAGCTGCAGGAGACTCAAATTAACTTTTCTTACAAATAATTTTTAAAATGATATTTTGTGCAGATCTAATAGGGTTTAACAAAGATTGAAAGGTGTCTCCCCACCCAACAATACAGTACTGCAGGTGTGACTGCACCATGGAAAAATATACAATCCTCAAGATTTTAGTGCTTATACCGTTCTTCCCAAAAATAAAAAAGCTTGAATCATTTGTATAATTTCTAATGTTACATTTTTAATTTCATGTTCCCATTTAACTCTGTCATCCAAAATTACCCCTAAACATCTCAGCTGATTGACCCTTTCCAATGCAGTGTAGGTGCAAGTAGCAAGAGTACTTTATAGTCATGGTCAAAATCGGTCTTGGTCTTGCAGTCTTGTCTTAGTGTCGCAAGATAGCAACGCTATTAGTAAGATCAAGACCAAGACTCAAGGTTGCAAGAGCAAGACTTACTAGCTCTGCTACACTATCTCGCAAGACTCTTGAAGTTTTTTTCTTATTACGAACGATTATTTATTTTTTTTATTTATACCACACACAAAAAAACAACTGTTTTCCAAAAAAAAATTATTGTATGTATGCGTGAAAGTAATTTTTTTTTTAAAAAAGGGTTGTATTGACTTTAGTAAAATGATGTTTGTTTGAAAAAATAAAATTAATAAGTAACCACAATAAGTAATAAAATAACTTGTGGGAAAGTCCAAAATTCTTAATCCTAAATTTGTACTAAAAAGCACGTTATTAGTTTACAATAAACGGACGTACAAAGGAATTTAAACCAGCACGGCGCGGCGTCTGTAATACTCATGCAAAATCCCACAATCATGCCGAGGTGTTGTCCCTTTTTCAAAACAGCTGAATTCTCAAAACATTATAGGTAAATACAAAAAGCCGAAACATGTCGTGTCTATTATAATTTATGTGGGTTATACAGAATTTTTTACTTTTCATTAAAGTATCTTAATTTTTCCTTATTAAATCAAATATCCTTTAAAGAAATTTTTTTTAACAAGACTGACTTTGATGGTGAAGTTTCAACATAAATATATTTCTTTAATTAAAATTTAATTAGAGTGTGTCATCACAATACTAAAACATAAGTTAGTAAAAAAGTATCCTTGATCCCGAATTAAATAATTAATTGGTAGGTATTTAATTTTAAAACAATTTAAATTATTATAATTTATTTTGATCATTAAACCCAATACCAATTAATTACATAACACATCCTCCACATATCTTATGTAACCAAATTATTATTTTCTGCAGTAATCTAATTTAGTAGCACAAAATTTCGATTAATTTGATATCATTCATAGTACAGCGTAAAAATGCAAGACTGCAAGGGTCTTGCGTGCAAGACCAAGAACAAAACCAAAACTCCATATTCAAGACCAAGAGCAAGACGGAGATTAAGGATATCGATGCAAGACCAAGAACAAGACCAATTGGTGCAAGAGCAAGACCAATACCTATATGGTCTTCTCTTGGTCTTGGGTTTGGCCATCACTAAGTACAAGTTTGTTCATGAATTACTATTTTTGAGTCAGTGGGCATATTTCTTTTTGGGAAAGAGAAAGTCATACCTATATTTAGGTTTTTCCAAATTTAAAGATAGGCAATATTGATTTTCATCCATTTACAGAGCTACGATTCACAAACCTGTGGACCCAAACTCTTGGACTTTGCTCCAATTCTCAGCCTCAAAAAACAACACCGAATCATCCTCATATGAAATTATTCTTCCTTTCTTTACTTTAATTTGTCCCAGACTAGCTCAGTTTGCAGAATTAATTTCTTTTATTTAAGCCAAAAACTGAAATAATTGTATTTAGTGATATTTAATTTGGTTGAATGAGAATGTGTGACTGGAGACTTCTTATAAGTACCTACGAAATAATTAATTTTATAGTATGTAAATTATGTCTAAAATGAGGGTGAAAGTTTATTAATAAAATTAATAAAAAAAGTTTGAAAGGTGTCATCACATCTGTCAATGTCATCACATTTTTTCATTCGTAGTTATTTTTGATTTGATTTTTGGGGAATGTCGAAAAAAGATGTTGCTGCAGCAAATTTGTGCCGACAGCTATATCCAGAACATGCCAATTGTTTATTGCTGGTATTAAATAATATTTTGTTAAGAAAGGTATTTTTTTCTGTCATATTTTGATGTCTATGGGGCTGACGTTAAAAGCTATCTATGTTTTATGTGCATTATGCTGATGCAATAGGGATCCAGTTAGCTTTATAAATCGTATTTTGGGTTGCATTTTTATTTGGGCAGGCTCGTCATCTCACGTAAATAACCCTGTATTATTGCAATTAATTTATTAATATAAACTGAAAATAAAATAGTTCATTAAAAAAATAATAAAATTTATTAAGACTATTATTTAATTCCTTACTTCTGATTCAAAATGTCTCATGATTCTCTTTTCTTACCTGTATCTCTTTTGCATTTCTTCTTTATTTACCTTTATTTAATTCATTAAAATAGATATTTTAACGCGGAAAATTTGCATTATGAAAATATGGCGTTACACTATTTATTATACTCTTATGACATAAAAAATGCACCGCCATTTGGACAAAACTTGGCAGAAATGTTTTAACTAGTCACAGGTAGTAATAAATTGAATAAATTTCAAAGCATTTTTTATTAATAATGTGTTGCACCACACCTATCAGTTTCACACTCCCGCACCCTTCTTGGCATGGATTCCATTAGGCTGTCGATTTCTTCCTGCATCCCAGGTAATCTGTAATTCATGCCGGAGAGCTTCTAGTGTCAGGATTGGCTAATTGCTTGAATCTTCCACCCGTCATGTCCCACATATGTTCGAGAGGCGAAGGGTGGGGAGATCTGGGTGCCCACGGCAAGATATTGACGTTAGCCTCTTCGAAGCCTTCCAGCATAGGATGCTTTGTGATATTCTCCACGTCTATGTCTGACCCATCATGCGACCATCGTGCATTCCCAAACAGAATCGGGATTGGTCACTGAAGATCACCGTATGCCATTCCATGTCCCAATCCAGTCTCAAGGTACACCACTACAAACGTTCCCGTTGATGACGAGCCGTCAGCACAATATGTAGTCGATAGGATTGCAATCCAAAAGCTCTAATTCAACGGTAACCTGTACGAAGAGTCCTTCCTTTCGAAACCATTGATCAGCTGTTGATCTTGTACTCGAGAATTTGTTTCATAATACCATTAATCGAAGATGGCGGTCCTGCACCACATTTGTCTGTCTTGGCCGTCCACTTCCTCGTCTACGACGTTCTTGTCCTTCTCTAGACCGTGCTTGATAACACTTTTTATTTTAAATTAACTGAACTAGGTATACGAATATACCGTTACAATATGTATACGAGGAACATCCAAAAACTATCCCATTTAATGCAAGTAAATTCGATTCCCGATCAACTAATTTAAATTCAATCTCATCCGCCACCAAAATTGAAGAGAGCACGTCAACAAAGAAAAACAAAGATGCCACTAACGCTGAAATTGTGAAAGTGATAAGAATACGCCACCAATTCTATCATTTGATGAGAGAACTAAATCCTGGTAGACTCGACGCCAAGTTGGCGGTTCCAAAGACGACTTTTCCCCAGAAAACTACATAACTTCTGGAATCTTACTTGAAAAGAGAAGAAAGGAAAAATCCTCATCAAGTCAAATCAAGTAAAACAAGTCATAATCCCCCCCTTTGCCATTGATTAGTCACCTCTTACGACACGCAGTGTCCCTGCGGTAGGAATATTCTCACCCCATCCCTACACGGCAATATTATATTCAATATTTCTCAAAACCTTAAAAAATATTGCGCTTTACAAAATTAAGCGCTCCATGCATAACTTAGGCATAACCGTATACTTTTCTAATTATCTTCCTTAAAAAAATGAGATATACTGCTAGTAACCAATTTTATTTTAACAATTTGGATCCTTTCACGTTTACAAACGATGTAAATAGGAAAATATTCAACCCTTGCAAGATTGAACTAGAAAATGGTCATAACTACGTAATAGTTGACAATTAAATTAAAGATTCCCCTATGTTAGAAACAGTGATTAAAAATTGAATGGTGGTGAAATTGGAGTACACAATATATAGAAACTAATGGCGAGTACCCTTTGTTCGAATGGAAATACGGTAGCACAGTAAAAAGGTCTTAACGCAGTCAGCAGCCCCTTTGGTGCGCCCTTAAGTTCGTTAAGTTATTGTACATTTTATCTACCAATAACGTTAAAATATACGCTCAGTTGAATATCATCCTTATAGTGATAAGGGAAACTTTGTCCTTTCTATGTACTAGAGATATTTGAGGTACCGGAATGATTAAGTGACCCACCATCAGCAGGAGTTATCCGTGACTTACAGTTACATTATAAAACAAAAGGGCCATCAGTAACGTTGATTACAAGCCATGTGTACACATTTTCCAAAATTTATGAAAACAGCACATTTCAAATACAAGCCATTCTTGAGTTACTCCTTTTGGTTTAATCCACCGTTTCCGGATTTAATGTCAAGTATATACAGGAACACTAATTTACATCGAGCAACAGGTAACGGTCTTTGCTTAATTTTCTTAATGCGACCAATCTGTAATTACTAGTTAGATCAAAGAGTAGGTATCCTCTTTGGTTATATATAAAAAAAAACAACTAAACCACTGTACAATTTCTACTTGTATCTACTGCACTAAATTATTTAGGAAAACGAAAAGTTCACTGTTCACAGTAGAAATTATTAGGAAAATCCCTCAGAACAGTAGAAACAATAAAAATTGTTCTATACTATCGATTAAACCCATGAAAATAATGAATTAAAATTATTACATAATTACAACCAAACAATGAGATGAGAAATTATATAATTTATAATTAATTCAACTTCCTTAACAAATATGTTATAATATTACACATTAAACAGGATTAGATCCTAATTAACTACAGGATTTGATATACGAGATCTCTTTCCGGTACGCTCTATTATTTTGTGTAATTAATTTTTTCCTTGTAATCTTCTTGTATAAGTAGGTAGTGTAATTGTAATAATAAGGCAGTGTAAGATCACCAAAAAATTACAACCTACCACAATGATTAGAGAAAGCTAAATATCGCCGTATGGTCTTTATTGTAGTTAATTGAGTTTTGCTTCTAATTCTATGCTTTCATTTCGTTGATTTAGGTTTTCAGGTTAATTATTATTGATGAATCTGTATTAGGAAAATTGTTGAGAATTTTCACCGTTAACCTTAAGCATTGTGTAATAAGTACTGGTAGATGTATATAAATATTTTAAATACTACATTCACCTGCGTATTACACAATAATTTTATTCATGTGTTAACAAGTGTAATGCCATTTATTCATGTAGGACATTAGGGTGTGCCAAATATTGAACGTATGCCTTCTACCTACTTACCTGTAGTAGGTAAGTGTAGGATTAATGACCAAGTTAAACTTTTTTACAAAACAAAAAACTAATTAGATACTGGAACTTGTGCAAATTTCGTCTGTGTAGTAAAGAAAAATATGAATAAATTTTAAACCTTGAAAAGAAAGTTATAATGAATATCAAATGAGAAAAGTTTTAATGCATTTTAAGTCAATTTGTTGTTATTCTCGTGACATATTGTTAATGAAATTTTTAGACGTTCGTCGAAATTTAAGAAAACTTAAATCAGGTTAGTTACACAAATTAAAACGGACTGTGAAATATGAAGCCATAGTAAACTGTCTGCTTGGTAATCGGATTAGCGCTATTTTCCGAGTTCATAAAAGTGAAAACTAGAGCGTCTCTTTTATGTAAATAATTTTCAGTTATATAAGTGAGACTAATTTAATTAAAGAAAACAAAACGGTATTATTGTTCTCGTTTTTTAACTTTCTCTTCCTTTCATACTAAATCGATTTGCGCCTTTCTGACAAATTTTCAATTGTAGGTAACACAACTTTGTCATGTGGCAACACATTGTTACGCGTCTAATTTCCTTACAGACTAACGCGTTTTCACTCAGTTTCCGAAACAGTGGGATTAAATTTAATTACACTGTGATATCTTAATACCAAGATGTATGAATGTGCATTATATTAAGTTGTGAGTGCATATCTGCAATGCAGACTAGTATGTGCAAACAACCGGAAAAGTATTTGAAAACCCACATTGAATTTATATGTGCAGATGGAGTGTTTGCAAACATAGAAATAAAGTGGGATTAAGTAGCCATTAATTCTTTACAGGCCTGCCTTCATTGGAATTTAATTAAATTCCTGGAGTGGTTTTTTAAATTAGTTTTTAATGCACGTAAACTTTGTTTCTGTATTAGCTAAAAGTCATTACGTGTAATGAATCTATAGTACGCGCTACCAAATGTCTGTTTAAGAAACAAACGGGCAGTAAATCTTTATTTTCTATGTTCAGTTTGTTATCTTTTCATTTTCTTGTGTAAAAAGCTGTAAAAATGAAAAAAACGTTCCGTTATAATAACTACAGCTTTGAGACTTTCTACGTAAAAATTTCGATTTTTCTGGTTTCGGAAATACTCCTCAGGATAGATGTCTGTGGTCTCAATAATTACGTTATCCCGGTTTTGACAGAAATCCAGGAAAAAACACTTTTGTCAGTATTTTAGGCAGATATAAGGGATTGGAGTAACCACGGAAAGGATGGCAATGTTCATCGACTACAATCATTCAGTTGAACCAAAAATGACGTTTTTCCATTCCTTCGCTATGTCTTTGCTTCGCAGATTTGTTGCACTAATTGTGACAGCCTTGCCATTAATTTAAAACAAACCCTGTTATTTTCCCCTACAACCGTTATGGAGACTCTTTTCGACTGTTTCCACGAGATTTTTACGTACAAGAGCAGTCCTTTAAGGTTATCCTTCGATTGAAGATAAAGTGGCTATTACAGAACAAAAGTTATAGAAGGGGCACTTTCTCATATTTTGGGCGCTGTTCTCCAATCACTCCCGTCATATGAATGAAAGGAAATCCTTATATGAAATAGAGACGATTGTTTCAAAGGAAATGTTTCGTGTTCAGAGCCGGACTCTTCTATTTACATCATTAACGGTAAGCAACCTCAAGATACCCAAGGCTGCAAGGCAAGATGGAACTTGATGTTACACTCTCGTCATACGAGAGATGCCTTTAAGAGTCTATATCGCAGTTTGCGCGTTTCTTCACAAGGTTATCAAGAAAAAACTGGCTTCAACTCGTTAGCATACTAGGTACTATAAACTAAACAGTCACATGAAACGGTGGATGAGATGCCATCACATTCCTTATGAACTTGGGACACGAGGTGTAAAGTGAAAGTGGAGAGAAAGGTTGAGGGCGTTATTGAAACAACAAAGGGACTAAAATAGGACTGTCCTCTGAGCCCGAGTCTTTTTGCCGTCTACATTCAGGGGTTGGTGGAAATAATAAGGGACAGAGTGAGGGGGGAGGGGGGGTATCGGAGGGTACAAAGTGTTGGCGATGGCTTACGCAGATGATATAGTAGTAGTGGCAAGAACGGGGAGGGAAATGAGGGAGATGTTAGTGACAACGAAAGACTTTCTGGAAAAACGAGCTATGAAGGTAAATGTGGGAAAGACAAAGATGGTAGTGTTTCAGAGGGGTAGAGGAAAAAATGGAAAGGAGTGGTGGAAGTGGAATACCGAGAACATAGAAAGTGTGGGGGAAGTGAAATACCTAGGATATAAAATGTCATATAACAATAAGGACGATGTGCATGTGAGAGAATTGGCAAAAAAGGGGTGTAAAGTATTGGGACAGGTGTGGGGTCTAGGGGAAAGAACATTTGGCACCGACCTATTGAGAAGGGTATGGCTCTTTGAGAAATTAGTAAAAAGTGTGGTGCTATATGGAGTAGAGATATGGGGGTGGAGAGAATGGGAAATCCTGGAAAGGATGCGGGATAGATAGGTGTTAGGCTTGGAGAAGGAGATGTCTGTCTATATTGTGCAAGAAGAACTAAAGGGAGAAAAGATCAGGATGTAGGCGGAAAAGCTGGCGATGAAGCATGAGGAGGGAATGGATAGGGGCCGAGGAGGGAAGATATTGCAGAGCTGTTGGAAAGAGGTGAAAGAAGGAAGGATAGGGTACGGACAAGACGAAAGAAAGAGGTATTATGAAAGGGTGGGCTACGCAAGAGAGGAAATAGGAAGGGGACAGAACGAGGTTGGGGGGGTGAGCATAAGGGAAGACATTGGAGAAAGGGATAAAGATGTGGCAAGGCAAGAAAGAAGGAGCAAGGTCCGAGAAGGAAGGTATAGGAGGAGGTGTGAGGAGATTGTGCCAGGAGTGCCAGAATATCTAAGGGGAGTATTGAGTAGGAAGAAGAGGGGGATGGTGGCAAGATATACATGCGGGAACGAGGAAAGGGCAAAAATAACTATTGGATAAAAGAATATGTAGGTTATGTTGAACTAGACGGGAGAGTATTACGCACATGTTAAAAGAATGTGAAGAGCTGAGGGAAGTGGAAAGAGGATGGAGAGAGATTCTAGGGGAGAAAGGGGAAGGAATAAACTGGTTTCTGTTTCCTTTCTACAATATATTGGATACTGGATTACGATAGGAGGATGGACCAGTCCACGCGTGGGGCCCTGTGTATTACCTCCCTGACTAGTCGTCCGGCCCCGCAACGTCACTCAAGCCTTCCCACACGTGAGATGAATCCGAGGATGCTTTTCTACAATAATATGAGACTCTATTTTCGAGAGATCTTATAGCCCCCTTCTTTAAAAAGCACATTATTAGTTCTTTTAGTGATTGATCTATAAGGCCAATCAAACAATTTCTTATCACCGTTAGTCACTTTCTCACCACGATTTCCTTTCAGAAGGGAATGATATGTAACATTTCTTCTGATACTTAAAATTATATAATTATCATGATATAAATCATGCGACTTATTAAAAGGTCCGTTGATTCCCTTCTTTTCTTAAAGCACACCTACTTTTGCTGCTGATTCGTGTTTTTTTTCAAAACCAAAGATTAGGACAGTCGAAATGAGAGGGTTTTCATTTTTTTCTATATCATTTCCTTTTTTTTTGCTCTTCCGTTGTTGTTTTCTATAATGCTTCCTCCTCTTACCTTTACAGTTTTTCTTTCTGTTAATATAATTTACATCATTTTCTAAGCTGTATCTTAGTGTGGACTCACTGGCTTTCTTTGATTCATTCTTCCTTTGTCATTTGATATTGTCGTGTGAAGATGATCCATCCCATTATTGCTCTCTTCACTAGTAACGTCAACGATATTATGCTCCTCATTTCTACGATCGGAATTTCTAACGCGCCTGAACCGCGTAATGATCATTTTTAAAATTTTTGTGTTGGGATAGCTTTCAGTTAGTGTTGACGTTATAAAAAAAGTAGTTTTTAATTTAAACTATGAAACAAGGAAAACCGGAACGCCATTAAAAGCAGATGGTCATAACGATTAGAGTTCAGCAGACGGAAAAATAGAGACAATAGATGTTGAAGATAGAATATCTTCCAAAATGTTAAAAATTTCCGAAAATCATTGTTAATGGTAGTTGGTAGTTTCTGAATGCAGCAGTTTATTATGCTACTTTTATTGCTTGTGGATGGTTCGTTTGTCCTCTACCATTAAAAGTCATGAGATAGGTGTATCTCTTCAAGATGATTCTTGGACCAGCTCACAGCAGTAACTGTAAAGATAGAAACATTTTGCTACAAGATCTTCTTTAGACTTTCATCGCCGCAAATTGAGACAGTTTACGAAATTGTTTGATTTTGATTGCTACCATGGAAGATAATCATATTTCCATTCATTTGTGATTTGTTACAAACTCAACCTTACACGAGCTTCCCTTTCCCTAAACAATAGGTGTTTTCTTTTTGCACGGTGTGGTAGACCTAAGTCAGTAACACACCATTCGTTTTATAAAAATAATTTGACTCAGTTCCCAATAATCCTATTCGTTTTAAAAGCTTTATTTAAGTTTTATATTAACCTGAGGCAGAAATGTCTACATGACGCAAGGCACTTTAATCACGTGATGATTGTAACTTTACCTAACCCTGTGGCGATCGGTGGCGATGCAAAAAGAAAACACCTAATAACGTATGGCCTAAAAGTTTTGGCACAAAAATCAGATGCTGACAACTTTTATAAAAATATTTTTATAATCTTAACAAATATTCATAACAATATCTCTTACTATTCTTCGAGCTATTCTTATTACTACCTAAAGTTCAAATAATCGACAAGGGACCGTTATCTTCGATTAGCCTAAGTTTTCCCTTCACGAATTGCGTCATCCTTTGGACAATCCCAGTGCAGCGTTGGTTTCTCTAATTTTTTTCCGATATACGACGTCGGAGTTGTTCTTGATTTTGTGCTTCCCATCCGTTATTGTACACTTTCCGGGTCAATAATGCCCAGAAGTCTTCAATTGGGCGTGTCTGAGGTAGGTTGGGGGGGGTTGTCCACTTTCGGTACAAAGTTTATGTTGTTAGCCCCAAACCAATCCCTTGTGATTCTCGCATAGGGCATGAAGCAAGATCTGGCCAAAACATAATTTCGTCATTCGAATGATTTGTATTCAAAAACTGAACCAATTTAGAAAGACATCTCTCAATACATATATCGCTCTGCATTTAAGGCCTCGCCACTAACAACACAAATGTAGGGCTTGGAAATGAAACCAGCCTCAGAAATGGCACACCATACCAAAATTTTGTCTTCAAACTTCTTTTTGCTCTTTAATCTCACATCGTCAAGAATATTTGCGTAATCGTCCGTGTAGAAACCATCATTGCCCTTCATCTCAGAGTTGGCCAAAGTGAAATATTTTCACGATGAACTTGATGACAAAATGCACTCGCCTCAACGCGCGGCAACATCTCGAAATTCATTCTAACTGAGCCTCTGTGTATTTTGGAGCTTTTCTCCTTTTCCGGAAGACAACATTGTTTCTTGATAGGGTCGTAAACACCGTAGTCTTTCCAATATGAAATCTCCTGGCCAGTTTTCGCTGTGAGATTCCGATTCTGTGTTTAGCTGCTTGAATGAGTCTCCCCTCTCTTTAATTTGTTCAAAATCCGCGGCCGACCGTTTTTGGCAAGTTTATACGTGGTGGTATCCCTTCTTCACAGTCTTTGATTATACGATAAATTGTCGATTTACTTATGTTCCGATCTTGAGACAAATCTCGACAATCTCTCGTTTCGACATTCGCCCAACCAAATTATAAATATCTCGACGAAGATCAATTTTATAAGACATTTTGTTAAGCGCAAACCAAAAACTTTTGCATTGCTTATTTAGATGAGATGACTGGTGACATTTAATTTCCATAATCCACTTGATTAAATGCATCCTGCCACTCAATCAAACCAGGTGAATTTTTCCCCAAAACTTTTGGACCATACGTTATGTGCAAATTCAGTGTGAGCATGGAAGTAAAAGTGCGTAGATTGTTACCTTAACAAGAATTCATACTCAGTGACTCAAATAAATACATCCAGCACCAGAAACTTGTATTCAGGAGCTAGAAATGTGTGTTCCTGAAGAGAACCTGATGAGGACAACAAGTATGATATATAGCACGACCCTTATCTGTCCTTTAGGGTGACACGCAAACTCTTCTCTTTCTTAATCCCTTAATTGATACAAGAAAATGCTTCCGAATTTGAAAACTCCATACCGGATGTAAGTAAATAAATTCATTTGAAATTCAAGAGAAAATGAAGCATCTGTGTCGCAATTTGCTTTCAATGGGTTGTTGTTTCTAATTTAATAATTTAAATGAACGTATTGTTTCCCACTTACACAATTATACTTATATAATGTCAATAAATAGAAAATAAGGTTACTCGGCAAATATTTAACACACCTTCATTTCAATCTGTATCTGAGCCGTAGTTTAACGTGTAAGGTATACGCCAGTTTTATGCAATGAACCAATTTAAACACTAAAACAATCTCGGTATTTATGTACATACACATCAAATATTCTCCAAGGGTCGACGTTTACCCAGTTTAATTTATATACCAACTATCTACAGGTTAAAACAGCTCAAATCACATGAGCGTTGGTTGGTGGTGGTGATGATAACGCTAAAGCTCATTTATATCAAGTCCGTGAAGCTAATGTTCAATACAGATTAGTGTCTAAAGGATTTATTTGATCCCCTTTGTTTCGAGTTTACAATTCTCCTCATGGTAATTAAACTTCATCGTTATAACTTTTCGAGCGACGACTATTATTAAAATTAATTAAAAGCTAAAAACCTCGTGCGTGCATAGTTTACCTTGGGCCAATTCTTTGACTTCTCGCGCTCGATTAATTACCAAACAAAAATCTCGCTTTTTTAAACAATGTTACCATCTGACATAAGCGATGATCGAATATTTCTGTAGGTAACATGCAACCGAATTTACAAAGTGGGATGGTTGTTTTGCAAGAGGGTATAATTAAAATAATCACGATTACAGCTTGTCTTCATTTTTTCGTACGAAAAAACAACGTCGTATTAAAGCAGTTAGTATGTAATTTTTTTATAAAAATTATCTTGATTCACGACCTTTACTTTATGTATACAGAGAAAGTAAAACTGAAGAATGTAGGTATGTTTATTAATTTATTTTTAACTCGCATATTAAAAGAGTTTAATTTACGTATCATTATCATTTTTTAGTCTGAGCCAGATTCTTTCGTAGATACTTAATTGTTGTAATAAAAACGATGCTCAAGTTTGTAACATACATGGAAATAAAAATTTAAATTCGTTGCATTTTAGAGCAAGAGCTACTACTCTTTTCATGTACGGTTTACATAACTGCAGCAGTTCTCTTGTCCTGTATATTATTCTGTCGTTGAAGGAAGTAAAAATAAAGATAAATGATGTGGTACCAAATTTCATACTCCAATGGAGTGGAGCTTCTTCATACGCTCTAATGACAAATCGTGCAAATTAGGCTTCAGAAAGTACTGAAGCTTTTAGCAATGAGCAATGGATGTAACGCCTCTAAACATGTCATGAACTATGGAGAAGTGATTTCGACCATTAAAGCTTACCTACCAAATATATACCTATATTTTTTAATTTATATAGTTGCCAGTTCAACACTACTATTGCATTATACATCGCATTGCTAACACAGGGTGTCCCAATATTCCGTGGACATAGAGCTACAGTAGGTTTGTGGAATCAAAAAAAGTTGAATGGGCTAAACTTCATATCGTATAATCCAATGATCTCTAAGGGGTGGATATATACAGGTGAAATAAATACACTACCTTCCCCTTCAAATGCATTTAATCAATTAACGGTGATTAATTGACATGTGGTGGCAATTTAATCAATTAACGGTGATTAATTAACATGTGGTGGCGACATGTTTCGAGAAAGTTAAATTCTCATTTTCAAGCTAAAGACAAACGTGAACTTACATACATATAATAACATGCGGTTATCTAAAGGGGGCCCAATATTGGCACTACATTTTAGGTTAACATTTAACCACTAACATATAAATTATAATTGAACGATGACACAGTGAAACAGGGTTCTCGCAAAGAGAAACCCGACGTAAAGCTTGAAGAGCCAGGGAAAAAAGGGTGATGTAGATGGAGTAAAATTATGAAGGGAAGTGAATACATTTGAAGGGGAAGGTAGTGTATTTATTTCACCTGTGGGCTAAACTTACCTAAATATACAAGAGCACTTCGTTAAGCCGTGAGAGGGCGTCAAAGTTGAAAGAATATTTTTATTTTTTTTAATAACCCGAAAATTCTTTGTTCGATTTTTTTAAAATTTGGTTTGGACACATTTTAATGAAGGAACTACGTTTTTAAGTAGATCAATTTAACTGAATTCCGGGAAGGCTACCGTTCGACACATTTAATGGCAACTTTTTTGTGGATCGTAGGAGTGCTTTAATTTTTTTTACAAAAAAGATACATTTATCTGCTGTATTTTTCGTCTCTTACAAAAATGTTGTATCTCTTTTGGTTTTTGTCTGCATGCCGGATTGTTATAACCGGAGGAAATGTCTACCGTGATAAATATAAGCTATGTTACGACAAGAATTGGGTCGCAACGAAATTAAATGGAGCAATGGCCGCAGTAGTTCAGTGCTAGTAGACAGGTGGTCGCAGGTTAGCAATAATGAGCGAAAAAGTAAGAAATTGTGGTAGTGAAATAGGGAAAAATAAGTAAAGAGAAGGGCGCCACGTAATTCTTCTAGGAAAATAAGGCTGCTAATCCGAATTACGAAGGTATTAACAGTTATAACAGTAACGATGTCAATTCTGAAAGAGAACGGGGAGTTTCAGCAAAAAAAAGAGAAGTTAATAAATTTAAGGTGATTATAATGAATAGTTCAAATTAAATATTACAAAATAAAATCAGTTTTTATAAATACAAGAAAATGATAATTGTATGAGTTTTGACAAATTAAATTTGTAGCACAAAATACGTGGGTCTAAACTACCTTTAAGTTAAGCAAAAATTGTGAGTAAAATGACGTTAAATTAACAAGCAAATTAAGATATAGGGATGCGACTTTAAAAATGCAATAGACAGTAATCGATGGTTAAATGGGAAATCCTACCTTTCTTTGTTAAAGTTGAGTCGGATGTTGGAACTCCTGTGCACAGTTTTTCCAAGTCCTTAAACAAAATAAAAACAAGGGTCGAAAGGAATAATTACACGAGTACTATCCTGTGATTCAAAAATCGGATAACAAAATAATATAGATTAGGTTCAAATTTAAACAGTTACGTTAATTCAAGAAAAAAAAGTTAAAGGTAATTCGATAACAAATTAATATTTAGCAAATAGAAAATTAAATTAGCAAATAAACTATTTTACTTTAGAAAATTCAAACGAAATAATACGGTAAAGTTACGTTACAGCAATAGCAAATGTAGCAAATTTTAAATAGTAAAATGGTTAATGTTTAAACAGAATATTTTAAATAAAATAGTAGAAACATAACTGAGTAGGTAAAATTAAAGTATAAAAAGTTCAAAATAAGTAACAAAGGGGAAAAACTAAAATTGGTTTTTCACTTAGCGACGGTATAGTAAAATAAAGATGAAATTAGATGAGTTTTCGTAGCGGCGGTCGAGGGATTGAAGAAACAGTTGGTTTCCCACGTAGGTCGTCGGTAACGGAAATAGATTTCGGAGAAAGATGTAGGAAAATGGTAGTAGATTTGAGTTAGTTTTGTTTACCGGTGTAGAACCGCTGGTAAATAGTTTTTATCCAGCGTTTTAAAGAAGAACTCACGTACACTTTTCTTTGCTGCACAAATATACGTAAAAATACGATTTCAGTGATTTCTTAAAGCATCAGTAAGAACTTTCACTAAATTGTTGATAGATGAGCACAAAAGCCGAAAATAACTCGAGTTTTAGTAAATGCAAATCTTATCGTACAGAAATGAAGCGAAGTGATTTGACTATTGGAGCGATGTGAAGTGAAAAGAAGCGAGTAGTTAACTGAAGAAAATGAATCGAGGAAAGGGGCTCTAGACCCTAAAGGCAATGAATCAGCGGGTTCTACGTCAGCAAATTAGTACAAAGGGACAAAGAAAATGAATACATCTGGAGTGCAACATAGAAGAATTTAGTCATCGCTACATTGTAGCGAACAAAGAGAATTCCAAAGGTTCAGGTTACATAGGGCTAAGATGATGAGTCAAGAAAGCAGATGCTTACAATACAATGTAATGTAGCAAATTTTAAGAATATTAGTCATTAAAGTAAAAGAAATTAGAATATTTCAAATCTAAAATAGGAAATTAACGCAAGGGCGTTACAGCTAATAATACTGTTAAGAGGCCATCACCAGTTGGAATTGAAACTGATTTCATGGGTGTCGCTGTATACATAAAATTTAAATAAAACATTGTTGTATAAACACAAAAAAGGTGTCAATGGATAGAGGAAGGTTTGTTGTAGGGCTCTCCTGATAGGGATTTTTAAATTTTTCACAAAGTTTTTTGTAAAATTTGTTTGAAGTTGCTTAATATTTATTCAATTTCAGGAATATTTTACAAGAAATACGAACAAAAATGGAAAATTCTAATACACGAGAGCCCTACAAGAACCTTTCCTCTTTGCAATGACATATTTTGTATTTCGATAAAACTATTTATTATCCAAATTTTATGTATATTTCTAAACCCATGCAAGCGCTAAAATTTGCATAGTGCGTTGATAAACTTTGTAAAAAATCCCTATCAGAAGGGCTCTACAAGTTGTTGTGGTTATACAATAATGTATTATTTCAATTTTATGTTTACATAAAGACCCATTCAATCAGTGTCAATTCCAACTGGTGATAGACCCTTAAGAATAACATACTTAAATTTCAGATCTACTAAAATATTTTTTAAATTTTATTTTTTTTTGAATTTTGAAAAGTGTCTGCCGTGATGTCACAACCATCATAACCATCTGCCATTGTGATTTTTCAATAACAATAATAACGCAATTTAAAATATACAAACGGCAGCCTTACTGAAATACTTTTTAAGGGCGTTTCATTTTTGTATCTGAGCGTCACTTAACCTACCTTGACCGGGCTTAGTTAGTCCCCACCTCATGAACAGTAAGCATAAGAGAGTCTTTGGACAAAATTGAGGGTTTACTGAATTACATCATGTCTGCTTTTCACTGGCTCTTTAGCTATTAGCTTGGCATTAGCTAGAGTTAATGATTTGAATATTCCAGTTGTTAAACTATCCGCATACTTTCTTTATTGCCGTCTTTAGTGATTGAATTGCTTGTGCTAGATCGTTGCTTAGAGTAATTATGGCCGTGTCGTCAACAAAGATTGGTAACGTAGCTTCAAGTTTTGGTATATCGCATATGTATATGTTAAATAATAGGCGTCCCAATATACTGCCCTGAGGCACTCCGGCTAGTATTCTTTTGGTTTCAGAGACTTCAGTGTTTATTTTAACTGTAAAGTTTCAGTTCTAAAGGAAAGAGAATAATATTGCTTTAAGATAGTGAGGTATTCTTAGTTTTAGTCATTTTCTTTTCGGCCGTTCTAGCCAGACCTTGTCGAAGGCTTTAGTTACGTCAAGGAAAATGGCTGTTGCAAGCTGTTTGTTTTCGTATCCGGTCTCTAGTGCTTCTACTGTTCTCTGTAGTTGATGTGTGCGTTTTCTGGGATCCAAACTGATGTGGTGGGAGTACGGGAAGTGACTTCATTGTTGAGACGAGTGTAGATTAGGTTTTATAACAGCTTGGAAAGGGATGTCAAAAGGCTTATAGCGGTGTAGCTCTTGATGTGCTTTTTATCTTTTCCTGGCTTGGGGAATAAAAAATATTATAGCGTGGTTCCACTGTTTTGGAAAATGGACCAACTTCAGACAACCATTGATTATTATTGATACTAGGTATGTCAGGGATTTCGTGATTAAATATGTCATAGGTATGGCGCTTTGTCTTGCCGGGGGTCTTCCGTTTGAGGAGCTTGGCGATTAGAGAGTAGTTCGTGAGGCGATGTTGGTTCAATACGTTCGGTGGCGGTAGGTGCATTTCTTTCAATGTAGTCGATTGCTGTTGCTACTTCGGTCGGTCTGCAGGTAATGTTTGGTGTAAATACGCTTTCCAAGTGATTGGCAAATGCTACGCCTTTTTCTGCGTCAATGTAGTAGTTGTTGTCGCCATCTGTCATTATTGGGATTTCATTGTGCTGTTTGAAAATTCGCTTGGTTGCTCTCAACATACCTGGGTCGCTTGGTTCAAGCTCTTCGATGTATCTTTGGTATGTTCTTAATTCGTCTAGTTCTTTTTTGTGTTGGTGTGTTAAATTGGCTATTTTTTAATGAGTTCGGTTATATAGTTTGGGTGATAGTGATGTCTCACTTTGCTATGTAGTTTTGGTTTGTTAGAAGTTGCTTCGCGTACGCTGTTTACGATGGAGGTTGTGAAGTTAGTTCATCAATTTCATCAGATGATTTCAGCTGGGATGGTTGTTTCAGATGGTTGTTTATGGCTGTTTGGAATTTTTCCCAGTTTATTCTTTATTGCTCCATTTATTAGACGAGGAATCTGTGGTTTTATATGCAGGGTGGTTGTAAAGGTTATTAATACTGGAAGGTGATCTGAATCGATGACCGTTTGGTGAATTTCCCTTGAAAATTTTTTTGGAGCCGTCCAGGATGTCAAGCTGGTGGTCGATATGATTGGGGTAATAAGTATAGCTGGGTGGGATTTATATTAGGAATCTAAGCTCGGAGGAAAGTTGTTCTAGTTTAATGCCTTCCGGGTTGGTCGCTCTGCAGCCCCATAGCTGGTTCTTGTAGTTTGGATCGCCGATTGCTAGGGTAGGTTCAGTCTAGTTAAATATTGCATTCAGCTCTTTTTCTGGTTGTTTGTTCATACTAATTAGTGTGTGGTTCTGGTTATTTAGAGTTATTCTGATTCCAACAGTTTCCATATTTGGTGTAGTTGGATCAGGTATGGGGTTGTGTTTGATCTGCTTTTTAACTAGTATGGCTACTCCTTCTGCTGCTTTCTCTGATGAAGGAAATTACTAACGATCGTTGTGCTTTGATACCGTTCGTGTTCCAGTTTAGGATTGTTAGCCTCTTTATTGTTTTTGGGCCATTGAAAAGGAAAGGAATGAGTGTGTTTGTGATAAAAGCTTGGTAAAGTTTTAAGTTCCTGTTCATGTTCTTTGATTTTAAGCGAAATTAGTGAACTCGCCTGTTGCTATCTATTCGATTTCAGAGGTCAGTTCTTTATGATTAATATTGCTTTGTATGTAGATATGCGAGACTTTGATTTTTGGTGCAACGGTTTCTGGTTCCTTGGCTAGATGCGTGTTTGATTGTCATTTAATTCGTTACCTAAACGAGGTGGAAATAAAACTTGTTTTGTGTCAAATAATTTAAGAGTTGAGAGCTTCGTCTTACTGTTTTTCTCCCTTCTATCTATACTATTTTGCTTGAGATTTCTCAAAGTTTTGCTTGACAAATTTTCCTTTGTAACGCTTTCCCAAAAAAAACAACGATTACCTTGTATCATTGAATAAAGAATCACTATTAAGTTGACCATTAAAATGTCTGTTATTTTACTTTATCATAGGTAAACGTAAGCTTATAATGAATCCCACACAAAGTTTATTAGAAAAAACATAACCAAATTTACTTGCTTGTAAGACGTAAAACGATAAAGGAATATAATTATTGAACGCAAGATTATAGCGTAAACGTTCCGTGTTTTCTATTTTATTCTCATTTTTAAATAAACACGACACAAACGTTTACTAAAATGCCTTCAAGCAAGCAATCATAAAATTCTGGTACAAACACTTCTCCTACCAAGACTTAATTTTGTATAAAAATAAATCTGCAATTTTTTGTAAAAATACAAAGGGTTTGTGCTTGAAAAGCCATAAGGGTGAATAAATTGTGTATAAAGTTATTATTTTTCAGCAGCCCAATTACTTTGATAAAAAATATGAACAAACGTTAATGTTAACCTCATGTGTTTTGACAACTTACCACTCTTTTTATATTAGGAACGCAATACCCTTAATCAGCTACAAATTTAATTAAATTTTTACCATTTCAAAAAAGAAAATACGTAAAATGGCCTACGGGACGAGATTTAGTTTCAAATTAATTCTCCAATTAGCATCAAACACTGACAACTGACGAACGTAATCGGTTTGGTCCCTCATTCCGTTCCTTTTGACTTGTGGGTGTCCCTAACCCCATACCTGCCCACTTCTTATGTATTCAGTATCTATGCAGGAAAATATGAGGTAAACAGAGCCCAATAAAGGTATTTCGTTCACCTAAAAACCACCATAATTAAAGCATTCGTGTAAGTTTTCTTCGGTAACGTTCCCCAAAGCGAACACAAAACCATCTCGAGCATCTTCCGGGCTTGCGAAACGAATTCAAGCTGATCAAAGTTTGATAATCTCAAAAATCTTGCTAAGAATGGCCTTTTGACAGCCCAGATTTTACAATCACGAACGATAAGCACAGGTACCAATTATAAGTCACAGTTTTCCACCTAAGGAAACCTTTGTTGCTTGTAGAAAAAAGTGGACAGTTTTAAGAACCTTGGGTTCCTGTAAAGCTTCACCGGGAAATAGAGAAAAGAAATCGAAAAATCCTTATAAGTGGCTGACAAAACTGAAAAAAAGTAATATTCATCTTTTTTGATTTTCGCCTTCCTTTCTGCTCTAATTCTATATCGAACTTATTCGTTTTATTCATCTCAGATTTAGATTTAGATACATATCGACAGCTCCATCTTGGTTGGACTAAGATACAAAAACTATACTCGCCTAATGCACTCATTTTGTTTCTTGGTTAGAAGTTGGGAAGAAAGGGAAGAAGAACCATTATATGCATGAAGGCATATTGAGATTTTTTGCAAGTAGAGATGCACGGAGCGCCACTTTTGCGGTTCATGGAGTCTTTCTCCTCTGCGTCCCATTGTCTACCTTTTGGACTATAATTGTATCCACTGTGAGAATAGTTTTACACAAAATTGTCTCAGTAAAGCTCCAAAGAGGACCGAGCACTTTTAATACGATGGTTGTAGTGAATGATTCAAAATTTATGTTAATGCTTTCACTGTCAGGCGTCGATCGCCAAATACCCAAGGGTTCATCGTCATTCCTTTAGTAATGTCACCACTAAAATTTGGAATTTTAGGCCTAGTGCAAGTCCTAAGGCGTAATGGCATGACAATATTGAATTTGCTTATATCTACATGGGCCACGAATTGATTTCTCCACTGGTCCTCAAATTCTGTAACAACTAGTTCAATATATATTTGTATGACTGAAGCTATTTTGTCACAAATTCTTTTTGCCGCCTTTTGGGATGAGAAACGTACATGCCGTCGGTGGTCTACCTTGATGACGTCGTCCGATTCAGTGGACTCAGTGTTCCTATCTTAAACCACTGTCAGTCGCGTACGTGTAAGCCTGAACTGTTCTTGTGTAGCTTCTGGGTTTTCGTAAGTAGGTACCCAAGGCGGTCAGTCTGAAAGAAACCCTTTATGGGACGAAGCTCCTGATTCTCACTAAGCGGCGTAAAGCCGGTAATGTCAGCTGAGATATCTACTTCTAAAGTACACTGTTTGGATACGTTTTTGGCTGAAATATAATTTTCGTAGAAGCTGAGCTCCTTTTTTAGGTTCCACAAGCAACACGTGATCCGTCTTCATACTCCAAGACGACAGAGTGTAGCTTTCTCCGGACACTTTTGCTCACACTCACGATAGAGTGCGATTGTCTCTCAGTTGGTGCACTCTACGCCCTGTGGGTCAGAGAACCTCAAGAATTGGTTTCTTCCTATAAGAGAGTCATGGTTATAGTATTTTTGTTATATCCGAAATTAAAAGAAAAGTGCACTTTTTCAATTGTGAAGTCAAAAAAAATTCGTGTCTAAAGTCTTAAACCGACGGTCAACCAACGTCAATTTAGTTTTATCTTCATCAGCATCCGAATTCCAATTGTCTCCAAAGACCAAGGATTTGCGATGGATGATTCCTGAGTGATAAGAGACGTAACCAACAAAGATGAACAACTCTTACTTCGATCGGAAGGTACATCACCCATGAATGTTTCAACCGCCAGCGGTCCTCTCCTCAACCTCTCGACTCGTCCTGTCCATAATTGAGCTACGAAATCAGGTCCTATCAAAATTTCTACCTCTGGACAGTCCGATCCAACATCCGAAACCTAAATTTTTTCCTCTTCAATTCCCTGAACCAAGGACCCTTGCATATACATGGAATGTTTCCACAGACTACTGGTTGGCCGAAAGCTTGGAATTTAACACTAAAATGTCCGTTGTCACTTGCAACTGAATTCCTGCAAATAAGAAATGGCCCATAGACTGACTCGACGACACCGGAAATCCCAACTCCTCACTCACTCCCACCATTTTCTCCAGAAAAAATTCCAGCAGCAGTTGGTATTGGCACATCCACTACGGGTTGTTTCTTTCCTTTTGTATGTGTAGTTCTACCTCCAAATACTTCACGGGCAAGACAAATTCCCTCCTCACTCTCCACTTCCGATTTTAAAAATCCCAATAACTGAGTGAGTCGATTTCCTTGTCTGTCCAAATCCACTTGCACCACATTATAACTTCTCATCCGGTGTTCTCAACAAATCTTCGGGAAGACAGGATTCCACTAATGGGTATAACATGGCAGCGTAATTCTTGGACGTGACTCCAATGCCCTCAGGTAACTGTCCAATTTATCAAACATACACAAAATCTTTACGTTACCTATACCTAATGAATTTTCAATCACTAGTTTCACTAATTCACGGACGTATACCTCAATCAGCAAATCTCCAGGTTCACACCGAGACTTGAAAGCTTCAATTATTTTTGGATAATTTTCTGCAGCCTGGGTGTAACTCTCAACCAGTTCCTTTGCTCCTGTACCAGCAACCTGTGATTGACACAAATTCTGAAATTTGTCGCTGGAATTTTTTGAAATTGAGCCCACCAACCCAACCAGTCTCTCTACTCGATCTTTGGAAGTTTGTACCCATGATGAGTTAACTTTGAGGTTCTATGATTCGTCACAAACTCACTAGCACTACCGGTAGGAGACACAAGACGAAACGGAACTTGCCCCTGCGATTTCAATATTTTCAAAATTTTACTTCTTGTCTTACTCAGTCTCTTCAAATATGTATCTGCTGCTGTCCGTTCATCTTCAAAATCCTCATTAGCAGCATTCGTCTCCATTATCAAGTCATATACTTTGGAATTGAAATCAGTTAATTTTTCCAGAAGGCCATCTAAACTTGTCATCAAACATTCCAATTCTTCCTCGTTGATAGCTTCCTTGGCCTTGACCAACACTCCAAGTCCACCGCATTGGCGCTCTTCGTGGCCGAGGAATATTTATACCGATTTTAAATATTTTGTCCACAGTAGATCTTTTTGTTCCATTAAGTGAAATTATCTCGAATACTATTTAACAGCCAATAAAACATTTATTTTTTAGGAAAAATTAATTCAGAAATCCCTCGAACAAAAAATTGTCACATTGAAAAATGCTCTCATTTTGAATACTAATACATTAATTCTTAGAAAAGTCGTCAGTTTCCCATTGTTCTGTAAGAATTGTAAGACGACTTTCGAGTAGTCAGTAACACGCCCGTCGTTTTAAAGCTCTGTTATTTTTTAAAGGAAAAGCAAGACTTTGAACGTCTGTGCGCTAATGAAAACAAGTAGGAAGGTATTTTCTCGCTTACGCTAGGAGGGTAAATACAAAAACTACAAATTCTGTTACACAATAAAGTTCAATGGATTTGTTTTTAAGACCGACACCCAACCCTCATAACTCCCGAAACTACATAAAGTAAAATACCCAATCAATTCAGAACCTAAAAGGAAAAAGACGGAAAAAGCTCCGTTCCCTGGTTATTCATGATATTTACTTTTAACCAAAGTAATAAAAAGTTGAATATTATTTTATTACTCTCATTAATACAAACATCGCTGTTTTATAATTTAATTATACTCAAATTAACAATTTAATAAAACCATAATTATGTCAAATATCAAAGTGTTACGAGAGAGGAAATTTAATTTTAAAGCGAATTTTTTTAATTAATCATATTTACTTTACACTTTGTAGAATCAATGAACTACAAAATAACTGCCGAAAAGTGAAGCGAGCCGAATGTTCTTATACAACTTTATCACATTATACAAATTGGCGTTTATACAGTCTGTTAAATGAAACACTTCGTAAAATTAGGCGTTAAAATTTGACTTGCAAATTTTCCCTTTAAGCTTCAGGTAAAAATACAATAATTTGTTAAATTTCTGATTAACAAAACTTTTAGTTGTATCGTGCACCAAAACGAACTTTGCCTCCTTGTTTTATCCTAAATTGCGTCGAGCCTCTTTTGTTTTCAATAAGAATCTGTATCAAACGTACATAAATTTACGCAATCGTCAGAATGACCCTCCTACACGAAGCTGATACATTTCCTTAATAACATTTATCTGCAAAAAGTGGCCCCTTCGCTATACTTCGAATTGTGGAATTGTTTTTCGGCACGACACGACACTTGGATAGCGTTTGTTTGTACATAGTTGCGTGTTTAACGATAATGTATGGAGTGCTGAAATGTCCTTGGTAGTAAAAATGTTTCAAGTGGAATTATATCTTAACTGTAACAGTTAAAGCTTCTCTTATTGTCATTGTAAGATAATTAAAGACCGTAGATTTTGGCAGAATTGTAACCATAATTCAAAGCGTCTTAAAGTACGAGGACTTCAGTAATGCATCTGGTGGCGTGCCTTAAGGGTCCATAATGGGACACCTATTATGTATAATATACACGTATAATTTCAATAACTCAAACATGCTAAATTACATCAATAATCTGATGATACTTTTTATGTTATTTTTTCCAATTCTCTTATTTACAAGGATTATCCATCATTCGATATATTCTTTCTCAGTTTTGATACTATACATACAGAATTATTAAGAAATAAGTTAGATAATTGATCCTTATAACATTATAGATGGTAGGAAATGAAAGATAAGATCATAACAGGAAATTTCTCCATTTAAATTACGCCCGTCATGTTTAAAGGGTTCAATATAACTTTATACTAGATTAGCGTAATTTAGTTATGGCATTATTATTACTATATAGCTTTTGAATAATACTCGGAAGATTCAGACTCAGAATAAAGTACATTATATTCTTTTAATTACCATGCTTGTGTTTTTCCTGTTTATTTATTTTCTAAAATATCGTTTTTTTGCCTTGTTATGGGCCCATTAGGAGAAACATAAGAACACAGTTCACTACAAAACTACTTTTACTGTAAATTGATCGGATCCATAGTGGTTATAAAGATGTTGAAAGCTCGAAGTGGGGTGTAGTGTTAATCAATTGAGGATGAAAAAATCACGCAACCTTCCCCATGTATGTTTCAATATAATGATGAATTAATTAATTAATTAAGATTACAAGCGACTAGTTTCGATACATAGTATCATCTTCAGGCTTGAGATTAAATACTTAGCACTAATGTTATTTACTAGTTTAAAAATTGGTGACATGATGGTTACAAATTAAAAGTTGAAATATTTAACGATGAAATTAAGCGACGACGTCTAGACATTCATCAGAACATTGTAATTGAGTTAAATAAATACAATTGATTTGTTGAATGGGAATAAACAGGCAAAATGGAGGTGAAAATACGCAAGGGACCAAGCTGTAAAGAAAATAAGGTAAACCTTAAGGGGTTAATTAAGTGTACTTACGGGAAACTCTAGTTAAGAAGACATGAAAAGGTTGAAAAATAGGGTGCTAAAAAAGCACACAACTACAAATTGTTAAATTGATTAAAAAACCAAGCCGAAAGGACGACTACAATATGAAGAATGCAACAACAACAACGTGAAGAGTGCAACAATAGTGTATAAGCGAAATCCATGGGCATGTGTGATAAAGAAGGTCACAAGCTGTAAAATAAGAATATATAAGGGGGAGGGGGGGCTTAATGTACGAGGGAAACTCAAAAATGCTGTTTAATACTTTGTTAAGCGAAGCAGTAGGGTTTTTGTTAAAATGGGCAAGGATTTCCATGTTTTCTAAGAGGTTCAACCGCATGCCTTTGTCGAAACGTGTAATATTTGGTAATTGACTTTGGGGTTGAAACAATAGCGAGAATTAAGAATATGGTTGGCGACTTTGAGTAGAAGTGTTTGATGCAAGAATAATGTTGGGCTATTCTATTTTTAAATTTTCTACCAGTTTGGCCTATATAATAGTATCGCAGATGAGCTTATATACACCGGATTTGTCCGGTAAATCAGTTGTCCTTTGTGTTGACTAGGAGACTGTGTAAATTAGGTTTTGAATTGAAAGTATAATGGGGGTCCGATAAAAGGAAGAGGGAAGTACCTGGAATGGGGGGGGGGGGGTTCGCTTCTCAGTTGTAGAGTAGTACGGTTTTTTCTGGTGAAGTTACGATGGAGGTAAGTGTAGAGATTATGAATCAATTTACTGGGGTAACCATTACATGAAGCGAGGTGGTAAATTAAGTCAAGTTCAATTTTGAAATTCTGGGGGTTAAGTGGGAGATGTAAAAGCCTATTGAAGTAGAAACGAAACGCAGATAATTTGTGGGAAAGGGGGTGGAAGGAATCGAAAGGTATGACGTGGTCCGTGGTGGTGAGTTTTCTATATATTGAAATGTCAAGGCGGTTCAGGGGCACGACCAAAAAGGAAATTTTCGCGCTCTGAAGACAGTTGGTGGAACTAATTCATTGTGTTTTGGTGGAACAAGATTACAGAGCAAGTCAACCAAAAATGGATGAATCATTGGAACTGGCTCTTTGGAGATAGTGGAAAAAGTGCAAAAGTGCTTTCAAATCGTGCAGAAGTGTGTAGTAGAAATAAAGTATTTTCTTTGGCGGCAAATGGGCAGTTAGAGTACTCCAACTGCTCTTTGGCATTGAGAGGTTTCTTTCCACCTTATGATAGATGCTGCTGCTCGGGTCATGAGTACAACCAATAAAAATTTATAATAACAATTTGTTGGGGGGGGGGGGGGTGATTCTAGTTCATATTTTTCATCTTTACCTACCACCTCTAAGTTAATTAATCAAATTTGCAAGACATCAGCTGTTCGGTGATGATGCGCTCGCCTTCATGAGATGTTTTTGTTATTACTGTGTTTTATATAATACGAGAAATGACCAATAAGTAATGAGACTGATTTTTTAGCCGCGCGTGTGGTAACACTGCGAATCTCACACTTCTGCCAATTAATCTCCCATCCCTCCTCTATCTATACATGTGCTCGTGACTTTCGTATGTTAGTTAGTTCTCCAGCTCTATTGTGTTTTCGACAACATGTTTGTAAGACGTGTCACGAATATGGAACAACGTAATGTTGAACAGCGGTAGGGAATTAAATTTTGCGTTAAACTCGGCGATTCTGTTAAGGAAACGTACGGTAAATTGGTCAAAGTGTTTGGTGATAAAGCCTTGAGTCATGCTCAGGTGTTTCGATGGCATAAAGATTTTAAAAATGGTCGTGAGAGCGTCGGGGATGCATCGCGAAGTGGGAGGCCGGTTAAAGCTCGAACTGACAACAATGTTCAGCGTGTGCGCACTCTCGTGCATCAAGATCGGCGGCTAACCATTTGAATGTTGGCTGATGAAACGAGAAACCGTCAGAAAATTGTTACTGATGATTTGGCCATGAAGAAGCGGTGTGCAAAGATGGTACCGAAGAACCTTTCGGCGAAGCAAAAACACGAGCGAAACTCTTCTCGATCGTGTAATTTATTGGTGATCAAAGTTGGTATTTTCAGTACGGTCCCGAAAAAAAACGGCAAAGTCAACAGTGGCTGTCTCCTGGTGTAGCCAGATCGAAGAAGGCGAGAATGAGCAAATCAAAAGTGAAAACGATGATGATTTTCTTCTTTGACAGCAAAGTAATCGTGTGCAAAGAGTTTGTACCACCTGGGCAGACCGTCAACCAACATTTCTACGTGAAAGTACACGATCGGCTGCGAAAAAGAGTCATTAGAGTCCGTCCAGAGATTGCCAAAACGTGGATCCTTCATCGTGACAATGCTCCATACCATCGTGCTTCAATGTGTCGCAGTTTTTGACTTCTAAATCATCGCAGTGTTGCCGCAAGCGCCCTATTCGCCGGATATGTCACCCTGTGACTTCTTCTTATCCCCCAAACAAAATTATCCGTGAAAGGAACACATTTTGAGTCCATAACTGACATCCAGACCGCCGTGACGAGGATACTCCAGAACATTCCGGTCGAAGCCTTCCAGAAATGTTACGAAAGCTGGAAGAAACGTTGGAATCAGTGTGTAGTTATGGGAGGGGTGTTCTTTGAAGGGGAACACATCAATGTACCTTATTAATTTTATAATATACGTATTTTATGGACTTAGTCTCATTACTTATTGGTCAGACCTCGTATGTGCTTATTATAATATAAATTCTTTTGAAAGCCACCAAATTTCAGTATTTTCCTGAATTTTTCGGTAATAGCTTTGTTTACTTACCTCATTCTGAAACATTCATCCTTATCCGTAAGTTATGTTTTTCTCTTCTAGACAGTTCTGTGTCTTCGACTTTCTAATAAAAAAATCAATGTAAGTATATTTTTTTTGTACATCGTGATATATGTAATAATTTTTTTTGGCTAATTGGTCATTACATTCTTCAAATAGTTCACTAATGACGTCTTACAAACTTTAATGTAAGTATATCTCTTAGGTGGGTAGCACTTACTTATGTAGCACAACAAATACATTTCGTATAGTAAATGAAATGATGCATACATAAATTTAAAATTCATTTCAATTGTAAATTTCGTCACCATTAGCATTTTCTGGCAATATTTTAATACACGTTATTTTCCTCACTCAAATAAATTTTTCTCTCTATTGTGCTATATACGCCATTATACGGATACAAAAATTTTTTACAAGAATCGCACGATGCTTTACGTTTTTGACACGTTAAGGGTATTTGCCGCATTTTCTCTTCAAGTAGAATTTCTATACCTTGACAGGTTTCGATTGTTTAACTGGACACGAAAAATCCATCCAAAGTAACTACGAAAATAAATTTTAATGGACTAACTTGAGCTTATTTTCTTAAATCAATCTCTCAATTTGATATTCTCCCTACAAAACCATTGAGGGAACGAACTCATTTCAGCTTTATGTCGAAAAACCTATTTTTGAGGTAAATACTATCCTAGTTTAACGAAATTACGGTATCGTCGAAGGTTCTATTGGGACAAAAAAACTTGAAATCCAATTTACCCTTTTCCGGCATTATCGTAAGTATCAATGAAGTGTACTTACACAGCCCCTTGCATTGACAGGCCATTCCGTAAATTATTTTCTTTACCACAACTTATTGCAAAACTTTACTTTTTGTAATTCTTATTTAAAGTACTCGACTGGAAATTACACGGTTTTTTATTTTATTTTTGTTGTATTCAAACAAGCATATGAAATTAGATTCTTTAACCGAGTGAAATTTTAATCCTCATGGTTTCGAATTTGTTGATATTGGATATTAAGGAATATAAATGTGTAATACAAACGTGACGTTTCGTACACTCGAGGGATTTTATATAAAAGCAAGATGTATCTACATTGTACGACAAGCGTCTTAAAAACAATTCAGTTCTTGAAGAGAAATTTTACCCCGGGTATATTATAATATACACAATACAATCTTCAGCTTCCGAAAAAGCGAAATTTCAATTCAAATAAATTTAAAGTTTGTTGAAATAGTTTTGTGTGCTCTACATTAAACGCGTAACCGTTTTCACGTGAAAAGATTTAAAAGGTTTCTCCGACGCTTAATTTAAGGATCTCTGTCGAAACGTGCGTTAAAACGGTGGTAGGTAGGTACACAAAATACAATCAAATTTATACGAACCCAAGAAATGTAGGTCGATTGAATCCGTCGACAGTGATATTAAACACCAAATGCGGTGAAAATGGCAAAAAACGCGATGATTAAAATTATAATAACCCAAAAGCTCATCCATATATTCGATTGTATATTACAAATTTTCAAGTTATGTATAAGATTTTTTAATTTTAAGTTCTCGATGGGGTACATGTTATTCAATTATTTCATTGCTTCATGTTTTTTACGTGATTTTAAACTTGAAGATGACTTTTTGAATCGAAACTAGTAGCACGATACAACTTAAATTTTTTTAATAAAGCAACATATTGAATATATCGATTCCTATCAAACAATTCTTTAACTTTAAACGGTAGTAGTTAATGTTATTAAAATTAAAATATAATTTTTTAATCCAAAAATTTAAAAATGTTAACAAATTGATTATTTGGAGACTATAACGGCGTTACCCCAGGAAAGACGAACGTGCTCCTAATGGTTCAATGAATCATAAACGGCGGAAGGATTTCATACATAGTTATCGTAGGGAAATTTTATGGTGTCCCATGGAGACTAGGTGATGGTGTCGAACCAAAATATAACAGTAGAGTCTGGCCCAGAATGTGTAGCTAGAAAGAGAGTGCCATACTAAAAATTTAAAAGCTCACATCCGTACTGAACTTTGGGAATCTACTAGAGATTCCTTGCGTAGATTCTTGAGAAATATCGTGTAGTGTGAAGGTATTTTCAAAATAACTGCACACATTGTAGCGATGTGTATTTGAGCATTTCAACAGCCCCCAGAAATATTTTAGATACTTGTCCAGAAACGCACTTCATGGAAAAATATTACAACCCTTTCCATAATATTTTCTGGGTTTGTGATAATCATAGAACAATTTAGGAAAGTGAATCCCACATGGTCTACAGCGACATTGAGAGTTTGACAAAATAGTAGCTCCGTCTTTGGATTCAAGTACGTGTCTTTTGAACAACAGTTTATTTCGAATGGGAACTCCAAAGTACTTCATTCCTTTTTCATGGTCGACGTCCCGCTTGGTTTTCGCTTCCACGCTTAGACAACGTGAAGTTTTGTCTTTTTTCTACATTAATTTTTAGTTTCAAGCTGGATTTGAAGATGGCGTAGGTGATGCGTTGCTCATTCTACGCCTCTCTATATCCTTTTGTTATTTCGGCCGCACAATTTGGGCTCGCCGTTGTGGTTCGCATTTGATAAAATGTAGAAGAAAGAGACGACAAGAAATATATTGAGTATAAAAGAAGAACAAAAACAATAAAGATACTAAAGCAAGGGGCCATAGAGGAAAATGAAAAGAATAGAAAAGAAGTATGATTACAACAAAGAATGGAAATTTTAGAGGGAAAGATGTACAAAACGAATAGGAAAAAAGAAGGCATAGAGGTTGGAAATAAACATACCTACACTATCAGAATGCGTTGAAAACAAATAATGGAGAATTTTTTCTATGCACGATGCAACTTGAAATTAAAATTAGAGGTGCAATAGGCTTGGTTGGTCAAAGTACATAACAAAACGAAGAAATAAAAGGTAACGGTGAACAAAAACAAACCAAGGAAAGTAAAGCAAGCAAAAACCTACATAAATGATGATATAAACAAAACAGAGATGGAAATTCGGATGAAAGTAAGGGAAAGGACAAAGGAAAAAAAGATAAAGGCAATAAATGAATAAATCAAATTTCAAAACTAACATGAAAATTTAATAGCAACTTACAATAAACATCAGAAGACATGAGAAATAAGAAACGGGACCAACGTAATGAAGCAACATAATAAGAATACCAAAATTGAAAAATGTAGAAAAAATAAACAAGCAAACCTGGAGTGTAACAGGGATTTATAATACCTACAGGCAATTTAAAAGACTAATAAGATAAATCTAAAGATATTTTAGAAGAAGAAGAAACTAAAAATCGTGGAATAAGGAGTAGAACGCTATTTAAAAGAAGAGGGAAGGATAAAATCAGAGGAAGGAGTTTTATGTTATCGAAAAACTTAGAAAAGAAGAATAAACGGAGAGCAAAGAAAGATAACTCTTCTATAGAGAATGTTGGGAAGAAGGAAAAGTATACAAAAACGTAATATGAAAATGAAAATAGTGGGCTGCAACGCTAAGCACGGCAAGTACAAAATAACGGGCACAGGATAATATTTTTCGCAATGGATAGAAGCTTCCGGGACACATATAACCCAAGGTGGAAGTCCCTGAATGGAGGACAGTTAAACGAATCGATCAAGTAATAAAGCTATAAAACAAGAGATATAATCCACTTTTATCAAGAAGACGAAAGAATAGAAAGGGTTACCAGAATCGAAGGGTACATAATCAAAGTGCTGCAAAGATGGATGAACTACTTTCAAGAGTTGCTAAATGATACGATATACCATATGAAATGGAAGGAATGGACTAGGAAACACTCACGAGAGAAGAGATCATAAGTATAATTAAACGATTAGAAAACAAAAATGGGCATAAACGACAGAAGTAACAGAAGATATGCTTAAAGCAAGTCGACAAGAATAGCATGAACAAATACATGGCCTTATCAAAAAAATTTGGAGGAAGGAAGAATACTGGAAAGCTGGAGATGTGAAAAGGATAGAGGCCTGAGACGTGCCAAATTGCGTACTAAATAGATTAATTGAGTACATGGGAAATATAGTAGGAAGGTTCAAAGCCAACGGACCAAACATCCTGCTGAAGAAAATACCAGGAAATAGTTGTAAGGGCTAGAATGAAGAATGTGGCATTTTTGTCGATTTCAAAAATCCATAGAAAAAAAAGTATGAAAGATCTGAAAATACCTAAAAACTTTGAACAAATTGAAAGTATCTCTGATGATCAGAAAAGTAAGGTGAAGATGGAGGAAACAATGTTTTAAAATGGTTAGGATCAACTGAAATTTGCGGATGATGTAACAGTATTAGCTAAAACAAAAAAATTGAGGACAAAGAGTTGGACAAGGAAGAATATCTAACAGTACAAATAGAGGAAACGCAGGTTTGCACAGATGTGAGTTGGGGAATGACAGAATGACCAAATTGGTACTAAATAGAAGACCAACTGGCGAAAACGAAAAGGAAGACTACGGAAAAGATGATCGAATAGCGTTTTGAAACATTTGGGCAAATGAACATTATGAATTGAAGAAACAGGACCAAAAAAGAGATCCGGAGAAGCGTTGTAGGAATAACCCACAAAAATGTGAAAGATTTTGGATTAAATTCCATATTAAGTTAGTACAATGTAAATTTTACTGCCCAAGGAGCATTTAAGTTTATCCTTTTGGCCATTTATTGCTAGCGTTGCCTAATTGTAAATTTAGCAACTTAGCTAGAGATTATGTAGTAGTCACATTGCTTGTTTGAGACGCAAATTTACAATCATAAGTGATTTAGTTAAATGTAAAGGCGAAATTATGGTTAATGTCGGTGTAATTAATGCTTACATAATTTAGTAGATACTAAATAAATAATCTAGGGAACGATTACAATTAAATGAGGTCTGAATTATTAATTGTCATATAATAAATTAGTTGGTCCTAGTTGACTGAATTTACTGCCGTATTAAAAGGAACTGTACCTAATGTTATTTTTGTGTTTAATTCAAAATTACAAAACAGACCTTTACTTTGGCTAATTTGTCACATTGGGTTTCGCGCATTGTGTCCGTGACCAATTTACACCCGTACGTTAATGTATGTTTATTTCTATTCCATAATGCAGGTTACAACTGTGCGTGACAGGTGTTATGTTTATGGTAGGTCATTTAATGAATGTACGTCATTTGGATATATACATTTTCTATGATGTAGTTCCTTTTTTTATATACCATATATGTATATATATATTTTATTTGTCAATTCAAGATTAATGGTGTTGTACATGACATTTTTGATGTAAGATAATTAAATGAATTAAAGTTAACACATTTACATGTATATACCATACACTAAATATACACATGATTAGGTACATATTAACTTGTGTTTAACTCGTGGAGGCGGTCTAGTACTACTGGCCGCGAGACAAGTGGCCGACAGGACAACTGGCCGCGAGACAAGTGGCCGCGGCCAACTTTTAATCTTGAGGGACTGTTATCAATTGAAAAAATATATACTAAACTTACCTCTAACCTAAGCGCTGAGTGGCAATATACGCTTAGCACCGCGGCGGCGAATAGTCCCTAACCGACTTCACTATCAGTTTGTTTGTTTTCAATAAATGAAACTAGCCATTTATTTTTTTGAAGTCAAGTTATACTCGCAGGGACGCGACGACCACTTGTGCTGACAGCTATTTGTCTCGCGGCCAGTTGTCTCGGCGGCCAGTTGGCCCGGCGGCCAGTCGGCCGCGGCTATTCGGCTACGGCCAGTCGGCCGCGGCCACTAGTCCCATCCCGCGTTGAGGCTGGTAATAGTGGCCTCAACGAGTCTAAGTCTTAAATAATCTTTAGGGTTTGGATTTCCTTATAAGAAGGAATATAACGTCGTCTTAGTCAGAAAAGCTCGGAAGTCCACTTTTTGTCAAAAATGATATTTTACGCTTAAAATAAATAGAAAAATGAACTCTGTGAGCCCAGAAAATATTCTAAGTGCGAGGCAATAGCAAAAGGTTGAATTAAGAATACCTCGTAAATCCATGCTGACTGGAAAATCTCGTAACTCCACTCAAGCGTTGCAATGCCGCCATGCTGTTTTGTCTAATGACATGATTATATTTAAAACAGTTTTTTGTCCGCCCTGTAAAATTTACTTATATGGACTTACGAGGTTTTCTGACTAAGCCGACGAAAGGAAATCCAAACCCTAAAGAAGATTAAGTGGAGTATCAACTAACTTTATAGTCTTAAATAATGTCTTTGGGAAGATTTTTCTTGAGCTTTGACGTATATTGTGCTGCCCAAGGTTATAATGGATTCCTCCTTCGCACTTGTTGATATTTGAGAAGAGGTTCCTGGTGCTCGTGATAATGTAGTTTTGAATTGGGGATACCATTTGCTCAAGGTGCAGTTGCACACTGCAGATGTACCATGGAGTACTTAGCAGTACTTAATTCTTGAATATTTGGAGTTTTAAGTTGTTTGTTTTTGAGGTGTTGCTCCAGGCTGGGGAGTAGTAAGGATATGTAATGTACAAGAGGATTGTGCATTCAGGTCTGAGTGGGGTTTCGCCATTAATAATTGGATACAGTTGTCTTAATCTATTATGGTATTGTGTCAGTTTTTGATTTGCGTGGTAGCTCCAATTTAGTCTTCTATCCAGATGTATTCCAAGATATTTGACTGCAGAATATCTGGGGGTTCCAGGGTATTGAGGTTCCATTGAGAAGGATATGAATGGGATCGACCACTTTCTTTAGAATGAGGATTTTGCATTGGTATTTATTTGGGTTTATTTTGAAGTTCCAATTTTTCAGTAGATCTTTGATCTCGATGGAAGTTTGCATCGTTACAGACTCTATCGAGCTGTGTTACAGGGATTACATATTTTTATGACTGTTCGAGATACGACCGGATATTGTGGTTCACTGATTTGGAAAACACAAACACCTAATCCACAGATTTGTACAGAGGCAGAAGGATCGCTTGGCACTTGGCTATTACGAACGATTCACTTTTATTTTGATATTGCAAAGTAGGTACGTTGCCAACTCGTAACGTACAAGAATTTTTCTTTGTATCGAAGGAAAATCATGGTTTTACGGTACTCCATTACGAAGAATGAACAGTATATTTACTATTACTATCACAAAAACTTCGTATACGTTCACTGTTTGTGTGAAGCTAAAGTTACAATCATTTGGTTGTCAAAATTATGAAAAATGCACTGTGTATGTATAGTGTAGTAAAGGCCACAGTTAGTGTTCATCCAAGAAAGTATTGTTCGTTTTAATGGTTTGGTTATGAAAAAACCTCTATTGACATTTCCAACGGTACAATTAGAAACATTTAGTCCTTCGTATAATGGCTATCCCTGTCTGCTGTTGAAACTTATGTTCATTATTTTGACCCCAAGGTCGACAATGTAAGCATGGCGTGACGAGACTTCTCCTCGAATGTTCCATGTTCCATTTGAAAGATTGGTTATGATTTCCACGGATGAATTACCAATTAAGGCTCTCCGTGATTACACAAAAAGAAAAAGAAAAGACTCCCAACTGTCGAGCAATTAACGCCATATATGATCGCAGGTTTGAACTTAGGGAACATCCAGTCTACTCCATACCGTTAGTCCCGAATGACATTTGATTGTTCCCAAAAACTTAAAAAGAGTCTATCTGAGGGTCATAATTTGAAGACGACAATTATTCTGTTACGGATACCGTCACGAATATCTTTGGAGGCCAATATCTTCTGGAAAAACTGCCCATTATTTATTTAATCACATTTTTGTACTCCATATTGTGGATAAATCCACTTCTGATGAACCTTTTCCCTCTAATTTCATCAGTTGGGAATAAGCTTTTTCCGAAGGAAACAGAGAAAGCTTCGATATGATTTCAAGGACGCATTTGTTGCAACTGTGGTGTGAGGAACAGTGCCTGTTGATATTACTTTTCATTTGAAAACGTCTTTCGCAAATTTAATTGGTTCCTTAGCAAATCCCAGACATGTGAACCAATTTTCACCCATTTCTGTTCATTTACTGTTCCTTGAAGATCATTCATCTTCGGAGCACCGTTTTCAGTACCCAACTCTTCCAGTCAAGACGATGGCATTGAAAGCTAGCCTATTTCCGGAAATGTACTCAGCTCAGACACCAACACTTATCTTGAATAATATTACATACTCGTTGAATGTGACCTTTCGTCGAGATGCGCTTGCTTCTTTTACAGTTTGCATCATAAACGACTATACGTCCTGCTTTAAATTACGACCCAATTACATATTGGCTCAGCCACCACCTATCTTAATTTTGCATTAACATGTACGTATTACTCGGTATTGTTATTATTATTAAATGTCTTTATTTTTAAGTGGGCGAGGTTCAGTTAAGGCTGCTATTAACACGCCATATACTTACAAAACTTCCATGACCAAACCCGGATTCGAATCGGAAACCTTATTGTGAAGTATTAGCTGTAATAATTCCTGTTGTAGCAAGCAAATACATTGTCACTCAAAAAAAGTCCGTACACATCATTAATTCTTCGAGTCGATGAAATTCAGTTATACACGAACCCCCTATTATGAAGAAAATGAATGATAGGAATATTTTTATGATCTCTGTTTATAAAGCCGTAATCAATCATTTTGTATTTTCTTGAAAATACAGAATGGTTGATTACGGCTTATATTTCCTTCAGCAGGATGTTCGGTCCGTTGGCTTTGAACTCTATTTGGTACTCTCCTACTATATTTCCCATGTACTCATTTAATCTACTTAGTACGCAATTTGACACGTATCAGGCCTCTATCCTTTTCACATAATTGAAGATCTTTTCTCCAGTTTTCCAGTATTCTTCATTCTTCCAAATTTTTTTGATAAGGCCATGTATTTGTTCATACTATTCTTTTCGACTAGCTTTGAGTATACCTTCTGTTATTTCTGTCATTTTCGCACTTTTGTTGTTTTTTAATCGTTTAATTATACTTATTATCTTTTCGTTCGTTCGTACTTCTAGTTCATTCCTTCCATTTCCTATGGTATATTGTATCATTTAGCAACCCTTCAAAGTAGTTCTTCCATCTTTGCAGCACTTTGGATATGTACCCTTCAATTCTGGTAATCCCTTTCTATTCTTTTGCCTTCTTGATAATAGTGGCCTATATCTTTTGTTTTACAGCACACCTTTCTTGGATTTTCCTTTCTTATTTTTACATAATATTTTTATCTCCGGTCTCGTATTTGTATTTTCTTGAAAATAATAATTATTATATCAAAAACCCTTCTACATATTTTTATGAAATTTGGCATAATTATATGTCTTTATTTCTCAGAAGTCTACAATTTGCAAAATTATTTTTTTTCAAAACTATCAAATTTCCAAATGGCGGAAATTCAAACATATTAAAGTTAAATTCCATGAAAACTACTAAATAAAATTAAATTGTGCAAGAAACAAACATTTATAGTACTTTTATTGCTAATACATAATTTTATTTTAGTAGTTTTCATTTAATTTTACGTTAACATTTCATAAAAATATCTTGAAGTGTTTTTGAAATACCTAATAATTATTTTCAACAAAATACAAAATGGCTGATTACGGCTAAATTAAGCCGAAATCTTACGGAACATTTTAGACTTATTTGCTATGTAGAATCCGGTAATGCATAGCCCGCTACAACTTTTTGAAGCACCCTGTATTATGTAAATGTTAAATTGCAAAAAGGATATTATCTACTTCAATGGAGATAAAGTATTATTATTTTTATTTTTACTATTATTATTAAGTAACGGGAACCTTTTCGATTGTAAAATACGTATACCATTCGTATCGTTATTCTTACTTTTCTGGATGATTCCAGATTAATCGTGTATTAACAATTTCTGATTTTCACCGAATAAAAGTTTGGTATATTCGTTAAATTCGTCAAAATGGCGGTCAAAATATAAAAGTTTGCTAAATATCCTCAACTTGTTATTAATCGTAATTTAAATCCAAATTCGAAATTCGTCCCACATATAATTTTCTTAAGGCGTCCACTTCCTCGTATGAAATCTAATGAAATTTGTGAAGCAAACGCGAAATTACCCCCAAGGAATTTTCCGATGCTACTTTTAAGCAACATGAATATTGTATAGACGATTTCAAAAAGTCGCGTGTGAAATACGAGTAATATGTGTTAGTGTGCTATAAAATTGGCACAATCCGCCCCTATTGAACAAGGATATTATATAACGCTTGAAGTCGTTAGGAAAATTTTTGCATTGTATCTGGCAACGGATGATTATATACCCTCATCTTAAAAGTGAATTTCGTAGCAAAAAGGTAAACGACAAGGTATAAAAGAAAATGGTTTAAAATCAATTTTCCATGACAAAAACGAATTCTAATTTTTAATCTGCCAAATGCACTCATTTTCGTATTTGAGGAGAAAATTGCCATTCTTTTTTTTTTTTTTTGTTAACAATATAGCTATTTACAACCGAGATGTGAAAATTACGACTATTCCAATACATTATGTAAGATGTGAATAAATAGCCAAAACGCGACTTACTACCGAACATCTGGTTACAAAACCGTATCCAACCTACAGCTGCTGGTGTAACCGTCATAAATATTTATAAAAATTGATTTTACAATTTTCACATAATTTATCCCTAAAATTTAACACTAAATTTTAATTTTCCAGATCGTAAAACCGCAACGATTTAAGGCATTTTGTAATGTCAGTTTTAGTTCAACTATTAGAAAATACCTAGTCAAGTGAAAATGGTTGCGGTTTAGAACCCTTTCTCTGATTGAATTTTGTACGCGTTGATCTTTTACAATTGTAAAACTGTTTCTAGTTCGATTGCAATAAAATTGTAATTGAACATTCAATTTGCCCTGCACTAATGTACTAATTTCGTTTTGTTTTATTACAGAATATTTTGGATAAATTTAATCCGGGAGCTCGACAGATGATTAATGCCGGTAAAGCTTACCTAAAAGCTCTTCATGGTGAGTATATGACAATTATGTAAATAAAATATGTGTGCATGTGAAACCTTTTGGCTTAATAAAAAAACACGTGAACTACATATTTGCGGCATGAAATTTATGTCGGCGACCTGTAATCATCGTTATGAAGTGGAGAAAAAAATGGTTTTGTAAAATTGTATTAAAATTTGATCATTTATGCAGTATTTTTGCGCCCTTAAGGCCTAAGAAACCTGCAATTGTAATAGTTATAGCAACCAACAACTTGATTTTTGAGAACGAATCGTGTCATTTATTTATTCAAAGCTTTATATACTCTTAGATACTTTATATTTAAAATATTTCATAAAAAATCTTCTTTGCGTTTCGTATGCGAACGGCGATTTTGGCCCATTGGCGTCTTATAATCCTTCGGCCCTTCGGGCCTCGCAATTATTATAGTTGCGCTGCGGGCCAAAATCGCCTCCTTCAGTCCTATAATACAAAAATAGCTGTTTGTGAAATTGTGAAAGTGTTTGAATGTAGTTTTCCTTCATTGGCCAAAACGGCAAGTAAAGCCTAAGTCACACTTGGCTACATTACCAGCAGTTATCGAAGTAGCGATATTGCACCCTTTTTTCGAAAACATGTTTTTGCAATTCAAAATGTCAGTGGCATCATTAAATATTTTGCCAAATTCTGCAATACTTTCTACTCCTTTAAATTGTTCATATCTGCTACTTAGATAAGCAAGGGAATTTTCAACACTTTCACTAAGTGTTTAAAATAGAAAATTTTACATTCATGCGGTTGTTGTAATACCTACATTATATGTTTCTTTGTAATTTTGTTGCCTAATCTAAACCCTTCTTGCTTTAGAATTTCGTTTAATGAAACTAAATATTGCCAATTTATGCTATTTTGGCTTTTCAAAACTTTTTTGTCACCTAACGTGTTACCAACTAATTTAATCATATGACAAATCAAAAAAGATATAAATCTTGTGGATTGTACCGGGTAAAATAAAATAGGGTTTGAAGCTGGAACTATAATAGTCAAAATTAGCCCCTAAAGAAGTTCACAAAAACACCTTGGTCTTGGACTAAACTTATACATCTCAATAACAAATCTGATCTTTCACGCCCATTTAAACCGTCGATTAAAAAATATCCAACTGGAGCCTTCTATGATTCATTGATGGCAACGACCATGAAGACCAATGGACTTTTAGCCAAAGGTACAGTATCATTATCATGTTGGGCAAATGTTCCAATATCAACAGCTCCATAAAATTGTCCGTTTTTGTAGATGAGTTGATTTCGAATCGACATTTCATCAATAACTATATTGCAAAATATGTAATATGACTGTTATTTTTTACTCTTTTAGAAATTGCATTCAGAGCTTCCTTTGTGAATCCTGGTTTTCCATGACCACTTTATACCATTGTGAAAGAGTACCTGGATGTGGAAGCAGATTGTTCCATGCTTTCCTCACATAGTTATAGGCTTTGGGATAATAGAAATGTAGTGTAAGGGCAAAGCTCCGGACTGTATCTTCATATGCTCCAACCCTTTGCTCTTAATTTTTCTTACCATAATATTTTTTATGCACAGATACATCATAATGAGGGTATTATAACCTTGGTTACCTGAACATAAACAACTCTTTATGGCCCGCGGGCCGCTTTATAGCCCGCGGGCTATAAAGAAACGTCAATTAAAATGACATTAAAATGACAATAGAAATAATACAGTTTTGAACAAAATTAAAATGGATACCCTTGTTTACTGCTTTTACTATGGCAACAATTAAATTGGATACCCTTGTTTACTGCTTTTAATATTAATAGCAACGTATTTTAATATGTATCTATAGCAATGTATTTCAAGCGGCTTGATAAATCTACAATACTAAAGTTTATGCGATACTTAATAACCTGTGCATAAAATAGTGTGTGCATTTCTGGCGTAACCTGCTTTTATGGCCCTACAGCCTTTTCCTTGAAATAAGGCTTCGGGCCATAAAAGCTTCTTTACGCCCTTGATGCATAAATAACTATAATATTATCAGGAAGCGACATCTGGAAATAATACAATAATTTATAGTCTAAATCCAAAGTTACTACAAAAAATAAATTTTATTACAATACAAAATATTTGATATTGTACATAATTATGATCTTGAAAAAAGAATCATTTTTTTTTGTATTATTGAATGGCGGAACAAAATTATAGTGTTAAATATTACAATTATTATTTTTATGGGTCCTTCATTACAGCCAATGAAATTGTGTTACACACCTTTAATTTTTGTGTAAAAGAAAATCAAAGATCAACATTTTTTTTGTGTATAACATAATAACTACTGAACAATTAATTCCCACACAAATATTCAAAAATATTAAAGCGACCATCCAATTCACATACAGGGTGGGTTACCGAAAACGAAACAGGGCAATTTTCGGATCATTACTGTTATTTTTCGAAAAATTCCTGAAACAGGTAATTTTTGTATTTGAGGGGGGACAACTTTTGAGTGTCTTTAATAAGCTTTAAAATGATATGCTACTCGACCCCTAATCCCATTTAAGATTTTAAGGGTTGGTGACGTTACAAAGTTCGAAATACACTCAAAAGTTGTTCCCCTCAAATACAAAATTGGCATGTTTTAGGAATTATTTTTCGAAAAATAACAGTAATGATCCGAAAATAGCCCTGTTTCGTTTTTAATAACCCACCCTGTATATGTGTCATTAATTATGGCTTGGCCAATAAAGTTTTTGTTGCATGCCCCTAATTTTCATGTGCAAGAATGTCAAATTCGACATCCCTTTATACAACGCTACTAAAGCTTTGTCACATGCTCTTAATATTGTTCTAAACGAAAATCAAAAATCAACATCTATACATAAAACATAAATATACACTTGGGAATACTTAAGGGCCGTTTCGAAAAAAATATTCAAGAATGTTCGGCATAACGATTCTACACATATCGGTCTTTAGTTAAAGCCAATAAAATTTTAAAATTTTATTAGGTAAATTATCTTGTAAAAAAAATCAAGCGTGCACATCTCTTTATATATGACATAATTACACTTGAAGGCGCTAAAGCACAAATTATGGGTATTTCCGAATCTATTTTTGAATTTGTTTCCAAAAAAATTAAGATTAAATCGCGGTTGCAGTATGGTTTACATATTAATTGAGGGGGGCGCACAGGGGAATCAAAAAGCACTGTGGGGGGGGGGGGGAGATCGGAGTCCTTGATGGGAGATAAAAAACACAGAAGGGGGCGCTACTAGTTTCACTTGTAATTAAATCCTTAAAACAAATACGATAAAGATTCATGTGTACAATCAGTTTCAAATTCCTCAAAAGACACAACAGATCCAAATTTTTTCTGGTGTTAACAAAATTTTTAGTGGTTAAAGAAAACCCATGCGAAGTTCCCTAATCCCACTTAGTGTACAATGCATCAATTGAAAATGATTATCTAAACCCTCAATATTCGTGTCCCAATTATTACTACAAAATCTCGGTTAAGGTTATACCTTAATTAAATCCAGCATCCTATTATGTATATGTAAATAAGAGTCTATAAATATTAGACAAGCACATGGACAAACATCATCGTGTATAAATACACCTATGTAAATATAATAACCCCGCTAATAAACAAACAACTTCCCAGCCTGTATATCGATAAAATCATATAAATATAAACCCACTACGTGAACAAACAACCGTATGTAAAAACTACACAATTATATAAATGCTACGAATCAACAAACAATTAGCCACCCTGTATGTAGATAAAATCAGAGACTAGCACCCCTAAATTGTATGCATATTATAATAATCAATGCTAGAGCTTCAGTTACCCACCCCGTATATATCATGTGTTCATTTGAAAAGGACCCCCACTCTTAATATTTCGTAAATACGCCGTATTAGATAGAAGTGCTGAAACACGTCAACTTTTAACTTGACGAGGACACTTTTTGACGCTAATGTCATCAACGTCAGAGTACTTTGGAATAAATGTAAAAAAATTTGGTGTGTACTGAACATGAAATTTAATTCCTAACGACTTTCTTCTTCTTCTTTCGATTTTGGCCGACTATAGACCACGTGAAATAACTTCTGATGCTTATTTTTCTCCCTTCTTTCTTCTTTTCCAGTATTCGTTCATTCCTTCACTGTGTTGTTTCCTTCTTTCTTCTGTGCATTTTGTTCCATTCTTCTTCTTTTCTTTTTCTTGAACTTGAAATCCCCTGAACCCTCTGATCTTTTCTCTGAATTTTTTTCCGGGCTCCACTTCCTCTCCATCTATTTTCATTTCCGCCATGTCTTTTCTTACTTCTTTGATCCATGTTATTTGTGTCTTAGGGTTTCTGTCGAAGTAATTCGTCAATCTTTCTTCATTCATCTTTTTAATGTGTCTGTAGAAAGTCTTCTCATTGTGTCTGTTATTTTCTCTTTTTTGGAATAAATCTCCTTATTGCTTCTTTTTTTTCCATTTTCCGTCTTCATATTTAGGTTCCAGAATTATCCGAGCTCTCGAGGTATTCTTTTTGTCTTTATCTTAGTCACACCATCGTCAATTATGAAGAAGACGGATAAATACGCAATACAAAGACAAAATGTGTGAACAGAAGTTTCATGTTGTTATTGTGCGATACAGGTCGAAATGTCGACATTGTTGCACTTCATCGTCTTCCATGATTACCAATACAGTTATAAGGTTCCTAGAAATTCCGATGATATGTGCATTTTACCACTAAACCCCTCTTTATTTTTCGCACACGTTTTATTCACTTGAAAAGCTTCCAACTCATACTAACATCGAATTATTATCGGATTTTATTGCCAAGATATCCGGATGTTCGACTTGCGACTGTATCTTTTATGCATCATCATAAAAATTTAAATTTAGAGGTTTATTCCACTGACCAAAGGAGAGTAACCGCATTATATAGTGAACCGCGGTCGGTATTTTCAATAATTTTATAATATTTCAATATTTGGAATGGCAATGATCTACTGTTATTAGTACGGTAAAATTATGACCAGGGTATAAGCCTGGTCTGCGGTTTATTTACGAAATGTAGAGGAAAAAAGGAAGCTCCGAATTTCTTATTTCCATTAAAATTCAACGCTTAGAAAAGAATCAGAATATTTTTTTATTTTTCATTTCTTGTAAGGTTTATTAATAGTTTCACTATCGCGTCCATTTTGTGCCATCAAAATATAACAATTTCGGTTACAGGAAAACGTGTCGGTGAAATTGGAGTGAAACGTGACAAGGAGTTATTTAAAAAAACACACGTTTGTCCCCAAGTAATGTGTGGAATATTTTATTTATCCAAGCTTAAACGTAGCGGGAAAAATTCAATAACTAATTTGTAATATGTCGGGGCAATTTTGAAAAAGACTCCCCCTAGTGTTGAAGACAAATACGTTGAATGTCACGAAAATACATCTTTTTTATCCCTTAAAGATAAATAGCTACTCTGATTGTAATTGAAGCACTTCAAGGACTGTCGCGATATTTCACTTTGTTGCAGTTTCCTACCCTTCGTACCTAGTCGTCTTCCGGTTAAATGAGTTTAGACAAATCAAAAGCAATTAATATTACAATTGCAGGTAGTTCAAATAATAAGGGTACAAAGCGCTTGGACCCACGTCCTATCCAGCTCGCTCGTTTCGACTCGAAAGCTGACAGGGCGACAAGCTACGTGGTTGAAATATTACGTGCCTCTTCTAGCACCATGATTATTTTATAACTAGGTATTAAAACGTAAGGTGTAGAATGCGGAAAAGTTTAAGAAGCGACACTTTGATGTTACAGGGTGAAAAGAAATTAATTTATGTACCTACCGCCTTTGAGAATATTTATATTGAATGCTCGAAAAAAAGAATGGAATTTTTATTAGGCGTTAAAATTGCGTCATCTATTCTTTCTTATTTTTGAAATGACTCAAGTATCTCCATTTAAATTTTAAATTAGTCTTGATGCTGTTCTGTTTGATACCAGTTTCCTTATATGCATTGTTTTTAAATGTCATAAAATGACTATTAATTAAAAATGCTTCCCCTAGATGTCTAATTAATGCAGTTCTGTTGTGATAATTTAAAAGCAAGAATTTCTTTATTTCCCAAGCAAAGCTTAGATGTTATTGCTAATGTTATATCTACAGGATGTACCAATCTTACGACAATGTTCGGTATTATGGCTTATTTCAAGAGATCAAAAAATGTTGTTAAGAAAAATAATAGATGTCTTGAACTATACAGAGTGTTACATAACTCCGTTACAAACCAAACATGATTTTTAAAATGAGAGCCCCTGCATATTATGCCAAATTCGGACTGCCCACATTTTTTCGTACCTTTTGGTATAAGGTTTTGCTACGTTATACAGAGTCCTTTAAAAGTTTATGTTAAAATTGTATTTAACTGTGTTTAATATCACAAATAGAATCTTTGATTGTGTAACTTTAATTTTTGTTAAGTATTCCCTACACCTACCCGTAGTTTTATTTAGTATAAATAATTAGTTTCTCTACTTTAAATCATATCGGTATTTATTTTTTATGATTTTTTGTTAAATTTGACGCTTGGTTTAACATAATCCCAGCAAACACACATATAAAATATACATACAACATAGGTACCTATATAAATTGAAGTAAATACCCCTACATATGCTTTTTTATATATCAAGTATGTAAGTATTCTTTAATAAAGTTACATAAACCGTATGTCACACAATTACGTATATTTTACATAATAGTATAGAAACTTACGGATATTCTGTATACAGAAATTCATATAATATGTACATATAGATAATTACACACTTATGAAATTCATGTGCTGTCATATTTACATGATTAGATTTATGTACGTTATATGTAAAATATTATATGTAATATTACTTATGTTTTATGTATGCCTTCTGTAAATATAATTAGAAATTATCATTACATTACATATATTGTATGGTCGAAAATAAAGTCCGTTTCTATTTGCGCTACATAAGTAATCGCACGCGCGTGTTTTCTATAACGCCAAAAATTGTAGTTCACGTACCTTTAATATTAGATCCGTATCGACTAAAATGCGTCTAATTTATATAGAAAATAAATAATATAAAATAAATTAAATCCTGGTCATTTTAACATAAAGTTAAAGATAGGTATAATATTATTGAATGAGACTTCACTCAACGGTATAATCAAACAAAATTTAAACTAATAACGCGAAACAGCGCAAAGTTACGAAGTACGAAATAAAAAGAAGGGATGTTACAGATTAGCGCAGTGGTAGAATGTCGGATTTCAGAATTTGCAACGCCCACCCGCAAACGTTCGAATCCGGTTAAGTGATATTTTTCAAGCAAGTATATCATAATAAACTGTCGGCTTTCAGTTCAGGTAAGAACGGGTTCGTGCAACAATTAAGTTAAATATAATTAAAAGTACCTACAGTTGTACGTAAAATGTAGTTTTTCCATTTTTTTGTATGGAACTGCTTAAATAATTTTTTACATTGATAATACCTAATTACATTATGCTCGAGTAGCTGCCATTTTGGTCACGGCAACGCTTTTACAACTAATATTTTTTATGTAAATATTACACAAAATATACATAAAACGTATATAAATTCATGTAGAAGAATTTACATCTAATATATATTATTTTGAAAATTGCTGACATCCTGACATTAAATATCTCTTATTTTTCTTCCAGTTTTATATAAATCTAAAAAGCGCTTACATAATTTATATGTATTTTATATATAAATGTGTTTGCTGGGATAGATTAATAATTATAGTTTACAATAAATATTACAAAATAACTCTGTTTTTATGGACTTTGGGCTTAACAAAAATTAAAGCTACATAATCAAAAAAATATTCTATTTGCGCTTTAATACAGGGTGTTTCATTTGAAAGAAAAAAGAAAATGAAATGTCCGAGTTTGAATCCACCCTGTACACAAAAGAGAACATAATTGAAATTTAATCGAATGATGGAATATATACATCATATTACGAAACTCGATTAGACAAAAAATTGTTTTTTTCTGTAACGTACAGTAAGCTAGAGGGCGATGGCGTTGATTTAGCTACGATTTTAACATAAATGTGTCCATAACTTTTAAAAGACTCTCTATAACCAAAGACCATAATGCTCTTTGCTATAACGTAACAAAACCTTATACCTTTTTTGTTTGATTTTCACTATCCAAAGTGTGTAAATAAATGTGGTAATACGCCTACTTAAGTTTCTCGTAAAATATAAAATGAAATATGAAAGGCACTTCCATGAACCCATCGTCCACCGTCCCCTAATGAGTTCTAGCTCAGTGCTAGGCATAAAAGTGGCCGATGGAATGTCTTAATCCTCTGTCGTGTCGTGGGTAGAATCGGGTCTGGGAACTACCCAATGGATATGACAGCGATAGTCAATCCTGGATAAAATAACGGTTTTGTATATCCTGACCAACATTTCGGGATCTGCGCCCCAAATGGTATTTGGCTGTAGTGCCTACTTCTTCCCAAATACTTCTATTTAAAGAAGTTTCGAGACAAAAGTTATTCTAAGAACTATGGAGAAATTCCCAAAATTTAAACTACATAGAAACAAATCCAAAACCATGTTTAGGAAACTTACTAATAATATGTTGTACCTTGGTCTACATCAAATTATGGTACCAGAGGGAAAAGTAATTGAGCACAAAATTTATAAAACTAAAGGCAATAACATTTTATAGCAAAAAGTAACAAAATTGCTTATAATAAATAACATCAAGTAAATCCACTTAAATTTAAGTCGAATTACTTGTTATTATTATAATTACTTATGTAGTTGACAACGTAAGTTTACAAAAAATTAATTAAAATTAATTTCCGAAAAACATTACGTAGCTCTCGAAAAATGAAAAAAGTTATGTTTAAAAAATGCTCATTAAACACTTACATAACAGAGATTTTGTGATTATGTTGACAGTTACAAAATACTAAATCACTAATAAAGTTTATTATTATTTTTTATTACTTGATACTTAATTGCAAGGTATGAACAATAACTGTGAACATTTTATGTATATTGTACAATTTTATATCTAATTGATGGTTAAGGCGCGATTATTTTTTACAGTATTTTTAACAGCATCAATTTTCCAAACCCATAGTTTACATTTTTGAAAAATTCTCATCTCGAACTCCAAATGAAATAATCCGTTCTTGCAAGTTCTATGCCTTTACAATTATTTCCACGAACGAATTAATGATCTTAATTAATTAATTTAATTAATTTATTTAATTTATTTAATTAATGAACACGATGGTATGTGAGAGTTGCTCTAAAATTTTAGGGCAGTCTCAGAACACATTTCGAATCAATGTTTTATGTGCATGTAAAACATGTAGACCGAGGGCAGAAGGGAAATTGCGGAAAGAGGACTGTGAATTTTTTTAGCGACGGGGCTTTTTTGCCCCAGACAATAATAAATCAATCAATTAATCAGTCATTTTGTATTTTCTGGATAATAATTGTTATTTCAGAAACCTTTCAAGATATTTTTATGAAATGTGGCATATCTCTTCATTTCTCAGAAATCTAAAACTTTCGGACATATTTTTTTTCCAAAATTAAAAATTTTCAAAATTTTAAAGTAAAATTCCATGAAAACTACAAAGTAAAAATCTTAACATGTACTAAAAATGTTTATTGCACAATTTAATTTAAAATGTCGATTGTGCTTTTACTGGAAATCAATAGACAAAATCCGAAATAACACAATCCACACTTGGCAGTGCATTTACGTTTGCAGGAACTTTCGATACACCATAGTTATTACTTTCTCTAGTTCATGTAACTATCGATCTCACACTTTGTAAATAATACCTAATATTATTCGTTTAAATCAAAATTTTATAATGCTTTCTTTAGGCAGTTAAGATACACAGACTAAAGCAACATCATTAAGAATCCCGTTTCGGTTTAAATTACACAATTAATTGTGTATAGTGTTACTTCTACTTTCTCTAACTCGATCTTCCTTTATTCATTAGCGAATAATTAAAAGTCTACAAATTTTAGAAGCTATAATAAATATTAACTAAAGTGATTCTTAAAATAAATATAATACAGTTGTAGAATTGTATCACTTTAATTCTTAAAATTTAACGCAATTTATAATTGAAGATGAATGCAGTTTACAATTAAAAAAAAAGGGGGGTGGGCTCGTAATTAGACGGAACATTCTTCGATGCGCAATAAGCTTTCGCATCGTAGAACATAATTTTTTTAGCTAACTTCCAACTGCTGTGATAAAGCGAGTTGGTAATGAAATTCTGTCGGATTAATATTCGATGATTCTGTTACATTTATTACGTCGCTGCTTATCCCATATTTGAAATTTTCTATTATACAAGGGACTACATCAAAACTATTTAATCGAAAATGTATAATTTAAATTTTGTGAAACTTAAAATTCTACGACAGTTCGGTATCTAATTTTAAATATCGTGTATTTTAAGTGGCCAAATAAGAAAGGGTGGTGAAGTTATATAGGGGTGGAATACAAGGGGTATCGTTAACAAGAATCGAACCGGATTATTCTTCTACTGAATATTCGTATTATGTAATGTAATGTTAGTTTCTTAAAGATTTGTAATTTGATTTGAAACTAATTTTTCGTAATTCAGAAAAATTCTTTTTCTTAAATGCAAAATTGAATATAATAGTGGGTACATAAGGGCCACATTTACATACGATTTTTGTTTTTCAGATCTCAGTGTTGCCCTTAAACTTACGATGGTTATATACGGGGTGCGGCAAAAGTCAGTTAACCGAGTTACATTTTTATCAAACCAACAATGACAGAATAAAAAAACTTAATGTATGATTAAAGAAACTTAGAAAATGATACAAAAACATATAAACAACTACATTTTATGTTCTAAGTGTGAACCACTTTCATCAATACATTTTTGGCATCGCTTATATATCTACGGTAAAACAGGTCTTCCTACAGAATTCTGCATTGCTATGAAATGCCTTTTCAATCCTCTCTTTTAAATGTCGTATATCGCATATTGGGGTGGCAAAAACTTTATCTTTAAGTACTCCCCATAGGTGGAAATCACACGACGTGCCACTCAGTTCTGCCTCTTCTCCCTATCCAATCGCCAAACTTAACTGACTTTTGTCGCACCCCGTATAGTTTGGTTGGGCAGTGCGGCTATTTTGTCTAAGCGTCTTTTCATACTGCACACTTCAGAGAAAATTGTATAAAATGTAAGATGGTAAATTGATCTTTATTCAGGAAACATTTCCAGTAAGTTACTTCTGTAGATCAGAACTTCTGTTTCCGTTTCGGAGATGGAATTATACAGCTTGGTACATGAACGGTGGGTGAATCCCAAAATATAGTGGAATTCTGAGCTGGGAATTAGTTACGGCTTGGATTTCTGCAAATTAGATCCTGTTTATTTTTCGATACGTTGAGATGGAATTACACAACTCTGTGTATCCTAGTGCGAAGATCCCGGAACCAAAAATTCAGAACAAGTTGAACGGAACTAGCTCCAAACGTATTTTTTTAAATAATTATTGAGAGCATACAAATTCGTGCACAGAAACCACCATGGATGCTTCTTATTTGTGACTAAATTTGTACTAAACACCCTTGAAACCCTCGACTAATATTTTAAATAGCCCAAAACGTTCTAACTCATCTAGGGGGTGAGCTCTCCTCTAGATTAGGTGAAAATATAATAAGTTTGTTATGCATAAGACAGAAAATAAAATTATTAAGTAACTCAAAAACCAAAGAGTCATTTGTATGTATGTATGTATGTATGTTTATTTGTCCTAAATAATTAAATTTTTAACAAAGATTCCTAATCCTAACAAATTAAAACTTTACCACAAAGTTATACCAAAACATATTTACAAATCTACAAATGCCTCTCATTTGCTCCTTCTCCTTCTTTTCCCTGCTGCGTCCATCCACCCTAGTCCCCCCCCCCACCATCCCCCAGCACATCTTTCCAACTCCATGATTCCTCTCTGAGCTCCTCATTCTCCCCTAACATGTGTCCTATACACATCTTTTTGATTCCCTTCTCCTGTCCTCCACCTGCGCTTCCTTTACCCCTCCTATTTCACGATCCCAGTCATACCTCCTATCCCCTATCCATATTTTCCTATACCCAACCCTCGTCCTCATCCCTTTCTCCCTTTCCTCCTTCGCTATCTTCCTTATTTCTTTCTGTATCCGTCTTTCATCCAAGGTCAGATCGTCGTCAATATAAATGTTGGTATTTCTCAATCTATCCTTATTCTCCATGACCTCTCTCGTTCCCCTCCAAGTCCCCAGCTCCCCCACCTTCCCGTCTCCTTTTCCATTACCCACGCCCCCTAATCTCCACACTTACCTCCACTTTTTCCGGTAACAAATCTCTTAAGCCTCTCATCGGTTCGTCCGTCTTTAAACCCCTCACTGTTCCTTTTCCTCCTAATCTTCTCCTGGAACACCCGTATTCCAAAAGAACGCAACTTATCATTCAAATCTTTCCTTTCCTCTTCCCATCTTATTTCCCCTCTTCCTTCATAGACCTCATCTCCTCCCTTAGCACCTTTATTTCTTCATGATTCTCCTTTACTCCCTTCTCCAGATTTTCTACCCCCAACAAAGGGTCATTGTAAGCTTGAAAGATTACGACGAATAATTGAAACCTAAGGTTGCACATGGAGTGCGCCGGAATGATTGACAACTAAAATTGAAAGTTGAATGCCGAAAGATGAAAGTTGAATGTAAGATTTACGAGTGAAAACTGACTATCAGAACCTGAAGCGCGAAGATTTGAAGACTGACATTTAAATGTTGGTCGTTTCGGAATGAAAACTGCCGGGATGTGGTGCGGTTGGTTGTTTTTTATTGCAGAATGTAGAGAAATGATTGAAAAATTAATGGTTTGAATTACAATTTTTAGATTCATAAGTTGCAATTTTGCATTTTGCACAATTTTCTGTAAAAAAATGCAGCCTGTCAAACGACCCTAAAGAAACAATATCTGTCACGTTTCGCTTACAATAACGTATTCTCGTCTTTGCACCCTTATGTAACGTCGTGTCGTACTATACACAAAGACAAGGTTTGTGCCGCATGGATTCTTGTGCAATGACGCAAAGGGTGTATTAAAGCACATTTATTCACGTAAGAAGAAACTTTATTTTAAAGATAGAACATGAGAAGTTAGAATAAGTTTTTTCAATTCCGTAGCTTCATTGCCTAATTCATTGTCGCCTTATTCTTGTTTCTTACAACGTTTCTTTAAGCATATACGGTGCAGCAATTTTCTGTAGTTTCTAGGCAACAAATTCCATGATATTTTAATTTAAAGTCCGCAAAGAAAAAACTAATTGTAAGTGATGATGGTAAGTATCGAACATTCACTTTTCGATAATAACTACTAAAAGGAAGATATGATACAATGTGCTTCCTAACGAGCCCTCTACAGCTGACGAGTGGCGCCATCACGTGATCCTACACATCTCATTCTATTTATGAAAATGGAGCCCAAAAAAGTAAGCATCGGCCTCTACTGGAGGCCCGTCAAAGCACGTCTAGAACCACCACTGGACGTTGCAGTATGAGCTGGTGGTGATGGGGAGGTGATTAAACTGCCAGCCATCGAGTAACCCGGATTAAGAAGAAGATCTATGATAACCGAAGAAGATACTTAAGATAAAGAAGACACCTTTGTATCTGCTTCTCAACCGCTAACGGCTGGAACAAGTTTGAGGGGGGTCTTCCAGAGTCTACTAAAGGGTTTACCTTGCATACATACCTGGAAGATTCACACAGAATTCACAACACAATACCCACATCTTTCACATTTAACACAACAACGCAAAAGAAACCAATGCGGGGAAATTATCAAAAACACACTTCTTTCAGTGGAAACACAAGGACAAATTAAACACGAAGTAGAAACATTTTTAAACATAAACACCCCAACAGAACACATTAGGTGAATTTTGCCCCCTTCTTTTTTGCGGAGACCATAGAGTACATTTACGTTGATGTGTGTCCAAATGGTTGTTGCCCAAATTGTGAGGTCGAATTTTCCGCGCTTGACCGTTAACATAAGTGAATAACAGACGCAGAATTTCACTGTATCAGAGGACGCGAAATGTGAATGTCAAGCTATACTTGACGAGTTACCTTTCCTAATTTTCCGTAGAGGATTCGCTATCCAAACACGTTGAATTAATTTGCTTTTAAAGCTCTCGGACTTTCTTCAAAAGTATTTGTTTGCTTCAATCATGCTACTCCACGTACAGTTCCTGGGAAATATAAGTTTCCCTTTACGTATAAGTTTTCATATTTCAAAAATTTCTCATGCTAAAATGACAATTTTTTTCCCTTTTCTAACATAATACATTGCACATAACATTTTGCATTTTCAATTGAGTTCAAACCCTTATCCTTACGTTTATTTCTTTTAAGTTTACCTATTGCTTACGATCAAATGCTTCGTGTTAAATAACTAAAGATCTCGACATGAGGGCATTGTGTAAATCCGTGTGAATATTTAGCCGTGCTCTCAGGGGATAATCCGTGAAACTTTAGATATTAGTTTCCACAAATATTCAACGCCGTAACCCCATATTCGTAAAGTAAATAGTTGCGTGAATTTGAATTAGTACACGTGGCGAAGGTTTATAGGTAATACAGTGGTTGTAAAAGAATGTTTCAGGTTGATGTACGTAATACCCATTTCAGGCGTTAGTGAGTTGAACTAATTACTGTAACTGTCATAAACTGTTAACCGCTTTAATATTACATTTGATTCACGTTAATACCGATGAATAATCCATAATTAGAGCTTTTTGTTGTAAATCTATAACAAAAATTTGTTTGCATTGGGAATGGCCAACTATTATTATAAAATCTTTGATTGTTTATCTCCAGAAAAAAGACGAAATTGGTGAATACACAGAACGTGAAAATAGAGAAATTTTGTTATAAAATTGAAAAATTCCTTTGATCGACACATAAGGCGCAAGTAAGTGTCAATACGTAAGGCAATTTTCGCTTGAGATTGATTGCAAATATGTAAGAATTCGTGCTTTTTATTTCGGAGAGAAAAGAACGTTGACAAAAGTTTCACTTTGTTATTGCTTTATTGTGCCCTTTGATACAATGTTTTGACTAATTCCTTTATTATTAGTGTATATAAAAAGTAGGAAATAAAATTCGCAACCATTAACAGGTAAATATATTAAAAACAATAATAAACATATTTGTTTAAGTTAGTTAAATACAGGGTGTTATGGTGTCAAGAAAATTGCATTAATGAATACTTGTGCACATGTTTTTTATATAGGTACTCGCTCAATAACTCAAATTTGATCCAGTCCTTAGGTACGTCTTTGTTCAAACTGTATACCTCAGGTCGCACCGTTTTGATAAGTAAAAATTTTTCAGATTAATTTTCGTTTTCGCTTCTTACAAGTTTGTTTTTTCAATATAAGTAAGCAAAAGCAAAATCTAGGGTTGAATATTATTATTATTATTTATGGAAAAACAATGAGAAAAGCCTAATTTAGAAATTTCTGAATTTTCCGAACAGAACATTCACATGGGCAGTATGTTGAAAAGTTTTGTAATAAAAAAAATTAATAACCTGTATTGCTTCCGCGGGCTCGCATACGATTTTCTATTCTCCTAATGAGACTTTAGATCATTTCCTGGAGAAAATTGTTCCACTTTTCGACCAGCGCTAATTTTAACTCCTCAACATTCTTTTCCTGGATTGCTTTCTCGTACCCTGCGTCCAATCATATCCCAGACATGGTCTGTTGGATTCAAGTCTGGTGATCGTGCTAACCAGTCCATTTGGGCTATTCCGACGTAATTTAGGCAATAACGCACCACGTGCGTAGTGTCAGGCGTTATCGTGCAAAAACACATAATCTGAGCCTATGAATGGGATAAAAGTCATTACATGGGGCTCCAGGATCTCAGTCGTGTACCTGTATACAGTCAGAGAACCCCACACCATAAGGGACTCTCCATCGTATGACACCGTTTCCGTAAAATTTGCTTGATGGTAACGTTGTCTTCGATATCTCCACATCCTTTCCCTCCCATCCATGAAATTTACACAAAAACGGCTTTCGTCAAAGAATAAAACTTGACTCCATTCCTGGGTGCTGACGAGCGAACGCTTACCTTGCAATTCGATGACTCACCTCAAGTTTTGGCGCTTTTGTTGGCAAGACTTCAAACCAATTTCATTTAAGCTTCTTCTCACTGTGCGTTCACTGACTTGCACATTACGCACGTCTTCCAAGAGATTTCCGGTGTACACAGCCGTTTGACGACGATTTCTCATCCTTTACACCCTTACAAATCGGTCGTCTATGGCAATGGTTGCAAGATTTCTGCCTTGTCCCCGGCCCCGCACATAAGATCCTGTCTGCCTGTATCGTTGCACATTGTGGTGGATCTCCAGATACTGATCCACCATCTTCGTACAAGATTGTAAAATGGTTTACATATTTTTGGATATGTTATTTACGTGTCGAAGCTCATTTTATGTTGAGGTTGAGATCGTCCACGCAAACGTATGATCTTAGGAGCTTTCCGTACAAGATCTCTGCTATCTTGGACTTTCATTTCCCTTCCAAGCTGTGGTTATGCAACTGAAAGTACATGTGTGCAGTTAGTTTCGACGTGACATATAAGCGCTGCTTTCGGCTGGAAGTGGAACAAGTCCGCCATACCGTCTGCTTGTGGGTGAGGTAGATTGACGAGTTTCTCTAGTTTGCAAAAAAACGAGCCTCCAATTGACGTATTTGGTCCGTAGTGACTATAGATGGGGATCCAAACGATAATACTATTGGGCCCATATGTACTAAAGGTCACGCTGGAATAAAATTCAATGTGAATTAGTCCGATTGGCCTCAAAGCAAGTGTGTTGCGAGATCCAGAGCCAATTCTTCCTCTTACAGTAATAACTGCACGCAACATGGGACATCACAAGGCTAAGTGGAGCTTGGTGTTAGGGAGTCGTCATTCCGTCAAGAGATATAAAAGAACTTGCGTTTACTTGTGAGTGTATTTTCCGGGTATTGCAAACTAAACAAGTACCATCTTGAAAGGGATTATTCACGGCAAAAAGACGGTGCACCGCATTATTTACTGGTGTACGTTGAGTGGATCCATGTTGGAAAAACGGGTGATTGTTGAAATAGGTGCAGTCTGGTGAATAAACCGCATGGAGTATGCTCCCATTGTAATTTTTCGAATGTTTCCAAATATGTAACTTGGTGAAATCAGTTTATGTCGTTTCTTTTCACATCCTTGTGGTTTTCTTGTCAACTTTTATTTCGAATTTCATTGTTTGTTCTCTTTGTAACTGTTCCACCTCATTTTTGACATACCGTGATACTCAACGGCTTTCTGATTCCACCAAATACCGAGCGTTACCTTGTTTCCGTGGTCTATAGTGGAATCAACCTTTAGAGGTGTCATAATATATCCATTTATCATACCCAGTGATGACACGATACAAAACCTCCTTTCTGTTGCGCGTCAAAGCGATGATGATTTTCCCTTTTTGGCTTTAGGTCATATGGAACCCATCGCGCTTTCTTTTATCTTAAAAAGCTCAATTGTTGGTCTTCAATAACTTTTGATATAGGCGGTATCCTTTCCCTTTATTTTTCATCATTACAAAAATACTTGATTTTCATGCTCAAGTGTCGACACTGATACAACATTAGAAAATTAATTTTTCGCCTTCCCTAACATGAAAGTTCAAAATTTTTCATTTTTACCTTTTGGTCTTCTCGCTTCTTCACATACAGTTTGGAGAACGTACTTAATATGAAAATGTGCCATGAATCTTAGACTTACGCTTCAGTGGGATATTACTCTGCTTATTTCTCTTCTCTTTGGAAAATGAAACATAATTATAAGAAATAACAACAATTTCAAAAATCTAGTTACTCTGTGCAGACAAAAAAGTGGGAAAACCTTTGTGAAGATGTTGTTTGTATTATTATCTTGTCACTTCCTCAGTTAATGAACTGACCATTCCTTGGCAAAACCGAATATTTTCTCAATGTTATATTGATCCTTACATGAATCAATTAAAAGCTACAACCCCAGAAAGGTTACATTAAACCTCAATTTAGAGACCGTAAGTATAACAAGCATCAAAAGGTGCAAATTCTTATAGAATTTTAATTTCAACCAACTTCAAATCTGTAACTAATTATGGCATGTACTATATACAATGTATATGTATATAACTACCCCCCCCCCCCCTCCCCACCTCAGACACAACCACGCCGGATTCTGCACAAATGAATCATTGTTTTTCTTTCCACCCTTAAGGTAGATGAGAGTGGAGAGGGTGACGGACAATTTGTAAATCACGAAAAAATGTTAGAGGAAAAAAAGTAAAAAAAGATCGTTTTTCTCCCCCTTTCCACCCCCAAAAAAGGGGTTGCAGTTGGGGGTGAAATTTGCAATTTGAGTGTCGTTATTTATGGAGAATCCAAAACTAATAAAAATAGGTGTTCCCATTTAAGTTTTGAAAACTCACCCCCGCTCCACCCTACAGGAGGGATGAGGGTGATGTTTACGTATCATGACTCAATAGGTTTCAACAAATAAAGGAAACGTATTTTTTTCTTTTTGTAATTGGACGTGTCGTTCTCGAGATATTAAAGGGTGTATATTTTGACTTTAATGGCGTCCTGACGGCGAACGGGTGATCCGATCAAAAAATTTACCAGCGATTTGGAATCAGTGAAGAATTTCCTATAATATGACACCACTTCCAGCTTTCTAAACCCTGTAACATCAACCAACGCACAGACACACAGACACACAGACACACAGACATCCGGACGAATTTAGTAACCAACTTTTTGAAGTTGGTTGAAAATTGGCACAAATTCGCTGAGGGTATTTTTATGTATAAATTCTCTCAACAGCTTTTACTATCACTTGGTCATATTTCAGAGCTTTAATTCTTAACGCTTTAGATATTTCCGAAGTACAGTTTTCAGAGAGTAACTGAAATAGTTAAGAGAGTGAAAGCTGCTTCTCTAGGGAGTTTCTGTAAGCAAAAATAGACTCCCTTTTGGTGAGAAGATAATAAGAAAAGCGATACCACAGATTTTTATACATGATTTTCTAATTAACACTTGCTTGAAAAACGTATCATTGGAGTTTTTCCACATTTACAATGTCCGCAAAGAAAATTCTTTTCCATTTTTGATACCCCCTATACTGAATACCATTTTAATGTTTAGCTTTCAAATGCCGATTAACAAAAAAATACCTTCCATATAGATATAATCGAATAATTCGGAACAAGTATCGTGGTCCTTCTTGTATTTCTATATTAAACGACACTCTGTACGCTCAAGTTACACAGTTAAAAATGTTACATAAGCACGGTACGACTGTTCTAATGTTTCCCAAGAGCTAAACTACGCTAACTCAATCTGCTAGAGATTAAAACAGCGAAATGTAGGTTGGCTACAGTTTACATTAATTATATCAGTTTTACACATCGAGGTCCTCAAGGAGCACTCAAATGAAAATGTTTGATGTGATCTCTAAGGGTTTTCCTTTAATAATTTTTATGTTAGTGGTCCTAAATTTGTAAAATTTTGCCGAATTGTTATGTGTAGTAATTACCAGTAATGAAAAAAAAGTGAAATACGCGAGGACGGAATAGGAGAAGCCCCAAATAAAATTCTGGAAGAGTTTTCATAGTAAAAAAAAAAGTTAAAACCATTATTTAAGTAAGTAATGAGAACATGCAGAGATCTAAATGAAAATTTCTTACGACTAGCATAAAATGTTTTGATTCTCATCAATCATTACAACTTATAGAAAACTTCCCATTATCGAATGATCAAGACAGGTAAATAATGTAGACAAAGTCGAAAATCAAAGATTAAGAAAATACTTAACTGATATTTCTGTTTCTATGAAGATTTCCACCGTTATTATGATTATTATTAATTACTTAATTATTATTATTATTAATATTATTATTATTGCTAGAGGTGGTCCCAATGGAAAATCCACATCTTGAGATAGAAAAAATTGCTGCAAATACACAATTGTGGAGATGTTTCTGATGTAGATGCAGATTTTAATTCCTCATGCTTAGGTGCATCAGAATGCAAAAATTTATCCATTTGCTCCCATTAATAGATTTATGGCACCAGTTACCAATTTAAAAATTATCCTATAACGTTGGAAAATCCACATCTTGAGATAGAAAAAGTTGCTGCAAATACACAATTGTGAAGATATTTCTGTTGTAGATGCAGATTTTAATTCCACATGTTTAGGTGCATCAGCATGCAAAAAGTTGTCCATTTGCTCCCATTAATAGATTTATGGCACCAGTTACCAATTTAAAAATTATCCTATAACGTTGGAAAATCCACATCTTGATATAGAAAAAATTGCTGCAAATATACACTTGTGGAGATATTTCAGATGTAGATGCAGATTTTAATTCCTCATGTTTAGGTGCATCAGCATGCAAAAAGTTGTCCATTTGCTCCCATTAATAGATTTATGGCACCAGTTACCAATTTAAAAATTATCCTATAACGTTGGAAAATCCACATTTTGAGATAGAAAAAGTTGCTGCAAATACACAATTGTGGAGATATTTCAGATGTAGATGCAGATTTTAATTCCTCATGCTTAGGTGCATCAGCATGCAAAAATTTGTCCATTTGCTCCCATTAATAGACAGTTACCAATTTAAAAATTATCCTATAACGTTGGAAAATCCACATTTTGAGATAGAAAAAGTTGCTGCAAATACACAATTGTGGAGATATTTCAGATGTAGATGCAGATTTTAATTCCTCATGCTTAGGTGCATCAGCATGCAAAAATTTGTCCATTTGCTCCCATTAATAGATTTATGGCACCAGTTACCAATTTAAAAATTATCCTATAACGTTGGAAAATCCACATTTTGAGATAGAAAAAGTTGCTGCAAATACACACTTGTGGAGATATTTCAGATGTAGATGCAGATTTTAATTCCTCATGTTTAGGTGCATCAGCATGCAAAAAGTTGTCCATTTGCTCCCATTAATAGATTTATGGCACCAGTTACCAATTTAAAAATTATCCTATAACGTTGGAAAATCTACATCTTGAGATAGAAAAAATTGCTGCAAATACAGAATTTTGGAGATATTTCAGATGTAGATGCAGATTTTAATTCCTCATGCTTAGGTCCATCAGAATGCAAAAATTTGTCCACTTGCTCCCATTAATAGATTTATGGCACCAGTTACCAATTTAAAAATTATCCTATAACGTTGGAAAATCCACATTTTGAGATAGAAAAAGTTGCTGCAAATACACAATTGTGGAGATATTTCAGATGTAGATGCAGATTTTAATTCCTCATGTTTAGGTGCATCAGCATGCAAAAAGTTGTCCATTTGCTCCCATTAATAGATTTATGGCACCAGTTACCAATTTAAAAATTATCCTATAACGTTGGAAAATCCACATTTTGAGATAGAAAAAGTTGCTGCAAATACACAATTGTGGAGATATTTCAGATGTAGATGCAGATTTTAATTCCTCATGCTTAGGTGCATCAGCATGCAAAAATTTGTCCATTTGCTCCCATTAATAGATTTATGGCACCAGTTACCAATTTAAAAATTATCCTATAACGTTGGAAAATCTACATCTTGAGATAGAAAAAATTGCTGCAAATACAGAATTGTGGAGATATTTCAGATGTAGATGCAGATTTTAATTCCTCATGCTTAGGTCCATCAGAATGCAAAAAGTTGTCCACTTGCTCCCATTAATAGATTTATGGCACCAGTTACCAATTTAAAAATTATCCTATAACGTTGGAAAATCCACATCTTGAGCTAGAAAAAGTTGCTACAAATACACAATTGTGGAGATATTTCAGATGTAGATGCAGATTTTAAATCCTCATGTTTAGATGCACCAGCATGCAAAAATTTGTGCACTTGCTCCCATTAATAGATTTATGGCACCAGTTACCAATTTAAAAATTACACTATAACGTTGGAAAATCCACATCTTGATATAGAAAAAGTTGCTGCAAATACACAATTGTGGAGATATTTTAGATGTAGATGCAGATTTTAATTCCTCATGTTTAGGTGCATCCGCATGCAAAAATTTGTCCACTTGCTCCCATTAATAGATTTATGGCACCAGTTACCAATTTAAAAATTATCCTATAACGTTGGAAAATCCACATTTTGAGATAGAAAAAGTTGCTGCAAATACACAATTGTGGAGATATTTCAGATGTAGATGCAGATTTTAAATCCTCATGTTTAGGTGCATCAGCATGCAAAAATTTGTCCACTTGCTCCCATTAATAGATTTATGGCACCAGTTACCAATTTAAAAATTACCCTATAACGTTGGAAAGTCCACATCTTGAGATAGAAAAAGTTGCTGCAAATATACAATTGTGGAGATATTTCAGATGTAGATGCAGATTTTAATTCCTCATGCTTTTATCATTAATAGCGCAATTTTTCCTACAATCTGCCCAACTATAGGTAGGTTCAGTTGGTTCAGTGCGTTCATCATTGAAGTTTTATACTTGTACGTTGCATGTTTAGGATAGGTGACCTTGATCTGGCTTTTAATATAATATCTTACTATAATAAAGCTCGAACGTGTATGGGGATGCGACAATCTCATTTTGGTGTTTAACTCCTCATAAAGCAGGGGTACGAATCCTGCCAAAGTAAAAATTTCTTCAGTCTGTACTATCAGTTACCGACTGAGGTTTTATGGTAAATTTATCTTCAGGGCGAATTTAAGTAGTTTTGTAAATAAAATTTCATGAACTTAAAAAATATTGAAAAGGTGTACTGTTACATCGTTAGAGCAGATAAATTTGCGTGAATTGAAGGGTAGAATTTAAAAATAGGGCGAAGGTGAGTGGCTTTGTAACAGCCGTTACGTGTCTGAAACTATGATGTAGTTCACGAACTTTTTTTCGAAAGACGTAAACATAATTTTCGAGTAAGTCTCTCTACGATTACATACAATAATAAAACAAACTTGATCTCTCTACGAGATGTTATATAAATTTTGTTTGAAGAAGCTAAGATAATTTCTAATTAAACCCGTTGTGATTGATTTTAAAGAAATTAGAATAGTTATTCTTTGGAAGCAAAATTACAGAGACTTTCCCTAATTGCCAAATTTTTTTCTGGCTATTAAAGTTTCTGGTGAACCTTCCTATCATTTGTTTCATAATCTTTTCTTTCAGTTATTTAACTGTTAACATGTAAAAGCACAACGTAAATGAAACGATTTCAGCTGTATGTTCGGTAATAAAGTAGCAGTATTTAAAAAGTTGTAAATAAATGTAATTCAGTTGATTAGACATAAAAATGCGTGGAGTTACAGCAATTTTATACTGACTGTAAATAACAATTAATTTAAAAAAGTATTTTATATGCTTCCAAGCGACCAACACTAAAACAAAATGTGGGTAATCTATTTAAAGCCGACTCGCACCCTACATGCAAGAGTCGGGTTAATTCCACGATGGTATGTATGTAATCAGATAAATGTGCCCTTAACTGAATTGGTCAAATCGAGAGTAAATATCTGCAAGGATAATCTGCGGGTGATTTGAAGTAGAAACAATTTATTTCCATTTAAAGCTCCAGATTGTTACCGAAATGTCGCAATTACTTAATTTTTACCCAAAAAAAAAAATAATATCGAAACCATCATTGAAAACAATTTGAGCCGAAAAATCATGATAACGAAACAATCCAATTTAAAAAGAACGGAACGGGAAGTTTAACTTAATCCGAGAGAAACCTCGTCTGCTACATCCGGCGCTTCCTTGCCATTAAACAATCATTTGACAGCATCTGACTGATGAATTTAATTTTGCTTGACAAGTAAACAAAATAGGGAGGTACTTAAAAGTGCTGGGCGACGAAGAACAGCGAGTTTTAAGTAGTTTTTCTTTGTCACAAAATCTTTTTTACGACAAAAAAAGGCAGGAAAAAGGGGGCGAATTTCCTCGATGTATACATAATAAATTGTTTCTATTTGACATTTTAAGATCGATCGGCTAAAATTTACGGTCTTTCAATTTAATTAATTTTTGCACGTTTCAGTATACGCCACTCATTTTTTATGGTAAATATTTACAGGTTGAAATTTACTAATGAAAGCTTTCCTCCAAACAGTACAATTATCACAGAAATGTCCATGTGATCAATCTTCCCTTATTTAACTTTGACATCGGTGCATGAACATGTTATATGGTATTATTAATGAAAGTTTTGTGAATTTTTTAGAAGTGTCGACTGAAGGAAATGGTTATCTTACTCTGGATTTGAATTGATTATTGTAACCAGTAACCAGTATCAAATAAATTATTTACGTTACATATTACAGTTTGTAATAGGAATAATATAATAATAATATAGGGCTGGAATTTACCTAAAGTATTTTTCTATTTGATGTTGAAAAAGCTGCATAATTACAAAAAATAAAATTATTATGAGTCCTTATGTTATTCCAATCCTCGTAAAGCTTCGTGACTTTGTTATTTGTGTTACCTACATAATAAATTGTAAACTGGAAAATTTTCCGATTTTTCTACAATTTTGATTCCACTTTTTCCGAAATATTTTGAATTTTGAAAAAATATTTCTTATGGCGTTTGAAAGGGAGCTTTATTGACACAGAGATTTTTTCGGTATTCGTTTTTTTATAAATATTACTTCAAAATTAAAAAATGTAAAATAGAGCTTTAGATTTTTTAATACCGCACAGTGGTATTTTAGAAATTACAAAAAATCTTTCTGTCAGTAGACATGCACAATTACAAAAAAATAGTCTGCTGTTTCTGCTTAAAAAATAATTTTAAAAAAATGGAACAAAATGTGTTTGCAATGAGGTATATTTCAAGGTATAAATTCCAGCACGTACCAGAGCCAAAAAAAGGATGTCAGGACGTTAAGTATATTAATTTTTGGTTTTTTGAGGTGATTGTACATTGGGCAGACGCGACTCCTGTATTTCCTTATGTTTGTGTTTTCCGATAAACTGAAATTTTTATTATCCCGTTTATCCCTTTCTGGACGACATTCAATTATTGTTAATAGTTATAAAAAGTCATTCCTTTTCCAACATCTTACAATTTGGTAGCCACACTAAGTTAACTTGTACTTACTTAACTTATTCCCAAGATCTACCTGTTAATGTAAGGCTGTGAGAGTTGCGTTCTGTATTTTTGTCTTCATTGCTTCCTATCTTGTACTGGACTTTCCAATCCCTTTCACCCGCTCTTCGAATTTACTGTGTTTTCGGTCTTCCTTTACTGTTTTTTACAGACACCTGTGTTTTAAGCACCTCTCTTGTGAATATTACTCCACATTCGGCATTCATGTACGAACCATCTAGGTTAACCTTATTCTTTCATAAATGGCCTCCATCTGCAGACTGAGCCTAAATGTATCACGTTTGTTTTTTTATAGTGTCCATAACTCGCTGTCATATAGGCGTGCCTCTGTGTTTCGTAAAGAAGTTGTATTCATCATATTGAAAATTCCATCTATTCTTTCATTAAATTTCTGTTCATATTTTCTCGTTTTCTTTGATGATTGGTGTTTTTTGTTCAGTTCAGTTGAGTGTAGTACATAGAGAAAAGAAGATAAAAGAGAGGTGGCAATACCATACAATTATGTCACACTACAGTGACTTTCCTAGAAACAGTGACGACAAGCAGCGATCAGCTGCACCCATCCGCCATTAAGAGGCAAAATTTTGGGCGGGTTTGTATGAACTCAACGGTGGTATCCTGGCAAAGTGCCAAATTCAAATGAGAATTACACGCTGATCAAAGGTAAACTCAGCCAGGCCGCCATTAAGAGGCAAAATATACCACGTGACTAGTCAGGCCAATAACAATTGATACATCGCTTGTCGCCACTGTCTGTAGTAAAGTTACTGTATTTCACACTAGAGTCCTTATAGGGAGTCTTTCTATTTCACACTGTATTTCACACCAAGTTGGCGCGCCCTCGTTGAGTCCTTACCAAACTAATATTTAATTTCGTCGATAACATCTTGATAACATAGTCCTCCTTTCTTATCATTTCCTAAATAATATTGTTTAATTAAATTTTAGGTTATTTCTCACAATATAGGTAAATGAAATGTACTTACCATTCGATTTTCTAACTTATTCCAATTTAATTTGGGATTTTACCTAACTTTTCTCTGTTCCGGAGAAGACTGTGGGTGAAGATTTGAAACCATATAAGATAATTGAAAACGGTATCTTAATGTGGGGATATAGGCTCATAAGTCACTCACAGTCTTTTCCGACACAAGAAATTGTGGTAAAAGTCCCAAATTGAATTGGAATAAGTCAGAAAATCGAAAGTAATACACTTGGTAAGTACATTTCATTTATATTATGAGCAATAACCTAAAATTTAATTATACAATATTATTTGGGAAATGATAAGTATTACAGACCAAATTAAGTATACGTTTGGTAAGGGCTCATCGAAGAAGTGCCAACTTGGTGTGAAATCTTAGATCATATATGATCTACGTGTGAAATAATTGTAAGGTATTGCCACCTCTCTTTTATCTTCTTTTCCCTATGGTTACTTAGTGATTGTCAAAAAATAAAAATATGTTTTGTCATCTTTGATAAATTGTACCTTTTCTTTTAATTTATTATAAACTTTAAGTAAGTACTTCTTCTATTGCTGTGATTCAGATTTTCATTTGAATCGGCTATCAAATGGGCCAGATTCTTCTACATATATTACATGGTCATTTTTTTCTTCTTTTATTACTTCTATAAGGTTTTCATTAATCCCTCCTATCCATAGCATTTATTTGATTAGTTATTCACTTATTTGTTTCAACATGAATATCAGATCCTATCTACTTCTATTTTTCTAAATCCATATTGAACCTTCCAACTCTGTGTATACTATATTTCTTACCCCCTTCTTCATATTTTGTGCAAATACTTTCTTAGGAAGACTTGTAAGAGTTAATTGTACATCTTCTGTTGCATTTCTTGCACATTGGTGGTATTTATTAATGCTCTTAAATTTTCAACTCCTTCTATTCTAATATATTTAATTATTCACGATTTTCGTGCCTTTTTTTCTTTCGCTCTTCTAGTTTCTGCCACTTTTTCTTATCTTCATCCGTTTGGGGACATTGTATGTCTATTGTAACGTCACCTGCCCTTTAATCGGGCACCCATTTGTAAAATTTCCCTTACGTTCATCCTCAGAAGGTTCCAGAGGTTCAATTGAACGCAAGCCTAATTTGACATCAAAAGATCACCTTTTTAGTTTAAAATGAAATATTTGTATAAATGGGAACGTAAGAACGCTTGAGATTTTCAAATTACGCGGGTTTTATTTTTATTCTGATGAACAGTTTAGCAGAGAGTGTTTTTACGAGCAAAAAGGATCTGCTACTAATATGTCTTTTAGATACGTTGAAAAAATTTGTTGAAACAACACGGATTTTAGAACTGTATGCCTTTTCAAAAGTTTTGATACAAGAAAGGGTTGTTTTTTTATTTAGTAGGTATATATTTTAACATGTTTCAGGAAATAAAACGTCTTTAATTGATTCATCATCAGGGGGGATTTTTCAGGAGGTTTCGAATAGGATTTTTACCATGCTTATTACAACTTTGGGAAAGCTGTTGGTGAAGGTGATCGAGGACCCGAGCTTTTCTAAGGGTTTTCCATTGAGAACGGATACAGCAAAAATCTTCAGGTGCCAAGTAGAAGAAATAATTCGAATGGATGATAATCTTAATAACGCCGAGTTGCGCCAGAAATGGCACCAAAATCAGTAAGGAATGTCTTCTTATGCGGAAGAACTAATTACTTTTCAACGCATAAACTTGTTTTAGTGAAGTACTGGATATTAATGTACAGGGGTTGTTAGAAATATTGAGGGATCACACGCTCGCGTTCTAAACGAGGCAATCAGTCAATTTCGCATCCTGTAGGGTAGGTTCTAAATTTACTATAAGAAGGAACTCGCGTTTCTTTTTTAATGCGCAAATGGAAATACGATCCCTCGTCGTGGCTGAATCTAAACGAATAGAGGGAATAGGACGGTCCTCATGGAACAGTCGAGTTCATTTGGGTTAAATAATAAAAAAATAATATAGGGGCCTGATCTCAAAGTAAGCGTTTTTTGGTCTAGAGCAGGCTTTCCATTCCAGATTCTGTCACGTGTGTGTGACTGAATGTATTCTATGATTGTTTACCACCAAACAAGTTCCATATACGATGTGTAAGTATGACAGAGGCACAATGTTCCAATTTTTCGATAGACTCTTAAGTTAAAGAGATGAATGTGCCCTCGGTAACTCGGTTACGCCCCGGATGATAAAGAACTAATGAAAAAGTACTCCTACACTATAAATATTGTTCTTCCATTAACGATTTGTATACGATGACAGAACAGGGCACATTTATTATAAAAGTAATAGTAACATAGCAATTTTTAATTAAAATATCGGTGGTATTCACGTCTTTTCACGGAATATCGATGTCATGTTTAATATGCAGCTAGCTTAAAATGAAATATAGGTTTTGACAATATCATGTTTCATTTCAAACGACTTCCACCACAAAGTGCCTTATAAAATATTCAGGACAGGTTTGAAGTGCCAGAGTTTACAAAGAGAAAGTGTCCTTTTAATATTGGGTCATGCGTACATTTTAAAGGGCAATCATACATCATTTGTGCTCAACATCAAATTAATTATGGAGAGCTCTTCGAGTAAAAATTTCCAAAGCCCTACAGTTAACATACGTAATTTAATTCATAACATCTAATAATAAAAGGCTAAACAATTTACATTTTTGCGCTATTAACTCGTTTTGACTGAATTTTTTAAATTTAGTTTCATCGTAAGGGTTCCGCACGCCTATATACAACAGGCAAAAAAGGAACACTTCTTTATCTCTTTCTCTATAAGGAGCTATATAGGAATACAACGTCGGAAGCAGTTTCTTGACTTGCCTAAAATGAAAAAGGGGCGATAAAATATATTCTCCTCGCTCGAGGAGACAGCGAGGGCGTCACGAACATTGGGGTCGCTGATGATACCGAATTCTTGAGGGGAAGAGCCAGCTGCATCAACAGTGCTTAGAATTTACACAATGCAATTACTTGCTTTAAGTATATATATATCAATGTAAAGTCAAAAAGTTTTGAGGTGTTTTTCGCATCTCGAAAATTTAACCACTTAGCTTCGTATAAGCGTTAGGAAATTTTTATGACATTTTAGTTATGAGTTATAAAGATAGGTTCAAGTGGATAAAGCGAAACTGTTTGGTCACATCTGAAACGTACACAAAAACATCAAATAAAGCTGTAGTAAAGTTTTGCTAGCCAGTTAATATAACAAGAAAAAGTTACAAGTGGCTTAAAAGGGACGCGAACATTTTCTTAACTTCCATTTCTGATAGTTTCATCATTAATGTTAATTAAATTTTCTTAACGACTAAGTTTTTTTTTTGTGAAGTTCGATAGAGCTTTAAACGACAATCAATTCAAACAACTTTTCATTCAACCTTAAGGGTAAATATTGATTCTAACCGTCTACGTGTATGTTAATTGCGGTTGTCAGATCAAGATCTGGAAGTAATGAAACTAATTAACTACTCTGGTTAGTAAGAGGCTTTTTATAGTTATCCATTAACTGTCAATTTATGTAGTATCTTCATTACGATTTAAGTAAGGTATTGAAATTGTCATCCTAAAAATATTAATGGGAAAAAAGGGACGGAATAAAATTGGGACAAGCGTCGAAGTTATATATCATAACTGATTATTACGTTATCGCAATTTTCCAGAAAACTCTCAGTTGTAACTCTTGAAACTTTTTTTTTAATAATAGGTATACCGAAGTTAATGCCTTAATTTAACACTATTATAATTCTAGTTGGTGCGTGTAGAAATTACGTAACGGAAAGCATCCTTTTTAGTTTAATCCAATCTTTTTAAGGTTCTCCTCTTTCTATCCCACTTTCCGTCATCGCCATGTGCTTGGAAATTTTTTTCCTTCCGTGTCAACGCAAATAATTTCTAATTTCTTATAACATTTTATCACGTTTCTATTCCTTCTTATTCCACTTTCGTTCTTATTATTGGAATTATATAGATAGATGAATTGTTAACAAATCGGTTTGACCTTTAGGAGTTTTCTAAGCTTGCATTTTCAATGAAACAGGACTGATATGTAAAAACCAATTTAGGTTAAGGTCAGTTTCAAATATTTCGACATTCCTTCACACACCTTTAAATTTTCTAATTTTCATTCAGTTTCCTCTTTTTTATTTTGGATCAATGTCTAAGATGGACAATTTCCTATTTACAAGGCTAGGAAAATTTTTAAAGTATTTAACAATTAATACTGTTTAAAGCTTGTTTTACCTTAAAGGTAAAATACGCACGCTCCTCTCTCTTCTTCGTCCGCTTATCTCGTATAATCAATTAAGAAATGCCATTCCATGACCTTGGCAGATAAATGGAGGAGCAAAGTAAAAATTAAGCGAAGAAAGTGGGGATGGAATGGAAAGAGTTAATGGAAAAAATGGAAGAGAAAGTAGAAAGGAAGAGATATAACAAGAAAACGGAAATGGGGAAGAGAGGGTGGTGGTGGAAAGGGAAATGCGAATGGGCAAGGATGGAAGTGATAAGGGGAAGGAGGAAATGGAAGAGAGGGGAAATAGACATTAGAGAATATAAGAAGTTGAAGGGAAAATATAAGGAAGAATGCAGAAAGGGAAAGGAGCATAAATAGAATAGAATAGAATAGAATAGGTAGAAGAGGCATTGAAAAAAGGTGAAGTTAAGAAAAGCGCAAGGACCGGACGGAATACAAGGGGAACAGTGGAAATACACGGGGGTGAAAACAAGGGAAAACATAAGAGAGATATTAAGTAGAGTATGGAGAGGGGATGGATTTCCGGACGACTGGAAGGAAGCAAGGATAGTTCCGATATATAAAATGGGGGAAGGGAAGGAGGATAAAAACTATAGAGGTGTGAGTATCACGAATACGGGGTATAAGATATACGCGGAGGTGCTGAGAAGCAGGCTAAAGAAGGAAATAGAGGAAAGAGGGTTAGTGCAGGACTGGCAGGCGGATTTCAGGGAAGGAAGGAGGACAATTGTGAACTCTTGAAGCGCATTTATAGAGCAATGTGACGCATAATTTACATAATGAGTAACAATATTGTTGAACTATATCAAGACTCAGTAGAAATGCTATGTATTAAAAGTCATAAGCAAGAGTATTATGTATCTCCAAAGTAAAGTTTTGAAAAATTTCTAACTTGGAGATAAACCCCAAACGGCGTACCGCCCGTGCCGATTAATACGTTGCTTCTGTGCAATTACCGGACATAAATTAATGAAAACGTATCCATAGTAATTTGTAAATAAACGAAATATTGTGACAGCAAAAAAAATTGTCGAGCTTTGGTACAGAATCTTTAGCATTAATAATAATACGAAAATAGAGGCTACAGTGCCTAAAAACACAAAAAGAAGTAAACTTTCTGTATGGTACCAGTTTTTGACCTTTTTGTGAGGCATGAATTTACATCGAAGGATAAATTAGCGGAAATCTTGAACAATTTTATATTTTGACGTTCACCGTGACAGTGAATGTCAAAAAATTATCGCCTAATAATTTCAGTTGGGTTAGTCAAGTTAAAGATTATCAAGAAAATTTTTTGTCGTCTCGGAAACCATATCAAAATTACGTTTCCTCTTGGTTCTAAATTAGTGTACGATTTTCGGGTATATTTATTGAGTGATTAAGTCGATTTCGGTATTACTTTTTTTTGCAATTCTTTTGTTTTTGTGTTCTTCTTTGCGTTTTGAGGCTACGATTTTGCCTAAAGTAACCGTAACCAATCCTCTGTGGTACCTACGGTGTTATCAAGTATGGTCTTCAGAAGGTCAAGATCGTCGTAGACGAGGAAGTGGACGGCCAAGGCAAATACAGGGTGTCCCAGGTTTAATGATCAGGACTTTGATATTTTGTAGAAAAACACATTTTAAGGCGGGTTGCTCCTATAAACGTAGTTCCTAAAATTCGTTGTTTCTAAGATACAGGGCGTTAAAGTTTTCTAAAAAATAAAGTTTTTATTTACTTATTTCCAAACTGTGGCAATAATTCAAACCAAAATTGGCATACAAGATTGAAGAATATCAATTTTTTTAATCAACCAGTGGCGGAGATATGGGTAATCCATTCTATTAATTTGATAAATAAAAAGAGTACGGTCCTGAATTAAATATTCGAAATATACTTTTCGATGGAGCATTCAATTCTGAACAAAAAATGTGTGTAGACTTTTTTTCGTTTCTGTTCCCGTGCGGCCGCAAACTAGATTTTTGTCATTTATTTCACGAAAAATGTATTTTGGCTCTGTACAAAAATTATGGTTGCCATGGATCTTATGGTCTGTCCATGTATCTTGTGTGTCAATTTTGGTTTGAATATTTCAACATGTCGGAAATAAATAAATAAAACCTTTATTTTTTAGAAAATTGTGACGCACTCTGTATCTCAGAAACAAAGAATTTTAGGACCTTTGTATATAGGAGCAACCCACCTTAAAATGTGTTTCTCTACAAAATGTCAAAGTTCTGATCATTAAACCTGGGACACCCTGTATATGTGGCCCAGGATCGCTATTTTCTTAATGGCATTAAGAGACCGATTATCGAGTACAAGATCAATAGCCGATCAATGGTTTCGAAACGAAGAACGTCCCGTAACCCTTCGTACAGTTTACTGTCGAATTAGAGCTTTTGGCTTGCAGTCCTATTGACCACATCTTGTTCTTCCGCGGACGGGTCGTCATCGACAGCAACGTTTGGAGTGGTGTACCGTGTACATTGCGACTGGATTGGGATGTGGAATGGGTGGTCTTCAGTGACGAATTCCGATGCGCACCACACTATGAGGCTTATGGTATGGGGTGCTATTGTTTATGGAAGTAGATCTCAGTCGATATTCATTCGAGCCAATATGAATGCCCACCGATATGTTGATGAAGTGGTAGAACCTCATATCCTTCCATTCTGCAGGAGCCGGAGTATCCGATTTTCCAACAGGATAATGCCCGTCCCCACATTGCAAGGCATTCTATGGAGCACTTCGGAGGGACTGACGTCAATATTTTGCTGTGGTCACCCAGATCTCCCGACTTTTCGCCTATCGAACATGTGTGGAACATGATGCGTAGGAGACTAAAGCAATTAGCCAATCCTCCACAGACACTAGAAACTCTCAGGCATGAATGACGGATTGCCCTGTGAAGCTAATCGGGGTTGTTCAACCCCTAATTAATAAAAAATGTCTTTATCTTCTGTTTAATTTCTTTGCAATTTTATTCAATTCACTACCTTTGACTGATTAAACATTTCCACCAAGTTTAGTCCAAAAAATCCAACGCCTTCTTGGTGTTGCATTTTTTATATCACAAAGTATATTAAATAAGGAAAATCGTTTGTTGGTCATTTACTCAGAGAGTGGCATGGATTATCCACTAACTTCGATAAAATTTTGATTTATTGTTTCTAGTTTCTAGTTATAAATTAAAGAAAACTTCCAAATTATAATCCCGATACATCGTTGAACTAGATTGATCAAAACAAGAGAAACTATTTATGTTCATCAAAAAGTTGCTGCTTTCTCGAAGATAAAGTACTAGACTGGAAGAACTGGAACTCTTGTGGCTGTTGAACTATACAACTCAAATTTATGAAATCGAATACGTTTCAAAAGTGGAGCTGTCATCATCAGCGAACAACAAATACTAAAACAGTTTTGCGGTTTTCAGTGTTTTAAAACATAGCTAACTTTTCATTCGTGGTACAGAAGATTGAAGATTTAAAACACTTATTGGAAATTCAAAAAAATGATTGCAATAAGTCTCAAAAATTTTATAAATATAATAAAATGGTCTTCTATAGGTGGGATTAGATTATCGTTCACTACATATCTGTAACTATTCCAAATTGGTTTAAAAACGTGACAAGTACGTTAGCTAAAGCTCATAACTACCAATTTTAGTTCAACCCGCCCGGTTTCTACAGGGCTTGCGGTGACAACTTTGTCTGTTTTGAGACACATGGTCACTGTCGGAGTCTTGCACTTTCAGGATCTAATCTAGATGCCTCTTCGAGATTAGATCGGAGCAGCAGCGTCATTTCAGTACAAGGGGGGTAACTATAGTAAAAAGAAAAAAAAAATTGAAAAAAGGGCGTGATTGTCAGTTTTATAAGTTTAACGTACCTACTTCAAGATGTCATAAACTTTTACTACGATATCAGAAAAACACTTTGTCGGTATTTATTTGAGCAGATTTCGACACGTTTAAGATTTATCGCTTTAAAAATCTTGATGCGCGCGGAGCGTATAAAACGCGGGGCCGGGTGCACTGCACCGTTTGCACGTGCCTCACGCCGGCGCTACTTACCCCACCCCTACACAAGATATAGAAATAATTAATAATCAAACATTAATAAACAACAACACACTTCTAAAACTGTTTATTAATTAATTAGATCCATTTACATAATGAACATTTACAAAGGAAGGCAAGCAAAACCAAGAGTCCATATTAAAAGATTTATGTAATTATCACGCATTATGTCAGGCCTATTAGAGTTTAAGTTTATTGATGTTGTAAAAATACACTTTCATGTTTTATAATGTCCAAAAAATGGTGAAACCGTCCATGTTAGATAATACTACTAATAAACCATTGATGAGAATGTAAAATTACTCATTAAAGGAATTATTGAACAAACGGCATAAAGTGTGGGTTACCGCATGGTACATAGTTTCATTAAACGTATAAACTCTACGTTTTTACTTTAATTACGTAAAGTTTTAAATGTGAGCCGTATTAAACGTTATACTTCTGTCGCCTACACTTGCGTTTGTACAAAACGTAGAGAACAAAATTAATTTCAGCTCATGTTCTCGAAAATTAATAAAATGTGAAATTAAAGACCTGTTGCAGAAATATGCACAAGTATTTAGATGAAATTTAATTAAATTTATTCGTTTCGTAACAATTCGTTCTATTTGCATACCTTTAAAAAAGGCAGTGACTTGCAGTGAATTTTTTAAATTGCATTAAAGTGGAACCGAGGGTGATATATTTTAAAAATTCTCGCAGGGTATGTTGGCGTTTTACTGCCTGAAGACAAAGATGGATTATCATTTTTCGGCAATGGGGAAGTTGTTGTCACCCTCGCTCTTTTCTTATCTTTAATAAAACTTCTCTTGCACATTTAAATTTTTAACTAACAAACGTTTTAAAATGTAAATACGCTTTAGAAGGCCAAAGGTAGTAAAACCGAGTATATGAACTAATCCTTTATAAGAGGAAAGGGGGTCAACATTGTCCTAAACGGCATCGTTATCCTAGAAAACGTTCCAATAAAATGCCTGGTGCAGTGGAATCCTTTAATTTTGTTTACGGTTCTTACGATGAAGTTTATGCGGTTGGATTAGACCTATCCTTTTCATTTTATTCTGAATTATTATTCTACGTACTTTCTAGGTTTGTAACACAGAGGCTATTTCATAAAATTTACATCTCTCACACTATTAAATTTTAAATATATGCGATTCTCCCTTGAGCAATTACATAAATTCTTCTTACGGCTACGTTCTGAGTGTTGAGCTTGAAATATTGATAATATTTCGAATTTGGCATGCAAAAAATAACTTGCCGTTTTAATATTTTTACCGTTAATCAATTCGTACATAAACCCTTTTTCTTTATCCCATACTTGTGACGTTATTTAATAAATTTACGAGGATGTTTTAAAGATCGTGCCAAACGACTTCTAGTTGGGTGTGTCTTGGAAGTGGTTCAAATTGCATTGAGAAAAGTAAGTAATTGCGTTAAATATCCTGAAATAATTAAATTTATGATAGTAGCGACTTTATTGAAATTGATGCCATAAATTTATGGCTTTGACTCTTACTTTTTATTACACTTCCTCCAGAAATTTTAGCACATGAGGTGTAAAGAATACTTTTTGCCATTTTCATTCTTTTGGTCGATATTTTCAACGGTTAATGAGATGATCTGGTGATGTTAAATATTTCTTCACTTTTCACTTCTGTTAAATAATATTTTCCACTCAAAATTGTGTATACGCGCCTTTTTATGGAAGTCGTGTGCTACCATTGTGGTAAAAATTCACTGAACTTTCCCAAGATGGCGAGTCTCTTTCATGGAATCCATTGATTAATGGCAATTATGCGGTCCAAACATTATATTTCTAAGTTATTGCGAATCTTAGATACGTGTAAAGTATCGTATTTGATGGAGGGCGTTTTCTTTTTAGAATATGGTAGTTCATTAAACATCTCATCAAGCCCAGACTGATTTTTTTGCTGTACGTTGGAAAGGGACTCACTGACGCTTCGTCACGAGCGATGCACGTTCAGATTACTGATCACACTTTCCTGCGCTTGTAAGCACGGTGTCAATACTTTCGTCCATAAATACATATGGAGGTGCCATATTTGCATATCTGTAATCCATTTACCGCAATGAACTTTATTCAAGTACAAGTACTGTTTAAGTTGACACCACCACTAACCGTTTAAGAAAACTAGAAATTACAAACCTTTTTCAGCAAAAATTTCCCGAATTAATTTCATTCGTTTCGATAAATACGTCATTATTTACAGGACTCCATAATAAGGCATTGGGACAGATATGGGGGATGGGAGAGAAAATATTCGACAGGGACGTGGGGAGGAGAGGTTGGTTATATGAAAAGCTTGTGAAAAGTGTTATGTTGTATGGTGCGGAGGTAGGGGGTTGGAGGGAGTGGGAGGTGTTGGAAGAATACAGGAGAGATATTGGAGATGGGTAATGGGATTGGAGAGTGAGACCCCTGGTTATATAGTGATGGAAGAGGTGAAGGGTGAAAAAATGAGAGAGCAGGCAGGGAAATGGCGATGAGGTACGACGAGGGTCTGGAGAGGAGTAGAGGGGGGAACTGTTGCAATTTTGCTGGGAAGAGGTGAAGAAGGGCAAGCTAAAGTATGGTCAGGATGACAGGGGCTACTATTACGAACGGGGCGGATATGAGACGAAGGAGGTGCGGAGGAGAAGAGAGGGAGGGTTTGGTGATACAATGAGTGAAGAGATAGTAGAGAGGGATAGAGAGGCGATGGTCCAGGAAAGGCAAGGAAAAGTAAAGGATGGAAGATATAATGAGAAATTTGCGATAATAATGACGGAGGGTGTACCAAGGTATCTGGAAAGTGGTATGAGTATGATAAGGAAGAAATTGATTGCAAGATACAGATGCGGAAATGAGGAGAGGGAAAATAAATACTGGTGGGAAAGAGCGGGACTAAAACAAAGAAAAACTTTTAGTTTAATGGTCAAGGGTCAGAATTTTATGTGCAATTTTGTTGTTGTTGTTTTGGCTTATGTTTATATATTTTGGGGGAGTGTTATGGATAAGGAATCTTTGCAATGTATATAATTTTTTTATAATGCAAATAAATATACTATACTATACTGGGCTCCGTTTTAGTGAAGCAGAAGTAGCCAAAATCCTATGATGCGAGATCGAATTCTGGGAGGGTTCTCAGTGAAGCATTGAGTTGAATATCGCTCATCGCACTATTTCTGTCATGCTTTGCCAGATTTTGTCTTGGGCACCAGAAGCATATTGATTTTCCTTAGTTACATCGGTATGTTAGTAGAGACGATAATATGAAACTCGACTAAGGTGATATAGTTACTGTTATGCAAAATTTAGTAGCCTTCGCAGACATCAAATGGTTGCTTTCATCATCTCCAAGTTTTGCAGCTAAACAGTTATTGGCATAGTTTTCACTTTTGTCCATCTGAACTCATTTCTACGGTTTTGAACCACTTTGCCGGAAATCGTCATAGCGAGCCGAACCTTTTTGCAGTGGATAGCCTATACCTTTAATGTATGCCAGACAGCCTTTAAATGATTGTGTCGGAAGAGGGAACCTCCCATCTCGTGAGCTGTTCTGACATTTCAAACGCTAATAATATAGACTCCCATTCACCTATTCTTGTACCCAGCAATGCGGTATCATATACTGTCTTCAGACTACGTCCGCCACATTGGAAATTTGTATTTGTAGAACTATCATTTTTTAATAAGTGCTAAACGTACTCCTCATTGGGCATTAATCATGGCTTGTCCTTGATGAAGTTGAAAATCTTTAATTATACAGAGCGGGTGTGTAATTTGGAATAAATTCAGTAAATTTAGTCCAGTCAATGAATGCTCAAAAAGGAGTATTGAGTGTTTGGAAGAGGGTAGTTTTTTACATCGGCAATGTGTCGGGCGTAGTTATGAAATAAACATACTAGAGTCCTGATGTTTACAACTTACGCTAGAGGGGGGAGGAGGGTAGAAAGGTCTCGTTTTTCAGTTTTTCGCTTTTATCTCTTAGAATAAAAATGAGTATGTATTAGTAAAAAGAACTTTACAATGTTATTGCTTATAACCATTTTTTCCCATTCCTTATAGTTTTTGAGGTATCTGCATGCAAAAATCGTCAATTAGAAAAAAACAAAAAATTGGTTACTTTTTGTCGAAGTTTTGTTTCTAACTCTTTAATCCTTTGTTTTGTGGAGTACTATTCACATCAGGTTAGCAGCACAAAGATTTTAGCGAAACGCGGATAAAAAAACTTATCTGATATATCAAAAATGACGGAATGGTTAAACAATTATCATCCCTTCCCTAAAACTAACGAAATCATGTCGATAGCCACAGGAATGGTAAATACAGTTTACTGTTAGATGTGGAAAGCAAGCAATGTGTAAAATGGTAATTTTCAAAAGTGAAGTTATCACGGAAAGGTCCTGCCGACCATGATATTTTATTTATAAAATGTAACCGAGGAAAAATGGAAACAAAAAGTGTTTATTCCACCTAACAGATGCAGAAGGAGGAACTAAGTGAAATTCTCCTCCAACACGCATCCACAGGCTGCGATACTACCTGTGCAGCATTTCGCCGGAGTAAGCTTGGTTTCGTTAAATTATATAAAAAACGAAGATATCCAAAGGGCAGCGAAGGTTTTTCATAATGCCTCCTCAACAGCGACTCAAGTTGAGGAAGCTGGGGTGCAGTACATGAAAAGGTGGTACGATGCCCCATTCAAAAATTGATCACTGAATCTTCATCGATTCAACTGTTTTTTGAAGTCAACTTCGAAAATGAAACCTGATTTATCAAATCTTTTACCAAGCGAAGGGGCCACGAGAGAGCATTCATTCCGGGTATAGTTACAAGTGCAGTTGTGGTTGGGCCAGAGAGTTAAGCCAGAATTTTGGGGTTGAGAGCGCAAGGCAGATAATACCCTTGCGCCGGTTCGCAATACACAACCGGCAGCACCAGAGCAAATATTTAATACAATCTTCTGGAGATTGCACTTCAAACAGCTGTAGGTGTAAAAAACTAGCACCTAACTGTTCATCGTTATGCCAGAACTGCCAGGGTCATTGTTTAAATGGTGTCTCCATATTACCCAATGAAGGAGACAATTTGGATAAAATGGAAGTTTCCGCCCTCGATATTTTTGTGTATATTGAGACGGAAGAGGAACCAGATGCAGGGCCTTCACGGCCCAAGCGAGCGAGATCATAATTTGTTTAATTGCTACAGATTTGGCCTAGATATAAGCAAATTAGTAATGAGTTTTATGTAAACTGTTAAACGAGGGATTAAATTAAATTAAAATTTAGAAACAGAACTTGGACAAAAAGTAGTCAATTTTTGGTTTTTTTTTAAATTGACGATTTTTGGTGCAGATATCTCGGAAACTATAAGAAATCGAGAAAATGAGATTATAAGCAATAAGTAACATTGTAAAGCTAATAAACTTTATTTTTGCTAATTTATTGTAAGACCCACTGTTAACGAGATAAAAGCGAAAAAACGAAAAACGAGACCTTCCCCCCCCCCCCTCGACCCTCTAGCGTCAGGACTTTATCTCATACGCACTCCCGACACATTGCCGATGGAAAAAAACTACCCTCCTTCAAACCTTCCATAATCGTTCATTGACTATGTACCAAATTTGAGATTTAGGGGCAATATTTTTAAACAGCGCGGCATTTGTTTTTTAACGACTATTTTTAAAGCGCATATCAAGTAACTATCAAGTTTAAAATTATTATTCCCTGTAATTTTCAAAATATTAAACAAAAACATCTAATTTCACCATAATAGTTTTTCTTCAATGAGCGCAGAAAAGTGTTGTTGGTAATACCCCTAAATTGAACTCATATTCTTGTTGAACATTTATAATAATAACAATAATAATAATTTATTATTATAAATTGTTATAAGATGTGTTGGTTGAAAAGTAAAGATAAAAATTGGAAAAAATTAATATTTGGAGCACAATTTTTGCTTCCAAAACTTGTTTTAAAAATCAGTTTTTGTGATCAACATTTCTAATAATAATTTATTATTATAATTATTATAAGGTGTGTGTGAAAAAAAAATACACTTTCCATGTGTAGTACTTGTACAATATTATTATAAGGATTACCCTAAAACTAGGATAAGTGTTAACGCACCAAGGCTGCTTGTGATTACGAGTGTTGAAAGTTGCAAAGTTTGGTGAAATTTCTCATTTAATTGTAATTGCACGTACAATTTTCCAATATTTCCAAGACAATATTGCAGTTATTAAATGCTTACTAAGCGAGTTTCGTACGTATTGCTTTGAATTAGGGAATTTTAGAAAAAATATTACCAGATTGGCAGCTAACTAAGAAGCAATCGATTAGAATATTAATATAAACTATGTACTTTCTCGAAAGAAGAAGGAGGACTTAGTTGGGTCCAGATTTTCAGCTAAGCTTCCATTAATATAATCTACAGTACATGGTGAAATCCATTGATTGTATGTGTAGATCTGCAAAAGAAGGTTGCACGAACATTCAAAGAAATAAAGGCACAAAATTTGATTCGTTAATTTATTAGTTAATAGTAACTGTAGATGTACGACATGAAAACTTGTAATTGTAGCGTAGTAGCGACAATGTTTCTACTTACAGTCATCTTCAGACTTTAAATGATAATAATGATAATTCAAAAAAAATAATTCATCTACAATTCCCATTTTAATTATCTATATCATCATTTCAAACCCGAAGATGATTTTAAGTCGAAACGTGTCGCTACACTGCATTTAATTTATTTCGAACATTTCAACTGAAATCATCACCAAAGCGTAACTTTTGTAACGTATATGGAGTATCTATGAAGGAGTATAGTTCATCACAAGCGAACGTCCGAAAAAACTAATACGTATAGCGAGCGAAAAGCTGTAAGTAAAACTATATGGAAAGTTGGTGGTTTTCACGCTCATCGTATATACATCAAGAAAAAACGATCGACTGCGTTACAAAATGGCATCTATTTAGTTTAGAGCTTTAATGTAAAGGGTAATCGTAAAATAACAATTTTGTAATTGTGTCATAGAAAGGGCATGTACCACAACCTAAGCGACAGTAACACGATGAACTGAATGCGCGTCGATCCTTTGAAGGATAATAGCCGATGACAGATGTAACATTTTGTTAACGGGGATGGGCAGAATTAAGTAAATGGCACGAAAGGGCAACAGAGGGACGTAGCTTTTTTGCGTGGTTATTGTAAGAGGATTATAATAGTCAAACTCATATTGCTCTTTATTATGTTCGCTTTAAACATTGAAGCGTCAATAATAATAATTAAAGAAGCAAAAATAACACGGTTCTTTTGATGTAGGTACGTTACCTAATCTCGTGTTAATTAACGTACTCCGATGTGCTTGTCAATAAAATTAATAGTCGCCATCCAATTTATTGCTTATTAAAGCTAAAACGATTTTAAATAACGAAATTTTCTGCTTGAAAGTTAAAATCGATTTACTGCATCGGACCACCTTTAATCTAAATAGTGGTACAAACATGACAGTATATAATATGTAATGTTGCGCTGACATTAATGCTAAGAGATATATCAACAGCGAGCTACAAAGATAACTACCCAGCTGACATAATTACGAAACAGTGCCGAAAGACACTAATTCTAATTTATCTAAACCAGTCCCATAATGTCAAATTATTTCGAAATATTAATTTCGTAAACACTTCATTAATATTATAACACGAACAACATGGCAAAATTAATATTAACGGATCCTATTTTCATTTTTTTATAGGAACTGCAGCGGCATCTCGTTTATACGTCGACGCTATTAGCAAATTAGCACGGCAGGCTCAGCAAGGAACATGGGGAGGATGTGCAGATATCGGTAAGTAAAAGAAATTTATCCGTCTTCAATTACGTGTACGCACGAAAATAGATTCTTCCAGATGAATTCGCGTGATAAAAACTTAATAAATTGCCCCTTTAAAATTAATTTTAGGGGAGAGCACGTCGATTATATTATATTTAAGTAGCAAGATAGAAAATAAATTGAATCAGCTTGAGATTTCCAATAAACTCGAGTTTTGTTTCCTCTCGCAAAACGGTAGGCGGTAAATGTAAACCCCCTTCGACATTTTCTTTTTTTTTATTAAAATTACTTTAGACCGCGTAAATATTGCGGTTACCATAATGAATTTTAATTACGGATATAATTTAAAGCAAAAAAAAAAAATGTTATGGGGTCAACATTAAAGGTCAGCCTGTTTTCATCCAAACCCCAAGCTTACGAAATTTCCACCCCATTTATGAACTTTAGTGCAACATTTGTTAAAGTAATGCGAATCTCCCGAATCTTTGAATTCATCTTGTTAACGTTTCATTCTAAACATATTTTTGCAACCCCCGCCTACATTTTTTTTTTAATTTCTAAATTCCATACGAAAAGCTTTTAACGTATAAAGTTGAAACTTTCCCCATCCTAATTAACCCAAAGTTAGTAATAAATTATAGTTGAATAGCGGGTTTTCGCACCCTCCAAGTGTAATCAACAGTTATTGTAGTGTATTAGATAGAAGCAAATAGTAATAAGGTTTCCCGGCCGAAGTCTAAATCGACACCTTTAGGATGTATACGCTCCTATTTTATGGTTAAGGTTGAATTAAGTTACCGCGCCTTCGTATTTAAATTAAGAAACTTCGGTTAAACATTTTCAGGCGGGAAGATACCAATTTTGTTCTTACAGTTAGAGAGCTTATTATTCGCACGGTTGCAACCAATATAAATGCAGATAAGGTTATATGTATGCACCACGTTTTCCGTTTTCTTGAGCTCGCTTGTTTATCCTTAACTTAGACTATTGTAAGATTTTCCGTTTCTGTTTTGAGTAGAACGGGTATTACTTTCTATGTCGGCGATACAAATGACGGCACGTTTCGTATAAAGCTCATTTTATGAGGTGGCGCTGTTAGTTGAGCTTTTTAGTTCACCTTTCTTTCTATACGTGAAGATAAAACTTCACCTATATTTTGTCTTGCTTTAAATCTACGTAATAAAATTTCTCTAGAGTGCATGAAGAGGATTTTACATAATTCATGAAACAATAGCGGCAAGAAACACAAATTTAGGACGGTGATACAACTAAACAGGAGTTTACATGTACGGGTTCTAGTTGTTTATTGTTTTGTTAAAATTAAGCATCCTCGAAATTTACGCAATTTCCTCTTACGCCCGAATTCGTTCTGTTTCAGTGATGAAGATCTTTACTCGTTTCTACAAACGCTTATAAAAATTTGTTTCCTTGTTATTTCCGTTAAGTTCGGTAGAGGGTAGTATATTGCATTCAACGAGCGTATAATCAGAGCCATCACTCACGATCCTGAAAGATCCTATCTAATGAATAATGATTATTGGACGCGGATAGAATAGTAGTTTTGTACAATTAATGCAATTCAACCTTTTGACAAAATTACGAACGGGAGGATTACGTTTTTAAATTCGACACGACGCCGACGTGGGATAAATAAATCAAGGATAGATAGTATTTATCGTGTAGAATCGATGAAAAATTAAAGCACATTAATTCGTACCAATAAACTCGATCTCTGTTATGTAGAGTGAACACATGAGCATATCATTAAACACGGCCTTGGTACGGCGGAGTATGATATAACCCAGTGTTATGACAACCCCAAGCGTACTAAACGTCACCTACCTTCAAATACGCAGGACCATGATGTTTGAGGTTGTTATAGTGACGGAAGGTATCGTTGGGAATACTCCAGTGTAGGACTTACAATACCCGAAGAAATTTTGAATACCGGTTTTCGGTATTCAATCAAGTGAATCCCGGGATCCCGGTATTGACTTTTTTTTACTCCTGAAACTATAAAAGAAAAAAGAAAAAACGCATAGCTTAGAAATTCAAAGTTCAATATTCCAAATTCAAAGCATTCAAGTTATTCAAAGATGTAAATATAAAATGTAAATTTAAAAAATCCACTTAAAATTCAAACATTTCGTATTGAAAATAGAAATTTGAAATAAAAAATTGAAACTCAAAATATTAATGAAGTAAAGTCGCCTTATGTCAAATAGGTTCTTAAGGGGGGGGTTCAAGAATTTTTTTCGATCCAATTTTGACCTTGATTTCTAACAATATTGGTTCGCCTTGAAGGCCTCTAAAGCTCTCTTACGTCTGCCCAGTTTGCTGGCAGCTTTCTTTCACCTGCACACACCGATCCGGGTTTACGTTGTCCCCTTGCATTGAAAAAATATTGACTCTACGAATTTGTTTGACGAATTCCGAAATTTTCGAAAAATGAGAGCAATTCACGAGGAAATTTAGCCTGAAGTAAAGAGTTGTCATGCAACGACAATTTTTCCTGCTAGTACGCCAAAAGTTTACTCGCCATTGGAAAAGACTCGGACTTCATTTTTTGGACAACTCGCTGTGACCACTGTATTGGTCGGATTGTTGACTTTTATATCTGAAAATGACCCCAATGAACCCTCACGGCAGTTATGCCTATCGATATCGCATTGGCGTATGCTTTTTCTATTGCAATTTTGAGAGAATTGCAAAATATCGCAAAAAAACAGTATTTGCCACTTTGACACATCATAGACAGCTTGAAACATTTTACTTTTTGCTAAAACTAGGCGTATGAGGCGTAGCATGTTCTTAGGGTCATTTTAAGACATAAAACTCCATGATCGGAGCAAAACTATGGTCACAGCGAGTTATCCAGAAATGCATGCCAAAGTTCAATTTTAACATGGCAATTCTGGTTACTTAGGATAATTGAACCCCTCCTTAATGTGAAATATTCTATTAAACGTCGAATTATATGTGCCATCTACTTACTAGTCAGCGTATCAAACGCCCCTGGTAAATAGTTTTCGTACGTCGGCCACTGAGACACGACTAGCGTCAGTTGTTCAGTGGCACCAAAGTAAACCCCATTTTCCACGTGGTAACAAAAAATGTTGTGGCTTCGTTGTTTCTAGTATTGAAGGTCAGTTATTTTTTAGGGTTAAAGTAGACAGTAGGGAGGTTTAAATATGGTGAATGTTTAAAACCAGTAACCATTTTAGTTTCAAATATGTTGATCTGAAATAAAAAAAATAAAAGTCTCCTATTGTGGAATAGCCAAAGGAGATCTGAATGTGAAATATTCCACATTACGAAACTATTTCTAAAATTCATTGTTTCAGAAAAAAATGCCGTTAAAAAGCATTCAAGAGCACAAGTAGGCTGAGGAGGATATGAAAGACTGCATAATAACGATATTTCACTGTAGGGGCGTAGGTATTCCACATTAGGGATCCATTTTTAAAAATCTTATAAATTCTCTTTTTACATTCTGAATTTTTTTCGTCGTTTGTACTGGATTATATATTATTGTGATATTATCTATACAGTATACATATATCTTAGATACTTGGACATACATGTACAAAAAAGGTTAAGAAATAATTTTGAAATTTTCAATTTTTTTCTAATTAAAAATTAAATGATATTTCACATTAGGTGACTTTACTCTGCTAATGAATCCTAAATTATAATTTGAAAATTCAAATTTCAAAATTCGAAACGCAACATATTCCTGCTACTTAAAGTTAAAAAGTTTAAATTAAATTCAACATTAAAATTGGAAATAATAAACTCGCAATTATAATGTTCAAAGAAATTTTGTCAATTAACGTAGTTTTTTCTCCAAAAGCAAGAAGATTTTGGATTTGACCGCCCGGTTTAGGATAGTACATTTGATGTTTTAGTAATATCGCATCGTCACGATCTTCTAAGCTTTGTGATCCCCGCGACATTCAATTTTTTGGACACATTCGGTCAAACGACTCGTTTTAAGTACTATGTGTGATACATAATGTCGCACTAGAATTAACCAAGGAATATACAGGGGGTTCCATTTAAAAAAATGTAACTTTGATATAAATCATCCTCTATAATTCTATAAACTTTGCGATTCAAGTGAAAATATTTTAGATTTGTAGCCTTACCATATCCTATGAACGAAATGTTCGTTAATAAACCCGCAGTCTTCCATCGACACACTATTGGTCCACCCTGTACAATATAAATGAATAGTTATCATTAATCCAAAATATTTTCTACTAAAATAAAATTAAATTAATACCGAAATACCGGTATTTACGTATGAATATCGGTTTTAAATACCGCATCAATTATGTCCGAGATCCCGGTTTTCGAAATCCCGGAATTCCGGTATTGTAAGTTCTATTCCAGTGTAATAATCGCGTAATAGAGTTGTGCAGTGTGACATATTTGTCAGTTTAGGTGAGTACATACGAGGGACAAGCCATTATTAATGAGGATGAAGAAACTGGGTAGGCCATTGAAAACATAAACCGTAGCCCCTTATATATTATTAATTATTATGTACTTCGATTGTTATCGATACTCAGGCCAAGCCTGGTTAACTAATCGCACGGATCGAAATCAAGTTACGATTAGTCCTACTAATACATATATCTATACAATATAAATTTGAAGTTGCTGTTAAAAAGTGAACATACTAAATACTATACACATATTATGTTCATTAAATTAAATGACGTTGATAAAACCAACGCTGATCACATTTTAGATAATGTATTTGTTTGAGAAGCCTCGGTGTATTTGATCCCAATTTGTAAAAGCCACGTCCCGTCGACCCTCTTTCCGCGAAGGCATTAACATGAACGCAGCGTCGCGCATCAATAACAAAAAGAGACCCTATATTCCTAGGCTTCTCCGTTGGCGTCACTTATTCGTGACTTAGTGACTTTTTATAGAAAAGAAAAAATGAACATAATATGTATGTTTTGAAAAAGTGTTATGGTTATTGTGTAAGCGTTTTTTGTTGTTTAGCTCGACGCATAGGTTGCACTCGAGTGGGTAATGTGTTGTTTGTGTTTTGTGTTAATTGCGAATTCTGATACTGTGAGTATATTGTGTGTTTACGTTTGAGTGCATGAGAACGAGTTAGAGGTGTTACATGAGTGATTGTTGAAGTGTTGTGTCTTGGTAATGGACTTTCTATAATGTTATGTTGTGTATGCAACAGAGTTTCAATTTGTGAAGGGAGGATTGAGTGTTGTGTTTCATTTTGTGTTTGAATGGTATTAGTTGAAAGTGTGTGATGTGGTTCTGAGTGATGTGCGGTATCTTCCGTTATGTTTAGAAATTTTCTAACTATGTGGCAAGTGTTGATAATGACTGCCTTTTGTAATAGTATGTATATGTTCTTATCTAATCCTCAAATGTGCAAACTGTGATGTATTGTTTTTGGTATAACTCCGGTTGCACTAAGAACAATGGGTACTATAAGAGCAGTTCCCATTCTCCATTGCGCTTTAAGTTCCTGAGCTATATCAGTGTATTTGCGATGTTTCTCTGCGTGTGTATTGGCTAAATTGTTTGTGTTGGGAACGGCAATATCTATTATGTATATGATTTTTTGTGTTTTATCTATAAATGTTATATCTGGCCTATTGTTATATACAGTTTTATCTGTGAGTAGTGTCCTATCCCAATATAGTTTGTGTGTGGTGTTTTGAAGTACAACTTGCGGTGTATATTTGTAATAGGGTGTGTTATCAGTAGAAAGGTTATGTTTTGTGGCGAGTTTTTGGTGTATTATCTTAGCTACCTGATCGTGTCTGTGTTTGTATTCTGTTTGTGCTAGACGTGTACATGCTGATATAATGTGTTGTATAGTTTCTGGTCTTTGCGAACATTGTCTACAAAGATCATGTGTAATTGTCCTATCTTTAATTATGTGTTTTCTGTAATTTCGTGTGTAAATGACCTGATCTTGTATGGCAAACATGAAACCCTCTGACTCTGGGAAAATATCACATTTGGTTAACCAAGCATGCGTTGCTATAATATCAACACAGTCTTCGTTAATCTCATGTGGATATCGTCCGTGTAAAGTCTTTTGTGTCCAATTTTGTATGTTATGTGTGATGTACGTATCTCTACTCATTGGTGGTGTGATGTTTCTATTACTCATATTTAAGGGTGTGTAAGATTTGTCTGCAAGTGTGACTGTTTTGTGTAGCGCTGAAATGTGTGATTTGTTATAAAAGTATTCTCGTAGTTTGTGTATTTGTGTTTGGTGTAACAGGGCTATGTCTGTTAAGCCTCTACCTCCTCGTGAACGAGGAAGGTATAGTCTTACTGTTGAGGCGTGTGGATGATGTATTCGGTGTTTAGTGAGTAATGTACGTGTGTTTCGCTGTACCTGTTCTAAATCTGTATTGGTCCACTTTATTATTCCAAAGGAATAAGTAAGGGCCGGTGTAGCGTATGTTATTATTATATGTACTTCGATTGTTATCGATACTCAGGCCAAGCCTGGTTAACTAATCGCACGGATCGAAATCAAGTTACGATTAGTCCTACTAATACATATATCTATACAATATAAATTTGAAGTTGCTGTTAAAAAGTGAACATACTAAATACTATACACATATTATGTTCATTAAATTAAATGACGTTGATAAAACCAACGCTGATCACATTTTAGATAATGTATTTGTTTGAGAAGCCTCGGTGTATTTGATCCCAATTTGTAAAATCCACGTCCCGTCGACCCTCTTTCCGCGAAGGCATTAACATGAACGCAGCGTCGCGCATCAATAACAAAAAGAGACCCTATATTCCTAGGCTTCTCCGTTGGCGTCACTTATTCGTGACTTAGTGACTTTTTATAGAAAAGAAAAAAATGAACATAATATGTATGTTTTGAAAAAGTGTTATGATTATTGTGTAAGCGTTTTTTGTTGTTTAGCTCGACGCATAGGTTGCACTCGAGTGTGTAATGTGTTGTTTGTGTTTTGTGTTAATTGCGAATTCTGATACTGTGAGTATATTGTGTGTTTACGTTTGAGTGCATGAGAACGAGTCAGAGGTGTTACATGAGTGATTGTTGAAGTGTTGTGTGTTGGTAATGGACTTTCTATAATGTTATGTTGTGTATGCAACAGAGTTTCAATTTGTGAAGGGAGGATTGAGTGTTGTGTTTCATTTTGTGTTTGAATGGTATTAGTTGAAAGTGTGTGATGTGGTTCTGAGTGATGTGCGGTATCTTCCGTTATGTTTAGAAATTTTCTAACTATGTGACAAGTGTTGATAATGACTGCCTTTTGTAATTGTATGTATATGTTCTTATCTAACCCTAAAATGTGCAAACTGTGATGTATTGTTTTTGGTATAACTCCGGTTGCACTAAGAACAATGGGTACTGTAAGAGCAGTTCCCATTCTCCATTGCGCTTTAAGTTCCTGAGCTATATCAGTGTATTTGCGATGTTTCTCTGCGTGTGTATTGGCTAAATTGTTTGTGTTGGGAACTGCAATATCTATTATGTATATGATTTTTTGTGTTTTATCTATAAGTGTTATATCTGGCCTATTGTTATATACAGTTTTATCTGTGAGTAGTGTCCTATCCCAATATAGTTTGTGTGTGGTGTTTTCAAGTACAACTTGCGGTGTATATTTGTAATAGGGTGTTATTATTATTATTGTGTACTTCGATTGTTATATTTATTATTATTATTATTATTATTATTATTATTATTTAGTTTTAAGTTTCGCAAGTTTCGCATTTTGTACCCCATCATCTTACAAATTTTCAAATAGCAGAACGAGTATGAAGATTGCCACGAAGCTAACATTGCAACAATGGTGGACATCAAATTTTGTCGAAACATACCATTTTTCGATATTCCAACTCGACAAGAGAGCCGGGTATGGGTCCATGAAGATGAGGCCACACCAAAAAGAACATCTAAATAGTATATCGAACACTGTTTCCCGAAAGTATTTAATAATGTGTCAAAGAAGGGAATTCTGCTACATCCCGTACAACCCGCACTGCAGAGCTAACTCGGTGGTATTTGGCTGCAAACAAGATTAATGTAATCGAACACCCTCACTACTCACCAGATCTGGCAATGTGCGACTTTTGGCTGTTTTTTTGGGCTGAAAAATAATTTACCAGTTAGAAGATTTTTTTCAGAGGAAGAGATCGATGCTGATGTTCGGTGTTATTTTAATAGTGTTCCTAAAGCTGCTTGGTTTGGAGCATTTAAGCAGTGGAAGGAAGAAGCCAACAACTTTGAACATATCTAAAATAAAATTTTGAAAAACGTATACCTACTGGTTCTTTTATTCTCAATGCTAGTGGTTTGTTCCTCGTGTGTAAATAATTTTAGGTAATTCCTAGATAAGCAATGTCTTACGAAGAAGAACAAAAAGAGCTTTTAAAACTTTAGGAATATACAAACAGCTCGGTATCTGATGTTGAACTTCCGGATCATGTAAGCCGAGCATCGCTATCACTCAAGCTCCAAGCTGGAACTTCCGAATATAAATCTCTCTGATGATACTACGAAAAATGGACGGCCAGGAGAGAAAGTCAATGTCTTTTGAAGCACTATAGGAGCTCAGTATCCATAGTAAAATTAATTGGACTGAACATGCAGGTAACTTCGCATTACCAACTAGACGGGAAAATATACTAATTCATTTTCCCGGCCCTAAAGAAGATGCAAAGACACATTTGATGATCGCATTCTAAATTCTGTTGTTGAGTGAACTAACGAAAAAAAGTATCCTGATAAACACTTGATGGATTAATAGGCTTCCGACATTTTCAAGTGCACTGTGTAAAGTGTCTTGTTAAAATCATGATGTTGTTATGCGGTGGCAGTAAAAATCGGCCCCCCAGAACAAATATACAGACAGATAATCATGGTTCTAACTGAATTTTCTTAAAATGCTATCAATAGTTCAGTTACAGAGCAAAACAAAAATATGCACTTTTTATTTAATGTAACACCCTGTATATTACTGCATTTTTAAAAAGATTTTTTTTTTCTGATTTCAAAAATATATCATATGTTGTCTTTATCTTTATCTTGAGTCGCAATTTATAGTGAATAAGCCTGTACATCTAAGATCTAAAAATGATATAAAGTACGAGGGTTGTATTTTTAGTTTTGCATACAGCCAGTGAAGTAAATAATTTATTGACTTAGAAGTCCAAATGACGAAAAATTTTAGAATTTCAAAGAGATTTTTTCAGATTCAGCCTGCTTCATTAAAAATGAATTTTCGTCATATTTTTGATTTTTTTAATTCAAAGCCGCCTTGGTGGAGGATTCTGCACAGTTTTTCTTAATAAAATTTTGGTCTATGATACACAAATAAAGTACTTTACGTGCAAAGAAAATAGTTTTTGCTCCACCACCAAGGCGGTTTTGAATTAAAAAAATTAAAATGTGATGAAAATTAATTTTCAATGAATCTGAAAAAATCGTTTTGAAATTCCAAAATTTTTGGTCATTTACACCTAGGTATAATGAACTCAATTCGTGGACACACTGTATAAGTATCTTTTTCATTTTCATTCTTAAGTTATACTCGTATTTGAGAAAAAATTCGAGAGTTTCATGAAAATTAGTGCATTTTCAAAAAGTTTGTGAGTTCACAAATCTTTCCCTCTATTGTGTATAATATCTACATTATTAAATGAAAATAGTGAAATAACTAATTAGATATCAAACCCACAAAATCAGGACAATCGGCAGTCTTAATATGAACATGAAACATGTTGTATGTGTATTAAAGTAGAAAGTGACTATGGAAACCCGTTACAAATAAACGTAAAGCTTTACGTTCATTGTTTAGTAACTACAAGTCTTCCAAATAACTTCTTAATCACGGTTACACTAACATTTAATTTCACAAAATTGGATTTGTTTTGTAATCTCTTGAGGGGATTAAGTTAATTCCCACGAATTAAATTAATTGCGCGATAAATAATTTATTGCGATTTTTACATTAAAAACGTGATGTTCTAAATTAAGGTAAATACATAATGATGTTACGTAACGCTATTATGTATTTTTTTATAAACATCCATCTAGATTTCGAGAAGTGTTACAAGATAATTGTGGTCATACGGCACGTATAAACAATAATTAAGCAAACTTCCCTTAATAAACACAAATTCATTGTTTGAATTGTATCATAAACTGAGTTGAATTCGAGGAAGGCGAAGGCTTTACAATTGTCAGGCCTGTGAAGGGTGAATCAACTTCAATTATTGCATTACAACTTGAAGGGTGAATGAATAAGTAAAAGTTACAAGCTTATTTATCAACACCTGACTACATTCTACTTATACAACAAAAACTCTCGCACGAACCATCCAAGAAGAAAAAAGTCCTTTTTGGATACTAATTCCCAACTTTACGGGAAACATTTTCAGCGAAGGAGGCTTTTTTTGTAAACACGGATCGTTTCTTTTTTAAATTGCATTTATTCAAACAACTTCAAAGTATTCAGCTGAAAATGACATTTTAGTTATTTCTTTTCGGATATTCAAAGTAAAACGATATATTTTTCGAGCTTTTTATAATCCTCTCTCCTAAGCTACACTAATGTAATCGATTTGCAAATTTGACGTGGATAAAATTAAAGTACAGATTAACAACTAAATTTTATCCCTTTAATAACAGAATTTATGATGCGCGTTTTAATCCCGTGGTAGTTAAGCTTTGAAAAGTTTAAAATTAAATGTGGTTAAAATTGAGTTTTAGTTATTATTATTGTATTGTACTCGAATTGTTGGCGACAACAAGCACTTGTGTTTTCATTTTATTTTGGAATTATATATCCCAATTCGATTAATTAACTACATTCAACGTTGCACTCCTAAATATAATACAAATTTAATTGAATACGTAATTTATTTGAAGGGACTTTTCTTACCCATTTTTCACGTCACGCATCGACTTTTTTATCGTCAGTTCGTATTGAAGTTACACAAACTTAAGTTAAGGGGTTCAAAAAACTGTAAAGTTTGCGATTCAATCGATTATCGGAGTTGATTTTGAATAGCATGAATTTTTATACAGCACGTTTATATCTACATTATTTTTATCTCAGCCTCAGCGTTTTGACGCTTGATTTTTACCATTAATATTGTGATTGTTGATGCTTATGTATGAAACGTCTATTTTACGAATTGTAAGATCAATAAAGAGAGGGATATGCAGTAACATTCCCATTCAGGATCGAAAAAGCGAAAGTTATTGCTTCGGAAACAGATTTTCCACTTCAAACGCTCATTAGTAGACAAAAATACTAATTTTGTTTAAATTTACAAAATGATACTAAACTTTCTTAGAAGGTACCTACCTATACTGTTTTCTACTCTGAAGCGAATAAATAAAGTCAAATTTTCTTTCAGAAAGGCAAAACAGATGAAATTATTAATTACTGTGAACATTTTTCAGGTGTAAACTTTATCATTAATTAAGGGTGGTTGTCTTATCTTAACTGTCAAAACTCGAGCGTAAAAATCTTAATTTATCTAGTCGCACAAGCAATTAATGGAGAAAATCAAATGGAGTCGACAGATTGATGGTAATTTAGAATCATTAAAATTAGACTCATCTATCAAAAAGTAAATTTTGAGTTTATTGTTTTTAATATCAAATTTCAAGTCACCCCAGTTGGTTAAGGTATCATCCCATCAATTTTTACTACTTTATCTTTCCTTAAATCTTAAATTCAAAGCTTTAATGCAACGACATTACCGTACGATCAATATTTAAGAGCATAATCTTATTTGCTGTAGTTGCCTATTTTTGAATGAGATATTATTTTGTGCATCCTAGGAATTGTCATTCTCACCCCAAGAATTATTATTTTTACCCCAAGAATTATTCTACCTTAACTTTTTAATTATTTTGGACCAAATATTATTGTTCCCAAGAATTATTATATTAGCCCCCAAAATTATTACTTTAGCCCACATAATTATTCTTTTGGCCCCAAGATTTTATTCATTTTACCCCATGATTTTATTCATTTTACCCAAAGGTTTTATTCATTTCACCCCAAGATTTTTTTTATTTTAGCCCAAGATTTTATTTATTTACTTATTCTATAGACGTAAGTATTTGAAACTAAAAAAAAAATGTCACCCTAAACGTATATTGCCACCCAGGCGCTTAGGTTAGAGGTAGGTTTAGTATATTTTTTTCAATTGATACAAAAACGGGAATATGATACTATACAGTATATGAAACTAAAAAAAAATGCCACCCTAAACGTATATTGCCACCCAGGCGCTTAGGTTAGAGGTAGGTTTAGTATATTTTTTTCAATTGATACAAAAACGGGAATATGATACTAAACAGTATATGAAACTAAAAAAATGCCACCCTAAACGTATATTGCCACTCAGGCGCCTAGGTTAGAGGTAGGTTTAGTATATTTTTTTTCAAATGAATAAAATCATGAGGTAAAATGAATACAATCTTGGGACCAAAAGAATGATTCTGTGGGTTAAAATAATAATTTTGGGGGCTGATATAATAATTCTTGGGATCAGAAATCTTGGGACCAAAATAAAAATAAACTGGGGGTCGAAAAGACAATTCTTGGGGTGAAAATAATAATTCTTGGGCTTAGAGTGACAATTTCTTCGGGCCGTGAAATTTACCACCCTTTTTGAATGTTCAGTTCTGTAATTATTCTTTATTTATTATCTCCGCCCTTTTCTTCACTTGTATCACTTATCGGTTCCGCAATTTCACGATCATGTGTGTTTGTTCTATTCCGTTTAGAAAACGGGTAACTACAAATTTATCATTTTGGAGTCGAAGAAAGGCGCTTTGATTATCTTACACTCACATGTCATTGAATGGGTATATGTCCGGTTACCAGATGTGAACTAGCATATTCCTGAAAATGTTCAATAGATCTTCATACTTGTTATTTGCTAATTTTGAACGTTTGGTTGCATATGAGAGCCTTGAATCTTTCGTGCAGAAGCTTATATGCCAGCACAATTTTTCAAACTTTGAGGCGGAAAATGAAATATTTTTGAACTTGGAAACTTCAGATGATTAACCATTCAGAAAGTTTAGAGACAGGTGTGTTGATAAGGGACACAATGGGACGCATGGGGATATCTAATTTATGTATTTTGGGGAGGGCATAAAGGATGGGGAACGAAGGATTCATCAAAATTAGTTTGTAGAACTATGGGGAAGTTTGTGTGATTTACCTATTACAATTACGTATGACCCCATTTTGTGATTATTATCCACCGCATTATGGAATCAATCAGTCTCTAAGGTGGTTAATCTTCTATTGTTCTTTACCAGCACAGTGTCATTTGTCATCCATTATTTCTTGTGCGGTGATAAAATGATTTACATAAATTAACGGCAGATTTCCATATAGGTTTTTAAGAAACCGTTAATGACGGCCCTTTTCCTTGATTTAATAATAAGCAATGTTTCGGTAGAATAATATGCTGCATAGTCACCACAAATGCACCCCCCATTTCCGATGGGGTGAGAAACCCTTAAAACACTCCATGTTCCATGTAAGGGTTTAAGATACATTTATGATAAAGTTTTTGTTATAGTATCTTGGTATGTCAAAATACTTCGGTAATAAATATATGAATTTTTAGTACCTATACCTTACTTTTCTAGAAAAAAAGGCAAGAAGTGGATGATCCGTTTGGAGCTTATACCAAATATAATCACAAATTTCAATCGTTGTGGAGCCTTTTTGGTTTTAATTGCTCCAGTTACTGTTTATGCGCAATAATATTAGGATGACAGCACTTCCATTAGAAATTAGGATCAAGGTTCAAGTTCCACTTTCCTCCAAGATCTTGTTTGATCATTGTGAATCCTGCCATTTATGGTTAAATTATGTGTTAGATATGTGACAAACCCGATTTTAATGTTTTCAGTACCGGATTATTAATTGATCAAAAAAGAGCAACGGATTGAAACTATAGATACTCATAGACCGTTCGTGTGCCTTTTCATTATGAACTGAATAAATCCATAAGGTCCTCGAAATTTCTGAATTAAAGGACACATTTGCACATGCTTCAGAAATTTTCATAAAACTTATTGCTACATGGCTACTTTTTTCGAACGTAGTCATATATCATCGCTAACCCCGGGCCTGAAATGCGAAAGCTCCTAAAATTAGCGATTTTAGGAGCTTTCGCCTAGTCATTGGATAAGAGTTAGCACATGTTATCTAGCTGGATTTTTATTATGTTGAAGAAAGCTAAACGAAGTTTATTAATAGATGTAAGATGGAGCTACTCATAATAGTACCAGCTAAAAGAAATCGTATTTTATCTCACAGATTCACCACAATGTTGATCATAGAATTAGTTGATACCACACACCTCGTTGCTATATTGCAGTTGAAGGAGTTACTTCTCCCTTTCATATACCAGGTGATTTTTTTACCGTACCCTAAAAGTATATGGTGAACGAAAGAAGATACTATTCTGAAATTTTGGGATCGATAGTAAGGCAATACAATCTATCGAATAAAAATATTTTCAAAATGGCGACTTTTCCGGTTATAAGCTACAACAACAACATTAAGGTAAATGGAATCACATCTTACAACAAATGTTGTAACATAAAAATTAGTTTCTTTATCGAACAAGAAAAGCCCGAATAAACGCTTTTAAGCACACCTTTAAACAATTTTATTTCAAAACCTATACATAAAAATCCTTCCAAAAGTATTTATTAAGCCTAAATTCCACTTAAAGGAATTATTCGTTTACATTATTTAAAAATGAATCAAGCTGAAATACGCTCGAATTCCCATTTTTTATTCAAAATTCGTTTTAAATTTTGCGGAAGATTCACTTTAAGTATCTAAAATAAATCAAATTTTTCAGTTAAAATTGATAGCGATGGTTTGTTTACATTTAGCCGCTGAAACGATTTCAATTTATTACCAACGACATTTTATATTGACACAAACTAGATTAAAAAAAAAATTCAAATTTAATTTTATGACTGTGAAAGTATCCTAGGAATTTCTTTTCTTTTTTTTTCGTAAACAAGATACGTTCAATTTATGAAATATTCAAGGAAACTTTAAAAGTTTTCCTATTTTATAAGTCTGCAAACATGAAACTACACGGTCTTCCATCCTTTTTAAAAGGTGCAGGAAAGAAAGCTACTCTTACGAGGTAAGAAGAAAAAAGTTTATGAGATTTAGAAACTCGCGCTGTTTTCAATTTAAAATGTAATTTCTATAAATCTTCAGTGCATCATTGTAATTAAACTTCGAAAAAACTAAAACTCTTTCAAAGTTCTTGCTTTCAATTTTAAAATTAATACATAGTCTCATACCGTTCCCTGTACTTGCTGCCAAAGGAAATTATATCACACCTGAAAGATCTTTCAGACATTTGAGCTTTGAGTACAGGTACGTTTTTAAATTAGAGACAAGGCGAACTCGTCAAAGTATAAAAATATTCTCATTATATCGTTTCTTCCTACTTAGAAAATTACATTCTCGTTCACACCAAAAGTTCTAAATCACATTCGTTAATACAATAATATTAATTATTATTATTATTAGTTAAGAAATATCTGCCTTTGAAGGTTTCCATTCGATTTATTTCATCAAAAACTTTTAATGTATAGAAAGAAAAAATACTGCTCACTAACTAACTGAAGTTTCAGGAAAATTGTTTTTCTGTTGATTATATGTTGAAAACTGAGATTGAATATATGAGATATTATTTTTGATAACGTGGAGATTGTTTTTCATATAATTTGATACATCTTCTGTATAATATTGAATTTCTTGTGAAAAAATATAATATTCTGTACATCATCGTTTAGGCTGGATTCTCAAATACGATTTTCCCGTCTGAAGTTAATTGTAAAATGAAATTTTTCTAATCAAATCTTTACCTAATTAATTCGTAATACCATGCCTGGGGTGAAAAAGCTCTTCTGTAACCTTAAAATATGAAAAGGAACCCAAAGCCAGAACTTGGATTAATTCGCGTCATCTAACAGACCCGCATCTATCCGTTGTTGCCTTAATCATTAAAGAGAAGTGGCGGAATGGCATCAACAAAGAGTCGCGTGAATATTCGCATTCCTACAAGTTACGAGGACTACCTTTTCAGTATAGTCACAAGAACTAGGAAAAAAAAAATTTTCAAAACCTTCTGGAGATGGTGAAAACGAATTTTTTATTTGGAGTTCGGGAAAAAAAGTCGTTAGGCGATCAGTCTGGTGAATATGGGCATTGGGCAATAGACATTAATTGGATGCTTTTCTCCTTCAAATAATCGATTGTTCGACGTTCAGTGTGAGAGCTGACACCGTCATGATGCGACGTTATTGGTTATTTTTCCTAATTTTATCGATGACTTTTGGCAAAGACATTGTTATACACTATTCAGCGTTAACTGTTCTTCGATCATCTAAAGAAATGTTTGCGATATGTCCAGTACTACCGAAGGAACAGGCGAAGAGTATCTTGGAAATGTTGGGTGAACGAACAACTTTTGTGAGATTCGGTTCGCCTTGAAGCATCCAAACAGTAGTTTGGTCACCTATAACAATGTTGTAAACGAATTTTGCAGTTCATCGGTCGATTTTTTAAACATTGCCTTATACCAATTAACCTATTTTTGAACTTCACTCAAATTATCCGGAATGTATCTGAACAGATCCTTTTGACAGCTAAATCAAATATTTTGCAGTCTGTGATATGCCAAGGGATGCTTCTATTTCGCGACACGTCACAAGCGGATCTTAATAGAATCATGTTGCGCCGATGTTGTTCGGAATCACAACAAATTTTGGTCGAATTAACGAGATTCGTCACTGACGACCACACGACCACAACGAAATTCTGCAAACCAATTAGGAGCAGTGTTTTTTATTGGTTTTTCATTACTAAAAGTTCAGACCAAGTGATTCTATGCAATGATGTTGAGCTACGGCTTCATTTGCAACAATATAAAAGGCAACCCTAGTACTACAAAAGAATCCTAAAGATTGCATGTTCTTGTACGAGATTGGGAAGTCTGCTTTAAACATTCTTCGTTTGGGTGTAATTTGATCTTCTGATAATGTAACAAGACAAAACCGGAGGAACAACAATTTACACAGTTTGCACGATACGCTACGATCAGTCACTCTGATGCACGATATTTGATAAATGTTTCCAAAGGGTGACACAGTTTAATGAGTGCAATATAAATTCTTCCCAGAAAACACACATATAAAATATACATACAACATATGTAAAATTGAAGTAAATACCCCTACATATGCTTTTTTATATATCAATTATGTAAGTATTCTTTAATAAGTTATATAAACCGTATGTCACACAATTACGTATATTTTACATAATAGTATAGAAACTTTCGGATATTCTGTATACAGAAATTCATATAATATATACATATAGATAATTACATATCACTCATGAAATTCATGTGCTGTCATATATACATGATTAGATTTATGTACGTTATATGTAAAATATGATATGTAATATTACTTATTTTTTATGTATGCCTTTTGTAAATATAATTAGAAATTATGATTGCATATATTGTATGGTCGAAAATAAAGTCCGTTTTTATTTGCGCCACATAAGTAATCGAACGCGCGTGTTTTCTACAACGCCAAAAATTGTAGTTCACGTACCTTTAATATTAGATCCGTATCGACTAAAATGCGTCTAATTTATATAGAAAATAAATAATATAAAATAAATTAAATCCTGGTCATTTTTAACATAAAGTTAAAGATAGGTATAATTATTGAATAAGACCTCACTCAACGGAATAATCAAACAAAATTTGAGCTAATAACGCGAAACAGCGCAAAGTTACGAAGTACGAAATAAAAAAAAGGGATGTTAAAGATTAGCGCAGTGGTACAATGTCGGAGACAATGAAAACACATGTCGGATTTCGGAATTTGTAACGCCCACTCCCAAACGTTCGAATCCGGTTAAGGGACACTTTTCAAGCAAGTATATCATAATAAACTGTCGGCTTTCAGTTCAGGTAAAAACGGGATCGTGCAAGAATTAAGTTAAATGTAATAAAAACTACAGTTGCACGTAAAAGTTTTTCCATTTTTTGTATGGAACTGCTTAAATAATTTTTTACATTGATAATAATTACATTATGCTCGAGTAGCTGCCATTTTGGTCATCGCAACGCTTTTACACCGAATATTTTTTATGTAAATATTACATAAAATATACATAAAACGTATATAAATTCATGTAGAAGAATTTACATCTAATAGACATATATATTATTTTGAAAATTGCTATTCCGAAATATTTACCAAGTGAGTAATCGAATAAACTTTATGTCCTTGTGCAATGCTATGTACAGTGTGCCTCATTTTCGTTGTCCTTCCAAGGTATCTCGGCGAGATGCATGATGTATTACTCTAATCATCATAAATGTAAAATGTAAAAATGTTCAGAAGAAATCCAAAGTAGGAAGCTCAGATGATCCTGGTAGCCAACTGGCCCATTGGTGCCTATCATTTGATTAGGAAGATTTTGACCGGAACTATTCCAGAATTTTGACAAGATGCATCTAAAAGGAAATAGAACCTAGGCCGAAGAAAGGTTTTCTGTAACTTTAAAATACAATTTTAATATTGAAGTCTGCTTTTTGGAAGTTTCCTGTAGAATTTTCAAATGAAAACTGCGAGGAAGAAATCTAGGATCGATTTTGATTTATACAGGGTGAATGAGACCACCCGTATCAGTCTTTTATTTAAAGAACGGTGAGTCGTAGAGAGGTGGGGTAAAAAAAGTGATTATAAAAGCCATTATAAAGAATCGAATTGTGATATCATTATTTCTCGGAGAAGTCAGCATTCCTCCAGAAGGCCTCCAACTCCAAAATTTTAAATGGCACCATAAGTCAAAAAAGGTATTGTTTAAAAGATTGTTAAAAAAGAAGAAAGTTTTATAGGAAAAATTATTTTATTACTGCCACCCATTTTCAGTAACATTCGACTAAAGTTATTAAATTTGAAATTCACTGTTAACAAGAAACATTGAAAAGTCGACTTTTAAAATCTAGTTACCAATGTTACATGTGTTCTTCCCTTTCAAGAAGTACTTATTAGAGCCACTGATAGTGTACCTAGAAGAACTCAACAGCGCTTAGCAGTAAATGGAAGATATTTTGAACACATGTAACATTGGTAACTAGATTTTAAAAGTCGACTTTTCAATGTTTCTTGTTAACAGTGAATTTCAAATTTAATAACTTCTGTCGAATATTACTTAAAAGGGGTAGCAGTAATAAAATAATTTTTCCTATAAAACTTTCTTCTTTTTTAACAATCTTTCAAAAAATACCTTTTTCGACATATGGTGCCATTTAAAATTTTGGAGATGGAGGCCTTCTGGAGGAATGCTGACTTCTCCGAGAAATAATGATATCACCATTCGATTCTTTATTATGGCTTTTATAATCACATTTTTTACCCCACCTCTCTACGACTCACGGTTCTTTAAATAAAAGACTGATACGGGTGGTCTCATTCACCCTGTATAATGACTTTAGATTGAAAATGACAGAGGAAATCCAGGAAAGCAAGACCTCTCAGAGGAATACAACCATTTGGTCATTTGAGCGTCACAAAAGGAAAGATGCCATGAGATGTACAAGGTAAGACTTTTGGTATTATTTTACAAAGTGTACCAAAAACTGCGGTTATGTGTTCTGCTAATACAACATTGCCAATGTTCAATGATGAGTTACTGATGATAAGGCCGATCGAACTTAGTTGTATAAAATTAACTGGAATCTACGAGGGTGAGTATTTTAATTTTGGTATAAATTGGCGAAGTGAACTTTCGGATATCTCGTCTTTCTAAATTGTTACATTCTTCTCTTCACAATTAACTGAGTAACAGATCAAGTACACGCGCAATGGTTTATGTATAGTGTGATAATAGAAAGCGTATTGCGCCCACAATAATTTGTTGGGCAAAGACTCGAAGCGAGAGAGGAACACGAAATGACAAACGAGATACTACCGAAATGAAAAATGGCAGTCATCTCAGGAAATGAGTGTGGAGTTAGATACCTGGTGAAATTTGTGGGAGAAAAACGAAGGTGCTGGACCACTTTCAACCGTATGGATAACAGAAGGCTGTCCGAGCAGGCATTCGTAGTCAACCAAGATCTTCAGTAAGACCTCCCAAGATGGAGGGAAAAGAATGGATTGATTGATTGGCGGAATCTAATTAGTGCGAGTCACCTATCTAGGCATTACTACAGTTCCTAATTGACGAACATTGAATTGTGATGATTTCAAAACAGGCGTCTTTTGGGCCTTAAATAAGGTTTAAATATTGACCGTAAATTCATCCTGTAATGCGAATAGGGGGTGGCTCGCAGATTTTCACCCGGAAAGAAAGTTTTCTTCGTAAAAATTACAGATTCACTTCCTGGTATGTAAGAGATCTGGTGCTAATGAGAAGGAAATCCATAAATGTTTGTTTAAGTTTGTTTATCTCTTCACTCGTCGATTGATTTTTAGTACAAAAGTTTATACGAAGTTTCTGCTCGAGCTGGCTACTTATTTATCCCAACTTGATTTCATTACTTGACCCAAATACGAAAGTACTTTACAAGCGCCAAAATAAAAATGATGGTCATCAGTTCGATTAGGTATTTGAAAAAATATCACGTTCCTTGCTCTAGATAGAAAAAAAGTAATATGTAAATTCGATACATCTTTTCCAATTCGATAACAAAAAAAAAACCGGAAGCTATTCGCGATCTGAAACTGATTTCAGTCAAAAGGGAAATAAATGACGTTTTTTTGATTAGGGTCATACAAATCTTCTGAACGTGATATATTTATGTCGTTGAAGGTATATGGAAACAGCTAACAAATTCAAAATCCTGTACATGTTGAATAGTTTTATTCTCCGAAACTTTCATGAATAAATTTAAAAGTTTACTCAACGTTATTGAAACAAGAGAATTTTATCAATTCTGTTTGAAAGATTATTCGAGCTTATTCGGTGTCGTATTTAGTAATTGGAATCTCTAATTTACACAATGGACTTAAACAATACACCCTGTACAATGCAATTATATAAGCGCGTGATAACTATAAGAAACAGGAAGGGTAAATTTATAAATTACAAAGAACAAAAGTAAAGGCAAGGCGTTGAAGTTTAAGAAACAATTTAAGGAATTGCGTTTCCTTTGTAATGCGTTTTATTACGATTAAATTAAAAAAAAAATGGGGGTTACGGCCCGAATTTAGGCATTCATACGTTAAGCGAACAAAATTACGGTAGTTTAATAAAGGAAAAACAAATTTTATTGAATTGGAAGATCCAAACGCAAACAAAAGAATATATATCTGAAACAGAAAAGTGAGACACTTTCGGAACTGAAATCGCCCAGATCCCCTCTCTTGAAAGCAGTTATCCTTTCAGTTGTCTTTTATCCATCCAGAAATTGCTGAACATTAGAGTGCTATTCACGTTGATGCAGTTTCAGATTTTTTTTTCCCGTTATTTTATGTATAACATAGCGATTCATTTAAATATCTAAGAAGGAAACCGCAACGATTTGTCTCTACGTAATCCCGAAATAAATCGCATTTATCCTTGTGATGAATGAATATTACAATTTGATAGGGGAGGTGGGTTACAAACTGTGCGAAAGGGATATTACCGCCGGGATGACTGTAAGGATGCTATTTAGGCATCAGCGAGTCGAAACACAATATTTTTATACAAGTAGTTTGGAAGTTTATCGCAAACTATGTGCAAGCACGCAAAAGCTCGCTTTGTGAGAGACAGTTGTCCTTTAATCTATTGCTTCGAGGTCTGTTATTACAGATTAAGTTTCCGTGCGCACAATTTAATACGATTCCATAATTTAGCCCGAAACTTTCACGATTGCGCTGATTTATTGTCTGTTTAAATAATAACAGTTCTCTCACGGCATCAATCCTTATCGAAACTGAGAATGACGGAAAATAAACTCGCAAGCTCAAAATTTCAAATAAACTCTGAGGAAAACAAAAAACTTCTTTTATGTATTCGAATATTATGGGTACGTGTACGGATTTAGCATTCTCTGAAGTTTTTATACTTTTCGAAAGTTTTGCAGAATTGTAAGCTGAGCTTTTATACAAACTTCTTTACCGCTTAGATGAAGCGTCGACGCTCTAAGAGGTATTTAGAAAATAGCTTTGGAAGCTTAGTAAGGAATTTAACACTCTTTTACTACTCTACTTTAGCCAAATTTAAATTTGAAAAAGTTTTCAAAATTATACCTTCACTTAAAATAATTGAATCGTCTCAATTCTTGGAAATCTACTGTGACAGGCTTTTGTTAAACACATTTTATACTCAAAAACAAAATTAAAATTGAATTTATGGCTAGTTTTAATTAGCAACGTCAGTTACCAAGGATTCCAAATAAAGTTTGTAACGTACGCAGGTGAAATCGAGAACGACTGCGCAACTCGAAACCAAAAACAAACTATCCGGCTAAACCCCAAGGTCCGTGATCGTCTTGTAAAGATCGATTAGGCAAACATAAATAAAACACAAAAAATGGACAGAAGGATTATTGAAAAAAACCCGATTTTTTAAAAAAAGTTTAACTCTGTATCTTGACAATGAAGCATTACCGGACATTTTCAGCTTAAAATTACTTAAAGAATAACCCCTTGATGTTTGGCCACGTACTTAAAGAACCCCTGTATAACATGTACGTTATAAATGTAAATAATACGTTTGCTAGAAAATTCCATCCAAACTAAACTACCTTACCCATGCACGTCCTAATATTTAGGTACAAATTCAACTAAACACCTTGTATCAACCCTCAACATATCTACACAGTACACATTAATATGAAAGCTATTCCTAACTTAAAAAGTGTGAACAATTATTACTTAATCCCAAGGAATCTAATATATAGGGTGTTTTTTTGGGAGCTTTTGTTAAACGTTTCTGGGAAAGTTTTATAGGTAAGTAGATTTTTGAAAATTTGTACTTGGGGGTTACTCTGAAAGCCGAATCGATCTAAAATATTTTCAAAATGGCAGCACTTCCGGAAATGCCGGAAGTAGCTACCAACTTCGTTATTTTAAATAGCAACCCCTCTTTTTTATTGCATTTTTTGATTCCACGTGAAATTTCATAACTTTTGATACCAACATGTCAATATCTACAAGTTATGGTTTTTAAGTGATTTCCATTTATTTAAAAAAAATGGCGGATGCAGACGGTACTTTAAGAATTCATTAAGTACTTGAAAATGGTTGTAGCTATGGCAACCGAGTTTTCACCAGCGCATAGAGGAAGAATAGGGCTTTCTTTTGGAGTACTTAAAAAAAAGTTATGTTGCGTACGACGTCACCTATGAGGCTCCAAATTTAAGAAAATTCAAACACTGAAAACTCAGATTTTTTAAACGAAATGACCATTTTCTTACTATTGCATTTGATAGAGAATCAAAATGGGCATATTTTGGTATTACATGTTCCTATACCTATCTTTAATAGTTTCTGACTTATTCTAATTTCATTGCAATGATACTATTTTTTTCGGATCTTTTAGTAGTTGGCCATGACCTTATGGCAAACGAATTTTAAACCAATCAATCCGTCACCTGTTAGTTTCAAATCAATTTAAAACCTTGTCTTCTTTAACACATGCTCAAAATGAACGCCTTCATGTTCCAAACACAATGTCTTTTTCGTAAATGTTCTCGTGTGGAGTATTGTATGACTTGTGATTCAGTATTGAGCATATTCTTGCAGAGGCAGCTCTTCTGTTGCAGGAACAACAATATTGCGTAAAATGTCCAAATAACGTTCTGTATTCAAATTTTCTGGATAAATGTGGAAACACAAAAAATTGTTATTTTTAAACGCCAAAGTACAATAAAACTCCAGCACTCTTGAAAGTGTACATCTCGATTCAAACAAGTTTTTAATGGCACCAGCAATGCGAATTATGGCGATTAAATTTTTACTAAATTTGGCCTCGTCTGACCAAGTAATGTTCCCCAAAAAATATTCCTGGTTCCTTTAACATTAGCTATTCGTAAAACTGTTACTGTAGGTAAGGTGGTACAAAGTTTCCAAAATTCAAACAATTTCATTCCAGTGTTCGGACGCGGTCTTTGTGGATATCTCTCATGAACGTATGACAGGCATGTGACGCGATTCTGTTCATTTCACCATAAATAACAATTAGATTCCAAAAATCTTACTATGTAAAACCATTGCGAGCCATTTTTCTCGATTATTGAAAAACTTATGTTAACCTATTACAGGTGACGTTTTAGTATCACTTGATTTGTTCAAAATTCGATTGCCGTGGTCCATGTCATGGTCGACTACTACAAAAAATTCGAAAAAAATGGTATCAATGCGATGAAATGAGAATAAGTCAGCGAAACTATTAAAGATAGGGATAGGAACATGTAATACCAAAATATGCCCATTTTTATTCTCTATCAAATGCAATAGTAAGAAAATGGTCATCTCATTTAAAAAATCTGAGTTTTCAGTCTTTGAATTTTCTTAAATTTGGAGCCTCATAGGTGACGTCGTACGCAACAATAACTTTTTTGAAGTACACCAAAAGAAAGCCCTATTGTTCCTCTATGCGCTGGTGAAAACTCGGTTTCCATAGCTACAACCGTTTTCAAGTAATGAATTCTTAAAGTACCGTTTTTAAATAAATGAAAATAACTTAAAAACCATAACTTGTAGATATTGACATGTTGGTATCAAAAGTTATGAAATTTCACGTAGAATCCAAAAATGCAATAAAAAATAGGGGTTGCTATTTAAAATAACGAAGTTGGTAGCTACTTCCGGCATTTCCGGAAGTGCTGCCATTTTGAAGATATTTTAGAACGATTCGGCTTTCAGAGTAACCCCCAAGTACAAATTTTCAAAAATCTACTTATAAAACTTTCCCAGAAACGTCTAACTAAAGCTCCCAAGAAAAAACACCCTGTATATTTCGCAACATGATTAAATCCTACCAATTCAAAAATTGTAACATCAGGCATCTACTAAATAAAACAATAACACGTAGGTACAATGTTAATATCAAAAATTACCCTACCTATTTAACAATAAAAATGTCAAAATAAACACTTATCTACGCAGAAGGCGAGGACGCACATCCTTTACACACATCTACCTTAAACGTTCCACGTTCTTTTTCGTTCTGTTTATGGGAACTAACAAATTCTCCCTCCGCTACCATAATTTTGCATCATAAGCACATTCCATCATACATTAATGTTTAAAGTAGAGTTGCGTAACTGTCACTTCTATACAATTTACAAATCGGACAATTTTAAAACGAGAAACATTTAAATTCAAAGCTCCCAGGTGTGTTACATAACAAGTTTAGTTATAAATGTTGGGTTAAATTTTGTACTCAATGATTTGAGTAACGAGCTGAATAGTGGTTTTTCTTTTCACCCTTAAGGGTAAAAGTAGTAAAAAAGGATCGTTTTTCTGCGGACATATGCAATTTTCCCCTTTTCCAGTCCCAAAAAAAATGTCGGGGGTTGGGGTGAAATTTGCAATTTGAGAACCGTTTTTATGGAGAATGTGAAAGTGCAATAAAATTCCTATAATTACACATCGAACTCTAGAAGGAAGGAAACAATCCTTGCCAAATTAATGGAAATTTAGAAAATTACACCAACAAGATCAAAATTCAAATAAAGAACTATTGAATGAGGTGAAAAATTAGATTAACAAGTCGAATATGTATGATTAAGACTCAAGAAAAGAACATGGAACAGGTAATTAGAGGACAAAAGGACGAGACTACAGCAGGGGTACTTGGTGTTAGCAAGTCACGTTGATTATTAACAAGATGGTTGAGAAGATCATTGAACATGAGTGGAATTTAAGAAATTATAAAGTAGAAAAATGCTCGAAAGGGCTATAAATTATAAAAGGAAGAATTGAAGAAGAAAGGGCACCATTTGAATTGTGAATTGAGATAGGAAGGTGGATACGTAGGCCTCATACACGGTCTGTTGGAGTCGTCTCGACCACAACATCATCCGAGTTCTCTTGCATGAAGTATACTTGAGGATGGTGAAAAGGTGCGGTTCCAATCGTAGCTGTGTCCGTTCAAAATGGATCCAAGATGAATCCTTTCAGTTCGATAGGTACACGAAGCTCATAATGGATGTGGTGTGACGTTTCCTCGTCTCTGCAAGATTGCGTTTTGAACGAATATATGTTTTTTTAGTTCGTTAGATTGTCTCATGAAAGTGTTTTTCGCATGACAACAATCTAGTATCAAGTTCCATCTAGCCTTGATCTTGGATTCGGTGGCTTCTGTTGTTAGGTGGATTTTAAGTAACCAAGGTCCATCATGGTCCTTAAACGCATACCAGCTTAAAGGTGATGCTGTGTGGTGTCACATTCAGAAACCAGCGTAGATGTAATTTTTCAGTGGCGTAATACCTAGAAGCCATCTCTGCTGTTACTGGAAATTCTACTTTGTTCTAGAACTTTTTTCGATCCAATATTGACCCTGATTTCTATCGCGTTGAAGGCCTCCAAAGCTCTCTTGCGCCCAGTTTTGTGTTCTTCTTAGCCACCTTTCTTTCACCTGCACGCACCGATCTTGGTTTACGTTCGTTCCACTGAAGAAATCTCTACGAATTTGTTTGATGAATTCCGAAATTTTCGAATAATGAGAGCAATTTACGAGGAAATTTAGCCTGAGGTAAAGAGTTGTGATGGAACGACCATTTTTCCTGCTAGTACGCCAAAAGTTCACTCGCCATTGGAAAATACTCGGACTTCATTTTTTGGAAAACTCGCTGTGACCACTGTATTGGTCGGATTGTTGACTTTTATATCTGAAAATGACCCCAATGACCCCTCATGGCAGTTATGCCTATCGATATCGCATCGGGGTAGGCTATTTCTATTGTAACTTTGAAAGAATCGCAAAATATCGCAAGAAAACAGCATCTGTCTCACTTTGACACATCCTAGACAGCTTGAAACATTATACTTTTTGCTAAAACTAGGCATATGAGCCGTGGCATGTTCTTAGGGTCATTTTGAGACATAAAACTCCATGATCGAAACAAAACTATGATCAGAGCGAGTTGTCCAGAAATGCATGCCAAAGTCCAATTTTAACATGGCTTTTATATGGGAGTGCGATTATGAAATTTTATTACTTAGGACAATTGAACCCCTCCTTAAGGAAGAACATTATGGAGGATGTGCCAAAGCATGAGCCAATCTACAAAAGGAAGATGGAGAAGTTTTAAGAATTTAAAGCGAGTTTCTTGAAACAGTTTTGGAACAAAAATTCGACATCAACTAAATACTCAAAAACCATGCGACACGAGGAATGGAAGTGAAACAGGCCATTTGTGTCTTCAGGACGGCACCTTTATTAATAAAAGAGCAGCCGATAAGAACAATAATAGCTGATTGCTACGGATAAGTCCAAATGGTGATATGCAGTTCAAGCACAAACTGTAAAACAGTCGGCAAACATTTTAGAAAAATTTTATGGGACCAATAATTATGGAAGAAGGGGGCGGACTAAAACCAGAACACTATAATTGACCAAAATAGGAATGGCCACTGGCAAATCTTGAAAAGAAAAAAAAGGGGGAAAGAAAAACTAGTGATGAAGATGTAACGGCTTTGCTCATGTTGAAGACAAGGAGAAGCAATACGTTTCTGAAAGTATACATGATGACACCACAAGCAAAGCTATCATAATCGGCGAACCACTGTTGTTCTGCCGTCCACAAGTTCTTCCATATACATGATGAGAAAAATGTATTATGATTAAGAGTGAATATACTGAAGAAAGGCGGTTTGTACTTTTAATCACCTTTTTTTCGAAATTTAAAATGAACCTTCGAACAGCAATCGGTTTGCAATGGAATCAAAATAACTTTAAGTACTTAATTCTCAAAGGAAATTGAATTGGAACATTGGAACTTGGTACTAACTTTCGTATATCTCCATTTAGTTGTTATTTTCCGTTCGATTTCCATCAAGACACTCTCTTCATTTTGGAAAAACCTGGTCCAATATTTGGTGCAGTTTCTTTCGAATTGTTCCTCAGCATAAGAAGTTGTCTTTTCTTCATTACTTATTGCATCACTTACTCACAATGCCATCATCCCTTACACTTTCCTCATAAACTTCTACAGGTTGCCGTTAAATATCAGTAGATTGCAATTGAATCACGGAATGCAGAGGTACTTGACCCAGTGCATTTTATTTACCAACATACCAGAGGGAAAAACAACCCCCAACGGTGACCAAACTCCGGCCCCTGTTGTTAATAGTCAGAAATCATCGAGTAAAAATTTTTTGCTCAAAAACTAAAAGAGACACATTTTTGTAAGAGACGAAAAATATAGCAGATAAATTTATCCTTCTTGTAAAAAAAATTAAAGCACTCCTACGACCCACAAAAAAGTTACCATTAAATGTATGGAACAGTAGGGGTAGTTTTCACCCTTCCCGGAATTCAGTTACATTGATACCTACTTAAAAACATGGTTCCTTCATTGAAATGTGCCCAAACCAAATTTTAAAAAACTCTAACGCCCTCTCACGGTTTATCGAAGTACTTAGTATATAGGTAAGTTTAGCCCATTCGACTTTTTTTGATCCCACAAACCTACTGTAGCTCCACGGAATATTGGGACACCCTGTATGTATCATGGTTAATTTGAGGGGGAACAATTACAAATTTTCGCATCTAAAAATGCATTCAACCTCTTTAATTAATTATTTACATTAGAATTAATTTGATTTCTATTAAAATTAAAGTGGAACTGATCAATGTTGTAATTTTTTCTCGGGCAATCCATCAAATTTCGGAAATGGTGTAAAACTTTTTCTTATTCCTTAACTTAATTATGTAACATCAATCATTTTTAGGAAAATTTAATCGTCACCTTTTCACTTTCCTCGCAAATTTTCAATTGATCATTTAATTAACCCTTTAACGGCTAGCGTACCCAAATGGTAACACCGACGGGCGCACGTATTTTCACTTCCTACACTTTGTTTACTCCGAATAAGAACTGCCTTCTTGCAGTTTATTGCAGGCACGTGGTCCATAGTGTGAAGTGATATTGTTGCAAAGTAATCAGAAACCATAGAAATCTGTTATCAGTGTGTTGTTTTAGGACAAATTTCTACTTCTAGAAAATCGTGGACATAAGATTTGTGTAGGCATATTATTTTTGGTATGAGTAATTTTCTCCGTGGGCTACTTCTATATCCCGTAGAATATACTCTAATCTTCATGTATTTGTTTTCAAATTAGTTGTTCCTCTTATAGTTTCCCGGTAAATCGCCCTTATTTTTTACTGTTACTGTACGGTAACGCTAGCGTAATGTGATATCAAAAATGGCAATTTCCTGTACAGGCGAGGACATACACTAGAATAAGCACTGATTTGGACCCAGATGAAATCTTCATAGAGCCACCTGCTGCGGAAAATGTTTTGACGGACGAAGACTCTGGGGATGAAGATGAAGGTGGTTTGCTAGACAACCTGAGCAGAAGGCAGCTTACAGCACTGACTGAAGTTCGTTTCGTTGGTGGTGAGGATGGTGAAAATGCAGCTGCAGGTCGACCAGGGAAAGAAGACATTACGTGGGTTGACGGAGATGTGATGCCTAGAGCAAACGTATTCCCGATTAGTAACTATGGTGAATTCAAAAACGTAACCCCTCGTGAGTGTTCGAAAAGTTCATTGATGACGACATAATTTCATTCCTCGTTGAAGAATCGAAATTATATGCATTATTTTGCAATCAGCCGGACCCAAAAATTACTCCTGATGAAATGCGATGTGCTATAGCCATTCTGATTCTCCGTGGTTACAATACACTGCCAGGCAGAGATTTCTACTGGGATTCGAAAAATGATTTAGGAAATATCATGGTCATAAGTTCAATGAGGAGGGATAAATGTAGGCATATAAGAAATCATCCAAAGTTATCTGGCCATGTTCGGAAAACCACTATGCGGTGCTGGGAGGCCATCCACATGTAGGAGCAGCGTTAGTGTCAACAGAGTGTCTGACGATGTGCGCTATGATGAAAAAACCACCTTCTGGTCTGTACTGAAGGTAAAAAGAGACGCAGATGTGCTGGGGAGGGTTGTTCATCAAGTGTCCGAAGCATGTGTATAAAATGTGGAGTTGGGTTATGCATAGAATGTAATCTCATATTCCATACCAAATAAAAGATTGATTTTTGAGAATCTCATATCTTTGACTCTTCATCTGGCTAGCGTTACCATATGGTAACGCTGGTTTTTTGTAAATAAAAATTATATTACTATGAAATTTGAATTTTTTTGCCTGAATAATAAACATTGAACACATACAATTCCCATATGCATTTGCACTTGACAAAAAAAATTTCGCCGTTAATGGGTTAAGTACGATTGTCACTCGTGTGTGACAATAAAATATTAGGACCCTTCAAGTTTAACCAAATTATCGCTCGATTACGTCCGTATTTATTTAATATTTTATACAAACCGAAAGTTCACGTTGAATAGAATTTTGAAAAATATTTTTTCGTTTTTTTTTAGGTGCCGCCTTAATGAAGGTTGTAGAGGTTTACAAGGAAATTCAGGATCAACAAATGAACATTGTGAGTATAAGCGAAATGTCAACGTTAACACAAATTGCGAGTAAATAGAGTTAAAAAGTGCACCCGAACCGGCAATTAATTCGAAAGATAATTGTGTTACCGGTCAGGGTGATTACGTCAAGAGGACAATCTACATAAAAATTTTAACACGTTACTTCAGTGACTGATGGAAACCGAATTTTATTTGATATATAAATTGTTTTTGCACCCTGAATGTTAAATTTATTACGTTTCCTCCTTTTTTTTTAATAACGCCTTTCGTGCATTCCACCACAGCTGTAATTGTTTGCAATAATGGGAAATTCCAAGCGCGGCTTATCTTTCCTATCTTCTACGCTGTATGTCAAATAATTTAAACTGTTCCGTACTGTTTTAGCTTAAAGCGTTCTATGTCGACTTATTGGTGCCGTTGGAAACTAATCTAGAAAAGGATACTAAAGTTGTTCAGGTAAATTAAGAGCTTCTCGGTAATTAAGCAGTAAAGTGTAACATCTTTCACACGTTTTAGTCGGAGCAAAAGAGATTCTTACAGCAGCATAAGCAGCGATCTGAAACTTACAGTAAGGCAGCGGCTACAATGAAGAAACAGCGTAAGAAGTCAAAAGGAGCTTCTAAGGGTGGGCTTGCAATGGATAAGGAGTTGAAGGTTTGTTGTACTGTCTAAGTCTACTACTAATTTTCGTTTTCTAGAATATGCAGGTCCTTGAAGAGGAGAAGACAAAATTGGATTCCTTCTGCGAGCAAAGCTTGAAGAATGTAAGTTGTGGAAGTGGGAAGCTTTCAGTTGGTATTTTTGGTTGATTTCAGGCCATGACTCAAGAGCGTCGACGTTACGGATTCGTTCTAGAGAGACACTGTTCGCTAACCAAACACTACATGTCGTACCACGCTCAAGGGGTTGCCGCTTACCAGCAAAACCTAGACAAATGGTCTGAGGTGGCCAAGACGCGCGAGTTTCTGCCCGAAACGGTAGAAAACATTTTCAGTAATAAGATACGGGTAGGTAAAGCTCTTAGGTAAATAATTGGAGAAGTTGTAATCTTTTTACATTCAGCATGTGTCAATTTGGCAAGATGACGACTTGTATTCAAATCCCAGAAGTCCTCACTTTGATGATGACAGAATGAGCTTAAGTTCACAATTGCGAAAAACTAAAAGTATGGATGCGTCGTGCTTAGATATTCGATCAATTGAGGAAGTGGGCTCGCCCGTGACCACAATGTCTAGGGCCAAATCTGATTTCAATCTAAACTCGTCCATCCCATCCCTTGCTCAAGGTTTGGTTATCTTTTGTATGCACTTAAGCTTATGTTAGCGTGGTAGATTCTACTCCAACTCGTTGCCGTCCAAAATCAATGGCCGTTCCATCGGTGCCTCCACCTCAATGGGAGACTCAACTTGCCAAGGCCCTTTATGCGTATCTATCAAGTGGTGATAATCAATTGAGCTTCCTAGAAGGTGACGTTATTGCATTAATAGGTGAAAGAAACAAGGGTTGGCAATTTGGGGAGAACCTTCGTACTCAGTGTACCGGTTGGTTCCCTCTAGCTTACACAGAGTTGATGGACGATTCCACTTTGTAAGTTTATTTAAAATAGCATTGGATTACCTCCATCTTAGTTCACCTAAACACAGGTCTGACATAAGCGAATCAAATCATCACGGAACACTACGATCGACTCCCTCAACAGGTACTATAACCCCTTTATCGCCTAGTGGACCCCAGCCTAATAACACTGCTAACTTAGACAACCCCACACCTCGTATGTTTGGCGACACTATACACCTGCACAGATCATCTGCTAATGCTAAACAGGTATTTGCATCAACACCTCTCAAAGTCAAAGAGAATACGTTCGTAACGCACCTTTACTTGCAGATTCGTCGAGCAATCGCTTCTAACAACATTCCACCACCAGCCCTACCCGCTCCTATCCCAATACCATCACTACCATATCACAAAACGATCATGTCCCAATCGCATAGCACCAACTTCTCGTCAAAACCCGAAATGGACATGTCTACGTTTCAAACGCCGTACGCGCAACCTGGGGGCTTAAAAATGTCGACTTCCAGTTTCAATTTTACAACACCCTCCGGTGGTTCCTATTCGACGCATCCTCAAGTAGCGCGTGTAGAAAAACCGTCCGGTATCAATGCCCTACCCATTCATTTACAAACAAAGGGTGGTAAAATCGGAGGACCCGTAGGGAATGTTTCCCTTCATAGCAGCAACGATTCCGGTTTCAGCAACGATCCACCTCCACAGCCGGAAGTAGATTACTCAGATGATGATTCCATTCCCGGTCAAACGAAGGTGCCAGTAAGGTAAGTTCGAGCGTTTTATTCCCTGTCGCGCTTTTTAACATTTATTTTAAATTGGTACACGATCAGACGCCGACGTCCTAGTTTACACGACAATAACAATAACAGAAAGAAATTACCATCGTCTCAACCACCCATCGACGATTCCCGCAATTATCTGTCCGACGATCAGAGTGTCACTTGGAGAACAACCGATGAAAAGAAGGGTTTCGTCAAACGTACGAAATCCTTTTGGAAATTTGGGAAGAGCGGATCAGATAATGAAGTGTTAGAAGGGATGGCTTTATGGAAACACAGAGATTTAGTTGATATTGATGAAAAGAAAGGACGTCGTTCGACTATAGATAGAAAGGGAATTAATGGAGTTAAAGGTTCGCGTAAAAGTCGCGATCGATCTAACGACTCCGATAAAACACTAAACGCCAAACAACACGAAGAGAATAATGTTAAAGTCCGTCATCAGAGGAACGAATCCCATAAAACCCGTAGAGATCCGAATTTAAATCAGGACGATTTCGAAAATCATTTTGATAAACTTAAAGCGAACGGGGATCAGTTTTACGATCACGAAGATGGACTAATATTACGAACGGTTAATCGAAAGAATATACTACAGCAATATGATAATGATACGGGATCAGATACGGATAGTGAAACGGAAATAACTAGCGATGATCCTTATGATTGTATCGTAGTAGACGATCAGGCGCAAAAAATTAAACGTAACACTGAGCAATTCCCTAACGTTGCGGCTATCGGTAAAAAGCTAGAAAAATTGTCGAAATCGTCCAAGTATTCGCCGGACAAACAGAAAAGTATTCCAAACAGAAGTTCGACAATGGAACGTAGTGACCCAATTCACATAAAGAACGAAAAAAATAAAGTGGAAAATCGCAGCAACACCTTAGAACACTCGGACATAATGAAGTATAGAGAGGAGACACGAACTTTCAAAACTTTCGGAGTTGAGGTTCAAAACAACGAAAGCGGTGAGAAAGACATTAACGATGAGAGATTCTACAAGAGCAACTCTCGGTATTACAAGAACAGCGAAATAGATAATTTGGATCACGAAAGACGTATGAGATCAAGTTATGAGAGTATCAATTCCGATACAGATCAACACGAAGTAAGAAATATATCCGTTTCGAAACGGTCTAATATTGAATCGGAAAATCGTGATAAAATGAGGTATTACAATGATAAAAATCGTGATACGTCAGCCGACGAATTTTCCGATGCCGTCGAAAGTAAACAGTTTCTGCCAAGAACAAAGTTAACCAAAACGAACAGCAATGCCTCAAATTCAAACGTAGACGTCGGTTTAATGAATTACGGGGAGAGCTTGAAACGACGTCTAAATGGTGCCGAACACGCAACTAAATACAACGAAAAATCAAACAGGTCTGGAAACACTTACGGACCCTGGTACGATCTTTGGGGGCTCGACTCTTCTGTACGAAAATAAGTGCCATTTAAATCCTTATTTGCATTAGTGTTTTAATGTAGCTGCATGGCATGTTTTTAACTCGTTCTTCCACTCTATTTTCCATTATTACATTTTCAGATCTGACATGTTTGCAACAATTAAAGCTCGAAAAACTAAACCTAGCGAACAATCGTCATTGATAGTCGAATAAGCTTCCGCATTTCAAACTAACATTATCATTAATCTAGTCTAAAATAATTTAGAACTCGCTTTTTTAACTGACACATTCTTCGAAAGGCACTGCCATTTACATTAATGCAACGATTGAACGCATGGGGGTGACTTTTTAATTTATTCGTTCGCATTTAGTTTTAATGTACATAAATTTATTGGTGGTTGGGGTGGTGCAATAAAAAGCAGTTGCAACACAAACTTACTACTGTACTTGCTTTTCTACTTCACACATTATTTTTTTTTGTAACGAGAAGGCGCGACCTTGTATGTAATTAAAAAAATTATAAAATGGCTGCAATTATGCTAGTAAGTTTGACAAATCAATATTTGTAAATAAATTAGTAATTGCTAACATGTACATACCGAAAGCAAAACAAAGAGGGTAAAATACAACCCGTTCTTTTAAAATAGAGCTTTTTCAAATTTATAATTTGTAAATTAGTAGAAATTAAGTGTTCTTGTTATAACATGTACTTAAGTGTGAAATTATCGATATTTACATTATTAGTTATGAGGTAAAGGGTTAATTTTTTCAAAATGAGAACTGTTTTTTATACTTAGTATGAATATAACTTAATTACGAAATAAATAATTACCATTTACCGTCCATTTTTTAATTATAAAAAAATCAGGTACTTTAATTGTAAGCATTATAATAACATTCCTTTGTAAAATTTTATACTTTTTACCTATTTTTTTTTGTTAATAGAAAGTACTTTTAGGAAATAACAAAAAAAATTGGATAAATAAAAATCAATTGTCTATAAATGTTTTGTAAACATAATCTTAGTTTAGTCGTTGTTGAAATATATTGCTGACAGCTCTTAAGGAGGGTCTATATTGTTGCAAGTTTAAGTGAATAGCAAAATAAACTTTATATTGTTTTAACCTCGACTTATTTATTTATTTATTTATGTACCTAACCTACTAAAAATTTATGATCGTATGTGACGAAAGGTAAGTTGAAATATGTAAATTGGAATAACTGACATGAGGCCAACAGTACTGGAAAAAAAAATGTTTACCTCAAAAAACTGAGCACACTGTAAATATCTAATTTTTATCTGGCAGTTATCAATGTGGAACGTGGAAAACTTTTGGAGATTATACAATTTCTTTTGTAAGTACTTCGGTTGGTATCTGACTGACTCAGTCCATGATGATGATCATGAATTAATCTAGGAAAACGAAACGTGAGGGTTATAACGCCCATTATACTTTGAAATTGGTCCTAGTACATTTTTCCTCTTCAGGGTCACAGACCAGCATTACCTACACAATCAGATGTAGTAATAAATAAAGTCCGCTCTAATGTGATAAGGTAAGTGAACGTAATGGAGGTGTCAGGAAGGAACCAGAGGTATTAGGTGGAAACATGTCAGATATACCTGGATTTTCTCTCGATCAAATACCACAACCAATAAATCCAATTGCAAATAAAAGTTTGAAAACCTACCATCATGGTTACCTACTATAAATTTTGAGAAGCTCTTCATCCTAATATTGCCCAAATGAACAGAACCAACGGGTGCAGTTCATATCTTGTGCCATAACAAAATACAAAATGTACCTAATCTATTTTTCCATATGATTGCCATTGGGATCCTGGTTGAAAACGCTCACAAAATTCTGCACCTTTTCGTTGTTTCCGAAGTGATGGTCAGGTGGTTCTTACTTTAAAGCGGGAGAAAGATGGAAACCTGCGAGACTAGGGGTGTTGGTATTCCAAGCCTAACCTCTTGAGTTGGTTTCCTTCTAGAGCACTGTAAGCATGATTTTCTCTGCCAATTGAGGCACTGAATCTTTGTGAGAATCAGTGAATGTCCAAGCTCTCGTACCGCCTAATGCGTTCGAGGTGTTTTGATTTGCTTACTTGTTTGGGATCAAGTGTGAGATCTTTGTTTGTTCACGTCCAACACTAAGTGTGGATACAACATGGAAAAGAGACCCATAGACGGGTTTTTAACTATTTCTTTCATTGAGCGCTGAAAAATGCAACAATTCTCCTCATTTAGGAATATAACGGGGAAACATCTTATTCCACCTGTGGCATGGCAAGTATTGAGTCCGTCGGAAGTGCATGCGTTGAAATCCACGTTATCAGAAACAAATCGATTGAATGATCCTTTCTTCTTGAACCTTGGCCGAGCGTGGGTGACAGTTCTAACTTTTGGGCTTCATAGTACGACGCTCAGAAACCCAGACTTGAAAGAAGATTAACCAAGTTCTTAGATGCGTAGTCCCTGTAAAGTAAGAGAGAGAGAGAGAGGCTTCTTAAAACTGGAGAAAAAAGGGCTCTTGGTCGGACGACAGCGGTGATGGCGTGTCAAATAGCGATACACTTTTTTTTGTTTGATCTTCTCTTTTGGTTTTTTTCATCATAAGATCCTTAAGGAACGCAAGATGCAGGAATATTTTCCGCTTCATCTGGGAAATTATCACCTGGTGGTTAAACATTTCATTCTGAATATCTTACCGTATAGATTTCTGTTGCTTTGAGAACGATTCGGCACTCTTATTTGTATCTTTATTTACGTACCACGCATCATTTAGCAGTTTTTAACCGTTCTCTCTGAAACATATTACTGGCACATTAAATCTGTTGGGTCCTTGAGTCAGAATGAGACGATCTCCGTACTTTCCATAAAGTTCTGTTTTTATAGTTCTCCATTGGGGTTTAGTCCCAGTTACAGCGTTCATTATTTCGTTCTGGGAAAACTTAGTGTCACTACTATCCTCTAGAAAGGTGAAAATCTCTTTCATTGCTTTATAAAAATGGCTGCCTGATAGAGTTGATGATGTTGGCGGTTTATACAATTTTTTCACAAATTTCAAATAATAGTCATTGTGGTATACAGCTTCCTTAGCAACTAAATCGCTTATGGAGGATAGCCCACCGACAATATTATTGCTTTAGCCCAGTCATCGTCTCTTGCCAAGCCAACGTCCAAACAAGTATGTTCGGACTGAATAAACCACTCTTCTATTACCAACGGGTATCTTGGTACTCTGCTTAGCAGGCTACGAACATAAACAATTCTCCTTGAAGTTGAATTTATGTAATGAAGACCTCATTCTCACAGATTCAGTTGGTTCTGAACATGATGTTGAAGCGCCCTCCCATCAGCCACAATGGTTCCTATTGTCGTGTATCTCTTTCAATAGGATGATAATAATAAAACTCTCAACCTTCCCCTTAAAAACCGATGAAATTTAATGAATATTTGATGAAAATGGAGTTATTTTTTATAAGATATTGAAACTATTCCCCAATGCAAGAGGAATAGGATTTTAAATTTTGAACATTTCTTATTCAAAGGGCTGTTACTAAATGGTCGATACAATGTGGACAGCTGACTTTGATTCATTAAATCGTAGATAGTTACAATGAGAAGAATTTAAAATTTAAAATCCTATTTCTCTTGCATTGGGGAATAGTTTCAATATCTTATAAAAAATAACTCCATTTTCATCAAATATTCATTAAAATTTCATCGGTTTTTTAGGGGAAGGTTAAGAGTTTTATTATTATTACCATTCACCCCTTTGAGAGTTGCGAACTTCCATCATGTCTTCGATAGGATGTGTGAATTAGGAGGGATTTGAAACTGACTTTTGTAACATCATCATCTGTATTATCGATGTTTTTATCACACAAAACACAGATATTAAGACCCTTAAGTGAAGGCCAAACGAGTTGGTGATTTTCTACCTACCCATCCCCCTCCAACGGACGACCCTTTGTCTTTGGAGATAGTTCTCCCAACTATCTCCTAGCCCCTAATAAGTGTACCGCCCATTCGTTCCCTAGCGCCATTAAATATTATGAATATTAAGTATTCTTGCGGAATCTCAAAATTCACCAACAACTTTCAAATTATTGATCATTTTAAAGAAAATGTAATGCTTTACAACTTCTTTTGTGAGGAGGTTACTGTAAAATGAAGGGTTGAGGTGCTATAGAAGAAAGTTTTACAAAAACGTTGGGGGAAAATTTTTTTTCTCAAAATCTGAGATTTTCGCAGGGGTATATCTCAGAAATTATCAGAAAAAATGAATAGAAACAAAGTTGTATTAAGTTTTATTAACTTTAATGTTGCTGTCGATATTTTTCAGGCGCCCCCATCCCCCAGCACGACCCCCAGGAATGTGAAAATTTCTCTTCCTTCCAATGGACTCTACAAACCATTCATTGAGTGGACTAACAGACGCCCGCTACTATTTATTACAAAACCAATCTTATCACTTCGTAGGGGTACCTTGGACAAAATCTCCTTCCTATATATATTTTGCAGACTAAGAAAATTAACCCAAAATCAAGTCCATAAAATTCAATTTTCTTGACATTAATATCTCGGAGGAGGGCCAAAAAAAATCTTAACAACATTCACTTTATGTTCAGCAGGCAATCCAAAAATGTTGTTAGCTATAGGATGTTCCATTAAATAAAATTGAAATTTTGTGGAGCTTTACTGAGACACACTGTTTAAGTGAAACTAATTTGATATTGTGGCTTTCCAAATTCGTATAACTTTTTCTCTCTATCTCTCGTCGTTCAGACGTAGTCTTCCGCCGACCGCTAGGTTATTCACCCTGTATACTGAGAACCAGTATCAAATGCGCATTTATTGCTGTCCATTTCTGTCAAATGAAAGGATATATTTTAATATTGTTTCGGTAATTTTGCCCTCAACGCCTGTATTGTTTTTTGTATCTACTCCAATGACGTTATCCACCCCATGCAATGTTATATCCAAATTGTTTATAATCTGCTCGATTCCAGATTTTTTTGAAGATGGGAAATGAAACGTGGTTAACAGTTGTTGCGAATGTGTTTAGCAACTACATCCCGATGTTGCACCTTTGCCCAATAACGACTAGTAATTTTGAAGTTTACTTTTGTTATGATGTAAGCTTCTTTCTACATCGTTTCAGTTTACATTTCTTAATAAATCTTTGTCTTTACACTGCGTGTGTCTTATCTTGTTGTGGCGCATTTGCGTTTATCTTCTAGCTGTGTTTCATTTGGAACCATTTTCCATTATCAAATGTACGTTTTATGACCGTGTCTATATGCAAATTACTATTTGTAAAAGAGTGATGCTCTTAAGTTCTATTAAATTTCTCCCTCCGGTAGCTCGACCTGGTATTTTTCAAGGATTGTTTGTAAAAGAATATTTGATCTCGCTGATATTTTGAAGACAATGCTCGAAATAAACATTGTATATTTACCTCACTCATATCTACCTATTGTATAAAGCGGTCGAGGATATTTTCACAGTAATAACTGAACAACTAGCAAATCATTCGAATGAAACTGTACCAGTTATCCATTTTTTGGGCAGTGAAGGTTGCACTGGTAAGAAATTTTTAAAACTTAATTCCATTTATACCTATTGTTTGTTTGTTGGTACACAGCATTTGGTTTCATCGGAAAAACGTTCAGGTACGATTATAATCAAAGATTCTAACATTTCTTGAACTAAGTACTATATAGGTTTTGAATCGCGAATTCACAATGGAACAGCAGCAAAGATTGGACAATTTCCATGGCAAGCGTACCTTGATGTGGATCTTAGAGATAGTTACGTAAAGGAAGGAGGGGCGGCCCTTATTAGCAATAAGTGGTTGTTAACTGCTGCACATTGTGTTTCTGAGTAAGTTTGACTCCTCAACTGATTTGGCCTCTAATAGTAAATCGTTTAGTGCGATAAATATTACCGTCGTTCTCGGAACGACGCTGCGTGGCGGACAGGACCCAAGTGCATTCAGAACCAAAACAAACGAATTCTATATACACGAAAACTATAATAATGTTACTCTGGATAACGACATAGCGTTAATTAAAATGAAAATTGCGGTGACTTTTACAAGTTAGTGAGAAGGGTTTATGTACGAAAGGTAAAGTAAATGTACTTATTTCCAGGAAATATTACAGCAATTCCTTTGGGAGGTTACCTCGAAGAATTCGTTTCGGTAACAGTAAGTGGTTGGGGGGATACAAGACAGGGTAAGTAACATTCTTTGTTAAACAGTATTCTATTTACTTCTGGAAATATGTGCAGATCTTAGTGAAGGTATGGAGATGAGTGACATACTTTATTATACTGAGCTGACAGCCATACCTAACGATTTATGTATACAGTTGCGTAACGATTCAATAAACGAAAAGCAAGTTTGTACTATAAGTGACGGGACAAGTGGAGCATGTAGGGTACGTATACCTACCTATATGTATAATAGGGCTGTTTTATTTTATTTTAAACGCACTTCATACAGGGTGACAGTGGTGGACCACTAGTTAGACTGGTAAATGGCACCTGGACTCATGTTGGGATAGTTAGCTTCGGAACCGGTTTTAATTGTTCACTTCCCACAGGATACATTCGTACTGATTCGTATAGAGAATGGATTAAAAGCACAATGAAAAAACATTCAAAAAAATGTTCCTTTAAAAAGTTATAGTTGTAGATTGTATGTAACCATATGTAACCAATTACTTTAGTAATGTACAATTGGACAAATACATGACGGGGTTTGTAAAGATACAGACGTAAGTAAATATTAGTGTCAATTGAAAACCCAACATAATTCCTGGTTTCCGCCACGTGCTCACTGCTCTAGTCGAGTCTAATATAGACAAGCATTAATTTCAGGGTTACAACTTTTTATACAGCTGCTCCAAAAAATTATTGGAAAAGGCACTGACGTCAAGTGACCATGTGAGTTGGTACACAGAGATTTCGGCCTACTCGGAGCACAACTGTTCAAAAAATCGATTGTAGAAACCATCTGTTAACATTAGTATTAGTAAAAAGTGGAGGAAAAATAAGCAATAATAAAAAATGATGTTTTCAACGTGAAAACACATTTCTAATTGTAGAAATAGCGAAAATTTTGTAAATATGTGTGGTTGTTGAATAATTCTAAGTGATCTGAGCCAAGGGTCCCACGCTCGGCTCTGTAGGGGGGGGGGGGGGCACTAAAATCCTCTCTCTAGCAGACTGGTGGCTCAGATGGGTATCGCCACAAGCATCTCATGGTCTCGCTAGTCGCCCTTCTTTCCGTAGGGGGTGACCATAGCTTGTCCTTGTTTACAATGCTCCACCAGATGGTCAAATTTCCCACAGTTGTAACACCATGTTGTTCTATCAGTACCCCTGGAGAAGCGCGCTGTGTGTCCATATTCCCAGCAATGATGAAATCTTGTCTGTTCCGGTGCGAAACCTTATCGTGCAAGCAGGAGGTGCAAAATTTATTAGATCATTACAACACCACACTGCACTATACAATAAGGCAAATCTATCAGAGTGTACGATAGCGTGATGTCGATGGTCACAATAGTATTATTGACAAGCGAGTCTGGTGAGCATAGCATTTGTACTGTTGTACTAACCATTGGATTTTTCCATCCAAATATCCACTATGGATGCATTACATGGCTCCCGAATGGCGTGCATTGTTCCGAATCCAGTGAACCCATTGTTTCAGCCAGGATCATGATAAATCTGGTAAGATAGGGTGTGTTACAAATTACGATCTTGGAGAATCGATATTTCCTTAGTTTCGTCTTGCCAAGCCATGAGCAACTGTTACTGCTTTTTCTATCAAAATATCCGGCACGTGATACACTGTGGATGCATTGCTTGGCTGTCGAATGGCATACATTGTTCTGATTCCAGTGAACCCACTATTTCAGCCAGGATCAGAGTAAATGTGGTAAGATAGCGTGTGTTACAAATTACGATCTTGGAGAAACGATATTTCCTTAGTTTCGTTCTACCAAGCCATGCGCTACTGTTACTGCTTTTCTATCCAAATATCCAGCACGTGATATACTATGGATGCACTGATTGGCTCTCGAATGGCATACATTGTTCTGATTCCATTGAACCCATTGTTTCAGTCAAGATCAGAGTAAATCTGGTAAGATAGGGTGTGTTACAAATTACGATCTTGGAGAATCGATATTTCCTTTGTTTCGTCCTGTCAAGCTATGAACTACTGTAATATACTTCACGACAGTTTTCAGATTTTCGAGAAATAAATAGATAATTTGCTAAACTTCGAAAAAGAATATGGCCTTCCCTTTATATTTTTGATAATACTTACAGCTCTACAAGATCAAAAACTCTCTCATAAATCGATGCCATGCAAGTGTAGAAAAAGGTCTACAATTTTTCAATGGAGAAGTTTCCTGATGTTAATAATACTATATTTAACCAATTAACATTAAAATATAGATCAAACCAGTACAAAAATTTTTAAAATCCGTCAATAAATGACTGAGAAATAAGTTATTAAAGTTTACGTATTTAGCGCGGAACGACAGTAGTGTGACGTCATTTTACCTAATCGAGTTAATTAGAAGCAATACATTATTTGTATTGTAGGAGGATTTTTTAGCATCAGTCATCTTGTAATAAACACAACACGCATGATAGGCGCAACTGAGTGCACCCCAATAACCGTGCACGTATGTACTAAGCGAATACGAACAGGTAAAGTGACGTCACACGCTGGATCAAGATACAAAATTATTCTTCACTTTAAAGGCTCGTAACCACAGAATAAAGCACAAGTGATGCTTTATTCTGTGCTCGTAACTTTTTCATTTGTAGAGATATTTTAATGATTCTTTCACATTTTTGTTTTATTTTACTTATATTTTCATAATTAATTTACAGCAAAAAATGGGAAACTTCTCCATTGGGGAAGAAATCCTTAATAGGAAAAAACCGAATGATGCAAGCCAAATTCCTTCAGCATATTTATAAGGTCCAATTTATGCCAAAGGCCAAAGGAACACAAGCCTTATGTGCAGCTTTCCAATGTATTTAAATATGTCACTGACTATCACAAATTTGTTTAACAACATAATTTTTAAATATTCCTATGAAAGGGCTTATTAACAGAATGGTACATTTTTGAGGACCGAGGTTGTATGACGGTGTATTTGATAAAGAACTTTTTGATACTAGACAATGTACATGTGGAGCTGATTATTGTGGAAGTGGTAAATGTAAATTAGAATGGGGGATGGGACCTAAGTCCACGCGTACGTAGGCCACATTCGGGCCCTTTGTACTACCCCCTGCCGGACACACCGAGCCACAGAATGAACCGGTCACCCATCAAAGTACTGACCAGAGCGCGAGTTGCTTAACTGTCAATACCTACATGGATTGTGACTGTACATTCTGCCGTACTGCCGGTGGAAGTGGTAACAAAGGCGTTGGTGATTTTTGGCTGAACTAAGACCTCGATTAGTTAGAGACTATTTTTAATTTGGCCCAGAAACTGTAGCAATTTTCACTAGTACCTATTTAGATTTTAATAGAATTTCGTTATTTAGTTAATAAAGCCTTTTTTCCACAATTTCTCTCAATTTTTTCAGAACTTGTGTCCCATAGGTTACGTACACATGTTATACGTATACCGTGGTTAATCTTTCGAAAGCTTTCGACGCCTTTGGAAAAATGACACAATTTGCTTGCCTCAATAGCTACTTTGTATTGTAAGGGTTCTATATTTTACGTCGACTGAATTTTTCCAAGAGTCGTGGACCTAACTAAAATTTGTGAATAAAATTGCCAAAAATAAATGTTTGTGTAAGTTCAACTTTCAACCTTAGTGTGTATTTTATTATAATGTCATCCACTACAAAATAATATAGCTGACAAGTAAATAATGTTAAGTGCGACTTGTGACATAAAAATCCTTCATAGGGAGGGTACATTTCCTATCAGTATCACGCTGAATTATTATCATTTTGAGTGACAAGAGCCATAAAATTGCGGTTTAGATTAGAACCGAAGACAAATCGTAATCACTTACGCTCTTTCATCCCTAATCTTGCTCTCCCTTTTCATCGACGCCTCTCATCATTATGTTAAACTGCACAAATGGAACATTTCGCATTCAGTAATAAATCTTTTTTAAAAATATAAAAGCATTAAATTACAACGAACGAGACGAGAAAAAATTGGATGGTAAATTGTTTAATTTTTTTTTTCTTTCAAGTATCGTACTTCCTGTACTTCATATTTAAATTTTAAATGGTAAAAGTTCAGAAGAGCTCGCGTATTTTACTTTTAATCGGCAATTTTGGCAAAGTTCTACACTTTAGTGCAGCGTAATTGTAGGACTTTCAGAAACATTTTAATGATGGCGAATTATCTCAAACTAACACAAAACTCGTACGGTTATTGTTTAGTTGGGTAATTTTCAGACGAATTTTAATGGAACGTTAAAAATGCATTAGGTACACTTTCATTTTCGTGTAGAAAAAATTCGAATATCTGAATTTTCTTATAAGATTATTTGATAGGAGTCCCCTCGGTTTACGAGAGAAAGATACAATCTTATACGTGAGTTTCTCAAGGGAGATACTCAACATTTTTAGGAGGTTCTCTCTTTTGAGTACGTCATTTTACTTATGTATGTCTCGTTTTGTTAAGTAATGGTTTCGACGTAATCATAACTGGCATAAAGCCAAACATTCATTGGTTGCAGCCTCCGCTATATAAAACTGAACAGAATCAGAATCAAATTGATCAAAAATGTAAATATTTACAAGGAAAACTTGCTGCTTTGATTTTAATTAGAACATTTGGGATGGAATCTGGAAAAACTGTTATTCGACCCTTAAATCTGTACTTAAATTGTAATATTGAGTGTAGCTCAACCATGGCCAATGTGGGAAGGATGAAAGCGTAAAATTAGAAAGGAACCATCTTCGTCATAATTCCTACGCTAAGTTGTAGTGGTTTCATGTGTAAATCTCCCCACCTCCTATTTCCAGTCATTTTTATAGCTGCCCCTTTTTTTCTATATCATTGTTCAACGTTTAGGCATTAGTATACACTCCCTGTATCTGTGTAACAAATTTTTTCTTTGCGGCCACGGTAGGAGATTCTTCACTATCATTTAGTACGTTTCTCCATTACTGTTCTTTCCATCTTCTGACTTCCAATTAAGTACATCCCCCAGTTTCTAATTTTTTTGCCAAGGTACAGAGAAGTAGTCGATATTATGGTTGATCGAAGGTAGAGAAAAGGAAAAAAGGCATTAGCCGAAACTGAAAATGATGAAAATAACGTTTTCGCAAAGGTTTTGGTAAAGGCAAAGTTTTACTGAAATCAAAGCAAACACGCAATGTCCGTCTCACTTAACATTGAATTTGGAAAAGTGCTCATATTTCATTTTAGAGTTACCAACTCGAATATCTGGCGGTTATCAAACTCAAAGGTGGGAAAAATAATTCTGACTTCATATTCACATGTCAAAATCGTTAACCATGGAGACTGTAATGTCAGCAATCGCAAAAATCATATCTTGATGGTTAAAGTTAAGTTAAATCTACCACCCTTATAATATACCAGACACACCAAGCCCACTCTGTGGCGGGTATGGTACACGTGATCTGAGGTAATAGAGCCATCAAGACAAGAACACTGCGCTCTCTCCCTCCGTTCCAATGAACGAGTTACCCATCCAAGTACTGATTAGAGCACTCTGCCGGCTATATCTTTATGGTAACGATGTATCAATATTTTACAGCTGAACATCTTACATGAGTGTTTATCAGAGGGACTGTCGTCAAACATCGTGGCTACAGAGAAATCAACGATTCATGTATCCATAAAAATTTACAAAACTATCATACTTCCTCGCATTGGAACCATAGTTCCAAACAATTAGGGAGTCCTTGATCTGAGCGTCCTGTTATGGCAATGAGATACTCACAAGTTCCTCTCTACCTAAACCTAAAGAAATATTAATTAATAGTTTCAACGGAATACTGATTGATGTTTAAAAATGACATTTTAAGTACGCTTTGATGATGAGTGAGTGATTCAATAGCGTTAATTTGAACATAGCCACATGTTTCGACACAAAATCATCTTCATATTATTTAACAGCCCGAAGATGACTTTACGTCGACACATTTCCCTCTAATCCGGGAAACAATTTATGGGTGAGGGGGGTAGATACAAACATTTGAAGAACATCTTGCACACGTTCAATCTATAGGCTAATGATACCAATGTTTTTTAATGATACCTCAGTAAATGGGAAGGATAATACCTAATGTATTTGTTGAATATTTTAGATCTGTTCAACAGTGATCAGCTAACCGGTAATAGTAAGAATATTAAAAGACAAGCTGGTACCTTAGATATTAATTTGATGAAAGTAGTCTAACAGAATAGAAGAACAGTGATGATATTTTTAAAGGTCTTAAGGATGTACAAGTGTGGATATAAGTTATGTTTCATTTTAAATTTGTCCCTAATATCTGGAGTCTTTTCTAGTGCTTGGAAATCTGCAGAAACTACACCTGTTTTTTCTAATCTAATGTTACAGAATGTTGCAATCTTAAATAGGCCAGCTAAAGTATTTGAAATATGATTTATAAAATACTGTTTAGTCTAGTCAAATGTCAAATAAGTAAATTTGAAGTCTTTACCATTTGTGCCTTTTTAAGGCGTGTCGTGGGACTTGCGATCTAGTAGATTTTCAATTAAATGCAGTGGGACCTGCGCTAATTTTTATTTTCGCAGTGGGACTTGTGGTCACCTCCTAGTATAATAGGGTGATTCACGACTATTCCTCGGTGCCTTGTGTCTAAATTTAGAAGATGTGGATCCTGGTAATCAACGTAAATTTATATAACCGAATCATATACTTGAGTATTAATGTTTTAAATGAAATTAAAAAAAACATATATTCAAGAAACTGAAAATCAATTAGTACATTTTATGACAGATGTCTGCAATTTTTGTCTGTGTCGTGTACCTAAAGATTAAGAAAAGGTACAATGTTGGTAACAAATTTTTTGATAATTTATCAAGGCTTGCACCAATGAATGCTGTATCTGAGCAATATAGAATTGTAACACCTGTAATATTGCGCCTATTGCAGTTATTTTCTCATATTAATGATGATGTAGGTCAAAAAATAGATGATGAATGTATGATTTATCATCTGACGAGGCGAGATGACTTTGCAGTTAATGTTTCATGTGTACCACATTCAAATGCAGAATGTGAAATAATATTTTCTAAAGTAAATCTTTTAAAAACAAAAAATAGGAATAAATTAAATAATATGTACTACTTTAAATGACTCCCTTTTAACAGCCCAAGCTATGAAACAACGAAGTAATTGTGTTAATTATACATCAACAAAAACTATGATGCAAAATTTCACACAAGCTATGTACAACTTAAGAAAATGAAACCAATGCGATTCTAGAGTTATTTGATTCAGAGTAATTTTTTTTAAATTTAAGTAATGTCTTTTATACATATAATATATAAATATAGGTACCTATAATACATATTTAATAAAAGTGTATTTTCTTGTAGGAGATATTTCATTTTTTAATATTTCTAAATTGCTGTTAATTCCTGTTGTACCTACTCATATTTCTATTAATTCGAGGAAAAAACGAAATACGTGCAACTATAAGATGAGCGCAAGTCCAACTACGAAAATAAAATTGACCGCAAGTCCCACGACCGCGACTCTCACTAACTCCTTTAAGGAGTCTCTCAAGGATCAAAGTTAATGCCACTGCTCTTCCTAGTCCTTGTTAATGATTTTCCTTCCAATTGTCACTTTAAAGCACTTTGATTGTGTTAAGGATCTAAAGTGTGTTGGTTGAGATAATCTTATAGGTTAGTTGGCTTTATAACATAATGTGCCTTGTCATAGGCTCTAAAAAATAAGCTTTCCCACAATGACCGTCTTAGAATGTAATATAGTTTATTTTTATAGTAAAATGATTTGTGCCCGGTCAGTCTGTATCTGAGACCACAAGAATTGCATTTCCATTTTTGAAATTGAAGCCAGTCTTTGAGTCTTATGAAGTTGTACTTTATTTCCCGTATAGTCATGGCTAAAATAAATTAAATAAATAAAAAAAGTAAAAATTTCGACCCACTACGACAATTTCGCGCAGAGTAATTTAACACCCCAGAAATGGGTTCAGATAAACCGAAAAAACGCAAAGAATAGCACTTTTCTTTTTTAATAATTTTATTATCATCAAAATTTTCTTGGCTTTATTGGAAAATTGAGTAACATATCATTTTTGCTAAGATTTCCAGACTACTTTGTTATTTTTTTTCAAAAGGGTTTTTTTGCACAAAGAATATATTCATCATTATAAAAACGTTACGGTGAACTTAAAATTAAAGCTCAATACGATATGTTTACACTGACGGACTTCAAACGGCAATCTACTCTTTCAAACGTTCCATAATCTAACCCTAAAAATATCAAACGTACAAAAGTTGATTTTAACTCCCAAGGTAGTTAGGCAAAAAAAAAATGTCATTTCAAATTCAACCTACATTATTTAAAACGCCTTTCATGGCAAACTTTTTGAAGTAGACATTTTCTATTCATTACGTGAAGGACTTCCTTTGCCCTTTATTGACTTGCCGAACAGGATTCATTTAGTTTCAGTATTATTTCACCCCCGTATTCTTAACCCCTCGGGGAAGATTTATCTGTTCGCTTTTAAAAAGAATACACACACTTTTTATCAATTCAAGTCAACCGTAAAGTACTCAATTAATAATTAAAACCAATCACGTTGCAGAATAAATCTCTCGCGAATATTTACGAAAAGTATACTTTCGAACAAAAACCGTTTAAGAGTTATATCCAGTTTTATCCGTAGAGACTCATTACCAATTTAATTAATAACTTAATTTCGACACAAGCTAGCAAATTTAAAAAGCACTTCCAAGTTATTGTAAATGAGATAAAAACTTTATTCATAAAGTAATCGCCGCTGCGCTGTCACATGATGTTCAAAGTTTCATCGCAACTTTCCAACTAACTATAATGTTGTGGGGGAACCAACAACAAAAGACCGTTTTTCTAATGCTTTTCATTTACAAGTAGTTTGATAACGATGACAATGTTTAATTATTGATGATCTCTCCACGGTCCTCGCTGTAATTGCATTTAAAAAAGAAACCACCTTTTAATCTATAATTTGACGTTCAGAACAAGTTATGTATTTCGTTACGTTCTGTTGTAGTAATTAGACCACGTTCTAAATCTGCAGATGACAGCTATTAGGACTGTCATCGCGCCGTTTTTTTTTTTTTAATTAAAGGTCTTATTATTTCGACCGTTTTGGATTGTTGGATTAGAGTCTAAAAAATGATGAGTTATATTAAAGTTGGTAACTGTAAATTGTGAGAAAGCGCTATAAATGTTGAAAAAAGAAAAGGTAAATAAGCGAATGAATTTATAAAACCATTGAAAAGTTTCATATTCTTATAAAGTTGAATGTAGTAAATGGTGGTACAATTTGCAATTCAGATGTGCAAAGTTGCAATTCCCATTGAATGCCGCCTGAGAAGGGTGATATGGAAATTCAATTTTACAAACTTCTTAAAATTCTCAATTTATTATAATATTATAATAACCTTTTGTGTTGGTAATATAACAATAACAAGAGCATAAAAATAAAAGCTCGAAGGTTGTGTTGTTTTTCACATTTTGAAATGTTCGTATTTGAAAAGTTTTTCTTTTAAAGCGAGTGATTTCCTGAAGTTTGAAATCTGATGACAATGGATAATGTTGCAGTTCAAGTAAATCACAAACAAAAACATCTTGTTCGAATTGCGATTAGAAACGGAGCGTCTGGTTGTATATCTTTACTTTCAAGTAAAAGCCAAGTTTTATCTTTGTCGTTAGATATTTATTGAAAATTGTTTTTCAGATTTATTAAACTTTTTCCAAGTTAATAATATGTTTTAATTCTAATTTTCAATACATATTCCATTATAAGTATACATCATTTTGAAAGCGTAATGGCTTTTTCGTTTTAATGTGTATTTTTCATCCCTTAATTGGTTTCTCTTAATTATTGTAGCAATTGTTCAATCCAAAATTTTAATTAATCTGAAAATGTAACAAATGGAAAGCTATAACGTAAAGAGGAAGATAATTTTACAATCAGAAGCGTTCCAAAAACCAAGATTGACAGCATTAAATATATTAGTTATTTAGTAATCACTTTTTAGAAATTTTGTGCTAATTTGACGTCATATCAAGAGCATAAATTTGTAGCAATTCATACTTTATATTAGTATTATTATTTTATTAAATATTATATTTAACATGCGTTGCGGAGGGAATGGATGCCAAAGTGTAATTAATTACACAGAAAATGAATGACGTAGAATGATATAAAAAGAATAATTGAAAACATAAGAAACAATTATTAAGATTGTTTGACACGGCATTTCCAGCGTTACTTAGTTGAAATATGATTCGAGTATTTACTATATTTTAAACTCTTCTTACACTAACCGTTACATCAACTTTTATTCTTCACTGCAATAAAAAAAACATTATATTTGGATTAATATAGATCAAACATCACACAAGTCCTTCCACCAAAAAATATTAGCAAAATCAAAAATATCCTAGCCAAGAACGACTATCCAACCTATTTCATAGAAAAAAATATAAAGAAAGATTAAAATACCTAACACATAAAAAAACATTATCACAAGACATTCAAAACATTAAAAAAGACAATATTACTAATAATCCAATAAAAAGCATAGTTACCCTCCCCTACATTCAACCACTATGTCACAAACTGACCAAAGAATTAAAAAAAGTAGAAATTAGCACAGCTTACAGGAACCATAACACATTTAAAAGAAAACTATTCTCCAATCTTAAAACAAAACCAGAGAAACTCGATAATTCTAATGTAATTTATCAAATTAACTGCAAAGGTTGCGACGCGGTATATATCGGACAAACAAAACAATATCTTAAAAAAAGAGTAGCTGAGCATAAAAACTCTATAACCCTAAAAAAAGACAAGCCCTAGCGGACACGCCGCAACCAATAAACACAATTTCGATTTCCAAAACACTACAATCATAATATAAAGAGAAACACACAAGAAATGTTTACTTCTAGATTAAAAGAAATAACCATCCTATCAATTTTAATTCGGACACAGATAACCTCAACGAACATTATCAAAATTTACTTTAATTTATCAAATTTTATTCCATGACACGATTCCAACCTCACATTTAATAAAAATGTTATATATTTTTCTACCAAATTTTATAGTCAAAAAATGATTTATTTTATTCTGTTATTCATTACAATTGGTAAGTACAAGCGGTAATTAATCGCCTTGTCTTACCATTCTAACAAAATAAATAGTATCTACACATTACAAACATATAACTTATTCTTTTATAGACACTGAAGAAGGCAACTCGAGTTGGCGAAACGTCAATCTATATTAATTGTTATTATTTTAATTAAAGATGAGTTTAAAATATACTAAACACTTAAATATCCTTGGCATCAATAAATGATCCCACTTCCAAGGGATTTATGGAATAGGATAGGAGCACTGAGAGGATTAAAAAGGCAGAAAAATTAGAATTTAAAATAGAACTAAACAACTTAAAACCAACTAAAAGTGTGGAAATACTGGAAATATGGAAAGAACACGATAAACAAACATTCAGAAGGAATTGGAAGATGGGACTATGGAAAAGAAAGTTTTATCAGGAGGGGGGGGGGGGGAAATTAGCTCAGAAATGATGAAATACTTGGAGGAGGAGAAGAGGGAAAAGAGGGATTGTTAACGATCCTCAAGTGAGTTCAAGAGATATACATATAAGAATGTTGGGCCAGAATGATAGCCAAACCCATATTAGAAGAAGGACAAGGAAAGACGACGCACGTCGGAAAACATACAAAAGCAGAAAAGCTTGAAGAATTATGATTTAAAATAGTCATGTGATGCAGTAGATAGACACGGAGACATTTAAAAGAACTTGCATTACAAAATCAATTAATACAGTTAGTGGAAAGAGTAGGTATCCAAAAATGCACGAAGATATGTACAAGAGAAATATCAGCCGAAATAGAGATCCAGATGGGAATAAAATAGAGGGATAACCACTACTATTTAATATAGTAATGGGTAGAAAAGAAAAAAAACCCACGTCGAAGGAAGAGAAACATATAATGATCGGAAGGAATGGAAGAAACGGTTACAAGGATAAGAGCAAATATGGATAAAAAGGATGAACAAGAAGCATAGAAATACTAAGCCAAAAACACCCTATAACCAGCTGTCCTTATGTGCACATACCTTGTGTCATGCTTGCTTATGATTGCTGACAGCTCCACACGAATATCCTGGCTTGGTTATTGAGTAAATGCTCAGAAAAAGGTGGTAACTGTCTTGCCTATGATTGCTGAAAGCTCCACACGAATATCCCGGCTTGGTTGTTGAGTAAATGCTCAGGAAAAGGGGGTAACTGTGTTGGTGCCTCTAATCACAAGGTGGAAGAATACTTCCTTTCCAGTACTATTCTTGTAAGTAGGCGTGTCCCTTTAATGGGTGGCGGGGAGTTGAACATTATCCCTTAAAAATAATTGCGAATGCTGCTTCTCAACATTTCATCCATGTACAGGGTGTTTCAGACCACCCGTACCGCCCAAATATCTCGCGAAATACAAAACGCATTGAAAAAAAAATACGTCTAAACAATTTTTTAAGACTATATTGTTTGATAGTAATAGGTTGTCCCCACTCCCACTCCCGGGGTGGAGAGGGGAGTAACTTCGTAATCTTAAATAGCACCCCCCAGTTTATTATGCAGATTTGAATTCTACAAAAATGTTAATGCTTTGTAAAAGGGAAGAGGGGGGGCTTTATTAACCCCTTCCCCACACCGCCACTTCACCCCTACGGCCCATAACCTACGATGGGAAAACGCAACCATTTTAGATTTAAACAACTGTTCAATACCACGATTGAAGAAGTTAAATTTTGTCTTTGATGGAAAATAGAAAAAAAAATTTGAAATACTTTGATTTCACGAGTAAAGAACACATTGACATTTGAGATACGTTTAAATCTAAAATTAGGGGCGAAGTGGCGGTGTGGGGAAGGAGGGGGCTCGATAAAGTACTTCCTTTGTAAAACCTTGGTTTATTTCTTTTTGGCATAACTTCATTTCACAAAAATTATGAATTTTTCAATCAATTGACACCACTAGATAAGTTAACCCTTCTCCGGGCAAGATAATTTTCAAACGTTACCGGGCAGTTCGGGCCTATTAGGCCCGTCGTATCTGTATATTGCTTTTACTGTAAGTTTTTAGATGTATATGTAAACAATTGCTTTCAAAAAATTGTTTACTATAAACAGAAAACTCACCAATTACGTTATAAGGTATTTACAACAGTTATTACGCAACACAATCACATTCACAATTACATACAAACAACATAAGTAGTACCCCTTCAGGAGTGATGGGAAAGTTTTGTTTTACCCTAAAACCAATAATTTCACTAAATACCTTTAGACAAATAAATGACGGAGTAATTATAATTATGTAGATACATCATTAGATAAATATAATATTTAAAAGCAATGATATTTCGTTAAACAATTAAGCCCGCCGCTTGCCCGGTAATGAGACTTTAATTGAAAAAGGCTAATAAAATCAATATGCAGAAAATAAATTCCATAATCTTTTGATGAATAATTAGTAAATACAATTTTGGAGGAATTCTAGAAGGCATTTACTCAAATTCGATTTATTAATAGAAATATTTAAGTTTGAATTCTTGTTCGGGCCTACTAGGCCACCCTTGCCCGGATGAGGGTTAAGTACCTAATAGGACGAAGTTGTATATTATAATTAATCACTTAAGTATGGCTTTCTGCGTTTAAAGTCAATTACTTACATTTTTAATTTAGTCGTAATTAGTAAAACAGTTAATAATTCATTCAACGCAATTACTTTGCTTAGAAATATTAGGCGATTAGTTGAAAAGGAGAACCGGTTAAGAAACTGTGACCTACAGAAAAAATATTACAAACCTTTATAAAAAGAAATATTACAGCAATTGGCGAAGATTATGGTTAGAATGGTTCCATGACTGCTGTTTTATTGCAGACTTGCAGAGACTAATTTAACTTTTAAATAGGGTTACGTTTGAATTATTTCGTTATAAGCACGTATTCATTTTTCTTCTCAGTTTGGTTTTTGCTCAATAAAATAACTCTTATTGATAAAAAAAACTAAACTCATTCTCACATCTAAACTCTCCTCAAACGTTCAGTATCGAGAATATTAAATAGTTGAACATCGACGTTAAAGGTAGGTAATTACTAACCCCAATTATCAGTTTCTGTTTAATCATCCGTTTAATTTCTGCCCCTGTAATTACGTGACCTCACACTTTAATATTCGATGTGTGGTCAGTTTTAATTTGTTCACTCTTAATATTTATGAGGTGAAATTTTTTTTTCCTTCCCTCTACAAATTACCGTACCGTATAATTTGTAGGGGACTTGATTTTAGTTTCTATCGTTATTACATCTTCTCGTTTTCGTTTCAGTGTCCTCAGCTTAATATGCGATAGGGTTAAAAGGCCCCTCATAATAAGTATGCTAATTAAGCCATCTCGATGAGATAACATTTTGGATAACATCAACACCTCGGGGTTGAATATTGTACGAAAGGGATACCGAGCCGTCGTCATATGGATCCTGGTATTCTAATGATGACGTAAATCCCCAAAATTTTGAATATGAAATGTGATTGTATGGAATATCTAATTTAAATGTTTTTGCTAAATCAGTGTTGCACGTATGTTATTCAAACGTCCCTTGTAGTGTTTGAAGATATTATTGTATTTCCTTTGTTCAAACTATAGGAGCAACACTAATGTTCAAAGTAGTTATTCAAATTTTGCTTCCATGCAATAGTACAAATTTTCATTAAATCGTTCCCGTAGATTTTGCAACATTTGAGGAGTGATCAGGCGGCATTCATGTACTATAAGGTCATGTAACTCCTCCAAAGATTCCGGGCCAGTGGAAAAAACTTTACTCTTTACATGACCCCATAAAAAAATCTAATGGGGTGAGATCAGGAGGAACGATTTAATCAAAATCTGTATTACTTATTACATGGAAGCTGAAGGCAGACACTTCGAACATTTATTAAAATAAGGGTTGAATTTGCATAAACTGGTTTTATTAATTAGCACAAGAAAAAATTAACCCTTGCTATTATTTAAAAATTTAAGGGTTGTTTACCCTGTACCCAAGGGGTGAAACAATGTTGTCAAATAGCAGTAAAAGTACCTAGCTTCCCTAAGAAAAAAACAATTGACCTGTCCGAGCTTTTTTGAGTTTTTAAATGCCTCAATCTCTTTCGTCATTTTCCATTTTGGAACTTCAATTTTTTTGGTTAAAAATAAAAAAAATATAAAAAAAAACTAGTGCACTGAATTCAGGACAAAAAGACCTTTCAAATGACGTATCACTTGCTCCATCATCCCTATTTAAATTTTAGGGGTTGTTCTCACAGCGCTAAGGGATGAAATCACTTCTGGTTGAAAATCATGGCGAAAGTTGTCCCCCTTGATATAAAAACTGACGTGTTTTTGCGTTTCCCAAAAAAAAATTCCCTCTGGCCAGAAACCCGTCTGTTACCTTTTCGTTGGGCCACCCTGTATACATTATTATTAGGTACAACTCGAGGGGTGGTCCCGACTGGTTCCTGCACTGCAACTTATTGGTCAATTGCGCCTCTGCCATTGCCTACCCTTCCAGGATTCCTGTATTTTTAGCAAAGTCCAGGAGGCGAATCATCATTACCTTCCCTTGTATAATCTTTTTATTTCCAAGTAGATGTGCCCTTGCCTTTATGTATGCCTCATATAGGCAGATGACGTAGTATGACATTTTGTCTTCTTCGCCACAAACTCTGAATAACGGACTATTGGTCAGCCACAGGTATTTATTCAGATGGTATAGTGTCCTGCGATAAACTCTGTGGTAGGTTTTATCTTCGTCCTGGCGTCCTACTTAATTTTAAGATGGGCGCTGCTCAAACCCCGTTTCTCATAGGATTTGTTCAAGGATTAGCCCCAAATATATCACATTAGAATCTACTGCTATAATCGCGGTTTTAGAGGAGCAAAGGTTCCTCTTTTAGCCAGGTTTTGCTAAGAGCCGCTGTTTGGATTGCACATACCATGGATTTAAACATGGTGGCTTTTTGTCACCTTACGCAGATTTTGTGGCTTCGTCCATTGCTCCCGCATACTCCAGACCTGCTGCCCTTACTATTTTTGGAACCGCGTGTCTCATTTCTGATTTTTCTCTCGTATCGTATCGAGTTAAACAGTTTAGTAGAACACACTGTTTTGGTTAACCTCTCAGTTAAGGTTTGCATCTCTGGAGATGTCATTGAAGATGGGCAAATGGCTCGCTCTCAAGAATCCCTCCTCGCCATTACAGCTTGTATGCTCCTCTGTCGTAATTACTAGATTTAAAGCAGTAGGTTCAAGAGAAGCCTCATAGTTGCTCTAGAAATCGTTATCATTATCCCTGTATACCAAAGCAGGCCCCGCGCTGAACCATGCTAAGTATCTGTTCCTTCGGGTATCACCACAGTGCCCTATACGTAATTGATGGTTTAATCAACCTGGTGTATATACAGTGAGTCAAATGCTCGCCTACAAGCCTACACAGACTTTGTAGCTTTCTTCGATTTCTCTTCAGGTGTGGTTTCAAGGTCAGTACTTGGTCACCGTGATGCCCAGGTGTTTTACTTCTCCCACTTCTGCAGCTTTTCGCCGTACATTACTGTATTCTTTAGATTTATCGACCCTTTTTCTCGTGAGAAAAGGATTTAGGTTTGTTTTTGACGAATTTTGACAAATCCTCATCGCGATTCCACTACATTTAATGCTACTAGCATCATAACTTATACGATCTCCTCAAATCTGTCGTGCACCACAATCGCTATGACATCGGCATACCCTGACTCACTTAGTCTTAGTCATCACAGTAGCGGTGAGAGAACCTCCCCTATGGAAATTCTCGTGCTGCTCGAACTGCTACTCAAGATAGAATGTATTCTCTCGCTTTCCAAAGCAGCTTTAATTGATTCTAGCCAGATATTGTCAAAAGCTCCCTCTATATCTAAAAACGACCATAGAGAAAACTTTTTGAAAGAGATCGCCCTTTTGGTTACGTCCACTACTGAAAGTAAAGGATTGACCTGGCCAGTAGGTAGATTGGTATTTGCTGATGGTATCGAGATTGAGCACCTCGTCTCTAATGTGTCGTTCAATAAGGTTCTGTAGTAGTTTCAGGATACACGACGTTAGTCTGATGGGTTTACACGATTTCGCCTGGACGTGTAAATCCTTCCAGGTTTCGGTATACGTATGTCTTTTAGGTATCTTCATGCCATGGGCATGTATACTGGCAATACCTGTCCTTAATAACATAAATAATGTGGAGGCTAACCAGGCCGAAGCCTTGTTGGAGTTGAGCACGAAAAATTTCAGCCATTCTTGGCGATATATACGGATGAAAAGTTTTCGCTGCCCACCTAATTTTGGTTAGATTAACTATCTGGCGAGATAGAGCCCAGCCTCCTCTGTTCCCACTTAACACGTTCACTGCGGTACGGATCATCCGTACGAGACTTTTGTATTGTGCGTTTGGCCAAGGCCACCTTTAGTTAGAGGCCTGGAACTGCATTACGTGACGTCACAGCTGACGATCCATTCTAGTAAAGTCGTGCGTGGGGAAAATGCGTTTTCAAGCAAGATAATGTAATTTGTAACTGAAACCGACAATCTATATGTGTTTTAAAAAGGCATACAAAGTCTTTAACAATTTTTACGTGAAAATCTGTAATGCCGATAGACGCAAGTTGCTTCCTGTAGTATATTTTAAAACAATCTAAATCTTTAATTGAACCCTTTTCTTTTGCCAAGCGGTCAGTTTATTTCTTCCTTTTGGAAATTTCCTTGGTTCTAATATTAGCATCTTACGTTTTTTGGCAAATAACAGTCATATAATGGGGACGATTCTCAAAAATCGTTGGATATGCATCGTCGCTTAATTTTAATTGCGCTCGTGGAACAATTAAAACTGTACCATATTCTCTAACTGCCCGATCCTCGCAAATTACAAATTTATCTACAAAATGTTTAATGCATATTCTTGAAGATTCTGTTAAGTACAAAATTTTTGCGATGAATTGCGTGTATCCACTTATTTCTTTTCTCTACAACTTTCGGAAATCTAAATGCCAAAACCTTCTCAGAATTTCTGTAATTGCTTCGACAGCAAGGTACGCATCTAAAATGTTAAAAGTACGTTTTACCAACTGTTATTTATGGCCGAGAACATTTGTGAATTAAGTCTTAAGCGCCCCATACACAGAGACACAAGTGTTAAAATTTGCCTGCACAGATCTAGATGCGCGTGCAAATACGATTGTCAGTGGGCAAAATAGTCCAAAAACTTTCAGTTCCAAGCGCGGTTCGAAAGGAATCAATTGAGGGTTGATTTTTAGAGCAAATGCGAAATTAAACCCTTGTGTGTATATGTGCCTGTTCACGCCAAGCCTTTGACCACGTGGTAAAGTGAAATAATTAAGGTTATTTACACAATTCTTCATCTTCAATTGCGTTTAAGCCCTCACGACAGACTGAAACAGCTATAAACACTCAAATTAAGCACGTGGCAATATTGCTGTTATACCGAAATGGATCGGCAATCGTGACGTCACAGCAGGAGAGGGGATGCAGTTACCGGCCTTCTATTTTAGGTGGCCTTGGTTTGGCCCGTTTCGTCTGGAATTTGGAGTTTTTCACGTTTCTACGCTACGGGTAGTATATGTCTCGTACGACACTAATTGAAAAACGATCGGAAAAGCTACTCAAGTGAAGAATCTTTTAATATTTTCTCCAACTCCATGATTCCTCTTAAATTTGGAATATGGAAAAGTTGGAGGCCTACGACGCGACGATACAAGAAATAAAATTTCTTCTTTAGGTAATTTTGGCAATGGGTCTCCGCACATTTCGGAAATAAACCATTATTGGTCAAAAGATTCACAAAAATGTATTCATTCTCTTCCTATAATCTTTTTGCGGATTTGTCGTTAATTCCAAAAAAATTTATGTCAATCCACAACATTTTTTTATTTAATTGTTAAATAATGTTCATTCCATTTGGTATTTTACACTGTAAAGGTTTGATTGTAAAAGCCTTAGTTTTGGGAATGCTCGCAATATGCAAGGACCAGTTTTGTTGCTGTCACGTGCTGCTACTCCTTTCAGGTTCATGTTTGAAAATGTTGTTCGTCTTCTAAAAGGAGTGATCTGCAACAACCCTGCAAAATACAGTGCTTTTCGTAAACTGGTTTTGTTGACAATGTTCCTCATGTATTTCTCGACAAATTGTTCTTGGAATATACAGATTTACCGAAAATCATGTCATATTTTAACGATTGATTAAATTTGGAATTACCGATTTAACTGGCAAAGGTTTTGGCGTATATATACTTATTGCTTTTATGGGATTATATCCTGTAATTTTTGAAGCTAAACGACCTTCTGACATTCGCATTTGTACGAAAACCATGAAAAAAGGTTTGTGAGACCATAATTTATGCTCAAACATGTCAAATTAGGAACGGTTCAACGTTTTACTGTTCTTTTCAACGATGAATCTCGAATTATTTGAGTTTGTGAACTCCACCGGAAGAATTTGTATAGCAGACAGACAAATTTCTGATGGGGAGGGTTGGCATCACTTTAATACTCGTACAGATCTGAATTTTGCGCACGTTCCTGTTCTCGCATGATAATGCAAGACCGATGCAGATCCAATCATACGGTCCTTGTATTGCAATCCAACCATCGAAAGATTACGAACCAGTACCCTGCACTATCAAAACTTTCGACAAGTTTTAGTGGCTCTTCGAGGAGAATGAGTCAACATAACTTCTGGACGATACTCGGCGCCCAAAAACTTTCCAATAGAAGCACGCTACTAGACTTATTCAAAGTACAAAATGAAATTTGACAAATGAAATTTAATTTACTTTATAAATAAATAATAGGTATAGCAAGTTTCAATTAATTCTGAAAGCTACTAAAAGGATGAGAGAAAGTTCATCAAAGACTGTAGTTTAAAAAATACAATTACATTACAATACATTATTTTCAAAATCATTGAAATGAATAGGTACTATTTATTCTGATGTTAGTATCAAACCTAAATATGTAGTTAAAACTAACATATTAAGCCACTTACCTTCAAGCTTCAGGGAGTTGACCTTCTCCATCAAAGAAGTAAGCATAACGAATTAACAAGGAATTGACCTGAAATGGAATTTTCTACTTCGAAGCGAAATACAGAAAATTGAATCTAAAAAGATATGCCAACAGAAGGATTAAATTGGTTAAGGAGACAAACTAATTTGTAAAGATTATACGGATCTTTACACTTAAACAGCATTTAAATTATTGCGTATAATTTTGGAAACTCCGACAAAATCACTTTATGTTTAAGCAATTTTGAAACTGTCATATAATTCTATTTACTTTAGGTTTACCGCACGTCAAATTATGTGCACCCGCAATATATGAATGAAATATAAACTGAAACGTTCCAACTACTAACTATTCCGAATTAATCTCCTTTATAATTAGCAGCGCCGTTCTAAATTTATTACATCATGGTTGAAATATACAAATCAGATGACCATTGGTAGGTGAACCTAATGTAATTGGTTATATGGTTAAACTTAAACATTCCCCGGCATCGTTACTGCTTTATTAATGGTAATTGACGCCTAATCGATGTTAGACTCAGTCGGAACTCTGTGCGCCAAATTAACAGTTTATATATGCAAAACTTTATATAACCAACATTTAGGCGTTACAGCATTATAATTACTTAACAAACTCCGAAAACTTTCAGTATTATTCCCAAATAAAATTTTTTAATCCATTAATCTGTTACGAATTGTTCCATATAACGATATGAATAAAATACCTACGTTAGACGTTACTGTATAGATAAAACTTTCTGGTGCAATTGTCCAAACTTTTCCCATTACCATTTTTGTTGGAAAATGGAAAATTGTCAAAAACAAATCACTATATTTATGTTAATCGTTTAATTCGGCGACATTTATGTTTATCGAACGTGTTGATGTTTAATAAAAAGTTTCTCATAATGTAGAAGAAATGTCGTAAAATGTTTACCTCTTAGTTATATTTTTTTCGGGAAACGCACTAACTGTGAGTTTGAATGTGAAAAGATACAAAAAAAAACATGCTTTAAAACGCAGCTGTATGGAAACGACACATCGATAAAATGAGCTTTTGGTTTTTATGCGTTATAGGTGATGTGGAAAATGTGATATTTGTGTAAGAATTATTCATATATCTACCTATGTTTTTCCGCGTAAACTTTTCGAGAAAAGAAATCTCTTTGTATAATAGATACTTGGCAATTTTCTAAATGAGGTCGAAATGAAGGTACGAAGTAACTAACCTTTAATAGGGTTAGAATATAAATCCTCGTCCCATTTTCTCTTTCTCTCGTCGTATAAAAGGGACGCTTACGTTAGTGCGAAAGGGTCGGTTATTTTCATACGTAAAATTTAAATATTTAATCGCTTAATTTTTAGTATTTAAATAGGAATTAAAGCTTAATCTACAAGGTTAACCTACATTAATTCGAATTAGGTGCAACCCTACATTGGATGAAAATGAGAAATCCCAGTTTTAGTATTAACTACCTACAATAATGAAGTGGAAATTTAGAAAAATTGTACTGAACTCACTGCACTTCAACAAAATGGCTACGTGTTTATTTCTATAAGCCTTTGTTAACATACTGAACTGTATTTTTCAGTTGTAAGGATGTCCCCATATATTTCATTTGTCATTTGACTAATAAACTGCACAGCTGTGTCAATGGCCACCGTTGCGGACATCCTCACATCTTCACGACGACGAACCCATAAAGCTCACGGACGGGACGAAATTTATGGTAATGTACTACGAACATTGCTTGAGACCCTTTCTGGCATTCTCGTCTCATGTATACGACTTGGATATTTTGCTGCCAGTTGGAAAACTGACAAATGAATAACAATCCTAAAACGCGGTAAAATGGATCTCACTGACGTACCTAGCTCATATAGACCGATAAGCTTGAAGAGTTATTCGAGTGAGTACTTGCCCAACTTTTGGAAGGTGATGTATTGCTCTGTTAATTTTCCCAGAGTCAATAGTGTACATCCTGTTAATAGATACAGAAAGGAGAATGAAAAGTTTCATCATTTACACAATCAATTGGGAAAATATCCTTAGAATGTCTGTTGAAACGTTTGACTTGTCATTAAAGAAAATTCTCCAAACTTTTGATATTTAAACAGGCAAACAAAAAATGTATCCGTTTATCTTCATCAAGAAATATTTCTTTTTGAGCTGTTAAAGAAAATCGCAAAGAACGATAAGAGGTAAAATGAAAATAGATGATATTAGAAGAAAGCACGAGACGGGAAATTAACAACCATTCAGATTTCGAAAGCAATGATCATGGTAGGTAAATTTAGTTGAGCGCAGCTCTTTAAATAAAGAGAGACCTATTGGTGGTAAAATATAGAAAAGGTATGTGATTTCTTTCTCATTATATTGTAAAATGAGCGATGTTACACCGACAAGGCTATCTTCAGGCAACTATGACAGTTTCACTAAAACTGGATTAAAATGAAATAAACACCGATTGTGGTATGCAATGAATCTTGGTCGTGTTCGCCCCTTGCGATGTTGATTTGTTCTACGATCACAAAGGGAAAGTCTCAGAGCAGAAGCTTCCACGGCCAGACTTGTTCTTGTAGTTTAGTCTACATTGGTGAAACTAGTAGGTCAGTTAACACTCGAATTTCCGAGCACGAGGTCATCATAGCTTCAAGTCGCTGAGCATTCTCTTGAAAACGGCCACAATATCCTGTTTCAAGAGCCAAGACACGGTCCTACCCCGGAATTCGTCTTTATCTTAAGGGGAAACTGTGCATAGTACGCAGTCGTACAGCTGGAGTTAGAAACTGGAAGCCATGCTTGTGGAAACTACATAAGAGTGTATGTGATGCACAAAATCAATCAGTACACGCTAGAAAAGGTTTAGACTTTAGGAAAATGCCCACATTCACACTTGACATATATCGTGCTATAAGTTCAACTTAGTGTTAAAAGAAAAAAAAATGGAAAAAAGTGTCTCTCTTTTGATCATGGTAATGTACGCCATTTTCAGGTTTTGAACCCCAACGAAAACGATATTCGTACCAAAACCGTTAAATACTTGTAAAAGGTTTCATGTTTTAACCAGTCACCATTCCCGGATAGCAGGAGCTAATAACCGGGAAATCCTGCCAGCGGGTTATGGTTCCTGGTCTTTATTGTGTTTTCAGCTCTCAATCATAAGAAAAAATACAGAACAACTTATATAGTATACAATACAATAATACAATAACATAACAGGTGTCGATCTTCTGGGTGGTGTGCGTCCCGATCGTCTGGAAGTGCATCTCCTGGCCTATACCCCCAGTTCTTTTCTTCTGTTCATGGTCTGGTTGGCGTGGGCTCTGAGTTCCGTGAGGATGTCGTCGGAGGGGCCCTCGTACTCCATGCGGCAATTGTAGAACAGCTCGGTGAGATGCGGTGGCGGAGGTTGGATGGCTGGGCAGAAGAGGAGCGCATGTGCCACGTCATCGTCGTCTCCACAGTCTATGCACCCTTGCGTGCTCGCCCTCGCGTGCCGTAACAAGTATGCCCTAAAAGCACCGTGGCCAGTGAGTGCCTGAGATGATGCAGTGTTGGGAATGAAGGTCGACCTGAGTCTTGCACGTATCGATGGGAAAATCAGGAATGTGAGTCTGCCTTTATTGGAGGTCGTCCACTGCTCCTGCCAAGACGCTAGCATTGCATCCCATTTGTCCAGTTTCCGGCTCTTCGACACTTTCCAGTTGTCCGCCATTCTTTTAGCTGTAAGGTCCATGAGCGGGGTGGCGGATATTACCTGGAGGGCATGCCTGGATGTGGTCCTGTATACCCTTGTCACTTGAAGTAGCGCAAGTCTTTGGGCCCTTAGTAAGTATTCGATGGAGGTATAAGATAGGTGCTGGCCCCATACCTGGACTCCGTAGAGTAGGGTGCCTTCGAATACCTGCTCGTACAGTAACTTAAGGAACCGTGGTGTGAATGGGGTGCGTCTTCCTGCGATGTTTCCACATCTGTAAAAGGCCTTCGTCGCCAGGTCCGCCGCAGCCTTTACGTGGGGTTCGAACTTCAGTTGTTCCCCGATGATGACTCCGAGGTGTTTACGACTTGCGGAATAGGGGATTCGGTGGTTGGTCATTTTGACAAGGGGCCTCCGCTGTAGTTTCCCCCGGATGAGGGTGCAAGCGCTTTTCTCAGGAGCGATTGTGAGTCTGTTGTGTCCGCACCATGTTTGTATTAGGTCTAGTGCAAGCGTGGTGTTGTTTTCTATCATCGCCCTCGAATAATTTGCAGGCCTTCGACAGTTTCGTTTGGCAAGTTATATTGATACTAATGGCAACTTTCCTTTTGTTGATTTAGAAATTGTTTTCTTTATATATTTGTTTTTCACTCTTACTGCAATACTGTATTAAAGTCTCTTCTTTCTGTCTTTATATTTTCCCTTCCTCTTCATTCATGTTACGAAGCTGCCAACCTTAATGTAGACTTACAGATTGGATTATTATTCCACAGTCAAATGCTTTAATTGAAACAAAAATTGTGTATAAAGGTGATTGTACAGAATTTTCGTATAGGAAAAATATTATTTAATTTGGTGGTTTTTCTCCATCACGATGCTGTCGTTACCACAAAGAGATAATCAATCCTTTCATAAATTGGGCCGCTGATTTGGATATGTAGGTACCTATACCTATATAAAGCAAAATTTAATTACACATTGCACACAGCGAACAAGTTGCATTCCAAAATCGTCAAACAGCATTTATATAATTGTTCACTAACACGAAATTGTTTTCGAAATAAATTCTAAACGGTAATATGATTGTTCTGTATGCAGTGTATGTTAATTGCACAAATTATTAATAATGGTAAATGGAGACATTATTTAATTCACGATTTACATCGCACTAGATTTGTTTTAATAATTTATCGATTTTAATGAATTTGCCTTCACGCCTAAAGTTTTGCAACAAATATTTAAGGCGAAAGAACACAAAACTTTGATGACAGCAACGGAATTATAAAAAGCGCATTTATTTTACCCTACAAACAAGATTCGATAATTTTCTTCGCTAATATACCCTTAAACAGTGAACCCCTGGTAAGAAATTTAACTTTATATGGAACGGGAGATGACAACACGCGCGACGATCAAGTGGCAATAGAGAAATCAATCACATATCATATCACACTAGAATAAAAATGTAGCATAAATATACCTTATGGACTACGAAACAAGGAAACGCGAACAAACTATTCCCTCGTTTTCAATTTCAAAATCGAATATAAATATAATCTATTCAATTCTTATGGTTACAAGCTTACTATGAGTATTATTTAATTTCAACAGGACGGAGCGCCTGCACACGATGACCAGATGATTTAAGCTTTTTTTTAAACGACCCTACCGTCTTGGACTTTCTTCCATATTACCATAACAATCTCAGCCGCTACATTGACATTTACAAATTTGCGTCAACTGTTCAAAATCCAAAGTGAAGTGAGCAATACAAAAAATTGGATTAACTACCTCTTGTTAGCACATATGAGCAAAATTCTTGTAAAAAAGCGGTGTAGTTATGTAACAAAAGTGATCGATATTAAATGGGATTCGTATAAGTAAAAAACATTGTTGCCGAATAATATTGCTGGATGCATAATTCGCGGAATGCAGAAAACTATTGTGGCTTTTCGCGAGACTTTTTTGTCTTCAAACTTGTAAAAAATGTATCAGAGGAAGAAGATTTTCTTGAAAGAAGTTGAAAAATATCTGGCAGACCTAACGAAAGAATTATTTTCTAAAGGAAAGAGGAAGAAAGGCAAAACGTTGAAATAAATGCGTAGCTGTGGAAGGTTCTTACGTAAAAAAAATTTCAATGTGCTTTCTTTCATATCCAGTTAAATTACATGTGAATTTGCCCTCGTAATTTGTAAAAGGAGCCTGAGATCCTTGTTGGCCGTAAAAGTCTATACAAAAATTAGAGTGAAATGCAATATAGAAATGAGTAGCCGGTCAAAAATAAGAAAAAAGTTAAATTTTTAAATATTTCCTAAGTAATTATCAACCTTTTTACAATTTTTGCAATATTTGCAATAGGGGAAGGAAGATATTATAATGAAAGGTATAGAGAGTTGTAGAGTATAGAGGTGACGGAAACAATGCCGTAATACTTAAGGGGGGAGGGGGAGCTTAGCGGTGAAAAGGATGATAGCACGGTTTAGGTGTGTGAATGAGGATAATGGCAATAAGTAATGGAGGGAGAAGAAAGAAAGAAGGTGCACAGCACATAGCGGTGGAAGGGAGAAAAAAGAAGCACGTACTAGGGGTAAGAGGGGAAGGAGAGGGGTGGATGTAGGAGGTGTTAGATAGAAGGAAGGTGGTCGGGGAACTGTATTGGGGGAAAATAAATTGTTTATGTAGTTACGTTAGAATCGATTCTTTTGTTAAAACATTGTATATGTATATAACAAATAGCAAATAAATAGAAATAGAAATACATACCTCGATTGTGTCGTTCGAAATAATAACTTAACCTTGGTCATATACTTTTTAATGGAACAATTTGCATTATCACGTGATCGAGTACAATCTATAAACAATGACTTACATATACGTTTTTAACCTTATATTTCGTCACACAAAATTATTGACATAAGCAAATATGTACTACAAATAATAATCGACGCCTAAACTTCTCTCCCTACGAAATCATTTAAACTTCGAAATCATAACAGTCCATTAGGTATCCTTAAATTGTAAATACATAATTTATATAATTCTAATAAAATTACAATAAAACTGCTTTAAGTAAGTAATTAATTTTTAAATTAATAAAGAAATTTATAAATGTACTGTTGTAGGAGGTGGGTACAAACATTTATTGGGTGTATTGGGGGAAAATAAATTGTTTATGTAGTTACGTTAGAATCGAATCTAAATATTCACCTAAGCAAATGCTACAAATCTAAACTCTTCTCCCTACGAAATTATAACATTTAGTTTCTTAAATTGTAAATAGATAATTTATATTATTCCAATATTACAATAAAATTGCTTTTGATTGAAAGTATTATACGATTCGTGGCAATTCGTGCGCATCCATATTGAAGCACCTAATTAATTTTGATATTTTGTACCACCCTCCAACCCCACTAGCTGCTACCAACTTTATAAAGAAATTTATAAATGTAGATACTTTTTTAGGAGGTGGACAAGAAACATTATTTTAAAAGTAACAATGCGTTTAAGTAATGTTAAATGTAAACATGACAATTTTCTTCAGGTATACGATATTAAGACAACGTTGTTATGGAGTAGTTTTGGTAATCAACAAAGTTCAGGAACATTTATTATTTTCAATTACCAATTCTACAACTCAAAAACTTTAACTAGATGTAAATACAATGATATCACGTCTAATAACACTCAAAAACTATTAATGAACAATAATTAGTAAATATAAGTGCAAAAAATACCTACAAAATCAGTATAATACAGTGCATACATTTGCAATCAATTATGTCACAAAAGATTTTCTAATGCATTTTATGAATGCATATTTCTGCAACAAATACGACAGTAGAAAATCCCAAACCTGCACTAAAAATAACAAAAAGTGAAATTAAATAGTCTAAACCTATGGGTTGTTGCCAATTCTTATTAATAGTAGGTGTCATAAGCAACAAGCCGAGATCTACCTCGTGCAATTCTGGTTCGGTGTTGTAATGGTTATACATACTATGCCCTTTTTCGTATTGCATCGGAATGTTTGCCGAATATAATCCAGATTCGTGCAAAAAAGTTATAACCGAATTTAGGCTTTCCACGAAATAACTACCATTTTTTAATACAAACACATTTTTAACATCCCCTAAGAAAGAATTGGAGAAGAAAACGTTCACCGTATGTTGGCGAAGCAGCGCGAGTAATTCAAAGTTATTTCCCTCATTTGTGTTAAATGAGTCCTCAATAACTACTATAAACACTTTTGAAGGATCTATAGGAACGGAATTATCTTTAAGATCTATAGGTCGCGCTAATTTATTAATTTTGGACAAAATACTATTATTATACGTATCGTCACTGAAATAATGAACCAACATGTTATAATGCATATAAATTGGAATACCACTTTCGGCTACTTCCTCAACGCTTGATATTTTGCCTTCATACTTAGGCACCACTAAAACGTTTATTAAATCTGAATTGTAAGCGGTATGAATGTGAATTATGTATATCAAGTAAAAGCCAATCATAATTTTTAAAGACATAATGTTTGGAATTCTGTTTATACTCACACCGAAAGTTAACCCTATTATGTCCGTAAAAGCACCGGCTAAGTTATTCCAATGGTTATTATATCTTCTGTTCCTTATAATCGCCCATCTTAGGAATACAAAGAGTATTGTCATAAATAATGTCGCTAACCACATGTCGTATTTAAATGGCCGAAATAGTGCTTTTAAACGGGACGATTCCTTAAGTGGTGGTCCTATCCATACCAATTGTCTTCTGACGTATACTATGCTGTTCTCCCAACCAGGAGCTTTTCCAAAATAATGCTCTATCAGAACTATATCATATTCCTGGGAGATCCTTTGAAACTGATCAGCTTTAGCATCTATTATAATAACGGATGCGTTTAGCATTACATTAATGTGAACTAGTATATTCCACATCATCACACCACGCTTGGACTTTAAATCGAATGTAAAAGGACGAAGAGGGGGAAACACATAAACAGGACATTCGTTATAATTTCGCACTGGCTTTAGAAAGTCTATTCTGATGTTGTCACACGTATGTTTAGAAAACACAGTTGGATTTGTAGCACAGCCGTTTTCTTGCATATGAGGGTTGCACGTTATTATTTTCGTTGGACGATTCTTCGAAGTGTCGTCATAAATAACAACTAAAACATGTAGAGCAGATATGACCCGCCACATCGACGTAAATATCGATGTTAATTTTTGCTCTTCTTTGGTAAGTATAACAAATTTTCCCTTTGGACTGTCCATTTTGTGCCACAAGGAAGTAGGTCGTATGCGGTCGAGAGTTCGGGCGAACAGAGTATAATTATGCGCTTCAATTACGTAGTTTACTCCATACGTTTTGTAATCATTTGGAATGGGGATCCTTATATCCACAACGGTTACTGGATTTGGTAGGTAGACTGGTACGTAATCGGGATGGGAGCTGATAGTGAAGACCAAGCTGTCAGATGGACTCCAAATGTGCTCAATAATATTTTTAAGGCATGATTGAATTCTTGAACTCGGTTCTTCTGCTGCTGCTTCAAGATGTTTTTCGATATCATTAGCTCCGAAACAATTTCGAATGAGGCACAATATAGATAAAATTGTAAGCACCCGGCACTCCATAATGAACACAACCGCACTTACCGACGAATATATCAATACTGAGACGCGTTAGTATCAAAGAAATAACCTTTAGAAATGTACATCACCTTGGACACGTCATTTTATCCATTAACGGTGATCGATATGTAATGATAGTGTGTCATCCAAGCACTCTATCTAATGTATGCTTTTATCGTACCAAATTATACCTTTGTGTTCGATCAATTTCTACAAAAAGCGTTTCCACGTAATGGTCGTAACATACATTACAAACACAATTTTCTCGACAATAAAATAAATACTAGAACATTTTTGGACGATGTATTTCTGACAATACGAACCTAATCAATAATCGTTAAATCTGTGGTTGCCAACGGGTGATAGACATAAGTACGACGATGGACCAAAAATTAACGACCATTTCGCTACTACTCCCCCCCCCCCCCCACTCCGAAATTTAAATTGATAGTATGGTCTTCAGAAGAACCGGAAAGGTCCGTACATGTAGTTGTGTTGTGTTTCAAATAAATACATTGTGAAAAATTACCTGCTATTGTTAAGATAATTAAATAATGGAGTAAGGAGGGTCTCCAACAACCAGAAATATTTGACAATATTAGGTCTGCTGCTTGAGAAATAAACCGTCGCTAAAACGTTTTTTAAGTTATGTCGTATGTAATTTACACATAAGTGTTTGCCTTCAGGTGAGGTTCTTGTACTGGTTTTCTATAGGCTAATGATGTTAATTTCTAGCTTTTAATCAATTTTGATGTAAGACTTTCATTGTGTGAATTTTACGGCTTGATAATGAGATCAGCTGATCCCAAAACATGTCGCGACTTTAATTGATTTCATATTTTTTAATTAAAAGCTCAAGCTCAAGAGTTTGTTTTAATCTTATTAAACCATCCCTTTGGAAGAATGGACTCCTATAATTTTAGTATTATGTATCTAAGCAATTTTTTGCAACTTGGTATTGTAACGATTTGTAGAAATCTAGGAATCGTGTTTGTGTGTTTATTGCAAATTCGAGTTAACCGACTCCTGAAATGGTTACTTTATACAAAAGTGTTCTAAATACGAAGGAATTATAGTGAATCATAATTTGTGTACGAGTTTGGGTAAGCCTCAAACGGATCAAAAGTTCAACAAACATTGTGCTGCAATTTGATTTGGATATATTAAACTTTACTGTATGGTGTAGCAGTACTTCGCGTCATAATTTTCTCCATCGCCGAAAATTATTTCCTGACGTTATCGCTCTTGGATTCAGTTTTGTATCATAGTGCCCTATCTAAATTTCAGGAAATGTTTTGGTGTTGCAAGAGTTTTATGTTTTTATTATTTTTATTGTCATTTTACTATTGTGTTTTTTTTTCTCTTGTCGTAATGAAGCCCCTCACGAAAATGGGCTAAATGTTGTGCATTTGTTGAACTATGACATGGTCCGACTCCGGAGGTTGATTTTATTTTAATGTTTGGGGTTCGTTTGAAGTGCTGAGATCGTGAAGTACAAAAAATGCAGACGTCACTTTTCCATAATCAAATAGCTATTTATAAAACTATGCAAAATGAATGGAATTTTTTGCACTAGATGTGAAGTTTGGAAAACGAGTGTAGCTCGGTCTAGGACAACTGGCCGCGAGACAAGTGGCCGCGGTTAACTGACCGCGAGACAAGTGGCCGATAGGACAACTGGCCACCGAAACAACTGGCCGCCGACCGCTTCTAAAAATCGTAGTCTTATTTTAATGTTAATGTACCTAGAAAGCGGCTGTATTACTAAATACCAGGCTTGTCAATATTTTTGTGTTTTTAATAAAAATTTTATTTTTGTTGTTTTTGTAGGCCTTAATTATTAGTTAGTTGCATATTTTACAATATTTAGTCACGTACAGTGAGCGGCTAAATTATGGAATAAATTCATTATTTGGCAAACAATTTATTTCAGATAAAAGTCCTGAAATACGTCGATTTTTATTTTTTGTTGGACACATTTTACCATAAATTTTTTTTACCAAAAAGTCAACAAGGCGCCAACACACCATTTTGTAAAAAAAATTTAAATGAAAAAGGGGGTCATGTGCACATCGTTGGAAAGCTCTTAACAATGGGAATTCAAATCCCAAATTTGAAAACAATCGATTAAGGTATAACAAAATGGCGACCTTTCCAATGAGTCACTTTTCTCCTTTTCCAAAAAAAAAACACAGCTTTCTAATTTCAACTTACAGCGACGCGACGGGCACTTGTCCCGGCGGCTACTTGTCTCGCGGCCACTTGTCCCATTTCCCTTGGGAACGGCGTTCCACCACCTGTTTTTGACGGATTTTTTTAAATAGCTGTTGGTCTAAACAAAATCGCCCTGTTATAAATATTATATAAAATTGGAAAAAAGTTTTTTAGCGTTCCACCACCTTTTTTTTACAAAAAGAGCACTGGATAGAATGATGACAACAATGATAAAAAGCACCAATGTCAAGAAATCCAGTAATGCTATCTCATTTTGTCATTGAGTGACAAACTGAACAACATTTTGTAGGTAACTAAAGTGAGTGTTAAAAAAAATTATGACATTTCGTAACTGAATTACACAAATGTTTTTGTTGGATACCTACATTTTAATTAATAATGACAGTTACCCACAGTGCAAAAAAATGTTTCTGAAATGTTTTAGAAACGTATCACTGAAACATGAAACATCTCCGAAACAGCGACAGAAACGTATCATACACACAGGGGTGGGCAGTCACAAAATATTTGTATTGAAAATACAGTATTTGAAATACATTTGTATTTTGTATTTTGTATTTGATGATTTTTCCCTAAAGTATTTTGTATTTTGTATTTCAAATACTCTTTTATGAGTATTTTGAATTTTGCATTTGAAATACATTAACGTATGTATTTTTCCCACCGCAATGTGTTAACGATAGGTTCAGAGTAAATTCTAAGTACACATTTTCAAGAACCTACCTATAAAACTTTCCTAGAAACGTCTAACTAAATCTCCCTAAAAAACACCCCGTATGCGTATAAGTATTTTTGTATTTTTGTATTTCAAATATTGTATTTGTATTTTGTATTTTTAAAAATAATATAAAAGTATCTAGTTTTTTGTATTTCAAATACATTTCTAGGAATATTTTGTAATTTGTATTTGAAATACGTTAGTGTATGTATTTTGCCCAGCCCTGCATACACATAACATAGATGTTTAATGTCCGCCTTCAGAAACCTGGATTTGAAACAACACAGAAACGTTACATCGAAACATTTTATATATGTTTCTTGAAACATATCAGAGAGTAATTTATTGATATGTTGGAGAAATGTGTCCTTATAAATTAATGTTTCATACGTGAATATTTGAAATGTCTCATATATGTTTCACTTGAAACATACCTGAGTATTAAAAAATTGAAATGTAGTAGAAACTACTGTAACGAGAGCCCCAACTGTTCTGAGGGGCTCTTTTCCCAATGCGCAGACCCTGCAGGGCCCCATGTACTCCGGTGGATCGTTCTCCAGGGCCCCCAAATTCTCTTCGTGTAGACTCGAAGGAGATTGGTGATGCTGAAAAATCCTTTTGCTTCAAGTGGGATTCGAACATCGGTCGCTTGTTTAGGAACTCGGGAAACAGCCACGCAAACGACCTGAGCTACCGCCTCTTTGGTAAATAAGCCATTTAGATGTGCAATATCACACATCTACTTACCTATGACGAATGATGAATAAATCTATTTTTCGAAACGGAAATTTTTCGTTCCAATTAAACGCAAAATTGTAATTTTGGATAAATATATAAAACATTCACATTGAAACGTGTATTTTTAGTTTCTTACGATATGTTTCAAGTGATTAGGTTTTTGGTATGTACAACTCTACTAAATTTAAGTAACATTAACTATGAAAGGTGACTATTTTGTTTCAAACGAAACATCACATTTTTAATGTTTTTTAAATGTTATACGTTATCACTAAAGCTAGAATAGTTAGACAAAATGAAAGTTTAAAAAACTCAGGCAAAAAGGCATAAAAAATAATTTAAAAAAAGCATCTAAAAAGGCAAAAAAGGGACAAAAAGGGCACGGAAAAACGAAAACTGTCGAGACAAAAAAAGGATAAAATCAACACATACATATTCAATGTAGGTATAGACAAACAAACATTTATTTGAAAAAGTAATTACAGTTGATAAATGCTATCTGCTGGTATTCTTTTTCAATAAAGTTTTCTGGGTAATTAAAATACGCTTAACACGGCATAATGACCAAGCTATGCAGACTTCAGGTAGAAATAATACAATGGGAAATATTTCAAAGTAAGGAAAATGACTCATCCGAGTTATTATTGTAAGAGGCTTAAACATTAAAAGAGAAAGTTTGTCTTCAGTTTGTAGGTACACCAAATTCCTTTTCCTTTCAAACAAGATGCTTTCTTATAAATTACCCCGAAAAATGTATATAAAATCTAAAAATTAAGAAATACATACTTACATTACAAAAAACTAAAAAAAATGTACAGAAAAGGTACTAAATACTTACGCAAAAATATCAAAAAATTAGGTAAAAAGGGGAAAAAACTAAAAGAAACCAAAAAAGGCAGAATAAAGTTTGCATTTTTGGAAAGTGCGTACTCTAAAACGGATTTTAAATAGGGTCTGCCTTATGTTTCTCCATTTATAAAAAAAGGCATCCTAGCTTTAGTTAGCAGTGTTATCACATTCCAAAAAATATATCACAGAGGTATATTTTTGGATACATATCTAAACCATTCACACTGAAACGTGTATGATGTGTTTCTTACGATATGTTTCAACTGATAAGGTTTCTGGTACAACACTACTAAACACAACTCCGTAACGTTAACTTTGAGATATGACTATTTTGTTTCAAACGTAACATCACATTTGTAACGTTTCTAAAATGTTATACGTTATCACATTCCAAAAAATACATCACAGAGATGTATTTTTGGATACATATCTAAAACGTTCGTGTTGTAATGTGTATGTTTTGTATTTTATGTAACATATCAATTGAAACATTTATTAGACATTACCATTTATTCGCTTTCGACAGGAATGTACCAGTAATGTGTCTTAGATGTTTCTTAGGAATGTTTCATTTGTAACCCTTACCCAACATTTAGAAACTTTTCATGGATGTACTGTGTTCAGTGGGTAGGCTTATTATTCTTTCTATACATGGTAGAAGTTTTCCAGATTTACTAGTGCGACCACTCCTGCCCACATCACAATCATTTTATGCTTAAAGTTGGTAATAGTTTCCAGTATACATGTATGTCTATATAAAAATATAAAAATGAATAAATAAATTAACAACCTCATTTTTACCTTTTTACAATTTTTGCAATATTCCCCGTTTTTATTATGTACAGGGTTCCCCATAATAGACTGCATATTTTATTTTATTAATAAATTCCCTACGAGATAACTAAATAAGTTTTTCTCTGTGGGATTATCTTCTGTAGTCTTTGGGATTTAAGTTAATTATTAATCAAGTAGACGCCTGTCACAAATAAGTTTTAGGTTAATAATTTCGTGGAACGTCATTTTTCTACGAGAAGATTGTTAGTTTTCATCAATAATTATTTATTTTTTTTGCTTTGAGACATTATTGCAATATCCATTTGAACTTTCATGGATTACTCAGTCCAATAACGTGTGTTTTGTGTAGAAACTTACATAAGAAGCAATTCGATAGAAGAAGTTAGACGTGCATTCCGGCGTCAGTTTAATAACAATAGGGGTCACGCGCCAAATCGTAAAACTGTTAAGTTATGGGTTCGTCATTGGCGTGAAAATGGTTCTGTACAAAATTTGAAGAAGCCTGGACGTCGAAGAACAGTTCGTACACCAGAAAATATTGAACGAGTTAGAATTGCGTTTACGAGAAGTCCTAAAAGGTCTGCTAATCGACAAACCCTTATCCTAGCAATATCAAAGGGAAGCTTAGATCGAATTCTTCAAAGGGATTTAAAATGTCATCCCTATAAATACCAAATGGCACAGCACCTTAGAAATCAAGGCAAAGAAGCAAGGTTAGCATTTTGTCAAGAATTTTTGAATTTTCATCAAGGAGCAATTCGCAGTCTCTTAATGAGCGACGAAGCAAATTTTTATTTGAACGGCATGGTTAATAAACAGAATTTTAGATACTGGTCAAATGAAAATCCTTGTGAAATCTTTACACAGAACCTCCATAATCCAACAGTTGTTGTGTGGTGTGGAGTGGGATCTTTTGGTATTATTGGTCCATATTTTTTTGAGGATGAAAATAACCGCGCTGTAACAGTAACATCCGAACGCTACGTAAACATGCTAGAGACATTCCTCATTTCAGAATTAAATAGACGAGGATTACTAAACAATGCCTTGCTATTCCAACAAGATGGGGCAAAAGCTCATACCGCCAGAAACTCAATGAGGGTTCTGCGAGAAATGTTTAATTCTCATTCTCATTCTCATTCTCATTTCTCGATTCGGAGATTTGCCTTGGCCTTCGAGGTCCCCCGACTTAACGGCACCCGATTTTTTCCTGTGGGGATATTTAAAAGCCAAAGTGTTTGGGAGTCGGCCAGGTACAATCGAGGAACTCAAAGTCAAAATTCGTGAAGAAGTTGAAGGAATAGACGAAGGTTTGCTACGCCGTGTAACGAACCACTTTTTATCTAATATTGAAAAATGTGTTGAAGTTGGTGGAGGTCATTTAGAAGACGTGATTTTTAAAAGTAAGAATTAAATTAGCCAAATATTTTATGTTATCATAAATCCCAAAAAGTTAGCTGTAATTTAATATAATAAAAAGTTTGTTTTGTTAACTGACAAAATTTTAATTCAAATATTAAAATGGGTAGTCTATTATGGGGAACCCTATATAAGAATCCATAATATAAAATTATAATTACCAGAAAATTTCATTATTATTATGTATATCGATTGTGTCGTTCGAAATAATAACTTACCCTTGGAAATACTTTTTTAATGGAACAATTCCATTACCACGCGATCGAATACCATCTATAAATAATCACCCGCATATACGTTTTTAACCTTTTATTTCGTCACAAAAAAATATTCACCTAAGCAAATGCTACAAATCTAAACTCTTCTCCCTACGAAATTATAACATTTAGTTCCTTAAATTGTAAATAGATAATTTAAATTATTCTAATATTACAATAATTGCTTTTGATTGAAAGTATTATACGATCCGTGCGCATCCATATCCTTAAAGCACCTAATTAATTTTAAAGTTTTGTACCACCCTCCAACCCCACTAGCTGCTACCAACTTTATAAAGAAATTTATAAATGTAGGTACTTTTTTAGGAGGTCGACCAGAAGCATATTCTTTTAAAAATAACAATGCGTTTAAGTACTGTTAAATGCAAACGTGACAATTTTCTTCCATAACAACGTTGTTATGGAGGAGTTTTGGTAATCAACAAAGTTCAAGAACATTTATTATCAATATTAGGTAGGTAGCAATCTTTACAACTCAAAAACTTTAATTAGATGTAAATACAGTGATATCACGTCTAATAACACACAAAAACTATTAATGAACAATTAGTAAATCTAAGTGCAAAAATAACTACAAAATCAGTACAGTACAGCGCATACATTTGCAATTAAAGATTTTCTAATGCATTTTATGAATGCATATTTCTGCAATAAAAACGATAGTAGACAATCCCAAACATGCACTAAAAATAACAAAAATTGAAATTAAATAGTTTAAACCTAGGGGTTGTTGCCAATTCTTATTAACAGTAGGTGTCATAAGTAACAAGTCGAGAGGTACCTCCTGCAGTTCTGGTTCGTTGTTGTCATGGTTATACATACTGTGCCCGTTTTCGTATTTCATCGGAATGTTTGCCGAATATAATCCAGATTCGTGCAAAAAAGTTATAACCGAATTTAGGCTTTCCACGAAATAACTACCATTTTTTAATATGAACATATTTTTAACATCCCCTGAGAAAAAATTAGAGAAGAAAATGTTCACCGTATGTCCACGAAACAGCTCGAGTGATTCAAAGTTATTTCCCTTATTTGTGTCAAATGAGTCCTCAATAAGTACTATAAACACTTTTGAAGGATCAATAGAAGCGGAATTATTTTTAATATCTATAGGTCGTGCTAATTTATTTAATTTGGACAAAATACTATTATTATAGGTACCGCCACTGAAATAAAAAACCAACATTTTATAATTCATATAAATTGGAATGCCATTTTCGACTACTTCCTCCACGCTTGATATTTTGCCTTCATACTTAGGAACCACTAAAACGTTTATTAAATCTGAAGTGTAAGCGGTATGAATGTGAATTATGTATATCAAGTAAAAGCCAATCAAAATTTTTAAAGACATAATGTTTCTAATTCTGTTTATACTCACACCGAAAGTTAACCCTATTATGTCCGTAAAAGCACCGGCTAAGTTATTCCAATGGTTATTATATCCTGTGTTTCTTATAATCGCCCATCTTAAGAATATAAAGAGTATGGTCACAAATAATGCCGCTAACCACAGGTCGTATTTAAATGGCCGAAAAAGTGTTTTTAAACGAGACGATTCCTTAAGTGGTGGTCCTATCCATATAAATTGTCTTCTGACGTATATTATGCTGTTATCGTAAGTAGCAACTTTTCCAAAAAAATGCTCCATCAGAACTATATCATATTCCTGGGACATTCTTTGAAACTGATCAGGGTTGGCATTTATTCTAATAACGGACGCATTTAGCATTACATTAATGTGAACTAGTATATATTATTCCACATCATCACACCACGCTTGGACATTAAATCGAATGTAAAAGGAGAAAGAGGGGGAAACACATAAACAGGACATTCGTTATAATTTCGTACTGGCTTTAGAAAGTCTATTCTGATGTTGTCACACGTATGTTTAAAAAACACTGTTGGATTTGTAGCACAGCCGTTTTCTTGCATATGAGGGTTGCACGTTATTATTTTCGTTGGACGATTCTTCGAAGTGTCGTCGTAAATAACAACTAAAACGTGTAGAGCAGATACGACCCGCCACATCGACGTAAATATCCATGGTAATTTTTGCTCTTCTTTGGTAAGTATAACAAATTTTCCCTTTGGACTTTCCATGTTGTGCCACAAGGAAGTAAGTCGTATGCGGTTGAGAATTCGAGCGAACAGTGTAGCATTTTCCGCCTCTATTACGTAATTTACTTCATACCTTTTGTAATCCTTTGGAATGGGAATCCTCATATCCACAACGGTGACTGGATTTGGTAGGTAGACTGGTAGATAATCGGGATGGGAGCTGATTATGAAAATCAAGCTGTCAGATGGACTCCAAATGTGCTCAATAATATTTGTAAGGCATGATTGAATTCTTGAACTCGGTTCTTCTGCTGCTGCTTCAAGATGTTTTTCGATATCATTAGCTCCGAAACAATTTCGAATGAGCCACGATACAGTTAAAATGGTAAGTACCCGGCACTCCATAATGAACACAACCGCACTTACCGACGAATGTATCAATACTGAGACGTTAGTATCAAAGAAATAACCTTTAGAAATGTACATCACCTTGGACACGTCATGTTATCCATTAACAGTGATCGATATGTAATGATAGTGTGTCATGCAAGCACTCTATCTAATGTATGCTTTTATCGTACCAAATTATACCTCTGTGTTCGATCAATTTCTACAAAAAACGTTTCCACGTAATGGTCTCACATACATTACAAACACAATTTTCTCGACAATAAAATAAATTCTTGAACATTTTTCGACGATGTATTTCTGACAATGCGTACCTAATCAATAATCATAAAATGTGGTTGTAAGCGGGTCATAGACATAAGTGCGAAGATGGACCAAAAATGCACGACCATTTCGCCAATCTAAGTAATTCGACTACTGCAATTATCCACGCAAAGTCAAATAGTATTACTTATAATCAATTTTTTGCAACTTGGAATTACAACGATTTGTAGAAATCTAGTACCTAATCGTTTTTGTGTGTTTATTGCAAATCCCAGTTAACCGACACCTGAATGGTTAATTTATGCAAAAGTGCCCTAAGAACGAAGGAATTATAGTGAATCATAATTTATCTACTAGCTTGGGCAAAAGTTAAGCCACAAACGGATCAAAAGTTCAACATTGTGCTGCAATTTGTTTAATAGATGTATTAAATTTTGCTGCAAGGTGTCATAATTTTCTCCATCGCTGAGAATTATTTCCTGATATTATCGCTCTTGGATTCAGTTTTGTATCATAGTGCCCCATCTAAATTTCAGTAAATGTTTGTCCCAAGTGTTTTATGTTTTTATTGTTTTTATTATTGTGTTTTTTTTTCTCTTGTCCTTACGAAAGTGGCCGTGGGTGAAACGTTGACCATTTGTTAAACCAAAGAGTATCCAAATTACTCTTTGGTTGAACTATGACATGGTCCGACTCCGGAGGTCGATTTTATTTTATTGTTTGGGGTTCGTTTGAAGTGCTGAGATCGTGAAGTAAAAACAGTGCAGACATAATTTTTCAATGATCAAAATGTTTTTGTTCGATACCTACATTTTAGAATGATATGAAGTGTAAAGCGTCCGGATGTGTACCTATGTTCCTTATTATTCATTTTATGCATAGTATCAAAGACTATATGTATAGTCTTTGATAGTACCTATCCACAACAAAATAAAACGGAACAGGTTTTCGAAACTATGGCTAATGGAAACAGAACAGTTGACATAATGGAAACCTAAGCGATCACCGTTCAATTTTCTTACTGCACTGGACATCTCAGATATCACACAATTTAACAAAAAAGTGAAAAGCGAATTTAATGTTGATTTTTATATTTTACATATTATCGTAACTTTTGACATAGGAATGAAAATTGTAATTAGATATTTAAAATAGAACATTACTATGTATCAATAACTTATTTATACTCTTTCGACTTATTTTAGATACCCAAAGAGAATATAAAATTTCCCCAGAGCTGCATTTCTGCAACCTGTTCAAGATCGTGTGGCGCTATATTAAATAAAAGTTCAGACCATATAAAATTAAAATCGTTTAGCATCAATATCCTGAAGAACAACACATTTTACTGCTCTGGAGTTTGTATTTAGATTGAACTCAAGCCAACTAAATCAACGATGAGGGTTTTCTTTCCAGTACTGGTTAATAGACATAAGATAAGCCAGTGGCGTCAAGAGACCCCCCCCCCCCCCCATCTTATACAGGGTGGCGGAGACCTAATGACCACATTTGTAAAAGGCGTGGTTTAAAGTGGGTAGATTGGGGAAAGTCATTCTGTAGCGCAGTTGGTAGCTTAAGGTGGGAAGTTTAGTTACCATGCCGCGTTGGGAAAGTCACCATCGTGCGTTCGCTGTAGGGGCGTTTTTTCGTAATAATCAATGTTTTGCGGCCACACGTCGCGCCTTCCCGACACATTTCAACCTCGCTCCACGAGCAACTCTCTCAAACAACCGCTCAATTTCTAAGTGGATTGAACATTTTCGTCTGTATTACAGTAAAACTTCCGTTTATTAGCTACAAAGTGTGATTTTTTCATCCCCATAACTCGAAAATTAAAGGTATGGTGTCCATTTCAAATGTGGTCATTTGGTCTCCGCCACCCTGTATTTGTTGTGAGCAGCTGAGTTGGTTCGAATTGAGTGTCCCATTTTTGGTCCGGGTCTTACAGAATTTATGAAGGAGACCTTACAGTTGACTATTACCTGTATACGCTGCGGAATTTCGCGGAACTGCTAGACTTTATACGTTATTTTCAGCAAAATATTTCCCTCTTCTTTGTTGTTAAACTATTTCTCCCGAAAAAGTATAGCGTGATATCCCGCCCTTCTTACTGCTTTGAATTATTTTGCGGTAGTTTATAGGTCCACCATATAAATATATACATATGTATAAACTCAAAAAGAAGGTCGTAGAAACAATCGAAGAATAACGCACACAAAAACTCCCTTTTGATTTTTTAATTAGATAGCCCTTTATTTTGTTATAATACTCGTAAACGAAACAAAAGATTCTTATTTCACTAAATACGTAAACCACCTCATTTAATTAAATAATACATAACTCTCTCCTCCACTCAAACTAAATCTATTTCTGGCTCCTTGGCATCAGCTTATCCCTTATCTCCATCACCCCCTTCATCCACCCCACTCCCAGCCCGTTCCCACCTAAGATCACCTTTATTCCTCTCCCCTCTTCTCTGATCTTCACACTCCCTCAAATGCCACACACTCTCTCGTCCCTTACCGCACATTCTACACAACCTCCTCTCATCCTCCCACCAGTATCTATTCTCGTTCTCTTCATTGCCACACCTAAACCTCACCACCATCCTCTTCTCCTTCAACTGCAATTCTCCCATCAGATACTCGGCCTTCCCTTCTTCCATAATTTCCTGATATCCGCCATTATATCTTCCATTACATATTCTCGCTCTTCTTTTCTGTGCTTCCACATCTTTATCACTTCTTACCAACTCATCGACCATATCTCTTCCCCCCTCTCTTCTCCCTTCTATCTCTTCCCTCGTAGAACCCACTCTCTCATAGAACCGTCTTCTCTCTTCCTGCCCATACCTTATCCGTTTTTTTGCCACCTTTCTCATGCACTCCTTTACTCCAACAATATCTTCCCGCTTTCTGATTATCTGCTCATATTTCACCGCCCTCTGTCCTGCCCTTATCCTTATTTTCTCTAATTTTACCTCTTCCCCTACGATATACCCTGGTGTCTCCCTGTCCAACCCTAATGTCCACCTCCAGTACATCTCCGGAATTCTATCTATTTCTTCCCAAACTTTCCACCCCCATATCTCCGCCCCATACCCCATCACACTCTTTACCAACTTGTCAAACAACCATCTTCTCTTCTCCATATCCTTCCCAAACACTCTTTCCCCCAAACCCCACACTTTCCCCACTATTCCATTACCCTTCTTCGCCAATTCCCTCACATGTGCCCCATCTTTATTGTCATACCGCACTACATACCCTAGGTATTTCCACTCCTGTACACTCTCTAATTCCTCGTCACCCCACCACCACTTTTGCTTTATACCTCTCCCCCGTTTCTTCTGAAAAACCATCATTTTAGTCTTTTTCATATTTGCTTCTAAACTCTTCCCTTCCAAATATCTCTTCATTGCCCCCAATTAACCCCCTCATCTCTTCCTCTCTGTCTGCCATCACTACCACATCGTCCGCATACGCTAGCACCCACACCTTTATCCTTCCTATCACCACTCCACCTCTTTGGTGTCCCCGCGACACCTCCTCCAAATCTCCAATATATAGAGAAAATAGGCTCGGGCTCAACGGACATCCCTGTCTCAACCCTTTCTCCGTCCAAAATCTTTCTCCTTTATCCTCCCTCACTCTCGCCACGCACCTTGATTTTTTAATTGTTTTCGTTATTAAACAGTGATCCTAGTACCCAGTGATGATGAGTTTTCAAATTAAGCGACATATTTTGACATAAAGTCACCTGCAGGCTAATTAGTAAACTGGGCAAAGCGACGCAAGTAAAAAAAAATGGAAGCGATAAATGGTAAGTGAAATAATTGCACAGAAAAACCAAAAAGGGAGACGAGAACTCAACAAGAACTTCCCTTTTTGAAATTAACTGATCTATTTTCGGTCATAATTCTCTAGTTCCCGTCTTCCGGTTTGGTTTCTCTATACAATAACTTTCTACTTGTCTCCCCTATTCCATTTCACTTGCGTCACCTTACCTTACTTTACCTATTCCATAATTTTACCTCACCCCCACTCCATATTTCACAAATGTTTCCCCATTACGACTGAAACTGTCTTCCGCAGAGAGTCGATGTTGCTCAACAAATTTAAATTTAAGCAACCCCAAAAAAAATAGCTATATTACAAACCCTTTTCTCCTTTCTTGTCTCTTCTTTTGCCCAACTCCATTTTGTGCTCTTCCAAACTTTTCTGTTTCTGAACTTCGACCCTGCCTTGTTTTTCTATCATGCAATTTCTTAGCAGTGTGATTTAACTTTGTTACCTTGGTATACAACATTTTTACTCTGCCTGTAAAACTACACGCAGCCATGTTTGAACCGGGTAGTCAAAAAAAAAGACTGGGAAAATGTTTCACATTGATGAAACTTTAGGGACGTTTAAATGTGCTTTTACTAAAGATCAAGAAATAAAATTGTTAAATTTTTTAATAAGATAAAGACATAAACGTTTAAGGTTAATAGGGCCATCACAATATTTGCTGCTCGTACGAAGGGATTTAATTGAGTTCCAGTTAGCAGGTTAAAAAAGGATTCCTAGATTCCTGTTTCGTCAAAGTTGTACATGTGTTCTGCTGTCACTTGGTCTTTGTCAACAGTTTCATTTAGCAGGTTATATAAGTTGTTAACTGAAACTGTTGACAAACACCAAGTGACAGCAGAACACATCTACAACTTTGACGTAACAGGAATACAAGTCATCAGCGACAACAGACATTGCACATGCATATTAACATCACCGTAGTGTAGTGAGTAATTCTACTGCATGTAACTGCAGCTGCAGACATAGAAAAGGATCCATTACCTATAGAAACAGTGCATCCTAACCACGGCTCCATTGTTACAAAAAATAGGATTGTTCAATTACAGAATTGGTTAGTGTTCAAAAATCAACAAAAATATCAATGAAAAGGGTCTTTGGAAAACGCTTGTGGATGGAAAAGATGAAAAACTGTCATTCTCTCTACAAATCCATACAAAGCACTACAACTGGCAATGTCAAAATAATAAATAAATAAATTAAAACGGGTCTAAAAGAAGATGGAAACAAGGCCACAATCTCAGAAAACTGTAAGAAAACAAAACAAGAAACAGCAGCAACTAATAATTAAAGGAAAAAACCTCTCAATAACGCAAGGTTCAATGTTCATTAAGCGAGGAGGAAAACAGTGGTGCAGAATACCGTGATTGTCATGAATTTTATTATAAATCGGTAGAACGTTGGATTTTGTGCTCTATTTGCCATAATTGTGCTGAAGTGAATAGTGATGATGGTAACGTATCCGGGGTCGAACGAGAATTTTTCAAGTTTTTACAAAGGTGTGTGGAAGAAATTGTTATCCCTTCTTTTCTTAAACTCCCGGAACTAATTTTTTCTTATTTTATTAGAAGTACATCACTCCACCGTTGGGCGGTTTAGGTGTACCTATTGTAGGCCACAATTTTTAAATACAGGATCTCTAAAAAGAACATGTAAAGTACTTCCCACTCGTTCCAAAAACAAAGTAAGAAATTTAAAACGAATTACGTTGAAAACCATAAGAGAATAGGGAACCAAAATATCATATCGTTGTTTTACTACTGAAATGTTGAATCCCATTAACATAAATAAAAGTATATAAATAAAGAAAGAGGTTTCATTTGCACAAAAACGTTTCTATATTACAGCTTTTTTCCTAACGTTCCATAAGCTCTTTGATGTAAAAGGCCAGAATTAACAAGCTGTGTTTTCCATGGAAAGAAAAATACGAAAATATACGTGTATACATTTTTTATACAGACATATTCTGTTTAAATATCCAAATTCACTTACACCTCAAAAAAGCATATGGATGTTAGGGTAATCTTATCGTAACTCAGCATTCTCTCTGCGTTAGTAGATACTAAATTGCCAACGAACTCGATTTGCTATTTTTCGAAACTTCCCCTATACAGTCAAAGCTCTAAGTTAATCATTTATATAAAAAAAAGAGGCGTTGGAAAATAGACGTTTCACACAAATGGAGTGGAGTGGAAGATGAAATTATGTGTGTCTGTGTGTATTTTTTTAGATGTAAGCAGATAATTTCGAGCTTTGGCAGTACGATGTTTGTCGTAATAACTCTACATTTTGTTGATTTTAATCCATTTCTGTTTATTAATGATTATTTTTGATAATTTTGTTATGCCTTTTGAGAGCGCTGTGAGTATTCATTTCTATTTAATGTGTTTAAGTAAATAAATGTGCAAACACTGAAAAACACATAAATCCAAACGATTTCATCTTGTGCTTAATATCTTAAATTCTTTGATGAAGATCAATATTTACACCGTTTGATAAATTGATGTTGTATAAAGTTGTTTGCCAAAATACTTTTACGATACATGTTGTGTTTTGGCAACAAAAGCACTTAAAACATACGAAAGCTTAAATTTTGCTTACAACTTCGCAGATTATGCAACAGAAACATGGAATTTGTCTTCAAAAGTGCATGAGAAGCGATTAAACGTTCACATTATTTTACCCATGTGCTTTTATTTGAAAATTATTTTAATGTTTAATCAATACTGTAGACGGCGACAGCATACACAACGTACGTACAGATTTTTGTTCCAAACAGTTACTGAGCTACAAAAAGGAGAGCTTTTACTGCATAAACTCACAGATCTCTGTAGCAAAACTCGGTATTAAATAGATTGGAAAGCAGTAGATGGAGCAGCACGTACTGGAAAAGCAATATTTATTTCACCTCCTTTTTGCTTTGGTATCACCACAGGTAAAATACACGTATCACAATTGAATAAATATCTTTCACTCAACGGTTTCACTGAATTTTATAAGGGAAATGAATCAAGCACAGCTTGCACTTTGAAAAAAAGCGATTGCTGTTAACCAAAGTGACTTTCCATACTGTCAATAGATGTTCCTTTCTTATGTACCTACCTGGGTATCTTTGCTAACATGTCACGTGTTGTACCCATCAGCAATTAATATTTTAAGAAATATATGCTTAATTTGAAATCATGTAACTCAATTTGTAGGACAGGAAAAAGCAGCAAAAGAAATGTTTCCAAAACACAGAAAACTACAAAACGTGCTGCTCTAAAGGAAAATTGCTAGTAATAATAATAATAATAATAATATTTTTTTCCTATTTACTAATAAATGAACGTCTATTAATTTCTCATTTAAAATGTATTTTTCCTGTTTATAATAGGTTTTTTTTTTAGTCTTATGAATGAATGTAGTAAACAGAACATAAATCATAAAGAAAAAAAAAAAAAGAAAAAAAAATATATAAAGGTTGTAAAAGATAAACTACAAATTTTTAATAGAGCGTAACCAATCAATAGCTTCCGGTGTTAGTTCGTTTAATATAGTAAAACCTCCCTGAAATTTAATAATTATCAATCTTTTTCAAGGAAATTTCACAAAAAAGCTATTAGTTCAATTTCCTTATATATAAATAAGTAAAATTTGGAATCTCCAAGAACAAAAACTGCAAATGCTAATAATTATCAGAATGTCAGAACTGTCACTGCTGCAACTACCTTCTAAATTAATGACTAGACTCTTGACTCAGCATTATATTGATCTTCTATAACAATTACATGTTGAATAGGTACTACATTTTTCCTACCTTTCTGTGCTAATTTCTTGTATTTTAATTTACTTTTAACTGGCCCCAAACCAGTTCAATGGGGTTGAACTCGCAGTAATTAAGCGGTGGTAGTAGTAACACTTCGTGTCCACAGGTTTTCGCCACATTGCCCATCACAAAAATTTTAGGACACCTTTGAAGTTTCGCCACTTCTACGATAGGAGGGTGGACATAGTCCACGGGTACGTAGAGACCTCAAATTCGGGCCCTTTGTACTACCTCCCTGATTAGAGTTGTCCGCCCCGCAGCACCACTCACGCGTGAGATGAACTTGAAGGTGCTAGAGCGGCTCTATTCGTAGCCATGTCTGGCCAGGATACCCCCAACATCGATCGTCTCAATTGGACAAGTGCGAGACACTCACAAAGAATGCCCAAGTGGTGCATGTGCTTGTTCAGTTTACAGTGCCCAGAAAGTATGCCCACAAGTAGCCGCAGATTCTTTCTTGATAGACATGGACATAGACATAGAGATGGTCCTCTGAAGGCAGTGGCGTAACTACAAAATTTGGGCCCCGCACGCAACATCTTTTAAAACGCCCCCCCCCCCCCCCCATACGTCTATATTTTTCTCTATAATCATTTATTTAAAATTAAACATAATGTTACTAAATTTCTGCCGCGCCCTTTGAGGCCTTTCCAACAAGAAGCCGACGATGACGCGAAGGAGGCTATCAAAAGACAATACTTTTTAGTTTTTACATATTTTCCTTTTGCGAAACTGGTGATAATGTGAAGTAGAATTTAAAAAAATGTTATAGTGCAAATTAAAACAAAGGTTTTCCGCGGGTTCAGTTATTTTGAATTCTTATTTTTTACTAATTAGATTTTTTGCTATTAGATTTAAAAACATAGAAGGATCTGGATCAGAATGCCCTTCGAGCCGTCACGCATCGCGTAGGCTTGCGTGGGTGTAGCTACGCCACTGTTTGAAGGCCTCTCTCGTATGACGGCACAAGCCCAAAATGGATTACAAATGAAGCAAAACCCTTTTTAAGACTCACAACACTTCTATCTGGGGATACTGCGTTATAGGCCTGGACCTGTACTAGGGTCCTGTAGTATGGAGAATGTTTGTTGAGGAATGCTTAATAGGTTTCCTAGTAAGTGTTTTGGGCTTGGGTGGACATACGCTACATTTTCGATCAGTCACTCGACCATAGAACTGCTCATATGGCGAGCAATACTTGAACGGTTTGCATGAAACTTTCACCTAATAGGTTTGTCCTTTATGAATGCAATGAAAGAGGTATTCGGTACATACAATAGGTATAAATACTTGAAACAACTACATTGAAGGTTTTAATAATTGTTTTTTCTTATTTATTTCATGTTGTTAAAATGAAATAAATTATATGGATACTACAAAATTAAAGAGGGTCTCAACAGACTTTAATGTCGCTGGGAAAGCATGCGTTGTGTAGTAAAACTGATGGTAATCAGATAATTACGAAAAATGGCCAAGAAAGAATCAGGGCAGAGCAGCTGCGAAAATGCGAAATAATCTCATTAACTGAGGAAGCAGTGTTTTACTATTATAAAAAGTTCTGTAACCAGAAATCAACACATTCGGATATATGAGAAGTGGGAATCAGTGAGCCTCCAAGAGCTAAGAAGTTTTTAAAAGCATTCCTGAAGGCAAATTTTCCATACACGAATTTTCCTCCACTACCCTAATGCAGGTCCTGGATTACTAAAGCAACATTCAAACTCCCGATCTCATGACAAAATTCACGCTAGGCCACGATCTGGCTTTCTCCGGCGATACAGAGCCCTTCGGCATCTCGACTATCAAAATAAAGTATAAATGAACTGGGGAGAAATAAAAAGGTTTATCTCTATGTATGTACAAGAGGATTAAGGATAATTATGTGAAATTAGTAAGGTAAGGTCATCTTAATCTCATTCATTCACTCTACGCAGGTTCTCCAGCCTGAAGGAATGCCTCTGTGAAAACCCAAGAACCCCCTTACCATCCATAAAACAAGCCCGCACCCTGTACATAGGGCAAAAGAAGAGAATTGAAGGGCTCAGGTCATTAAGCAAGACAAAAACAACAATAAAAGGGGTTGTTCGTAAAATCCGCTCTACCAAACTTAGCCTTATACATTATAATCTTGCGGAATGTCCCGTAGAGGATCAATTGGAAAGTTACTGGCATGTTTTTCACATTCTGCTCATTTTCATTATTAAAACCGTACCGTCCACGTTTCTTATAACGTGAATAATTGCGAAATTAATTCGCAAATATGCCCTAAGTTAGTGTGCTATGAATATTCTAACAACTTGACTCGTTTCATAATATTAAACTAGAGACCTCGATTTGCAAAGCAATTAAATGAGGTCAGTTCAGGTCATATTTTGCGAAATTGTCGCTAAAATTCGCATCTTGCACCATTTCCTCAATGGCAAGTACTTGTTATCGCGTACCGTTAATAATAACTTCTTTGATTAGGTCATCCGCTACTAAAAGATTAAAAAAAAAACAAGACTTGAAGGAGTTCGCTCGGTAATATAATCGACGATCTACAACAGTTAGTCGAGGAAGTCGCGTCGAAGATCTGACACATCAATGAAGTTAATTCACTTAATCCCACTGCTTGCTGTACTAATACAGGTAAATAACTCTCATTATAGTGATGATAAATTCGTGTGATTATAGGGTACGAGCACTAACGGTGATCCTTACACAGAATGTCTAAGTGAAACGAAGGTAAATGAAGAGGATTTACATTACATTACAGCTGAAACCAATACGGCCCTTGATAGTAAATCTGGCGAGTACTTTTTATGTGTATGGAAAAAAGTGGGAATAATAAACGACAATGGGGATGTCATCAGGGAACAGTTCAAGGAATTTATAGAGGACGAGATACAGCAAGTGCGACCCGTTACCCATTTTATGCGTCAGTACGTTACCGCAACTATACTGGAATGTGATTTAAAGCGTGAAGAGGTACAGGAAGAAACTGCCGTTAAAGTGAAGAATTGTCATACTAAAATAGTTGTGAACGCCCTTCTTAAAATATAATTAATTACGATTATTTAAAAAATGCCAAAGATGGAAAAATTCGAAAATGGAGTGTCTGTTCTAATTTAAGTGCTTATCCGGCGTACTGAATTATTATTAACATATCTGAATGCGAATTCAATTATTATTAATAATAAATATTTAAAAATTGTTTGGGTTTTACAGATGTTTTTAAAATATTATATCCGGAGAAAAAGACAACTCGTATAATTTACAAGTCAAGCTTACAATTATACAAATTACCTAAGTAGAAATACACCAACAAATTCTGGGATCAGTTTGAATTTTTTATTATGTCATAACTTTGTTATTTTGCCACTTAGCTTTTCTGTTTTATATACAGGGTGTAATAGGTAGGTAGGTAAAAAAAAAATGGGTGAGAGGGGCCAAAGCAGGTGTGCCGAAAAGGAACTACCCTCAATCAAGTGCTAAAACTTTGAATTCCTTGCAAAGTTTGAGTATGTCCTTTTCGAGTTTTCAAAAATTTTTAAACATTTCTACGTCAAGATGGCGCAACCCTAAATGGGGGTGCAGAAGAAATTTGGTGTCTCGGAGGGTGTAATATGAACATGATAATGTCAAATCCAAAATTCTTTTTTGAAAATTCCGGCTGCAATTCTTGGCCGGACAATGAAAATGGTCAGAATTGCACAAAATTTGCTGTATACAGTTATACACTCAGCTTAAGAACAAAGTGTCGAACAGTTTTTTGCGGACACCATGATTCGGTTAGGTTGACAGATATTTTGATAGGTAATACGTGCAACTAATATTAGGATATCTAGATTTCGTATTTGCAAAAGTTATAAATGATATTTTTTAATACAGTTGATATCAAGTTGCTCCAAAACAGTTAAAGTGTGGTTAGTTTGGCATTCAAAGGTTTTCGTTTGTTAACAACAGTAACTTCTTGAATTTATAGCCAATTATGAATGGCTGGAAAGTAAAGGAGGAATTGTTCAGGAAAACTAGGGTGCCAAGAGGACCTCTACAAAGGGAAGGTGGAAGTAGAGGAGAAATTGAGGATAGGAGAGGAGGAGATGGATAAAGTACTAAGTATGCTGGACAGCATGGAGAAAGAGATAAAGACGGAGATGATGGATATGAGAAAAGACATCAAAGAAAACAATGATGGAAGTAAAAGACAGAGAGGAGGTAAAAGAAATGAAGGAAGAGTACGGGAATTTAGTTGTGAGACGAGGTAAAATGACGGAACCCGAGAAGGATCTGGAAGGGTTTATACGAGACAAAGTGGGAGTGAGAATAAGCGTTAAATATGTATGGACGGTGAATAAGAGGACAGTAAAGGAACTAGTAGTGGCTAGGTTGGGCAGTTGGGATAATAAGCGCGAGGTAATGAAGAAAAAGGGAAACTTGAAAAACTCAAATGTATAAATTGAGGAATATCTGACGAGAGAAGAGACGTACGTACAATGAGAATTAAGATAGATTGCAAAGAAGGAAGGGGAGAGAGGCAGCAGAGTGAGGGTGGGATACATAAAGATTTGGGTAAAAGAAAACAAGTACGTCTGGGATGGCTAATGTGGGGCCAAGAAGAAGGGGAACAAAGGAGCGCAAAAACTAAAAGTGGGAGCGAGAAGGAGGTGGGGCCTGGTACAGCGAAGTGGGGAAACGAGAAAAAGTTAAGGGTTTTATTTTGGAATGTGGCCGGAATTAAGAATAAGACTTTTGGATCTACTTGGAAAGTTTTGATATGGTGGGCCTGGTAGAGACGTGGTTGAGGGAAAAAGATTGGGAGGGGAAAGGGAAAATGGATGGAGGAGGTTTTAGAGCAGAAGGAGAAAAGGGATTTAAATTGTGAGTTAGGTTTGGGATAATATTAGTTGTAAAATTATGTTGCTGGTTAAATAGAGTAGATTGTATATTTGAAAAAAAAATACAATAAAGAATGATTGATTGATTGAATGGCTACTATTCTAACGGTGGACGTGAACTCGTAAACATTCATTTCCTTTGTTGGATTTGCCAACAGAAACTGTAACGAGGTTCGACGTTTGTACGCGGAAGGATTTCCTGGTATGAGAATTCCAGAAAGAAGGATCCTCTCTGGTGTGCATCACAAGTTCACTAAATTCTGCGCCACCGAGATATCCAGGTCGCAAATATCCTGAATTTGAAGAAACCGTGTTAGATTTAAATACATCAATAAATACACGGTCTGTAGTGAGGGGATGATGCTACCCCTACGCGCGAAAACACACCTTACTTTCCACCTACGCCAGGAGTTATAAGGGAGGCGCACCGATCGAATTTTCATTCTGCACCGGAGTTTTCGTATAGCCTGGTCAGGATCAACCGCTTTATCCGGGAGTTCCCTATAGCCCTGATAGAGACGCTCGCTAGGAGTTTCTTACAGCCCGTGTCGAGTTGTTGCAGGGTAAACTACCAGACGTGCCCGTTGGTCGCCAATGGTACGCAAGGACGCCGCCGTAGACGAAACGACTTCCGGTCCTACTGTCACCGTTCGCCAATACCACCGATGGTGTCGCCACTACAGCCGACACCACCGAAGCTGTCATCACCACGGGACCCGGAGTGGCGCCTCGTCCCAATCGTTCTTGCATACCAGCAACCACACGCCGAAGTCAACGCCGCAAGTCTCCACCAGCACGACCCACGACGGCCATTAATTAATTAATTAATCCAGTCTGTAATCATTAGTTGTATACATAAGTAGTAGTTTTAGTATTCAATTATCCAATTAAGAGTTTTATTTACTGATGAGCAACCTTTTATTGAGATGGCTATTTTACTATTAAAGATACCCATCCATGGCATAAAGAAAATCTACATTTCCAGTAAGCTTGTGTACTGATATAGTAGAGTCTACGGCCTTACATTCTGCCGCCTCGTATGAACGGGAAAAGGTATGTAATGTTTTTACAAGAAGTCCTCGCCGATTACTTGGAAGAACTACATTTAAATTTACGACAACGACTGTTGTTCCAGCACTCTCTTTTTATCACTTCACTTGGTGTAGATGCGTCAGAGCGGGAAGTCCAAGACCATGACCGCTAAGGTCTCCTGACCTTACCCCATTAGATTTCTTTTTATGGGGGCTTCTAAAGCGTGTAGTTCACAATGGGAATGGGATTATCGACACACATGAGAAATTGATAGGCAGGCGGCTTCCAAAGAGATAAGGATAAATCTTAAAATGATTTTCAGTGTAAGAAGTTCCATTCCAATGAGGTGTAGATTATCTGCAAATAAGCAGGTGGAGGAATTTTTAAAAATTCAACCTAATTTTTCATGAAGATAGAAAGTTATCTACATCAGTTATCATAAAATGTTTCGAATTAAAATTATCATTTCACCCTTCAACTGAATTTGTCTCTATCTCTCAAAAGATACAGGACAGGGTCCACTTCAGAAGGAAACGGTGGTCATAGTTTACTTATTTGTATACTACGCAGGAGTTAAAATACAATTTGTTAATGGCATGTAATTAAGCAATAATTTAAGTCGTTATCTACAACAGCTCCACGCGATGCTATCAACGAGCAGCAATTTAATACAGTTTAAAATTTATGGGAAAAATTTAATCTCATTCAACTAGAACACTGAACAGTGTTATAACATTTTGCATTTGGTGTTAACGTTCTTTAAGATGAAATTTTTGAACTCTTTGTTAATTTTGGCCTTTGTACAGGTAAGGTTGTGATCCCCTTGAAGTTGTAATATTATATGACCTTACAGCATTGTTACGCATTGCCATCCAATGATCCATACACTGATTGCTTAAGAAAAGAGAAACTTAACGAAATGGAGATACATTCCGTCATTATAGAAAAAGACAGTGAAATCGGTAACAAATTTGGAAAGTATTTTGTATGCGTATGGGAACATAGAAAAGTATTGGACCATGGTGGAACAATCTCTCTTAACCATCTCGAAAAATTCATCCAACAAGAATTAAAACAGATGGTTCCCCTTAGTGATGCACTTGTTAAGTATATAAAAGTTCAAATTTTGAAGTGCAACCTACAACCGCTCAAACATGCTCCACAAACGGCGATAAAGATCAAAAATTGCCACGCACATATTATAAACGAAGTTTTAAATTGGAAACATTTAGGGAATGTAAGTCAGATAGGTATAACTAGAATTTAAACTGTTCTTAAATAAAGAGTAGAACAACAGCTTGGTACTTTTGCCTTTCCATATTTTTCAACGTTACACTGCATATACAGGGTGTTACAAAAACGTGTGGTTATCCTTATCCGGATTCTACATATGAAAATATGTTTAAAATGTTCAGTAACATTTTTATGATTTCAGCTTAATGTAGCCGTAATCAGCCATTTTGTATTTTCTTGAAAATAATATTATTATTTCAAAAACCCAAAATTAGGCATAGTCTGTATTTCTCAGAAATCTACAATTTCCCAATTTATTTTTTTTTACAAAATTATCATTTTTCAAGCATTCAAACATTTTAAAGTAAAATTCAATGAAAACTACTAAATAAAATTAAATTGTGCAAGAAACAACATTTTTAGTACTTTTATTGTTAATACATAATTTTATTTGGTAATTTTCATGGAATTTTGCTGTAAAATGGTTGAATGTCCACCATTTAAAAAATTGATAATTAAAAAAAAATATTCTTGGAAATTTTAGACTTCTGAGAAAGGATGACATAATATGCCAAATTTCATAAAAATATCTTGAAGGGTTTTTGAAATAATAATATTATTTTCAAGAAAATACAAAACGGCTGATTACGGCGAAAGTAAGCCGAAATCATAAAAATGTTACTGAACATTTTAGACTTATTTTCGTATGTAGAATCCGGATATGCATAGCCCACTACACCTTTTTGTAACACCCTGTATACTGACTTCTATAAAAATTACAACACCTGGAGTTTGTTGAACAATTGTATTGAAGTTTTTTTGGGGCGTTCATGAAATAAAGTAATGAGGGCGCGCGTTATCCTGTTGGAAAATCGGATTTTCTAGCCCCTGAAGATATGGAAGCGCAACGGGTTCTAGGACATTGGCAATGTAACCTGGTGCATTTAGGCTGCCGTCAGTGAAAACCAAGGGTGTGAGGGCTGTGTTGCGTTCCATAAAAAATGTTGCCACACCTTACCAACTGAATAAAGAAGCCTTAGGTTTACTTTTGGTCTACAGCATCTCATTCCAAAATGCATCAATTAGATCGCAGAAATTACACTTATTTGGTTACAAAGTAACAATGGTTGAATTCCTGGAATATTTCAAAATGGTACTACAAATAGAAAAAAGTTAATTTTTCAATTTCAAATTATAAATCAACTTTTTTATTGACTTTTATTGGTTATTATCTGATCCTGTGATCCAATGTTACTTCACTAAAGTCTCACAGTAGGAAATTGCATCTTCATCCACTTCAGTAAATGAAGGAATTTAATATTTTATGTACTCGTGTATGACTTATCCCAAGGAATTGTAATTATTAGGACGTCTTCATTGTAGAGTAGCGCTGCAGTTCCAATTCTAATGAGGACAGTATATTATTTTACGACTTACGTAGACATTGACTGTAATAATTGAATACTTTTCATTCAATCGCAGATGTATACTTACATCTGTGATTCAATCTTATAAATTGGTTATAAAATTATTTTGGGCCAGTTATAGAGCGCTTTAATACTTAAGGAGCTCACCTACAAAATTACAGAAAGTTTTTGTTTTCACGAGCGAAAGTTAAGGAAATTTACAAAGTATTAATGTACCTGGTCAGATGGCGCAACGTGGTTCCTTTTAAAATCGAATGCACGATTCTTCGATTCGTTTATGAATACAAATACAGCAGACTCACTCATGAATGTATTTATTTTGTATTAAATACATTAATTATTACCAGCATGCGGAACAAATTGATTCCGTATTCTATCTACCTTCAATGGTGAAATACGAATGTTCGAATTTTTTTTGCCAGCTCAATAATTTGGTTATGTCGCGATTCTGTGACATTTTGTTGTGTGTACATCTACAAGTGCGGCTCCAAACACTGTCAATTTTACATCAGTTTAAAGACGGTTTGAAACCTGAATGCAAAAGAGACATACATTCTGGAAGTGTATGGAGAAAATAGCACCTCCATCCTCAGCAGAACTCTGGAACCACGAACTGAAGATGTGTGAGGTTGAAGATTTAGAGTTGTATCCACCTTACAGCCTTTAACTCGCCTCCTGTTAAAAAACTCTTTATGTCTTTACCAAATTTGGAAAATGTGATAGAAAAACATTGGAATAAGTTGTAATGGTTGAAAAATAAAATTTGGTCTGTTCTATGTATGGCTTTCTCAACGGAGAACCATAGCCAGGTAGATAATACTCGTATATAAAAAAACTGTTCGTGCGCTAGACCCTTATCTCCCAACGGGTTATGGAAGCGATATCTATTATTAAGCTTCTGAATGATTAATATACAAATCGAAATTGATCACATTTGTTACATCATGGAAGGAAAGCTTGGAAACGCCTAACCTTTGAGAGGTCCACAAAAATGCAAAATATTTTAGACGCCGGGGGGGGGGGGGGGGGGTATAAAGTGCCAGTTTGACCGTTCTACTTTGAAACTTTGATTGCCCGTTTTTGCATTTTTTAATCCCTTTAATTCCATCATCGATAACCATAAGGTAGAATAAGCAAGCATATCTGCAAAAGTGGAATCAAGGAGGAAGTACAGAATGTGATTAGTTCTATGAATATCTGAAACTTCCGATAGTAATGAATGAAGAGTCATCAGATTTTCAAAATGTGTTGATCATTATCGCTACTGATCAAACTGAAAACATTATATCACAAAATAATCGCATGAACTATTTTAGTTTCAATGGAAATTTAAACAGCTTTCTTTGTGGCAATTTATTTTAAACATTCTGTATTGTTTCTTTTCCCCCCTTTTGTATCAAAAGCATTAGAAATCATTTTAAAAAAATTACGTAAAATATAAGATATTACTGAAGTGGTGTACCCCAAGGATCTGTTTTGGGCCCCTTATTATTTCTCGCATATGTGTCGGACATTTTTGGGGTTGTGTCATCAACCTGCGCCGCCTTCGCGGATGACATAAAGATTTATGGCAAACCGTCCACCAACTACACCGTGTTACAACAGGACCTAGATGCTATTAGCAAATGGAGTGAGGACTGGCTATTACCGTTGAACGTTGGAAAGTGTGTTGTACTGCATCTTGGCAGGGAAAACCCGCGTATGCCTTATTTTATCAACGGACGCGCTCTAGCACCTGTGAGCTCACACTGCGATCTCGGAGTAATTGTGACCGAAAATTTGTCATGGTCTGACCACATAGCACACATTTGCAAAAAAGCGAACAGTGCTACATACCTCCTCAATAAATCGTTTCAGAAAGTGTCGTTTCAAACGTTTATGTACCTTTTCAAGTGCTACGTGCGACCGATTTTAGAGTATGCGGGTCCAGTTTGGAATGCAGATCTAGTGCGGGACAAAATCCTACTCGAATCGGTTCAACGTCGTGCATCACGTTTGCCGTTTGGGCAGTGCAGACCTCCTTACGAGGAACGTCTAGCTATGTGTAAACTCACAACTGTTGCTGAACGCAAAACACGGGGTGACCTAATAGTGACTTACCGTTGTTTTCAATCCCTCCTTGGGTGCGACCTATCATTTCTGTTTGTGCCAAATACGGATCCTCGCCTTAGAGGCCATGAACGAAAACTAAAAAAAGAAAAGTTCAAAACAAGTGTCCGGCAAAATTTCTTAGCAAATAGAGTCTTTTCCCAGTGGAATAATCTCCCTGTTTCCGTAGTCTGTGCAACCACCCTAAATACCTTTAAAAATAATTACGATGCTTGGCTGGCTGCATCAAATTAAATTAAATTAAATTCTAATTAAATTGTAATTAGTAACGTAAACATAGCAAATAGGCATGCATGAAGTTAGATTCAGTTTTTGTGGATTCTCATCTAGTTGTATTTGTCGTATTATATAGACTTTCCTTCTTTTGTTTTCTGTTATATACCTACATATAATTCCAAATTTGTTATATTCTAGTTACATTTTGGTTGATTATTTTATTAGAATATGAATTCAGTAGTTTTAGCACGTTCATTAGAATTTTAATTTTGTATTAGGCTTACATAGGTTTTGCGCCTCAGCCTTTACTGTTGTATAATAAATAAATAAATAAATAAATTTACAAGTGTTTATGAAAATTTTAAATTATTAGAATTATTTCTATTTTTAATTATAAAAAACTCTATCAACTATACCCTTGCTGCTCTTTTGGCACCTTCCTCAACCGTTCCCCTGGTCATAATGCAACGGTAGAAAAAATATAGCGTATCGAGCAAACAGGAAACGGGTACAGATCAAGCATCATCGTAAACGTATAAATTACGATGCAATGACGATGGAACGCCTTTAATTGCGATGTTTTTGAGGTAATTTATTAACAAAATTTAATGGTTATGATCGTTTTAGTTTTAAATCAAAACGCAAAAACAGCAAAAATGCCGCCTTGACGTTTTTCGCACAAATCCAACGAAAACAATATTTAACAATGCATAGAATTTTTACTGATGGTTTGGAAAATGTTTTATACAGAGTGTGGCAGGAAAAACAGTCCACCCTCAAAATTTTTGTAAATAAATTTTCTGGCCAAAAACGGTAAGACAAAATGGGAGATATTATGACATACATTGTGTTCCTCTTACTTCAACCCCTTATCCTCCAGGGGGGTCACGATTATTTCGTATATTTTCAAGAGATTGGGACTTTGTAACACACTTTGGTTTTGAGATGTCCTCATCAAAAGCTTCAAAAGTCTCCAGTTGACATTGGCTTTTTCTATTCTGATAGCGGTTTTTCCATCCAGTGGTTCCAGAGTAATCTTAATAATAATTTTCATCAGAGGCTCTCAAAGACTTGAAGATTACCCTGGAACCACTGGATGGAAAATTATGAGTGAAGTTTGAAAATGATCCTAAAAGGTCAGACGGTGAGTTCGTTTGGGATTTGTTCATGGGGTGGCTGTGGAGAGTAAGGGAATGAAGTGAGAGAAACGCACTGTATGTCAGAACATGTCCCCCTCTTTCGAATCTGAGGTGAAGAAAGTTGCACTAATCGCGATAGACTAATCGTAGAAATGATTGATTTTTTGCCTTCAAACAAGTGCTAAAGAATATTATATGATAAGAAATAAGTTAGGAAACGCTTTAAAACATATTAATATTTATTTAGTAGGTAGTTACAAGTATAAAATAAAGAAGATAAACAAATTTATAACCGAAAAATGTCTTAATTTATGTTTTCTTTATCATGGCAAATGAGTCAAATGACACAAATTATTTTTTTTGGCACAAGGCAATAGTGGAACAAACAAATGTTTTGCATTTAGCACAAGCACTTCTTGTTCTTTTATCTTTCTTCCTTAGGCATTTATGGTCGATGAAGATGGAGGAACTAGAATCTGTTTGCATTCTTGTTCTTCAGCACCAACTAACATACGAATTGCTTCCACAACTCTTCTTGACAGGTGTTTGTCATTTAGTCTTAGTGACATTGGGCTTTATAAGTTTACGTCCTAGTTCAAGTAAAAAGGTTCTTCTTTGTTTGGTTATTTAGCTCTGGATTTTTGATTTTCCAAATAACATAGGCATTTAGAGTTGCAATATCCAAAATGTTTTGAAATATAACAAAAGGCCATCGAAGTGTTCCTCTTTTCATTGAATATTCATTCACCATCTTATCCATGGTATCAACTGCACCTTTAGTTTTGTTATAATGTCTCGCTTGAAATCAATGTCTTCACTTCCTATTTTGTCGTCATGATGTTCTGTACTTAGGACTATTACTGATATGCCTTTTTTAGGTACATTATGAAGTCAACGATAAATTATTCGACAAAGCAAAGATAGAAGGTTTTTCTGGTTTGCTCTTGATGGGCAACAGCGCTGGCGGAATCTCTCTTTTGTTTTGCCTGAATGTACCACATAATGTAAGGCCCCGATTAGTCAGTTCATTGGCCAATGGAATACTGATAAAAAATTATCAGTAACCTCGACCAAGACAAGAAGCAAAATCAAGTACCACACGCTTTTCCTGTTCTTTTTCAGGTTTATTATTTGTCTTTCATACATAAACTTGCAAATTCATTACATACGTAGTCTCAACATCAACAAATGCCCATACTTTTATGCCATATTTAACTGGTTTCGATTTCATATAATTCCTAAACGGACACGTGCCTCTAAATGCAATAAGTTGTTCATCTACTGTAAGGTGTAGATTAGGATTGTAACTCTTTTTACAGTTACTCACAAACAACTCAAAAACGTGCCGAATTAGCTCCATTTAGTTGAACGGCTGAGCTGCATCTTCGTCTTCATTGGTATCATCGTCACTACTTTTGTCATTGCTCGATTCATACCAAAAACGTTCATTTGATTTGAGTTACACAAAATTAGAAAAGTCGTAACTTACTTCTACAGTACTCTCCGCACTACTTTCAACTTCTAAATTATCTTCTAATTCCGACACATTAGAAAAAACTTCTCTTTCTGTAAATTCTTCATCGCAATCCTCCAGCCATTTCAGCGCTATTTCTCTATCAGATTCCTTTGAGAGATCAAGTTTAATCCTTTTAGAGATGTTTTTTGCATAATATTATTGTGCTGTATTACATTTACGTACACATCTACGCACACACTCGTTTAAACTGAGACCTACGTTCCTATGCGCACGCATATTAAGCAAGTTTCTTGAACAATAGTGGGGTGGGATACAATTGTAACACAAGCACTTATTTAATTTTTTTTGGTTTAGTAATAAATTTAAAAGAATAATTAGTTGACGATTGGATGGTAAACAATCTAAGAAACAATAAAACAAATTACTTCACATAACACACAATTATTAACAAAATTACGGAAAAAAGTAACTCTTTGGGATACAATTGTATCGCACTTCGGACTTGAAAGGTTTATCATATTTGACGTGTCTCACCGTTTTTGGCTAGAAAATTTATTGACAATGATTTTTAGGGTGGACTGTTTTCGCTGGGACACCTTGTATATCAGCTACAAACGATGCCTTACGCTTTTATTTTAAAGTTCTGGCTGTATAGTATCATTACCTATGTAATTTAACTTAACTAAGACCTACCCTGCAAAAGTGAATATGTACAAATCTAGTCACACATTATTTGGTTACTTACAAGCTTTCCATGCAGCTTTGATAATGTATCGACGCATGGGTGGATGTAGGTATTTGATCCTCAGGCTAATCTCGAAGTCGATCTGTCTTCTGAAAATGTTAGCGCATATAATATGTCATCTTTTCATATTGTCAAGGCGTGATGTAATTTAATGCCAGCAGTACTTTTCCAAGCTTTAGTTATACACACGGAGGGTTTGGATTAGTGTTTATTGTCGAGTTCGCTACTCTACAGAGGAGACTTTTCCTTTAAAACGATTAAAAATATTTGTACGTGCTCGTGTAAATTAATTGCACACATACATACAGCAAAGAACGTCTTGTTTTTCTACAAACTGTATTATGATTAGTAAAAGAATAAAGTTTAAAGTATTTTAAATTATGGTAGCGCGTGTAATATTTTTTTGTTATGGAATACGTAACTACCTCATTATTTTAAGTTTTCCTCTTCGTAATTAAAGCTTAAAGCTTGCAGTACTTACTACAAGTATACACTTTGTGTGTTACTTGTCTACGTTCGTGCTTGTTAATAACGTTTTACAAAGAAAAGAAGAGGAGTACCTTTGAATATCTAATATATTTTGACTCGTCAAGCGTATTTTCGTGGTAGAGTTAGAAATTTCAACTTAATTGGGTTAGAAAAGTATTTTACAGTATAAGCGTTAGTTTAAGTAAGAAAAGAAGATAATCTGTCAGAGTGGATTTCAAGAAATTTACTCTGAAAGCGTAATCCAAGTGAATCAAGATGGAAAAATAACTTGCAGGTTTTACAGCTTAGCTGCCGCAATTGTGCCGAAGCCTTTCCTCCATCTAGATAAGTAAACCGAAGTTATTATCTTGCTCCATTATTCTTGTTCACTATTGCTTTGTCTTGAAAAATTACAAGGTTTATTCTTCTTGAAGTGTTACGAGAAATAAACAAAAGCGTCAACTTTACAAATTAAACTACCCCATTTCGCCGTTATGAAAGTACGTATAACTTTTTCCAACCACAAAATGGGGAACGCATTCGAGATTTTTAAAATGAGAAAATTATATAAAAGCTACTTTAATGTCGTGGAATAAACTCTTTTTAAAATAAAAAGGTACCAATACAATACACATAACGACATAGCGTTCTAAATACTTACCTATCAGAATTAACGACCGAGAAGGAAATTAATAATGTAATTCGTACTCTAGAAAACCCGCTGCTAGTTACTACCTACTAGTTTCCATAGACAACCTTTTGTTTTTGACGAAGCTTTTAGCGCATGTTACTCACCCGAGCTGTTAATTTCACCTCAAATACGTACTCGCGAAAAACCACTTCAAATAAAAGGAATAAAGTAGAATAGGTGGTATATATTTTATGGAGGCGGTGGGTGACGGTATACAAGTGTGACATTTGATATGCTTTCTACCACCTTTTAACACATATATTTCATAGAGTGACGTTGACGTTAATACCTACATCTTACTCGTTTTTCTAATACTTCCATAAAATAGATAGTGCTCTAAATTTAATCAATCCTGTTACCTAACGTGAGGTGAACTTTCAGAATATTGTCATTCTTCCAATACATACGTTCAAAATGAAATGTTACAAAAGGGATATTGATTTTCACCTTTCCTACTTCGTCCGTGAGCCTTGAACTTGCGGCAATTGAATTTTGCCCGTTGTAGCCTTGTAATTCGTTTGGGGCTAAATTTACATTTGTACAATTAAAAGAAAATCCAATCTCAAGTGCACGTGTACAGGAAATAAACAATAACAAGCTGATTTTTGAAGGATCCACGACATAGTGTTAAAGATGCAGGAATAATATGTAAAATATTGTGACAATGGAACGGGGCTGATTAAGTGATAATCCTAAACACACGGAAGGGGTGAGTTATTAAAAAAATGTTGTGCACCACTAATTTTGTGTTATACTTACCCTTCTCTAAAACTAGAAAAAAAACCAGATCTACGAACACTATAAACAAATAAATGTGTAGGACACCAAAGAAATTTAGTAAATTCATGGCTCAGGAAAACTGAAAAGATGATTAAATATTTTGATCAAAGTCAAACGAAATGAGATGCTGAACGGATGATTGCGATTGGGGTAAAATCAAATTCGTTGAAGGACGACTACAGGAAAGGAGGTTAGTACTATACTAGAAGAAGGGACTCAAATGTAGGGATGAAGTATAGGCAGAATAACGATAGGGATATGATATACGGCTAAATATGTAGAGTGGAAGATGTAAATGGTTTCGATGAACAACTCAAAGTCTACAGGTGTACACAAACGAAGTACAAATAAGCAGTGAATGGAGAAACCTAATAAAGGCCCTAAAAGAGATAATCAAACCAAAACTATACGTACAACGTGGTGGGGGTCTTAAAGTGAAAGCAAAATATGTAAAATATATCAGATTGGTTTCCAGATGAGCGCAAAATATAGGGCTAAATAAAACCATAATAATAATTACATTATTATTATTATTGCTAAGGGTGGTCCCAATTAGTTCATGGACTGCGACCTTTCCATCTATTGTGCACCCCGCTGTTGTCTACCCTTCCAGAATACCTGTATCTTTAACAAAGTCCAGGATTTTAGTAGGGCGAATCTTCGTTACTTTCTCTGCGTAATCTTTTCATTTCCAAGTAGGTGCCTTTGTGAATGCTTCACATTGGCAAATAACGTGATAGAAATAGGGCGTTTCTTCGACCTCACCACAACCCCTGCATATCGGGCTATCGGTGAGTCCCATGTTATGCAGGTGTTGGTTCAGGCGACAGTGGTCTGGGATAATCTCTGTCGCAAGTTTTATCTTCGTCCTGCTTAATTTTAAGATGGACGCTGCTAAGTCTCCGTTTGGGGTCTCTAGAAAGATCTTGGAATGACTCTGTATTGGGATTTTCGACCAGTGTCTGCAATGGTCTTTCGTGAGCATTGCCTGAATCTCCTTTTTGTCATGTAATGCCATAGGCCGGTTCGGGTCCTGTGAGTGGTTTTGCGCTTGCCATTCTCGCAAGCTCGTCAGCTACCGGGTTACTTGATATTTCCACGTGCCCAGGTGCTCACACCGGTTTGACTGAGTTGCACTTACCTAGTGCGTATAGCATTTGTGTACTGTCAAGGAGTAGTCCTGAATTTACCTCATATGAGTCTAGTGCTGCAATCGCTGCTTTTCTGTCAGTAAATATATAGATTTTCTTTTTAATTTCTCTTTCATTAGCTGAGCAGCCGCTGTCAGGATATACCTCGGCTTGGAACAAGGTCGCTTTTTGTCCTAGGCTTATAGAAATTTTTCACCCCGTCCATTGCTCCCGTACACTATAGAGCCAGTGCCCGTAGTGGTTTTCGATCCGTCTGTGTAGTACACGATACCGTTCAGCTTTGCTTTATTGGAATTATTCTCCCAGTCGTGTCGAGTGGGGATTCTTGTCTTAAACAGTTTGATAGGGCAAACTGTTTTGGGTATCCTCTCAGTTATTATACTGAGGTTTCTATCTTTGGAGATTTCGTCAAAGATGAGCGAATGACCACCCGCCCTTGACGTTCCCTCCTCACCGTTGATTCTCAGCCGGTATGCCCCTCTGAGCGCCTCTAAATTGAGTCTCCATAGCTGTTGTAGAGGTCGTTGTCACCGCTCCTGTGTTTTTAACCAAGCCGTTCGCTGTACCTTGCTAAGTTTCTGTATGTTTTTCTGGGTGAAGGTTTTGTACCACCACACCAGTAAATACGTAATGATCATTCTAGTGTATATTCAGTGGGTCATCGTTGGAGAAAGGCCCCACTTGCTTCCGAACGCTCGCCTACAGGCCCATAAGGACCTTGTGGCTTTGTTCGCTGTCTTCTCTAGGTGTGGTTTGAAGGTCAGCCCTTGATCTAACGTTATGTCCAAGTATTTACCTTCTCCCACTATCTATAACTGTAATAATAATTATACACAAAATTACTTCGAAAATTCCTAAGTATGAATTACTTCAAGACAAATCTCAATCTCGAGGTAATATATAACGAGGTAAAATTCCAATATAAATTGGGTATTTCGTGTGGAATAGAAACCTACTATAGGAATTACCCTTAGGTCGACACATTGTATGGTTAAAATAAAAACTGGAAAATTTGCGCTGCGATATGCGATGTAAAAAAACGTTTAAAACATTTAGAGATTATTCATTCTTCCCTTGTTGATGCAAATTTCTGTAGAAGAAAGGAGACGTCAGCAGCAGGTAGAAAGGTTCCAGTCTCCAATTGGACATTCATCTATTTCCCGATAACCGTCCCCTGTTGTCCGAATATGACATCTAATCCCGTCTTACAGCCGTATCACTGTTTTGATCCAAAACTGTCCTCTTGTTGCCTCTATGAATCCTCACAGTTTCTTTAAAAATCTGGTGAATTACCGAACCTTTTCGATCTGCTTTTCGAATCCAGTATCTGAAAAACTGAAATAATTACCACAGTACTATTAAGTAGTTAATTGGACTTACAAATTGTGAATTAATTATTAAAACTGTTTGATGGACCCTTGAATCGTAACTAAACTACACAGCCCTAGTCGCCTAAACACTTGTGAATCCTAGTCTCACAAAGTTTTGTAAGATAATTACACACTAGTATTACCAAATGAACTCGGATCTACCAGCTCGCCAATTCTTTCATTTTGTGAAGGCAGGTTGTTCTTTAGGTCATCAAATTAGTCATGGTATTTGCCAAATCCGCTAGTGGCGGACCATTACTTTTTGACTAACTGCTGGTGGTGAGTGTGATTTGATGGGTCGCAGTTGCGTGATTAGTTGAAGAAACAAGAGAATCCGGAAGAGTAAGCCATGCGAGAGTGTTGACAGAGACGTTCTTCAGATAGTACTTTCGGCGAAAGGACAGTTTGAGGATTTTGAACTGTAACAGGTTTGGTAGAGCTATTGTGGTCGATGTATTGATGGATAGCGATTGGATGGTAGATAAAGGAATAATAGGATAGTTAGTTTAGACCATTCTTAGAAAATTGATGATGACAGTTTAGGTAGTATGGGCTCGATGTAAAATACCTTTGTAATTACCTCCTGGTGGTTGCATATTTCACCAGTATCACCTTCGAAGAAAGGGCAAACGCAAGCCTGCATATCAACAAAATAAGTTTTTTCCGTCTCTCTGAAGGTGAACCCAGGCAACTATAAAGGGTTGCGAAGTTCTAGTCTTACTGTTTCGTATGTCTCTACAACTTTTCACCGCGTCTTTCCCATGTCGACCACTTGACTTGCAATTGTGCTGCGAATGATTACATACGAAACAGTATGACTAGAACTTCGCAACCCTTTATAGTTGCCTGGGTTCACCTTCAGAGAGACGGATCTTCCATTTTTCTTGCACATTTACTCTTAAGTGGTCGAATATTTTTCGCATACATGCGCGATTGTAAAATGTGATTATTTTCTACCGACTTTGCTAATTTTAGTTATTCATGGTGGCTTCAACACCAATAGCGAAATATACAGAAAACTGTTGTAAGTGCGCATGCACAATTTAGTAAGTAGTTTTAATATTTTCAAGAATGAAAACCCTTTCAATTGGAACGCAATTTCGTATTTGAAGCAAACCATTACTGAATAAACTTCATGCATCGGAGGCCACCAGGTATCCACATAAAAATTGAAACGAAAATGTTACGTTTAAGTTCGTATAATGATATAAGAATAAAAGAGGAAACCGTTAGCAGAAGTTTAACATAAAAGTTAAATAAGATTTTCAGCTAGACTAGAATCTGTTTGTGTAGAAGTTACAAGTGCAACTTGAATAAAAGTCCCCTTTAAGAAAAAAAAGTTTTCAGAGAATTTACTCTGTCTCGAAGTTCTAGTTCTTTATTCCATATTCCAGACAATTCATCCTAGTGTGGAAAGAAAAGATGTCTTGTCCGACCACTCTTATCATAAAAGCATTCGGTTGAGCGGAAATGCGATTTCGGTGATTATTATGCCTTTTTTTAAGAAGATTCCTTAAAATTTCATTGTCAATGTTTCCATTTTAAACACTTTTATGACTATTCTTGGCTGTGTCTACATCCTGCGGTTCTTATACACAAAGTGTTCCGCAATTACTGAAGTAAGATCGCATTTCTCTATGGGAGGAGGGTAAATTATAACCAATATATTTAATTTAACTCGAGAACTACTCATTTTAACTTTGTATTGATTTTTACCTCAAAACGTCTGCCAGAGATGTGAGTATAATTCCTAAATTCAAAATGTGTCCGAAATCGTTCTGGTTCACAGATACAGGGTGGTAGGCTTGCTTTAAAAAAATTGTCGAAGGCGTTTCAGAGAGAAAGTGTGCTAAAAACTTCCCCAAGTAGCATAAAGAAGTCTTGGGCATTGTAAAATGTCACACAATGGGTGATGCCAATAAGTTTCCTGAGTAACCGAACCTGGAAACAGGAACAAGCAAAAATAGCGATACTCAAAACTTGTAGGTAGTGGTACACACATAATACTATTCTACATTTCAATCGGATGCGAGAGGAAGACATGCCCACTTGCAATATCATTCATTGATGTCTGCATAATTTATTCTTATTAATTTTGCTAAACGAACGTCATAATTAATGTTGTGCCTTCGTTTACTCCCCTGATAATGACGCATAGTGCCGAAACGTGTTTGGTTATATTTAAACCTCGATTTAAACTAAATATTTGAGTGGAAATGTTTCATATTGCACTACTTGTTGTTTTGTGTTTATTTTCAACTAATAACTTTAAAAATAATTATTTCGTGACGGTTTTTCTAGTAGCCAGTCCCGTAAACTTCGTCCTAACTTTTTATATAGTTGCACAAACTAGGTGACATTTCACGAACAATGCAGTTTCATAATATTATCTGACATCATTTGAAAGTACTTTCAAATTTTACTCAATTATAATAGAATTCTAAATTCATTATCCAGAAATTCTGAGGGATTTTCATTATAAATTCTTAATTTAAGCTTAATAAGGTACACAGCTGCATTATTCCAGAGCTTTTTTAATTACCTCCGCATAAGAACAAACCTGGATTTCTCTTTCCTTTATGTCAAGAGATTAAATACTTATATGAAATTGCCTATTACATCCATTAAACGATGGAAAAAAGATGTGCCAAATCTCTAATGAATATTGCATGTGGCACTAACAAACTTGTTTTAGAGCGATATAATAAAAAGGAAAAATGAAAATAATACTTTTGACTTTATGAATCGCCTTTCTTTCTTTAGTAATGGCGGGTACTTCAAAATGCCTACTGCTGTTTTAGACATTATCAAGTAAAGAAACATGGAATGATAAATGATCTTTTTGTTTTTAAGTATGCGACTCCTCCATTTAGTCGAGGAAATAAAGCACTGAACCTACCAAATTTTTGTAGTAAGACGGATTGAGATGGGGTTTTTTGCATTCGCTTCCTAAATTTAATAGGAAACTTTGTACCTACTTTTCATCATGTTTTTTTTCGAAATTGCATTTGTGCAGTCGAAAATGCATTCTGAAAAATGCATTTTCATAGAAAAAATTCATAACTTCGTTATAAACTTCTAGAATCGACTCAATTCGGGTACAAGATGGTTTTCGAGGTCGCTGATCCCGAATGTGACCTCCAAATTGCCTCACCGCCCACCTGGAGCTCAGGATGGCTGAGCAGCGTCATCTCCGAAGCTTTTTCTCAAATTCACTCTCAAATGATTCTAGACATCTCATCCGAGGGTTTTTAAGGTTGCTGATTCCAAATCAGGCATTGGAAACCGTCCCCCGCGTACCTGGTGCCCCACATCCGAGCATCAACGTCATCCTCTTGAGTTTCACTGAAGTTTCAAGCCTATAGGGAACCGAAAATTGTTTCCGGGTTTTTTTGGGTCGCTCAGATCGAATCTGGTCCCGGATACTTTCTAACGGATACCTGGTGCACCACACCGCGGCGGCATCACCGTCATCCTCTGGAGTTTCGCTTGAAATTTTCGCTCAAATGCTTTCATTCTAATACTTGTTTGATCATATCAGGAAATCATGAGGTAAAACTTATAATGGAACATTTGAATAGATGTGGACATTTTCATTTTGTGAAATAAAATTGAGATATTATATAAAAAAATTTAAGTTTTGTTTAATAACATTATCATCTAAATGTAAGTTAATATTATAAAATATTTAGTTTCAATTTAATTTAATTTAATTTGTTCCTTTTATTAGCAATTACAAATTATTTTCGGTTTACTAGGCTTGAAATTTTAGTGAAACTCCAGAGGATGACGTTGATGGCGCCGCTGTGTGATGCACCAGGTGTCCGTTAGCAAGTATCTGGTGCCACATTCGACCTAAGCTATCCAAAAAACCCCGGAAACAATTTTCGGTTCCCTATAGTCTTGAAACTTCAGTGAAACTTCAGAGGATGACGTTGACGCCCGGATGTGGGGCAACAGATACGCGGGGTACGGTTGCCGATGCCTGATTTGGAATCAGAAACCCAAACAAACTTCGTATGACGTATGAGATGTCTAGAATCATTTGAGAGTGAATTTCAGAAAAAGCTTCGGAGATGACGTTGCTCAGCCATCCTGAGCTCCAGGTGGGCGGTGAGGCAATTTGGAGGTCATATTCGGGATCAGCGACCTCGAAAACCCCCTTGTACTCGAATTGAGTCGATTCTTGAAGCTTATAACGAAGTTATTAATTTTTTCTATATAAATGCATTTTTCAGGATGCATTTTCGACTGCACAAATGCAATTTCGAAAAAAAACATGATGAAAAGTAGGTACAAAGTTTCCTATTAAATTTAGGAAGCGAATGCAAAAACCCCCATCTCAATCCGTCTTACTACAAAAATTTGGTAGGTTTGGCTTATTTTAGTGCTTTATTTCCTCGACTAATTATTTTGCGAGAACTAATCATTTGCATGGCATATCGGTATCAGTTGAATGAATTTTTAAGCCGACACCCGACGGCTCCTCTATCTACCAATTTGGCAACACGAGAATCTTAAACAATACAAAATATGTCAATACTCAGCTTTGGGTTATTAACATTTTGTGGCTTATTTTTTTTTTGTTTAAAGGTGATTGAGTTACGCTGAAAAATATTTTTCAATAAAAGTAGTTCCCGTTGTTATGAGTATTTTTATATAAAGTCATCAAGCGTAGTAGATTGATATAAACTTTTCATTCATTGACATTCCTCAAAAATAAAACTAGGGCTTCATATTTTCTCTTTTTCTCAGCAAAATGTAAAACCGTGATATGTTTTATAGAAATACTGTTCTGTTGCTTGAAAACCATTAAGAACTACGAGACTTTCAATTAATTTGCCTAAATATAAAAGGAGGATATAAAATTTATTCAGTGCTAGTCTTAGTTAAAACCAGGGCTTTATTAATTTATTAAAAGCGTATACGGTACCAGATGAAAGCAACTTCTACAATATGCCCCTTAATCCTAGGATGATCAGGGATTTTTTGGCGCTAACAGTAACACCTAGGTTTGTGCAGACCTATATGTATTTTGTATGGGTACACATGGGAAGGTGTCTCAAAAATGTGTGTAAATGTGTTTATTGAAATCAGGTAAGAAAATACACACAATACATACGACATTCTAGACATGCATACATGGCATGAGAACGTTGTTGGCACACCGGTTTACGTTGTTTTTTTTTCTTTTTTATAACATATCGAGCACGATGGTCGAGTTGAAGAAGAAACGGCATGGGCTGTTTGATGATCTATCGGGTTACCGTTGCTGCCCCACAACTCATGTGCAAGCTGAGTGTTGATGCCAGCAAACAATTGGGTTCCAAATTTAGAAAAATTTCAAAGACTGAAAACTCTGATTTTTTTAAATCATATGACCATTTTCTTACTATTGCATTTGATAGAGAATCAAAATGGTCATTTCATTTAAAAAAACTGAGTTTTAGACTTTGAATTTTCTTAAATTTGGAGCCTCATTGGTGACGTCGTACGCAACATAACTTTTTTTAAGTACACCAAACGAAAGCCCTATTCTTCCTCTATGCGCTGGTGAAAACTCGGTTGCCATTGCTACAACGGTTTTCAAGTTATGAATTCTTAAAGTACCGTCTGCATCCGCTATTTTTTTGAAATAAATGAAAATACCTTAAAAACCATAATTTGTAGATTTTGACATGTTGGTATTAAAGGTTATGAAATTTCACGTAGACTCCAAAAAAAAACCAATAAAAAAGAGGGGTTGCCATTTAAAATAACGAAGTTAGTATCTACTTCCGGCATTTCTGGAAGTGCTGCCATTTTGAAAATATTTTACATCTATTCGGTTTTCTTAACCCCTAAGTACAAATTTTCAAAAATCTACCTATAAAAATTTCCTGGACACGTCTAACTGAAGCTCCCAGAAGAACACCCTGTATATACTTTTGGCACTTTTTGTTTATCAACTCGAATAAAACCGAACCTAAAGTATGCCAATGGTACGGTGACTGCACAGAGTATTGTCAAATTGGTTGGTTATTTTTTTGGGTAGTTCATCCGCATACCATAGACCCCTAGTAGATTATTAAGGAGGCAGCGTGTACTTGTATTCCACATCTGGATGGAACCCTATCGTGGGAGTACCCATTCTCTAACTATTGTGCTTCTCTATGATGATGTACAGGACGTCAGGTTTCTGCAGCTGTGGAATCCAGCTTGGTACGACCACCGCTGCACCATAATGGGGTGAAGCAGTTCCTATTGCTTCGAAATTCAATGGTCTTTCCATGTTTAGGATAAGCTTTAATTGTATTTTTCATTGACACTAATATGTTAGCAAACAAAATGAAGTTGGTGAGTTCCATTCAAAGAAAATGGAAACTTAGCCACATGGGTGTATAGAACGAGTCCGTACACCTCACTGAACTGTGACAGTGAAATTATTCCACTACAATTAATACAGAAGAATTTAAATCATTTTAAATTATTACCCCATTGTTAAAACATGCACCACAACTATGAACTGTATGGATTCTGAATTACGATTGGAGGCTAGACCGAAGTCCACGCGCAGATAGGCCCTTTGTGCTATCTCCCTGATTAGAGTCGTCCGAACCCACAACGTCACTCAAACCATCTCACACGTGAGATAAACGAGAGGATGCTGGAAGGGAAAACGGCTCTAATCGTAGCCATGTTCGGCCAGGATTCCCCCAACATGGATCGTCTTAATTCGACATGCAGTACATGTCCTTGTTTAATTTACAGTGTCCAGAAAGTATACCCACAAGCAATCGCAGGTTCTGTGCACAATCGAGCCAGGCTGCGAGATGGTATCCAACATCAAGTCACATCAAGCCTTGTGTTGGGCTTTGGTGTCTTGAGTTGTTAAGTTGATACAGTTGATACTGTAAGTGGAAGAGCCGGCTCTGGACCATAAAACCTATATGAGCTGGAGGGTATTACTGTTTGCCGCTTTCTCTAGCACTTGGTGACACTCGGAAACCAGCCTAGAGGTCTATGAATTGTATACATAAATATTTTTTTTTACTTCCACAATGATCGTTCTAAGATCTTCGAGGGCGGGATTCATTAGAATTAGTGAGAGAACGTAATATCATTTTGCCCATGACCTATAAATAACCTTCAAATGAAACGCTTGCATGGATCATAGTCAAAGCTGCAAAAGTAGGTAGGCTTGAATATTTTCAGATATAGAAAGTGCCTTATTCAAGGAATTCCTTTTCTTGATCACTAGCCTCCCCTAAGACCAACGTATTTATTGTGGAGCTGTATAACATATGGCAGTCGCTTAAATATGTATAAGTAATTTCGTGAACACTGTCATATCTACCGATTCCTTGAGCGCTTCACAACCCATCAGAAGTTTACATAAGACATAAGACACTACTGAGCAGCATAACCTATCAATGGTCAGCTGAACAGTGGAATCTGCAGGAAAATTTCTAGAAGACATTTCCATTCCGAAAAATAATATTCAGTTTTAAAAACCTCAAACGAATAAAAGTTTTGAAGTTTTACAAAATTAAATAAACTAAATAATCGGTTCATCTAGAAAAACATTATAATCAGGATGTCACACAAACTAGAAAAAAAATTAATTCATCCTAGAAGGCAGCCAATCAACGAGTGAATATTACCACGGCGCAAATCAACCATCCTTTAATTTACTGTCCATACGAGAAGAAGACACAAGGACCATATTGCACCAAATAAAAATAACATTAATGGATTTCTCAGGAAAAACAAATTTATTTCGGAATGTTCAGGTATCGTGAAGGTGCACCTGAAAGTGTACCCAGTTTTATAAAAAAAGGTAATCATGTTTAGTGAAAAAATTTGTGTCCCTCTTACTAATCCAAAATGTTGTAACTAGATTAGTTTAACTAAAATCTTGTATTTCCAGTGTCCTTTCAAATGAAATTCAGTTAAACAATGAGAACTAGATAAATTTTTAAATCAAGATATTGGTAGGGGTATGGTAACTCCCCTTGACTATACTCGACTCTTCTTCTTCGAATTATTCGACTTGTGCACCTCCTTGTCTTCGCTCACTCGTTTGTCTGCCTGTTTGGCCCTATGAGCGCTTGTCCATGGGTCGAGGTTGAGCCACGGGAGCGGTTTGTAATAGAAAACCCGAGAGAAAACCTAATTGGACCAGCTTGGTTTTCTTGAGCTCGATGACATGCAAGTCAGATATAGAGGGGAGTTCGCTTGTACTATTTTTTCTTATTGGGTTACCCATATTGGATGCGAAAAATTTATCCATCTGCCCAGATGTAGAGGAAGATCGCTCCCAACGGCTCGAATTCGCTTCGTAGTTCTTCATTGATGTGGTTAGCCTATTGCCATCAGCCCTACAAAAGCTCACCCAGTCATAGGTGTGGCTCGACGAAACAGTCGATTGGTCGAGGTGAGTTAATTTATAACTGAAATTTTGGTCAAAATGGTGTCTTCAACTGCCCTAGTCTTAATTTTAATTTGGGTCCGTTATACGTCGAGTTGATTAACAGAAACTCGAACACCATTTTCAATGAATGAACATTTTGTTGGAGAGCTGTCTAAACGAACATAATTAGCTCTCAACGCTGTCAAATGAATGTGGAAAAAAAGAATCGCTGTTAAAGGACTCACATGAAATCGTTTTATGCCTATTAAAATAACATATTATTAAATTACCTAATAGGCAAAGAAATACATCCCGTTGCTGTTCAATACAAAGTATTCAAACATAAATACATTCGATAAAATCAAATTATTGCGCACTCCTTTTTTCGGGCTTTTCAATTGAAAAAGTATAAAAAGAAGGTAAGTCAAGCGGTAAAACAAACTCTTTAAAAAGAAAGTGGTTTACAAGCGTGTGAATAATATTAAATGACAAACAATTTGAAAAGAAAGCCTCTTCACAGTTCGGTTAAAGTTTCAGGTAAATAATTCTTCTCTCTCCCTCTGTTTCATTCTCTGTGGAAACGTTAAAAATTTAATACCGCAGAGAAAGGCATTATATATATTATATTTGTGTTCATTCTCATTTATATTATTTACTGGCGTGCGAAATTTAATAGACGACTCTAAAAAGTGAAAATTTTGGGTGTTTTATCTTGAAATCTCAATTCTTTATAGTAACGTTAAATATATAAGATTTGTATGAAGGAGGTACATTATCGTTACAAAGTTGTTCCTTCGTGTCGACAGTATTCAAAAGCATTCAAGCAAAGGCAATCCTAAAGGCTATGAAAGGGACGCACCATTTCACAATCCCAAAGTGAGTCACGTGATTTTACAGGTCACTTTGACAATCAAAGGTTTGACGTATAAACATTCAACTGCTTAAAAACGTTTTTCTTTGGCGGGGAAATAGTGAAAAATGTAAATTTAAAGCCCAGTCGCATTCGTTATCTTTAGATTCGTTTTCAATACGATTTCATATATAATAAACAAAAGAAGCTATCAGAGTTTCATCTGGAAATACGCGTAGATGTAGGAAAATAAAAAAGTTATTGCCGTTGTTTCCTTATCAGTGTTCGCAAAGAATTTAGGAAATGCTATAAACTTTTCAAAAAGTTCTAAAATTTATCAATGCCTTCCTACTGGAAACTGGAAGGTAAGGCAAGAGTTATTATTATTGTATTTATTGAAATTTATATTCAAAAGTGTCAGTAAAAGTACGAGGAAAAAGAAAATTCCGAATGAAACGTAATTACAGTCTTGCAAAGTTTTATATCGGCATTATTGTACTTTTAATGCCTCTAAAACAGTTTTACTGTTATTTGAAACCTTGTTGCTTTTTATTATCCTGAAATTGAATTTTAATATTGTCATTTTCTTTACTGTTTTAATTGCGAATGAAGTTTAAGTTGAACAGAGTGATAATTAAAAACACCCCCATATTAAAACAAAATCAATATTACGATATTAACATGCGGTGTCGTTTCATTTCATTTCGTAAGCTGTATTTATGGAGGTGGAACAAATTTCAAAATATTAAACTGAAAATTACATTCGAATACGTCGAATATCGCCACTAGCAAAGAAATGGGTGTTGAAATCGTTCCAAAATAAATTATCGGAAGTTTTATGGTAGCAATGTAACAGCAGTAGGTAGTAACTGTTTCTGTAAAAATAAGAGTACAATTTTCATGCCAGTTGTGTCTCAATACGGCTAAAACCTTTTTGTGAAAATGAAATTTTTTGTAATGAAGATTTTAATAAAATATAATAACATTCACAAACCTCAGAGTAAAAAGAGTATAATTAAAAGTAAAGTAGGAGCAAAGCTACAAAACTGGAAATATAACGAAATACAGGCCAGTGGTGCAAACAATGACTTATAAGTCATTTATTACAGACAGTAACGTTTCAAACTATCCTCCCCCTGCCACAGTGACAAGGATATTAAATCAGATTATTACAGATAATTACCATGATCTAATTAAACACACTCTATATGTTACACGCTGTAAAATTCAAACATTCTTGACAGCAAATCTGTTTTCAGTTCTTCCAGATATAATAGTTGGAGCAATTGGTTATCGTGATAGATGGAGACACTTCATTTCCAGCATTTGAGCAGCTATTTTTGTTTTACTAGAAATGACTCCGCAATATAGTTCCAATTGAAGATTTCCATCCTCCATGACGTTTTAATGTCAACATTTTTGCTCCGGATTCCACAAGTAATGTTACAGAAAACAGTGATCCCTGCATTGCGCTGGGCTTTCGATAAGTATTTTGCCGTTTCACCGGGTATGAATAGCGGAGATATTCAGGTGGGCCACTCTCGAATTCTGGGAGAAGCATTTAAGCGAGTTTTAGAAGGACGATCTGACTCTGACTATGGAAAAACTACCACATCTTCTCTGATGCGAAAGTGGCATCCCAACCAGACATACCCATCTTCACGGATGGATCTAAAACAATGGAAGGAACAAGGCACCGGAATTTACTTCAACGAACTGACCTTCCATATCATCCAACCACTAGGCAAAATTCCGACTGTCTTTGAGGCAGAACCAGTAGGAATAACGCTTAGTGCAAAAACAATTCTTATGCACAGTATAAAAAATAAAATTATCAGAATATCCAGGGACAGCAGAGCCGCTCTGCAGGCACTAGGTCAATGCAAAATCACCTCTAGGCTGGTTTTTGAATATCACCAACTACTAGAGCAAATGACAAACAGCAGTAGCGTCGAGCTCATATGGGTTAGAGGGTATTCTGGTACAATAAGAAATGAAAAAGCCGATAAGTTAGCCCGACTAGCCTTAAAACAACCGTTATATGATCCAGGGCGCCACTTACAGTATCAACTGTAAACAACTTAACAATTCAAGACACCAAAGCCCAGCAAAAGCGTAGGTGGGACTTGATGTTAGATTGTCATATTGCGAGAGAGGCTCTCAGGGGATGATCTTGCAGCTTGGCACGTTTCTGCACAGATCTACCAAGGAAGAATCTGCAACTACTTCTGGGTATATCCTTTTGGCACTGTAAATTAATCAAGAAGCACATGCACTACATGGGCTTGGTCGAATCACCATCCTGTAGAGGATGCTACACAGACGACGAGACGGCGCACCACATACCTTGTGAGTGTTCCGTAGTTGTCGAATTCAGACAATCAATGTTGTATGGTATGGATGCAATATTATATGCTGCAGTTAATAATACAATGAAAGATAACAGGACAGAGGAACGTAGGACGAAGAAGGACATCGTAGCTAAAACACTTACGGGATTGGTACAATTGCTCCTCTGTAGAACTGTTTAGGGCAGCAGTGTCGAAAGTGAGAATTGCTGTTATGGTCGCCAACAATGCCAACATCCGATAGGAGAAGACACTCAAAGAAGAAGAATGTTGGGGGAGTCCTGGCCGGATATGGCTACGATTAGAACAGGAATTTACAGGAAGAAAGCAATGTATTGAGGTTTTTAATGATAAACAGGATGCATTATGGCTGTCTGAAAATCCTATGTTCCACAAGCGGGCAAATCATATGGATATTCGACATCACTTCGTATGAGAATCCTGCAAATGTCTTGGCTTAACCAAAGGGTAAGAGTTTGATAAGTTGCTATATACGACTGGCTTCCATAAATAAAGTGTTTGAGTGATAAAAATAATCAAGCAATTTATAAAAACAGCAAGTCTCTTTTGTTGACTTCTTTGTTCAACAATTATTATAATCTTGGTTGGTGACCATCAACAAAATAGAAGGGGGGGTTCAAGAACTTTTTTCGATCCAATATTGACCCTGATTTCTATCGCGTTGAAGGCCTCCAAAGCTCTTTTACGTCTGCCCAGTTTTGGTGTTCCTCTTAGCCACCTTTCTTTCACCTGCACGCACCGATCTTGGTTTACGTTGGCCCATTCCACTGAAGAAATCTCTACGAATTTCTTTGATGAATTCCGAAATTTTCGAATAATGAGAGCAATTTACGAGGAAATTTAGCCTGAGCGAAAGAGTTGTGATGGAACGACAATTTTTCCTGCTAGTACGCCAAAAGTTCACTCGCCATTGGAAAATACTCGGACTTCATTTTTTGGAAAACTCGCTGTGACCACTGTATTGGTCGGATTGTTGACTTTTATATCTGAAAATGACCCCAATGAACCCTCACGGCAGTTATGCCTATCGATATCGCATTGGGGTATGCTATTTCTATTGTAACTTTGAAAGAATCGCAAAATATCGCAAGAAAATAGTATCTGTTTCACTTTGACACATCCTATAGACAGCTTGAAACATTATACTTTTTGCTAAAACTAGGCATATGAGCCGTGGGATGTTCTTAGGATCATTTTGAGACATAAAACTCCATGATCGGAGCAAAACTATGATCAGAGCGAGTTCTCCAGAAATGCATGCCAAAGTCCAATTTTAACATGGCTTTTATATGGGAGTGTGCGATTATGAAATTTTTATTACTTAGGACAATTGAACCCCTCCTTAAGTCTTAAATTTAACACAAATAACCTGGTAACATGTTTTTATGTCGTGTAACAATCGTAAGTGATCACCTGATTGAAAATTGATTCATTTTAGGTGAATCATTATAGCGTCAGGTAACTTCAAGTCGACATGCTTGTTAAAATGTGAAAATAACCAGTTTTTATAAATAAAGATAACGTCGTTTGTGTAAATTTTCGATATTGTTACCGATCAGTACGTTAAGTAGTTTCGTGGCGGTCGGAAGTGTAGTACCTAAAATTAATTTCGAAATTGTTCGTGATTTCGGTTTCAAAAATCTGTGTCTGTGTGATGAATAATTAAATCGTAAACGTTGTTTAATTAATGTGCTGGACCGTAAAAGCAGATAAAGGCGTCACTAAGGGTAAGTTAGTATTAACAAATTTTTTTCTACAAATTAGCTAATTTCTTTCTTTTTCCATTGCAGACGAAACAGTGGCGCAAAGGTAGGTGATTTTCTGTTATTCTCGCAATATTTATTGAGCTGCTTGTTAAGTTGGGTTTATAGTAATGAATCCCAATATTTAGGTGTATTGAAAATGATAGTCCAGCTTAAAATTATTTTTGGAAATCGTCACAATATCTTAATGAATGGACACATTTTATTTGTTATTTTTATTATTTAAACGTATTGATATTTTGTCTATATTTATGTAATACAGGTAGCACAAGTTAGGTCATTTTGTTGCTATTATTATTTAAATATGTTGATATTTTGTGTATATTGTTCTATTACAGGTAGTACAAGGTAGGTGTTTTGTTGCTATGTTTACCATATTTATTGAACTGTTTATGGCAACTATTTTGTTTATTATTTAAATGTGTTGATTTGATGTTTTGTGTGTGTTATTCTATTACAGGTAGTACAAGGTAGGTCCATTTTCTTGCTATTTTTGCCATATTTATTGAACTGTTTATGGAAACTATTTTGGTTACTATTTAAATGTGTTGTTATTTTGTGTACATTATTCTATTACAGGTAGCACAAGGTAGGTCATTTTGTTGCAATTCTTGTTATGCTTGTTGAACTGATTATTAAGTTGGGTTCATGATAACGAACCCAAATACTTCACATGTACTGAAAATGTTATATGAAAAGTTAATAATTGATATGATAGGTACCTATTTGAATATTTTGGCAGTTTGAAAAATGCATATTTTCGTATTACAGGTAACATATTGACACAGAGTAAGTCATTTTGTTGCATTTTTGAAACTGTTTTTTAAGTTGGGTTCATAAATAGCGAGCCCAAATATTATGAATGTACCTATAGGAAAGATATAACAAGGTCTGAAATTTTTCGCGACATTCTTATCTAAAGAGGTAGGGTTATTTCTGACAATGTTTGTAGAGGGTGTTATTTCTTCTCACGTCGCCTTCTATTTGGGTCCACACTAACCTTTTTCATAAGTTTTACTATAGAGGTCCTAGCACCACTCTCTATAAAAAATTATACTAACAAACAACCAAAATTAAATGGTACGATTGCCACAGCTTCTCGTGTTATATAAATAACGAAGGCAATAATGTTAAAGGAAAAGGTGATAAGTAAACAATTTTATCCACGACTATCAGTGATTAATAAGTTATTGTCATTAGCAACGTGAGTAATGAATATTACTCACTGTTATTTTATATATTTCCATGGTAACCGTCCAATACAGTCAATTAGAGAATTTTCAAATAAATATTTAAATTGAATTAACATTTATAGTCGTGGATAAAGTATAGTATTCTACTCGCGTATAATGGCTATTATTCTCTCGGTAATTTATGCCACTCGCCTGCGGCTAGTGGCCATAAACTTACCTCGCGAATAATAGCCATCATTATACGCTCGTTGAATAATATACTATTTTAGAATGACTTTTTTTCTTTTCCGTTACCATTTGTGTCTTTTGAGGTATTTGTCAAACAGATTCTGCATTTTTTGAATTCGACTCGTGGTTCAATTAAAAACTTATCTCGTCTGCAACTGAAAATTTCGGAAAAAAAATTACACCGTCGTTGCGTCATTACGGTTTTCGTGCTTTTTTCGTCCGCCTGGTTTTACTTGTGATGTGGATTAATTGCAGAAGCTGAAGTTATTAATTGATGACTTCTAAACTTTACTTAATATTGTTCAAGTAAGTATAGCAATACTATAACGTAGAGGTAAGTATTAAAGTTTGTTTATTATTACATTTAACAACGCTAAATAGGAGGTTTCAGTGGAACAATCCTAAAAATCTGACAAATTATGGTAAAAGTGAGACGAATCTAACCGAACAGAATTTGGTAATCAGCTGTAGCATCAGTTCGGGTTACAACAGGTAACAATTGAAATAAATAAATTTTGTTTTGGTGTTTTCAATACGGGGGGGGGGGGGGTTATTTTGGTATGGGTTTCTTCCGTTATGACCAGTTTGTTGGTTATTATAAGATAGGCACGCATTTTTAATTTTGTTGTATTTTCTTTTCAATTTGTGGATGGTTTTATTGATATTAATCGTCCAATAAATAACTAAGTTTCTTCAATTAAATTGTGGGAATAAACTAATTACCGTTTAATTAACAATTCTTTAGTCATCGGAGTAGAATTCTACAAGAACAAAGTTTTTGTGCAATGAGCGAAAAATTTTCCATTAATTAAATGCCTTCAAATTATTCATTACACATTTCTAGCATTGCATTGTTCAAATTTTTTGTTCATTGCTTTATATTCGTAGCAGTCTATCAATTTTCTATGGTGTGAATTTTATTGGAAGCCACATTAATATTCTCCATTTAGTGGATGTTCCTTTAAAGGACTTTTACCGCTATTACCTTATAATTTCCACACTCCTCTTTAACCCCCTTCTTGTGGATTAATACAACATTTGTGTTCTTTCACATATTATCACTTAACGCCTTTATCAGCCTGTTTATTTAAGCTTATCCACAGTTTTTTGTTTGTCCCTGAACTTTTCCCATTTTTCATCTTCCACTTCTTTCTTTGAAGAGGCTGTACTCTTCTCTATGGTATGTGTAATTTGATGTTCGTTTGCCGCCACATCCTCGGTCCCTTCGTTGTTTAGACTATTCCTTCCATCTCTCTCCTTTAAGAGGGATGTTTTGTCTGTTGTCTATTTGATCTTTATAAAAGTTTCCATCTCCTTCTTAAGTTTTCCTTCTGTACCCTTTATTTCGTGTCATTTGTTTAGCGGTTGAGATATTTTCCTTCTAACACGTTTCATGTTCTGCCTTAATTTCTTTCAATCTGTTTTGTTCACCTTTAATATGTTTAAGTTTATGATCTGTTATTTCATAATTTCTATTAGCTTCTCCTTCGATTTTCCTTTTTTATAATTGTTTTTGTACTTTTCCTAACAATTTTATTCTCGTTTACTGTATTTCTGCAGTATATTCATCACTTTCCCTATACATTTTGTATTTCTATTCGTTCAGCATTCCAAAATTTCGTATACATATACTTTTATCGCCTAGGAATAACTAACTTGATTTTTTTCTTTATTACTATTTACCTTTATTAAATGCTTTTGTCAATTTTTCCTAAATTCCTCTTCAGTTTTTTGTCTTATAATCACTATCTTTCACCAAAGCATAATTTTTCTGTTCTGTACCATCTACCATGGTAGGTGTGAGAGAAAATCAATCTATATTTTCTTATTCAGCGCTATGTTCGCTATTCGTCTCTTTACATCAAACCTCAACAGATAAAATATATTCCTTACCAACCTCTTACCAACAAAAATTTATTTTCTGTTTTTTCGTACAGTCCCATTGCAAACCTTACCCTGAACAAGTTTGCAACGGCTGACTGTTTCTACAACGTCTTTAAGAATGTATAGATAGATAGACAGAATTTTCTCATTACACTACTCCAATTAGTATTTTCATTATGCAGTTAAATGACGGAAGTGTCCACCATCCGCCTGCATACAATAGGAATAGTACAACAGTAGTTCAAAACACCTTCGGACGTCGCGAAGAACAGCTGTTATAACCTTTTGGCATTTACCATCTATGTGGTTTCGTCTGGGATTTACGATTTAAGAAATGAAGGGAACTCATTGAAGTATGGTGACCTTGGGACTGTTTTATGACACCCTTCCTCGCAGTCAATTTTCAACACATTGAGTTTGGTAGAAGTTGTAACATTGTAGCAACCCCTTCGAGAACATACAGCCATGCAGTTGCAGTTGATGGCCAATACGTTCGTGTGGTTATTCTAACATTAATAATGCAATCGTCCCTAATAGCACTTCTACCCTCGGGGTGTACTTTACAACCCCGAGTCACTATACACGATGAGAACCGCCATTCAGATCGTATTATTAATCAGGTATTAAGTTTCTCATTTTTAGCCCACTTTCAAGGCTGTGTAGCGTTGGGAATCCTTTTGATAACCCGCTCCACCCCGTTGTCTCGCGAAATGGTTATTAATATAATTACAATTTTTATTTTCAAAATTATTGTTTTAATCAAACATTTTTTATGAACTAATCTTCAGAGAGTTTTTCCACAGGAATGAAACTTTGTCTATGCCATATCAAGTATGTTTTGAAAAAATGCCTTGCACAATTTTTCCTTTTTAAATTTTTCTTGTGGGTAGCCGGTTAGTGTTTACATTTTACCTTATCAAACGTTCGCTACCCACTTCATGCAGTATCTTCAGCTGCGGTTTCGTAAGGCTTCAAAGGGTTCAGGCTCGGTGGCATATATTTTCGATTTAGCTTGCCCGCACAGGAGGGAATCAAGAGAATGCATTTAAGTTCGATGACGGTGGGGGACATTCCTCATCCCAGTCCATCTCCAAAGAAATGTTTCATCTAGAAGCTACCCGGTTTCATCGTAACATAGGTCGTTTTCCATCATTTCGATCGACTATGGATTAATAGGATTTAAATTACCAGGTAAGAAAAATGATCCATTTGTGGGAACATCAAAAACAATTTTTTTAATTATGTAGGATGTCATGTATGAGCCATGTGGTTGCTTCTTGGATTCGTATCGACAGTTGACACCGCCAGTGAGGAAGAAAGAGCAATCGCTAAAGTGAACGTTAAAAAGTTAGTGAAGATTGTTTGTAGTCACTTTGTTTAATTGTTTCACAAAAATTGTAAATTACAATCAATATCATCTTTCAATTCTAGAGGAAATTGAATTTAAATGGATGCTATTTATTGTTTCAGAATTCTCTAGCTTGCCTAGTCCGCTATGATCTTTCATCCTTTGGACATCGCCTCCTCCAGACAGGATTAGTAGATGAGCTGCAGATAAGTAATCCGTTCGAGAGCACACAGCCAGACGGAATAAAGCCAAGTACGAATCATTTTGAAGGCAAGTTTTTTTATTAGTATTTCATCTCTCTTACCCCCCCCCCCCCCCCCCCCCTCTTTGTATGCTTTACATTTCCTGGCCACTCTATACATTCGAGTGTTATCACCATGGACAAGCGTCCCACAGAAATTTTTACCAGCCGTACTTTGAAAAAGTCTAACTTCAAGCACCCCATGAAGGGTGAAAGTTTGTTTTCGTGGGAACATATTTGCCTGATGGTATCATCGTTGAAACAACATCCACTTAGCGAAGGTGTCTTCAGCTATTTCTCTTTTTTATTGACTAGGAGCAGTGGATTGTCAAATATTTATTTGCATGCGCATCAATATACCTTCATCAAGGTACCTTCGACACAGAGTCTATGGTTTCATTCTAAAAGAAAGCGTTTTACGTTTTTCCCCGATTTTTTTTAACCCTCGGACGGCCGAAATAATTTTAGTAACGCGGAAGGCCGAAATGGGTCACTAGTGACCCACTGTTTTTTTTTATTGTTTTTACATCAATTTACATCAATAAAGTCTAAATTATTATTATATAGCACTAACAATTATTTTCACATCGATAATAACACTGTAATCCACACAAAACTGCAAATAATACTAATTCTTTTACGTAAGCGGCATATAATTACACCGCCCACAGTATAACGCGAAGGGCCGAAACCGGGTCTCGGGTGACCAAACCGCTTTATCTCACGTACGAGTACATTTTTTTTCCACGAAATTTATTCTACAGAATCTTTATAACAGTTTCCAGGAATACATAAACGCTTAATCCGGAATTTGCAAGAACGGCAAAATTATATAAAAAAAATTAAAATGTGGGTCACTTGAGACCCGGTTTCGGCCGTCCGAGGGTTAAACAGCAAAGGGTATGTGGCCATACATTTTTGGAGAAAGGGTTTTATAGGTTTGATTTGAGGGGTTGCCGAAGATTAAAAAAAACATTTTACTATACACAATGTTTATAAACAAGTTTGTCTTTTTAACAACAAATGAGCAAATGATACTTTAAGATTTATTTAATTATCATTCTTAAATGTTAAAAATGTCTACCATACACTAACACAGCAGCAGGACACCTGGTGCAGTCGGTTAGCATTTAGTAGTTCCGCAAACGTTCTAAGAGTTAGGCTAGGTCGTACAAATTTTCAATTTAAGTTGCATCTACAGGAATAAATGGAGGACATTTAATTCTGGTGATCTGTGGAATCATGCGTTAACACCCCTTCACCCAATATATCTTGCAGGAAACATTCCATCTAGGAACCAAACAACCCTAAAAAAAATTTAAATTAATATCTCCATTTAAACGTTTTCGTAAAAAGAATGGTCCAATTATACGATCACTAAAAATAACAGCCCACTCTTTTAATTTTGCAGGAGCCCAAAGTATCAACCTTCTGGTAAATCGCATAGACTCGCATCGAACTTTTATTGACGGTTGACAGCGCCATTGGGGAAAAATTGGCAATTATTGGACAAGCAAACATTAAAAAGGTAGATTACGTACATTATTTGCATTCATCACCATGTTTATTCAATTGCAGAATTCTCTTATCCCAAGATTGCTCTGATCCCTCCTTGTGTGGACATCGTTGGCTTCAGTACCCTAAATCTCGTGCCGAAAAATTCGGGAAAAATCTTCTGTTTCGTAGCAGTGAAGCAGTTCCTTCAACAGCCTACAGCCAAGCAGTTTGTGGTCACTAGGGGCAGACCAATTGAGTGATCCTAACGGCAAGTTTTTTGATCATTTATATTTTAATTTAACAATCCAAACAGCATACCTAACCGTCACTAACTGTATCTCTTTCTCTCCTCGAGATGTGCCTCATATCCTCGGACACGATATCTTAAAGCATTTCTGTATACACACTAGGACACCGTCACTCCATCACCACCTCCCTCCCCTCCCCCACACACAATGTGTATCGAACAACCTCGAACCGCTACAATTCAGAAAGAACCTACAACTCTTAATAGAAGAATATGACATAATCTTCTCGATAGTACGAAGAGCGAAATGCTGTTAAGATTACAGAAGTGAAAATATATAAGAAACATAATCCGCACTTTTTTTGGCGCGCGTAGTTACTTCAACATGCGACCAAATCCTGTGCCCCTAGCCTAGTGTTTTTAAACACGGACTTTGTTCCCCTCCTTTACCATCTCTGACGGTGACCGTTAGAGACTATTGTCATGCCAATTGGGAAGTTTTCTCCCAGAAGATATCCAAAAGTACCCACAATACCCCAACGATTCTGGTAGCACCATTGAGTCTATTACCAATCCTATGCCTGTATAAAAAAGAGTGTAATTGTCGCAGAATCAGAAGAATAATTGAGAAAAACGAAGAACAGGCTACTTCACAACTAAACTACAAAAACGGATACCAATTATGGCGAAATTCAATACAGGAATCTGCCGAAAGGTCGCCAACTCCTCTTATCCCGCCAAACAAGTTGGAAACATCAAGAAGAATCTCCTCGTCTCGCATATTCAAGATACATTCCAGTCGCCTGAAGTAAACCATCTTTGGAGTTGGACTTACTTTTTTGTTTCGGACCTCTTCGCTTTATTCAGGATCCACACATAACTGGTGGAAATGTACTCCACAAGCTAAGATACATTGCAATCCTAAAACTCCTCATGAAATTCTTTTATTCCTACTTTTTGGAATTTGTATTCCTTCACCTGATTTAACCGTTGAACCTAGAACCCCCTAGAACACATACTACAAAACATCTACCAACTACATTACAGACACTCATCACTGAACGACTTAATATACTACAAAGACCAATAACGGCACGCGGTATTATAAAACCCAAAAAAGTCAAGAATCCTCCAATCAGATCAAAAAAATTTCCACCAGAACTTCCAGCACTCATTAAAACACTTACATAATTACAAAATAGCACCACGAACTCACCCCGAACAACAAACGGAATCGGATTACTACCGCTTTTATTTCTGTTTCAGAGGCAACGGACATCCACCAACCATCCACAGCACGCAACGAAAGAAGTAGACGACGCCAGCGCGGACTGTGATCTGTGGACCAAAATTCTTTCATGTAAAACAAATTGTTTTTTTTTTATATAAAATTAATTGTATAACGTAACATAATACAGTATAATAGAATAATGTGTTAAATATAATCAATTTTGGTTTCTTCTTTTCTACTGATATATTAATTAATGCTACGAGCCGAAATTTGTCCACTTAGTTTAGGATGTGACTACGTGAAAGTGTCTGTTTTCATTGTTATTTATTTACTTGTCACTATTTGAAATTCTAATTGATTCTCCCTGGATTCCTCGTGACGATCATCATTTTATTCTCTCCATACTCGGTGGAGCACTAAAGAACCGCCCACTTCTAACTTAATTAATGTTCTAATTTTATACGTCAAAATTCCTTCTCTAAGACCTGTCTTGTCCTTTATATTTTATATATACATCATTTTCCATGGAATTTGCTACTCTTAGTGCTCTCTGAGCTGTAAATGTTTTTATTTTCCTCCAAATATTGTTACACGTGAACAGTCTTTTGAATTTACTGAAATTTCTTTATCTTTTTTTTTTAGATTCGGTTAAGGGTGATCAGAATGATGTAAATTAGGAATACCAGTATGTAGATGATTTTTGCAATACCCGCTAATTCTTAATTGGCCTTTAGCCAGAACGTTTTATCACTTTGTTATATTGTAATAATACCAAAAAACTCGATCCCATCATTCATATCATACACGTCCACGATACATAATAATTTATTACGCAATTACACCGTAGTCAGCTTTGGTTTACCATGTTTAGGTCGAAACGTATGTAAGTATCTCCATCTTCAGCATCCCGATTTTCATCCAGATTTTATAAAACCAATTAAAAGACTAGAGTCTAGGGGAAGACAGTTTTCACTTGTTATCTCAATTATTATTTTAGTAACATTAAGTAACATCATCTTTGCAGTTATGCGAGAGCCATGTTTTCTACGTAACGCTCTGCTCTTAAAGCTAAACCATCGATGACAAAAAGCTCCTTCAAAAAGAAATTTCAGCAGACCCTACCATAAACAGTGGTCTTTACGCCTTCACCCACAAATCTTCTGTATGTGGGTTGATTATCTAGTTGTGACAAACCCACTATTGATGATTCCACAAAGCGCCATTTGGTGTCCTTATTGTGTCTTATTTGCGTTTATCAAAATTTGCTCATATACCTAAGTGTATAATTAATCAATAAGAATTTAATGAAATCGTCTGTCACAAATTACATTCCTAAAACGAATTTTGACTTCATCTTGGAAAAAAATGGTATTAGAGGAAAACTAATCAGAAAGAAAAAATCAAAATACCTCGTTTGTTCTTGTTAAAACCTGTATTTCTTCGTTCTAAGCTATGAAACCAGTAGATAGTTTCAATAGGTTTAGGATTGACAAAATCAGATTCGTATACCAAATGCTTTATAGTGAACGATAAATAGGGCGCTGAAACTCATACGAGCAATTTCAAAATTTGGTTCATTTTTTCAAAAAACTTACGTTGTGGGACTCTATAAGTAATTATGATGATAATACAAATAATTCTACTCAATTTCTTTTATTTTTTATTTGAGTTTACTTACTTGTAAATCCATTGAAGGTCAGATCACACAAAGGGGGTAAATAGCAATAAATAAAACAACTCTAAACCTCCCCTTCAACGATGAGTTTTTAATGAAATAAAGTCAGACTTGATGGAATGATTGTTATGTTTTTTATGTTTTTTGTTACGTGCAAAAGTTTGCACAAAACACTAGCCCCAATAACTGGCAACACTAGCGGTGTTGAAGGTAAAATGATTAATTGGCAGCTCCTCGTGAGACATCAACGTAGGAGACTGACGCTAATCAGAAATTAATATTAAGAAATGCACTTCGTTCTTTAACCTTGAACTAAAGTGAAACAGTGAAGTAAGAATGACTATAAAATTAAATTTTGAAGGGACAGCGACATGTTTCGAGTCCAACTGGTCTCATGATCAAGCGATTTAAAGAAAATTAAAGACTAATTGTACAACATCTTAACGAATGAATGTCTAAAAATAACAAAATTAGTTAAGTAACAGGTGGTTTTTTGAGCACACTTACCAAAGGGGAAAACAAAACAATAAGTGAAAACACTTAAATAACTATTAATTTACACGATTAAAGATGGAAAAGGGGTCCAAAACGGCCCAAATATTAATATAAATTGACTTAGCATATTAAACCAGAAATCATATTGAGAATAATTTTGATTACAAAGTAATAGAAAATGTGAAACTAGGTGGCGTCCAAACAATGACGGCCAATGACAAACTAAGCGAGGGAAAATTAAGTACAGGGTGAACAGTTAAGAAGAAAATTTTTTATCTTGAATTAATGAACCTATGACTAATGAGGTTAGAACCAAGGTCGGTGATCTCGTTAACTAAGTTGGCATTATGTTTATGTTTGTACATTTCCACGGATTCGAAGACGTTCAAAAGGAAGCCTTTATTGCATAGGTGAAGGATTTGATGATCAAGGTGAGGGTTGAAAATGTGACCAGTTGACAGAATGTGTTCCGCAAAAGCTGATTTTATGTAAAAGGTTGTTAGTTTTAATCGAATGATAATGTTTTTTGAACCGTGTAGAAAAAGATCGCCCGGTTTGGCCTATATAGAAGGATTGACATGACTGACAGGAAAGCCGATATATTCCAGAAGGATCTAGTTTTTGGATAGAGTCCTTATTGTGGACAAGTGAGGATCGGAGGGTGGAAAAGGATATGTGGATGTGGTAATTTTTAAAGATGTTTTTCAATTTATGGGACAGAATCGGAACATAGGGGAGAGAGCGGTATATCCTGTGAGTGGAAAGGGTACAATGTGGGATCAAGTTGGTGTGGTTAAGGGAACTGCTAATTTTGGAAAGAAGTTTATCAACTAACGTGTCAGGGTAGCCATTATTGTAGGCCATTGGTTTGATAATCATAAGTTCTTTGTGAAAGTTAATGGGGGAGAGAGGGATCGTGACTAGTCTTCTTACGAGGGAGTTCAGGCCAGCCATTTTATGAGAAGAGGGGTGGATAGAGTCAAATGGGATCATGAAATCGATGGTGGTTGGTTTTCGATATATATTGAAGTCGATGTGATAGGGACTTTTGGTTAAGAGACTATGTCGTCGACATATCTGCCCCAGAAGATAATATGATCGTTATAAAATTTAGTAGGGATGATATGGGTAGTTTCCAAGTGGTTCATAAATACCTCCGCTAGAAAGGGGGAGAGGTTCGAACCCATAGCTAAACCTTCAATTTGAGAATAGAACTGGTTATTGAAATAGAAAAAATTTTGTTTTATGCTGAAGTGTAGTAAGTTAAGAACACATTGAACCTGATGATCGGACAACTCAGAAGAATGAAGGTAATCAGAAACCAAATTGATTCATTCAGTGGGAGGAATACTCGGAAAAAGGTTAGTCACATCAAAGCACACTAGGGAGAAGTTTTTAGGGAGGCGGATGGAATTAAGTTTTGTTGTAAGATCTAATGAGTTTTTTAGGGCAAAGTTTTGTCGAAATGTGATATGAAGTTTCAAGAAGTTGTTAAGCCAGGAGGTAAGTTTGGACACAGGAGTGTTAAGGAAACTAACCACAGGGCGAATAGGAGTGTTAGGTTTATGGATTTTTGGGAGACCGTAAAGGAGCGGGGGTCTAGGGTTCATCACCAAAATGGATCTGTAATTAGTGTTGAGAGAAAGGAGAGTGTCACGAAGGGAGTAAATTTGTTGGCGAAGTTTAAGATTGAAGTTATTAGTAGGGTTGGAACGTAATTTAGAAAAACCAGGTGTGTTAATGAAGTCAACAACCTTGGTGATATAGTCATGCTTGTTAAGGATTACAATACAATTACCCTTGTCGGCTTTGGTGCACATAATGTTAGACGTAACTCACTTGAACAAATTCCTAATCTTTTTGAAAATTGCTAAATCCCCTCCTAAATGACCTTAAGCGATATTAGAGTGAGTATCATTGTTGATATTAAAAGATTTTAAGGGTTTATAAATTTTCGCTTTAATAATGTTGGGATCATCATGGTTAAAAGAGTTGATTATGGCATCGCAACGAGCTGCCATGTCTTCAGTGACTTTCTGAGGGTAAAAACTTGTAATTTCGAAATTTGCCACTGTGTTAGACCCTTAAGTAAAGCATTGAGTTTATAGTACGTACTTTAGTTAATTTACTTCAGTATTTTTAAAGTTATTCAACGAAGAACATTATTTAATAAAACTGAAAACCTCCCCCAAATTTATTCATTCTGACGTGCTGGTAACAACGGCTAGTTTCGACGTGGATAAGTCATCTTCAGATTTAATTATGATACAACGAGTGATGGAGTTAAATTAAAACATCATGTTGAATGCTAAAAAATGTATGGTTACAAATTATTCCTCCCATGATAAACCAAATTACCATTGGGCTCAAATAATTAATTTATGTATTCCTGTTAGTTTCTGGCAACGACTCACGCCCAATAGAAACATTCTTTAAGATATTATTTACTAGCGTAAAAGGATTTTGCATAAAAAGAGGTGTTTCAGTCAATAAATATTGCAATAATAAGTTACATTGTAGTGTTTTAACTGGTTTCAATAGGAAACACAAGTTAGAGATAAATTTGTCGAAACAGCAATAATCATACGCTCAAGTAAAGTTTAGCAAACGAGCTTTGTTAGGAAAATGAAAATAATTTTCTTGAGAAATGTGGACCTCGTTACTTGAATTAATTAACACGACATCTTTAAAACCATCAATCCTTTTCCGCGCAAGTATCACAATTCAAATTAATTAATTACCTTAACAAGAAGCTCGTTATGCTTCATTCTCTACTTCCACAATTTGTTTTCTTAACAAATCTCGTTAGATGATGACAAAATTTACAAACCGAGATGTGAGTGGATAACATAAATTTGAAACATGACATAATTTCAAAAGTTGTTTATTATAAAACAATTCGAACGTTTAAATCAAACCCCTAAAATATAATGCTATTAATTATGTACATAGAAAATCATTTGATCGTAAATCGTATTCATTGATCCCTAGGCGAAGGTTTTAAGGGTAACCAGAACTGCTTTCTCAGAAAGCTTATAATTTAGATTCCCACCCTTAGTAGGTTATTGAGGTTTTTTGTGATTTCCCAAGAGCACACTTACATTTTTGCACACGAATACTGACTAAATGTGATATTAAATTGTTATTAATTGATTCTTTAGCGCAACTATATGCGCAATTGTAATTTCGTGTAACTGCCTCTAAATGAAAATTTGTAAAATGGGGACGCGACCAAAGAACATTATGTGCTGAGTGGAAAATAATTCAAAAACAAGGTTACATGTGGCAAAGTGTAAATAAATTGCGTTATACGTCACCGAACTTAAAAGAAAAAGAAAGTACGCTTCTATTCAATTAGAAAAGTCGGTTTTATTCAGCACCGGGATCGAAACAAAGCACCTCTCTACAAAGGTCAATAAATTATTCTTCTATTGTACTAATTAAAGGCTTTAGATTGCGGTTAATTAATGTTTATTTTAATCCCAGATAAAAGATGTAATTTAATTATAGTCTCGATATCTCATCGCGGCGGTATTTAGCGAGGGCAACGGAATTCACGGGTCTCTTATAAACATATCAGAATCTAATTTACAACCCTCTTTTACTCGACTGCTACCGGAATAGAATTCTAATTAGTCCGAAATATTTAGCGAAAAACGCTTTAACTATAACCATTAGCACCCCATTGTTAATAATGACGTTTTCGCGCTCCATAAGCTTCCTTTTTTTTTCGCCCAAGCTTTTCTCGTAAACCTACAGTTGACGTATGTAATGTAATTTTATATTACGTTTCACGACTTGAAGGTAATAAAATCTCTACATGAAAATTTTTCTATATTCCGGGTTTTCAGATAAACTAATTTTATGTGAGAGGAGTTTGAAATTTCTTCAGTTAGTAATAAAACAAAAAAAAAAAGGAAAACAAAAATACGAATGTACATTTGCATTACGGTTGAAAAATAACTTTGGACGTATACAATAAGAGCATTTATTCCTTAATTTAAAACCAAATTAGGTTATACCTATATAAAGTGGAAATTTCAGTAATAAAGCAGTTACGAAATGTTGATTGAAAAACTTTTGGTCTGTTACATTGCCAATTTTAATTTGAAACTTACAGAGTGTTTATTAAAATAAAACAGCTTATCGTGTAATGAACTCATAAAGTAGTGCTTTAAATAGTTTCTCATCAAATTTTATAACAACTGTGTAAATTACACTCCAACGTACGTGTTACTGCCAAGCTTATGGCATCACACGGATTTAATGGAACGTTTAGTATTGTAGGATAAAATAAAAGACAAAATTTTAGATTTTCCATCCAAACATCATCAAAACCTTTTCACTTCGAATGGCATCTTTGGATGCTATGGATATGCCCATTTAAAAAATTAATAAATTGCTTTTTTAACGATAAAGATCCAGCCCACAGTGCAAAAAAACGTTTCTGAAATGTTTTAGAAACGTATCTCTGAAACATGAAACATCTCCGAAACAGCGACAGAAACGTATCATACACATAACATAGATGTTTAATGTCCGCCTTCAGAAACCTAGATTTGAAACAACACAGAAACGTTACATCGAAACATTTTATATATGTTTCAAGAAACATATCGAAGAGTAATTTATTGAAATGTAGGAGAAATGTGTCCTTATAAATGTTTCATACGTGAATATTTGAAATGTCTCATATATGTTTCATTTGAAACATACCTGAGTATAAAAAAATTGAGATGTGGTAGAAACTATGGTACCGAGAGCCCCAACTACTCTGAGGGGCTCTTTTCCCAGTGCGCACGCCCTGCAGGGCCCAATGTACTCCGGTGGCTTGTTCTCCAGGGCCCCCAAAATTCTCTTAGTGTAGACTCGAAGGAGATCGGTGATGCTGAAAAATCGTTTTGCTTCAAGTGGGATTCGAACATCGGTCGCTTGTTTAGGAATTCAGAAAACAGCTCCGCAAACTACCTGAGCTACAGACTCGCTGGCAAATAAGCCATTTAGATGTGCAATATTACCCATCTACTTATGATGAATAAATCTATTGTAATTTGAATTGTAATTTTGGATAAATATGTAAAACACTCACATTGAAACGTGTATTTTTAGTTTCTTATGATATGTTTCAAGTGATTAGGTTTCTAGTACAACGCTACTAAATACAAGTACCTAACATTAACTTTGAAAGATGACTTCAAACGAAACATCACATTTTTAATGAAGTTTCTAAAATGTTATACGTTATCACTAAAGTTGGGATAGTTAGACAAAACGAAAGTTTCAAAAAGGCAGGAAAAAGGCATAAAAAATAATTTAAAAAAAGCATCTAAAAAGACAAAAAAGGAGAAAAATGGCACGGAAAAGCGAAAACTGTCGAGATAAAATCAACACATACATATTCAATTTAAGTATAGACAAACAAATATTTATTTGAAAAAGTAATTACAGTTGATAAATGCTATCTGCTGGTATTCTTTTTCAATAAAGTTTTCGGGCTAATTAAAATACGCTTAACTCGGCATAATGACTAAATGATGCAATTTCAACAAAGACTGTATGTAGGTGCAGCTTGCAGGTAGAAATAATACAATGGGAAATATTTCAAAGTAAGGAAAATGACTCATCCGAGTTATTATTGTAAGAGGCTTAAATATTATAGACAAAGTTTGTATTCAGTTTGTATACCAAATTCCTTCCAAATTACAGAAAAGGTACTAAATACTTACGCGAAAATATCAAAAAAAAAAAAGGTAAAACGTAAAAAACGCAATAAAAGTAACAGAAACCAAAAAAGGCAGAATAAAGTTTGCATCTAAAACGGATTTTAAATAGGGTCTGCCTTATGTTTGTCCATTTATAAAAAAAGGCATCCTAGCTTTAGTTATCACATTCCAAAAAATATATCACAGAGATATATTTTTGGATACATATCTAAAACGTTCACACCGAAACGTGTATGATGTGTTTCTTACGATATGTTTCAACTGATAAGGTTTCTGGTACAACACTACTAAACACCACTCCGTAACGTTAACTTTGAGATATGACTATTTTGTTTCAAACGAAACATCACATTTGTAACGTTTCTAAAATGTTATACGTTATCACATTCCAAAAAATACATCACAAAGATGTATTTTTGGATACATATCTAAAACGTTCACACCGAAACGTGTATGATGTGTTTCTTACGATATGTTTCAACTGATAAGGTTTCTGGTACAACACTACTAAACACAACTCCGTAACGTTAACTTTGAGATATGACTATTTTGTTTCAAACGAAACATCACATTTGTAACGTTTCTAAAATGTTATACGTTATCACATTCCAAAAAATACATCACAAAGATGTATTTTTGGATACATATCTAAAACGTTCGTGTTGTAATGTGTATGTTTTGTATTTTATGTAACATATCAATTGAAACGTTTATTAGACATTACCATTTATTCGCTTTCGACAGGAATGTACCAGTAATGTGTCTTAGATGTTTCTTAGGAATGTTTCATTTGTAACCCTTATGCAACATTTAGAAACGTTTCATGGATGTACTGTGTTCAGTGGGAGTAAGTATTGTAAAGTCCAAAACTACAATAAATAATTTTTTTTTAAATCGGCCAGAAAGTAGAACTTTCCGGATTATTTTTAGGCCAGAAAATGTCATTTTGACGGACTGAGCCGGAAAGTTATTGTGATAGTCCGGTAAAAGTTTTACCGGACTCATTTTTACTTTACCGGACTCATTTTTTAATTTCCGGCCTAGAATGGTCAATTTTTCTTCCCGTTTCTGGCCGATTTTAAAAAAAATATTGTACGTAATACGTCCCAAAAGGGCTTTTACTGGACTCGCAGGCTTGCAGGACTCGCCTGCGGCTCGTCCTGTAATTTGCCTACTTGTCCAGTAAAAGGTCACTTTCGGGACTTGTTACGTAAACTACTATTACGAGATTGTACCGTTGGTAATTAGCGATAAAGTATGTTACGCCACTGGCCACTGTACACAGGCCCAGAATTAATTTTCCTTGTACCGATATCTACAAAACATGGTGTAGTTATTTTATGAGGATCTTTGATTACTCTATACATCCAGTTTCAGGCGCTATTGCTGTTGATTCCGTTGACATTCTAACCTCCAAATTCGTAGCTCTATAGCTCTGACATAGAAGAATTTTTCAAGAACCATACCGAATGTATCCAATCACCGCAAAAACGGCTACAAAAGATGCACGGAGGAGTCAAATTTTATTAATTCGAGTGTAGCTACAAGCCAAACGACTCGAACATCAAACCCCTTAAACTTGTAACGGGAGATGTTCACAGATTTTTTTCAGAAAATTCTGAGCCAAATAAGATGAAGATAGTATCATTTTAAGTATGTCAGCAATGAAGAGGAGTTTCACAAAATACATCTCGTGCCTGACCAATATGCTTTCCGCTGCTACACTCCGTGTTAGATGGCTTATTGGGGTATTTAATAACGAGGAAAATCTCTTAATTGTGTCTCAATGCAACAATTTCTTGCATTTTTCGATCATCCCCAATTTGTTCCGCGGAGGTTTTGACCATTCCCCTGTACATTTTTATATATGCCTTTTAGCAATTTATGTTACTTTAAGACCCCTAAAAGCACTTGATATGTCTCTGCTTTTGACAAATAATGATAAATGTCGCGTATTTTGAGCGGCACCAGTATAATATTTTTGAAAATTTTAAATTGCCAAGATTCAAGTGAATATTCTTTAAAAATATTGCCGTTAATGATTAAATTGCTTTTAAAATTAACATAAAAGTATGACATTATTTCGACCATTTTTTCTTCCTCGGGAAAGAGACAAATATGAGGCACGTTAACAATCTAAGGCTGGCTCAATTTTTTTAATTTCGAAAATTATCATATAATTTTGAATAATCGAGAAATTCATACAAAATACACTATATACCGGGTGTCCCAGGTTGAATGATCAGGACTTTGACATTTTGCAGAAGAACACATTTTAAGAGTGGATTACTCCTATAAACATAGGTCCCAAAACTCTCTTTTTCTTGAGATACAGAGTGTTAAAGTTTTCTAAAAAATAAAGTTTTTATTTATTTATTTCCGAGTTTATTTCCGAACTGCGGAAAATATTCAAACCAAAATTGGCACACAAGATACGGACAGAGGGTCATAAGATTCATGGCAACCATCGTTTTTGTACACAACCAAAATACGTTTTTCGTAAAATAAATGACAAAAATCTAGTTTGCGGCCGGACGATAACAGAACCGAAAAAAAGGCAAGAGACATTTTTGGTTCAGAATTGAATGCTCTATCGAAAAGGATATTGAGAATATTTAATTCAGTGCCGTACTCTTTTTATTTATCAAATTAGTAGAACGGATTACCTATATCTCCACCACTGTTTGATTTAAAAAATTCATATTATTCAATCTTATGACTAGAGTGCGGATTTTTAAGCATAAAAAATTTAAAAAAAAGCGCTTAAATAAGCTTTTAAAATGAAGGAAATAAGCATTAAAACAATACAAACACCTTATTCTAAGCATAAAAAGATTGAGTAAAAATGCTGTTTATTACAAAAAAATTCAACAAAAATTGGTTTTTAACTAAATATTTAATTATTTTAAACTCATTTCAGAAATCAAAATATTAATCTACATAGTTACAATTTATAATTAAATGTTTTTCTAAATTCTCAACAGTAAAATTTCTCCTTCTGTCAGTTAATATATTTTTAAAACGCGAAAAGCTTCTTTCAACGTCCACACTAGTGATTGGCGCACATTTAAACTTAGGTTGCAGTGATGCACTAATGTTTAAACTGTCGTCTACTTTCCCTTGAAAAACGTTTGATATTTTTTCTAAAACTCGATATCCTTCATTTTTTAATAAAGTTTCTTGTAGTTTCGTATTTACTGTTTTTCCTATTTTTCCTTTAACTTTAGATAATTGTGTAGCAAAATTTACAACTATTTCTATTGTGGACTCCTACTCTTCAAAAAATCATAAAATTGCAATAAATAGGTATTTTCTGTTAACATTTTCTCAGGTATACGATTAAATAGGCAGGTAGAAACGAGGGATTTTATGCTTGGTTGGAGGCAATTGAATGATTCATGAACTTTTAGAATGTTTTGTCAACACTCAAAAGTACCTACCAAGAATTTATTATTGCTTGTGTTCAAAAAAGACACCTACAATAACAAATCCTTTAAATAAGGACAAAGAAATTAAAAGAAAATTTAAGAATTGAAAAATAAGCAGAAAATATGCATATACATAATTTATAAGCATAAAACATGAAAATAAGCAAAAAAAGCATAATATAATTTAAAAAATACCATTGCTTTTACTAAAATTCGTGCTCATATGTAGATATTTCCCTGTTGCTACCATTTTTTACATATAGCATTATTGCTAGAAATCCGCACTTTACTTATGACCCTCTGTCCATGTATCTTGTGTACCAATTTTGGTTTGAATATTCTCCATAGCTCAAAATAAATAAATAAAAACTTTAGGTATGTTTTAGGCAATTTTAACGCCCTGTATCTCAGAAAAAGAGAGTTTTAGGACCTGTTTATAGGAGCAACCCACTCTTAAAATGCGTTTTTCTACAAAATGTCAAAGTACTGATCATTCAACCTGAGACACCTTGTATAATGCTGCTTTATCTCTCAATTCATTTTGTGACCCATGGCTTTCTAATTTATTTAAAAACTCTGTCATGGCTTCTTTGGCAAATTTATTGACGGCACTTAACCTTGTCGTCAGTCGAAAATCTTTTTTTCGTCCATAAATAGCTTCAAGAAGGTGCAAGTATGAAAATTCGAAGGTTCCAAACGAATTAGTCCAAAGGTTGCTTTGTGACACATTAGGTCACCCTTCGCAATTTTTGGAGGGTTTCAAAGAGAGCGCTGCAACAAATGATTGATGAGAATGTCCTTAAGGTCGCAAAAAACAGAAGACATGATTTTTTGGGTTTTGAATTTTATGGCAGATGGTAAGAAGGAATGACGATACTGTATTGATTGTCTCTTCTTATTAGGAGTGAGCCACCCACGTTTCGTAGCCGTTCACAATAGAATTCAGGAGTTATTCAGCTTCGACTTCGAAGAAACTCCTCCGAAGATGGGATTATGTTGACGTGTTGTTGCTCTGTAAGCTATTTTAAACGCATCTCGCGTATAATTTTTGAAAACCAAAAGTGTTGCAGGGATAATTTTATGGCGAAGAGATCTGGAGATTTATGGAAACACTGTGTCCATTTCGCACAAACTCAATTGGCGGTCTTCATTAATCGTTTCGTCGATATTGCACACGATCTCAGCCGTTACAATTGGTGGATACCCACTTCCTTAATTGGGTTAGTTCATAAAAATAAATTTCAAAATGAACATAAGATTCTGCTTTTGAATCGTGTTTGTAAACTATTGCAGTTCAAAAAAGTTAAATAAAACGTACCATTTCCGAGAAAAAAAGAATTGAAGTGTTCAAACATGAGCGTTCGCGCTAAATCAGTTTTAAACAGATAGTGACGTCACGTACTGGGAAACGCCCACTGTCAGTCGGCTATCGTTGCGTTTTTGAAACTGATTCTTACGATGGTGGATGCAGGTTATTTGAAAGCTATGTCGGATAATCTTCCTCGAGTAGATGTTTTTATGTTGGCCGAGTTCTTAATGAAGGATGATCGATTTAATACTGCAGAAATTCGTGGAGCAAAAGCTTGAATAAAACCTAACAATGTGAAATTCGTTTGCTTGACAAACTGTTACTACGCAGATATTTTGCATATTGCATTACTTTACTCGTTTACCACGTCTCATGTATATTTATTTTTGTCAGTTACTTAAAGATTTAGGTTTGCTTAGTAAGTAACTACATCTTACATCAAAGTGATCCTCGCAGCAGTAGAAATCCGAAGAAGTTATTTTAGAATAATCTCTTCTAGCTGCTTTGAACCACATTTTTCAAATTTTTACGCCTCGAGGCATTGTCAAAAATGTCTTTTCAGGTGTTGTAAAAGTCGTATTAGTGCACATAGGCACAAAACACCACTTGTAACACCTTTTCGACGGCTCCATGATCGCCAAACAATCATTCGTAAATAACAGTTTAGCTGAAACACCAGTATATGACGTCATGCCGTAGTCGGCACCTGTCGCTGAGTTGTCGTGCAGTTTCGACGCTTCGCGATTTAAAATTTGAAAAAAAGCTGTTTAAATTATTCTAACGCCGCTTATTTTTGCAATATCGAAGACATCTGACATCTTTGCATTTATTAAGGGTATAAAAAAATTATGTGAATTAACCCAATTGTTCATCATGAACATTCCTCCTATCGTCTTTAAAGTTAGTACGATTCATAACACCATCTCCATAAACAGTTATTATTTCGCTAAAAGTCTTAAACCGTTTCATAAATTCCACTGACACTGTTATGTAAACATGAAAGCGCCATATACACAAACCATGTGAACTAAACACAGCACTATATAGCAATGGACCAAAGAGTAATAAAATTTAAACATCTAACTTAAGCCATGTTTAAGCGCCGCCTTTTGCGCGACGCCGGCGCCGCTTGTCCGTTAGGACATTTGGGCGCAGAGGTGTAGAAATATTATTTTAAAAGAAGACATCTTCTGGATAAATTCGTGTTATATAATTTTTATTAATACTTTTTCTACGTTCCGGCAGATTTTCTTTCCTGCCTTTTTCAAGAAATTGATTTATTTGACACTAGATGTCATGTTACTTGATATTAGTTTTGGCTTTCGTTCTACTGGGAGTTGCAGGTCCTATGTATGTGTCTGTGACTGGTGGTTGTTGAGAGATGTTAGGTAGTGTCACATTGTTATTGTTGGTTATTTCGATCTTCTTAACTATTGGTTTCCATATGGGTGATAATCCTGAACCATCGTGTCGTTTATTTATGGCCAAGGGACGTTTCTCAATTTCAATAGCTTCTCTCGTTATCCGTTCTTGTAGTGTACCAGTCACAGACACATACATAGGACCTGAAACTCGCAGTAGAACGAAAGCCAAAACTAATATCAAGTAACATGACATCTAGTGTCAAATAAATCAATTTCTTAAAAAGGCAGGAAAGAAAATCTGCCGAAACGTAGAAAAAGTATTAATAAAAATTATATAACACGAATTTATCCAGAAGATGTCTTCTAATAATAATAATAATGACATTGGTGGAAACTTAAACAATAATATTATTTTAATAATACCTACATATATAATATAATAATATATTTCTATTTTTGAATGAAAAGACAAAAAGTTCGTATTTGGAATCTTATTATAACAATTTTGTTAGTTAACAAGTAAAGTCGGGTTACAGTCACACAATAAAAACTAAAATTAACTACAGTATTATAGTTCACCATCATTTTCCCTTTCACTTTCACTCTTAATCCATTGCAAAGTTGTGAGAAATCCCTCTTAAATATTCCATAACTGTTCTGTTTCCTAAATCTTCACCAACATTTCGGATTTTTTCATTGGCAGCTTTGTATTTCCTCTTTTCTGGGGGCGAGCTTCACCTCTTAAAAATTTCTCGTAAAACGCATCTCGTCCTTTTTGAATTCTTCGTAAAGCATCTATGAATTTCCATATAGACGCATGATCCATGTCTAATTGAGACTGTAAGCTACGTTGTGCGGCCTCTGCAAAGTTATTTTTGCGATCTCTCTCATTCCTACTGGCCAGTATAGCGTAAACTTGGTGAAAGAGTGGAGGTGCTTGTGGAAATGTTCCATCCATGAAAACTTGTTGCTATATTGATTCCACAGTGTATTGTCTTCTCGAGAAAACATTAGTATCCTTTGTGGGTGGGGACGCTCTGATACAGTATCCTTAATGAGGAATGCTTCAGTTTGTCCAGGCGCGAATTGGTAAATTCTGTACGCTTCTGGAATAATTAAGGTCTCTAAATCCAATAGAGTTGGCGGCGCCCCAGCAACAAGGTTTCGCGCTCGCTGACACAGTTTTCGAATAGGTAGTATCTTTATTTGAACGGCTGCTCCAGTATCTTCTAGGGTACGATTTAGTATCTGGGCTGACGTATCCATCGATTCCTTAGCTTGTGTTTTTATAGAAACTTTAATTTTAGCAACCCCTGCTGCATCACTGTCATGGTTGAGATTTCCAACTTTATACTAATACTAATGACATTATTAAAAGTTTCAAACTATTTAGTTTTCATGAAACATACTTACATTCGGCGGACAACAGTCGGCGCCCAAGCGACCGGCGGTAAATAATCTAGCGCCCAAACGGCAGCGCCCAAATGTCGCGTATCGTACTCTGGGGTACTGCGTCTGCATCAAACATCGAAATACTCAAGCAAAAGTTCTTCATCACTATGGTTCGTGCCTAACAAAGTTATTCGTAAAGACCTTCCAATTTCAATAGTCAAAGATGAAATTAGACACTTCAGCGTAAAATACAGTGCACGGCTCAATGTCCACCTTAACATCGTAGCAACTAAACTTCAGAACCAGCCCATAATCAATAAGAAGTTACAACAATACCTACCCATTAGATAGATTTAAGTTAGTTTATGTAAGTTCTTTCTCCCATTGATGTTTGAATGTCCGCCATTTTGAAAAAAGAGTTTTTGAAATAATAATTATTTTCAAGAAAATACAAAATGGCTGATTACGGCTACACTAGGCCGTAAATGTTACCGAACATTCTAGACTTATTTTCATATGTAGGATCCGGTTATGGATAGCTCGCTATAACCTTTTGAAACACCCTGTATATGTAAGATTTCAAATAAAGTGGATTTAAAGAAAATTTTATTCAGCTAGTAAATTACATTATGTAAGATTAGGTCACAGTCAGAGCGAAGGTCAGACAATGACTTTATACTTTTGCGTTCCCCTATATTGGTCCACAATAAGTTTAATAGTAATTTGAAATTTTCATTTCAGTTTTAGATAACTTTTAAGTAAGTATTGTAGTAAAATTTAATATCAAAGCGCAATTATCAAATGAAAGGGAAAATTTAATATTAAACGAGTACTTAAGCAATAAATTAAGATAAATGGCAATTTTATGAAATTTAAGGGTTACTTTTATAACATCTTATTGCCTTTTCAAGCTCGTTCATTCTATTTTAGTCGGAAAAGAAAGACTAGTAAATTTGAATTTCTCATTTTGGACTTCGTAACTTTAAATATGTCATTGCAAAAGGAGAGAATTCTCAACGGGTTCGCAAAGTTCACAATAACTTTTTTGGTAAACGAGAAGTGTGACCCCACTGCGATTTTTCAACATCATTTCACTTTACCGTTGCTTAAAACGCAAACCGTGTAGTAGAAAATATTCAAGTGCAACAGATCACCATCGTAAGAAAAAGTTGGGAAACACTTAGACGGTAAGGATTTGCACTTTGGTATCCTTCAAACCTTTAAAAAAACCTTTATATAAAAGTTGACTTTCTCCGCGTACTTTGAGTTGAGGAAAAAAAGGTTTTGTCGCACGATGTCAACTTTTGCGAAATTGTATTCCTTTATAATTACACCAAACAGCTGTGTGACTATGTTAAATAAAGAGAAAAAGCTAACAAGCGTATAAATTATCCGAGTGAAAATATATTCGTAATTATCCTTGTCTTTATTATGTTCACTGTGACTTTCAGGTATTGTATAATTAGTTTTAACGACTTTCTGTTTCTTCCCGAACTAATTATTACGATTATTAACGTAACGTACTTCTCGAATTGCGTCGAACTTTTATAAAAAAAAGGACGTGTACTCTAATTATTAAGTTGATTCAAGAAAGGTAACGGAGTTGTAATTGATTTTTCACGTTTCACTCATTTGATTCAAAAGTTCTGTTACTGTTAATTTGAGAGTCTGACCAAGTGTTACTAATTGAGAAGGTTATTTTAAAGTACTAACTTTCGATTATTTAACGTTGGTTACTCATAAACTTCAACGTCTACAACCAATCATAGAACACGGACAGTGTTATTACAACAATACCTGCTTAGTTCTCCACAGAATTTTAGTCAAGAACACACGAAAGTACTGTAATATTTTCAGCATGAATGGAATTATCCTTCATCAACTAACTGTATAACGTTCTATTTGGGTTCTGGCATATGCTGTAACTGCGGGTTACAAAACCATTTACCTTCTTGTTTTATATTAGAATACCTATTTGATTCCAGCAAGCGATAACCTAAATTTTCTCTTCATACTTGAAAATATGGCAGCTTGCCTTATAAATTTTCAATTTCGATAGGCAATACCGACAATCCTTTGTTTGTGTGCTTCGAAGATCTCCAAGATCCTTTTAGTTCTTCTCCATTGAGAGAGTCTTTGTGCAATAATAGGAGATGGTTTTCTTTTGTAAATGTTTACAGCATCTAAATCTTTCTGTAGGTCGGCTACAGTTTAAAATAGTTTTAGATCATCTGAGTACAATCAGTCAGATTTTTTACAACGTTAATCAGTTTATTTATTACAAATTGAAAATAATAGGCCCCAAAACAGAACCATGGGAAATTCCAGAACTCGCAATGAATTTATTAAATTTGTAGCCCTATAACACGTATTGCTTCTCATTCGTAAGGTAAGTGGAATTAATTAAGTAATTTATTATTATTAATTATTACTAATATTTATTATTACTACTTCCATGGTTTTCCATAATATAAGGAAATGTGTTAAATCTAGTACACTGATTAATAATTTAAGAGGTTGGATTAGTACATTGGTGTCCTGTTGACTTAAATTACTAAATATCCTTAAATGCACATTTCTTATACAGGATACTTAAATTACATAGTGTAGGTATCCTATAAAATGGCAAAATCCTTCAATTATCAAGATTATGATAATGGAATGGCTGCACTTTTACCCATTAACATAATATACTTAAATTCTATTACCAACACTTAGAAATACGGGTCGATAAAAACTTTTAATAATATTTATAAACCTTGATAACAAAGTTTTACATATTTTAAATTAATTAATACATTGTACGTGTATTTATACGATTTCCATTTAAGTAGAAGGGAAGTTATTAGAAATTAAGGCCCTGAAACCAAATAATGTAATAACTTTTTAGACATATTAAGGAACAAACAACAACTTTTAGAATCTCTACAATATTAAAACAACTTTATTAATTAACGTTCGTGTAACTTGTATAGGAGTTAATTAGTAAAAAGCGTTTCGAAGGATTTATATTAAGAAACATTTAATAAGTAAATGAATTAAAATGTAGTCCGGATTGATATCTTGAAATTGACCTCAATCAATGCTCCAAGTATCAATTCTGTTTTAACACCTAAAATTATATATAATTTTTAAAATACTGCCGATCCTCATACCCGTACGGGGGAAATTTTGATAACTAGGATGAAATTAAGAAGAAACGGTTTTGTCAAAAGCCTACCAAATGTATTATATCAAATTCATTCTCCAATTTCCTTACATCTAACTGTAATTATTATGGCCACGACAATTTCAATTAAAATATTTATTTTCAGAACCAATACCATCGAAAAGTTGTTGAAGTACTCCATTTTATATTTCTTTGAGCAAAATATGTCAAATTATATAAAATTAAATTAGTCAAAGAAGTATTTCTTAACGTTAAAAACTTTAGGCTATCGATTTCGACGTATTTAAATGAGTATAATGGTAGTAATTAATTTAAACATAATACCATGTGTTTTTTCAGGTCATCTACAGACCCACCACGAAACATTTGAACACGTAGCCATAACTTGATAAGAAATATACCTGGACTCAAAACATCAGCAAATCAGTTATTCACCAATCCTGCATCTGAAAAAGTATTGTTCCCTGATAATGCCGTTCAAGAGATATTGAGATGGACGAGAAAAAGAATTAATAATAGAGACAGTGAGGACGTTGATTTTCGTGAGCTGGGGATTATCGAGTTTCACGCCTTTTTTGGGGCTGCTCTTTTACATTGAAGCTCAAAGCATAGTTTCTATGCAACAGATGGTTCAAGCAGAGATATTTTCCGAGCAATCATGAACAGACGCGGCGGTGTGAAATAATTTTATCATGTCCCAGATTTGATTACTTATCTCTACACTACAGAAGAAAAAGAAGCGGACGATTTCGCAATCTCGATGAAAAACATCTTTGATATATATTTTTTTCAACTGTCAAAAATGTTATTCCATACGGGAATACGCTTGTGTAGATGACATGTGGATAGCATTCCGTGGAAAATGTACATTTCTCATGTTTGTGCCAAAAAACCAGCCAAGTATGGCTTAAAATCCAAGCTATCTTTTAAAAGCCTATTTTTACACGGGGAGAGACAGTGATGGTAGAACTTTAAATAGGGAAGAAAAACGTCTTCCAATATCATGCCAATCAGATATCCGCCCTACAAAACCAATCCACGGCACGAACAGAAACGTCACTGCTGATAATTGGTTTTCTTCTATGTCTTCTAACCTTTGATGATACGATGAAAAAAATAAAGCAGCATAAATTCCAAAAAAATGTTTGCCAAAAAAAATAGAGAATTGTGGTGATACTACAATGGTTTCATTATGAGAAGGTTCGAAATTCACGAAGGGGTTATTTATCGATTGAGAAAAACAAAACTCGCAACCTCCCCTTGACACAGTTGTTTATTAAAATTTGTTAAACGATTGATGACTTTGGATGATTAGTGGCAACATGTTTCGGGATAGACTGTTCTCAGGCCTGGTACCTTTTATAAAATTATAATTACATTAGAAAAATATTGTCTAGTTCTAGAATATAAATGAAATTTTTCATAATTTTAATCATCGTTCTACATCATGGCCCTTTATGCATACTTTAGGTTGCCTTGTTACTACGAATTATATACGAGATTTAAAAATTTTTTTAAAAAAATTTCAAACTTGTTAACCTAATTTAAGAAGTTATTTCACACACACTTTTTCTTTCCCTTCAGGGGAGTTCTGTATTGCTAATTTCCTTTGTATCCTCGACAATATTTTTCTAGTGTAATGATAATTTTATAAAAGCTACCCCGAAACATGTTGCCACTCTAGTCATTCCAAGTCATCAATCGTTTAACAAATTTTAATAAAAACTGTGTCAGGAGGAGGTGGCGAGTTTTGTTTTTCTCAGTCGACAATGGTTTCATATACACCAAAACAATTTTAAAATTATCCTTCGAGAATAATAAAAATTTTGGAGCAACCGAAGAGATATTAACCGTTAGAAAATATTTCAAGCTATGTCCACCGATGATGTGTTCAGAAATAAACAAAGCAGTCATTTATTTCTAATTGTTTATATTTTTGTATTTTCTTTACTTAGCAACGTAGTGGGCTCTTCGCTTTTGTTGTTTTTTTTTCTTCAATTGTTTGGTAGATGAGGGTGAAATGAAGTTTGTTTTGTTTGGAAGTAAGGTCGATTTTTTTAGATGTTCCGTGTACATCATGTGCATTCATTATTGAATATGTAACAAATACAGTAGGTATAACCCGTTACATTGAGGAAGGATATGTGAATTTCACAAAAATGGTAGGAAAAGTGTGGGAATTTGATAACTTGGTACGTAACTTTAGAATGTACTATTATTACTAATTTAAACATGGCTTAAATTAGATGTTTAAATTTTAGTACTCTTTGTTTCATTGCTGTGTTTGGTTCAGATGGTTTCCGTATATGGCACTTTCATTTTTACATAACAATGTCAGTGGAATTTCGGAAACGCATCCAAAAATCGGCTCAATCTTGAGATAATCATGTAAAGACTGTCAAAACAACCACCGCAATGTCTCTAAATTTAACCCTTTAAGGGGCCGAACTTAAGGGGTCGTTTTATTTCTTTGTATGTTTTTTAATATTCATGGTAGGCGTTCCTGTAACTAAATATGTGACACATCAGTCAAGTTTTGAATTAGTTTTTTGAAAATAGGGTGGTTCAAATATGTAGCATAAAACGTTCCTGAAAAAAATGTACAGTACGTGGTGAGTGGTATAATAATATGAACCACATTTTTTTTCTTGGCAATAACAAGTAGGTACTGATGGAATACGTGGAACACCAAAATTACTTTCGTTACTCCAGTAATGTCTAAAACTACGAAGTGTATGAAAGCCCATTATTATTAGTATTCCTAAGTAGGCTTTCAGCTCATCAAGTGTCAATCCTAACACTACATCTCTTTGCATGGCGTACAAGTTTGATTGGTCAATAATGTAGTGCAGGAATATATTTCTCATTAGATTCAGGAAAATGCTTAGTGGACTGGAAATATTAAATTGGGCTTTGTTTGATATTCCGAAAGGTCTATCAAATGTACTTCCTTGAAATATGGCTCGTTTTGATGACACTTTTTGCCAATCAAAAGTTTGATCATCACAAGCAGAGCTTTCTCTTGATGCATTTTCTTCACCATCAGTATATATTGGTTCGGGAATGTCAACTTCATTATCTTGAAGAACAGGCGCTTGGACCACGACTTCTATGTCTTCGCTCTGGTTGCTGAATGAAGTTGAAGTACTTGGAGTAATAGAACATTTGGATAAAGGAATATTATCGTCAGCATCTTCATCATCTCCAACAGCAGACTTTATAGCCATATCGTCGTGTATTGTACTGAGCAAAAACTTAACATCTCAAGGATCTGATAAACCTCTCGCTAGCGATATTACACTAAGACAGATAAGCAAAACTCGAAGTCAAAATGATTACAAATTAACTTACCACAGTACTTGAGGACGTATAATCGTCTCAGTTGGGAAATGAATCAGCCATTTTCGATCAATGGACGCAATTTTACAGTATTGTGCTAATTTCTACTTGAAAATTATCCAAGAAAATCCATTGACAGTTCAAAAAAACTTTTCTCCTCACTGAATAAATTAAAATTGAAAGTTACACTTCGATATTAGCACCCAATTAAAACATTTTTATTAAATTATACCTGGACGTAACTACTTCGTGTCAAAAAAAAAATTTAAATGCCCCAACTAACTTCTTAATCTTCACTCAGTCGTGCTATATTATTAATCCATTTGCTCACATTTGAAACGAGGTGAGAAAATCGGAACTAAAACTTCGTTCGTCGTGTTCTACATAATTATGTATAAGTGAAGCAACCAATTTTTTTTTTGAAAGCCACATATCTTTTCCGCCGATGCAACTATGTTTATCCGACGGACGCAAAATTCTCTTTCACGTTTTTTTCGTGTGCTTGCCAATATTTTGTTCCTATCCTACTTAGTCACCATCCGCCCCATCCTCATTTCCTTCGTTCCTCTCACAGTTCCTCGCACTCTTCTAACAAGTGCCTCATATTTCCCTACCTTCCCCACATACTCTATACATTCTTTTCTCATTCTCCCACCAAACACTTGTTGTCCCTTTCCTCATTTCCGCATCTATACCTCCCAATCAGCCCCTTTTTCTTCATGATCAAACCACTAGCCAGGAAGCTCGGAACTCCTTCTGTCATTATTTCCCTATAAAAAACGCTGGCGAAATTTATCGACCCTACTTCAATCCTTGGCTTGCATCGTCCGCGCTATGCAACACGATTTAGTTATTGCACTCTCTGAATAACACTTGTGATCGTCGCATTGCTATCCCTCTCTACTATCTCTTCCGTAATGGAATCTTTCAACCCCTCACTCTTCTCCTCTGTACTTCTCTTCTCGTATATCTCACCATTTCGTAATATTTTCGCCTGTCATCCTGATCATACTTTATACTTTTTCTCTCTTCACCTCATCCCAGCAGACCAACACTCTTACTTAGAAAAACAATCTCAAGAGCTTCAGTTCTCAAGCTGCTTCTCTATGAACCTTTTCTTGGATACCTACTTTATTGGTTACAGCCACGTATTACGCTAAAATGGAGTGAGAAAATCCATTAAACAGCTAAAGTGTAAAGAGTCAACATTTTCTGTCGTGAACTAAGTCAAACTACGATTCTCAGCTAAAATTGGTAAAAGATTGCAACGAACTGTAGCAATTCATCAATGCATGCAATGCAACTGTGGTTACGCGTTGTAACTCACTAAATTAATGTGCAATCGAATAAAAAATATAAAGAACTTTTTTAATAATTTCATTGACAGACTAAAAAATAATAATCTCAACTCCTGTTTCTTATATCTCTAGATTCTAACAATAATAATATTTCTACGTAATAACACGGTAACGTCGGTAACACTACAATACTCCCCCCATAGTTTATTCACTAAATTTCTTTGGAAATTTTACTTTTCTTCCTGATCTCGTTTCTGTTTGTTTTTCCTCGCATGTATTACTATTTTGGTTGACTTTAGTCGAAACTAATGTGTCTGGGTCCTTTACTTTTTCTGGTTGAGTTTTAATTTCTTCAGCCAACAAGAAAGCAGGTTTTATTCTGTCTATAGAGATTGTTTGTTTACCTCTAGGTAATTGAATAGTATAATATTTTTCATGTTTCTCTATTACAGGATATGGTCCATCATACACTGGTTGTAGAGATTTCTTTAACATATCTTGTCTAATAAAAACATGCGAACTTTCATTTAATTTTTTATGTATGAAAATCTTTTGTTTAGCATGATGTACCTGTTCAGTTGATCGTAAACTTTTCATAGTTTCTTTAAGTTTAAACACAAAACTTGTTACATCTGTCGTGTTAGAAGTATCAATGAAAAATTCACCAGGCAATCTAATAACTGATCCATACAGAATTTCTGCCGTTGTGACATCATAGTCTGGTAGGATATAAGAACGTAAACCTAATAAAACTATGGGTAGTTTATTAATCCAATCTCCTGTTAAATGACATTTGATCGCTGTCTTAAGACTGCGGTGAAAACGTTCAATTTTTCCATTCGCAGCTGGATGATATGCTGTCGTTTTTATATGATGGATGCCTAGTAGTTTTGTCATTTCCTTACAGAGTGTTGAATCGAATTGTCTTCCTCTGTCGGTGGTAATTCTACTAGGTGTGCCGAATCTAGCTATCCAAGTAGAGATAATAGCTTGCGCTACTGTTTCTGCTGTAATATCTTTAACAGGAGTTGCTTCTGGCCACCTCGAAAATCGGTCTATCATAGTTACTATATAACGAAAGTCCTGTGATGGTGGTAAAGGTCCAACAATATCAATGTTTACATGTTCGAAACGATGCTCGGCTTTATTTTCATAATAAAAAACTTTACTTTTAGTATGTCTCCATATTTTACACTTCTGACAGGCTAAACAACACTCAGTCCATAATTGACAATCTTTTTTTAAACCTGGCCATACATAGCGTTTCGATACCATTTTTGTTGTAGCTTTTTTTCCTGGATGTGATAAGTTGTGAATTGACGCAAATATACTTTTTCTATAACATTTGGGTATATATGGTCTAATTTTGTTGTCGTTCACATCACAAGTTATAATTTCATCTTCTACTTGAATTTCCTGTAATTTTAAAGAACTCTGATTTGATTTTTTTAAGTTAATTAATTCTTCATCATTTCTTTGTGCATTAGCGATTTCATTGAATGAAATTTTACTTGTTATATCAATTTGATATAATCTCGATAAATAATCTGCTGCTACATTGTCAGTACCGGCTATATGTCGAATATCAGTCGTAAATTGTCCTATAAAATCCAAATATCGAAACTGCCGTGGGGATAAATTTTGAGAATTTTTTGTGAAAGCGAAAATCAGAGGTTTGTGATCTGTATATACTGTAAAACTTGTTCCTTCTAATGTATGTCGAAAATGCTTAATCGCTGCATACATAGATAATAATTCTCTGTCATATGTGCTGTATTTTGTTCGGCAGCACTTAGTTTTTTAGAGAAAAAAGCTAATGGTTCTACAATACCGTTATTAATTTGATGTAACGCTGCACCTATTGCGTATTCCGATGCATCCACATTTAGCGTTAATGGTAAATTAGCTGACGGATGTCGTATTGATTCTGCGTTGGCTAATTTATCCTTAACTTGTATAAACACGTTTTCTAGATCTTTGTTCCGGTCAATTTTGGTACGATCTCTTCTCTTTGAAACACCTCTTAGCAAATCATACAATGGACTTTGTATTGCTGCCAAATTGGGAATGCATTTTCTGTAAAAATTTACTAAACCTAAAAATTGTCTTAATTCATGTTTAGTTGTGGGTAAAGGTATATCAAGAATAGATTTAACTTTCTCTGGTATAGGACGTATACCTTTTTCTGATACTAAAAATCCAAGAAAAGGAACCTCCGAAGCTTCAAAAATACATTTGCTTAAATTGATGTTGATACCAAATTCGTTTAATCTTGAAAAAAGTTGTTGAATATGATTTTGATGTTCCTCAATTGTATTTGACTCAATTAATATGTCGTCGATATAACAAAAACAAAAATCCAAATCTTCAACTATTTTATGCATGAATCTTTGAAAAGATTGAGCAGCGTTTCTTAATCCAAATGGAAGTGTTGTAAATTCAAATAATCCAAATGGCGTTATTATTGCTGTTTTGTGAATATCCTCTTTATCCACCGGAATATGATGATAGGCCCTGATCAGATCAATCTTGGTAAATATCTTTTTCTTATCAAACTGCATATTGAAATCTTGTATATTTGGTACAGGATATCTATCTGGAATAGTTATTGCATTTAAAGCCCTATAATCTCCGCATGGACGCCAACTATTGTTCTTTTTTGGAACCATATGAAGTGCACTTGCCCAATTGCTACTTGACGGTCTACAAATGCCCATATTAACCATAATTTGAAATTCCTTTTTTGCAATTTCTAATTTCTCTTTGGACATTCGTCGTGGTTTTGTCATAACAGGTTGTCCATTAGTTATGATACGATGTGTTACATTATGGTTGATGTTTTTAAAGTTGGGTTTCTCATGTAATAAGTTAGGAAACAACTTTAAAACTTCCTTGTATTTGTGTAACGGATCTATCGTTTGTACTGACTGAATAGATGTCTTCACTAATTTAACTTCCGTACTTAATGAAGTTTCATTATCAATCAATCGTTTATTTCTAATATCTGGTAGAATATTAAAATAATTTAAAAAATCAGCTCCCAAAATTGGGCATTCTACCTCTGCGATCACAAAATTCCAAGTAAAATTTCTTCGTAAATTTAAATTGAGTTGCATGGTTTTTGTTCCGTACGTTTTAATAATTGATGAATTAGCGGCAAAGAGTATATAATATTATATACTCTTTGTTAGCGGCATATAATTCACGTTTGGATTTATTTTTTCGTTCCTCTCTTGTTGGAGGTATGACTGAAATATCTGCTCCTGAATCTATAAGAAATCGGTTACCGGTTTCGTGACAAGTTACGAATAAACGGTGCGATTTATCTACCCCGTCGCAGTTTGCCACCCGCGACGGGTTTACTCGTTTCCCTGTTGTGAACTTTTGATTTTATAATCGCAAGGCAAAGAACATTTTGAAGCCCGGTCTTTATATTTAAAATGATACCAGCATACCGGATGTTTTTCATAATCTCTTCGTTTGGAGACAGATCTAGAACGATTTCTTGACATATCTCTTGACTTACTACGCTCTCTGTCTGATAACTTTGCTACTGAAGCTACTAACTGTGCCATTTGCTTTTCTAAATTTGCCAATCTATCATCTCCATTATTTTTACATTCTGTCGTTGCCAAACTCGAGACCAAAGAGTAAGATGGTGATATAGATTCATTTATTTTATCAGCCATTAATGCCAATGAGTCCAAATCATCTTTACTGGTTGTTAAAATTAAACGTATACTGGTTGGCAGTCTTTGTAAAAATATTGTTCGAAGAAAATCGTCAGAAACTTTATTATTTGCTAATTCCTTCATCTGACGAAGTAACGCAGAAGGTTTTTTATCGCCAAGTTCAATTTCCGTTAATAATTTTTTTGCTTTACGCTCTTCCGAGTCTTCGAATTCTGCTATCAATTTCTCTTTTAAAGCTGTGTATTGATTTTCCCTGGGAAGGTTATAAATGAAATCAGATATAAGTTCAACTACTTCTGAATCCAGTGAACCAAGAATATAATGACATTTTGTTTCTTCACTAGTAATTTTAGATGTAAAGAACTGAGATTCTACTTGCAGAAACCAAATTTTAACGTTTTTCTTCCAAAAAGGAGGAATCTTAATAGCTACTCTCGCTACATTGGTGTGACTTCTTTCAATCTCTTCTGACTCGTTATTCGTAGTCATATTGAATATAATTTACTCACCAATTTCTATATTACTATTTTAAAGTTTACTTTTATTTCACTGTTTGGGGTCACCAATTGTGGTTACGCGTTGTAACTCACTAAATTAATGTGCAATCGAATAAAAAATATAAAGAACTTTTTTAATAATTTCATTGACAGACTAAAAAATAATAATCTCAACTCCTGTTTCTTATATCTCTAGATTCTAACAATAATAATATTTCTACGTAATAACACGGTAACGTCGGTAACACTACACAACAATAGCTATTTATACAACTAGAGGTAAAAGCGATACTTTTTATCACCAGACGTGAAAATTGTTCATCGAGGCGTCGTGTTGCAATGGCAATTTATTTCAATAGCAATCTAGACATTCAGAAAATCCGTTGCTATGTAAATTTATTTCGATAACAACGAATTCTTTGACAGTTTTGAAGGTTTTCGAATCAAATTTGCTATTTCTTGAAATGAGTTCTTCCGAAGATTCAGATATTGAAAACGATCCAAATGCAGATAAGTAGATACATGTTTATAATAAATAGAGGTTTTTTGCTGTTCTTTGTCTTATTTCTCCACAATAAATGTCATTTTACAACCAGTTACAAAAAGTAAAAGCATTTTATCACTTGTTACAAAAAGTAAAAGCAATTTATCACTTGTTACAAAAAGATTGACTTTTCAAAACTACAATGACATTCAAAAAGTTGACATTTTGCAATGAAATGCGAAAGAATACTTTTTTCCACTACTAGCTGTGAAGTTGACAATTATTGCGTATCCTAGACAACTGAGAAGTTTAGTTTCTCTACCTAGTGGTCAATAATCTATTATATTATTCACCTAGGTTAATAATGGGAATTTGCATTCCTGTGCTACCTACTTGATTTTTACAAGAAATTTTTTTATTTTTAATTTGTGTCTTAAATTTGACTAGTAGTGGAAAAAATTGTATATACACCACGGTGGTGAAGCCATTTATAGACCTCGCACCTTATTCCGCTCGGGGCAAAGCCCCTCGCGAAATAATCCTGGTGCTCGGTCAATAATAACAGTCTTCACCACCTTGGTGTATAATATACTATTATTTCATACTGACTATAGTAGGTAATCTCTGTTTTACCAGACTCATGCGAGTCTGGCAAATCGTATTTACCGTACTAGAAATTTTGTACCGAACTGGAAATGTTGCCATACCAACATAAACTTTGGAAACGACAAATTTTATGTAAAATTTGCAATAAACTCTTAAGAAATGAATCTATGGCCAGTATGAAATAATAGTAGTTTACGTAACAAGTCCCGAAAGTGATCTTTTACTGGACAAGTAGGCAAATTACAGGACGAGCCGCAGGCGAGTCCTGCAAGCCTACGAGTCCAGTAAAAGCACTTTTGGGACGTATTACGTACAATATTTTTTTTTAAATCGGCCAGAAACTGGAAGAACAATTGACCATTCTAGGCCGGAAAGTAAAAATGAGTCCGGTAAAGTAAAAATAATAAAAATAAATTAGAAATTAGAACAATAACTTTCCGGCTCAGTCCGACAAAATGACATTTTCTGGCCTAAAAATAATCCGGAAAGTACTACTTTCTGGCCGATTTAAAAAAAATGTTTTACATTATTTGTACGTTATAGTAGTTTACGTAACAAGTCCCGAAAGTGATCTTTTACTGGACAAGTAGGCAAATTACAGGGCGAGCCGCAGGCGAGTCCTGCAAGCCTGCGAGTCCAGTAAAAGCGCTTTTGGGACGTATTACGTACAATATTTTTTTAAAAATTGGCCAGAAAAATTGACCGTTCTAGGCCGGAAAGTAAAAATGAGTCCGGTAAAACCTTTTACCGGACTATCACAATAACTTTCTGGCTCGGTCCGACAAAATGACATTTTCTGACATAAAAATAAACCGGAAAGTACTATTTTCTGGCCGATTTTTAAGAAAATCACATTACGTTACTCGTTTCAAACTTCCTCCTCCTAAACATCTCACTCGTTAACGTAAACCTTGATTTACCATCCCTCTACTTTTCCCGTTTAATTGATTTTCACACCTTATCTTAGCGTATTTCGTACTTACCTTGTCCCACTTGCACTTAGTTCATTGTATTATTTATCCAGGAATAATTTGACGCGTCATTCACACTTTATTGGCCAAATTCTAAAATTGGAATTATTTAATTAGTGGCAATTTTTTAAGGGGGGTAATCGTTGTAAGTGCATTTCAAATCAATTCCGAAAGCGGTAGGTACTTGCTCGGGTACTTGTCATTTTAATTTTTGCCTTTGCTATATTTTCTTTGACACGTTTGTTCAATATACCTTATATTAGGCTTTTTTCGATCTGTAATTGAAACTAAAACTGAAAATTATTCTGTATCTGCTTTAATCTGGTTTCACCCCTAGATATTTGTTTGAACTGAGCGCTCTCCGTTGCCTTTCTTCCTGAGATTCTTCAATCACGTCACCTTAGTAGATCAGTGCCTTATTCAATCAAAATTCGATTAAGACAATATGACGATAATGGTGTTACAGGTTTTTCGTTGAAATCTAAATTTAAACATAGAAACTTAACGTAGCTGTTCACGTAAAAGAGAAGACAACTGATCTAAATTATGTTTATGAAGTTTAAATAATGTGAAATGGTCATCAAAATGACGACTTCGGTCACACATTTGGTACAAGTAATTATCATTCTATACTTTACTAATTCATTGCCTTTTTATGCACGTAATTTGTCAAATTTCTAGCTCACGGTTAGAAATGTAAATTAATTGGTTAAGTAAATCATTCTCGCCCCAATTGTTCTGTTAAAGTAAAAAATTCTATATATTGAAATCCATATCGGTTGGGAGTAAATGCTTCTCAAAATGGGGGAAATCTTAATTAAATAAACGGGTGTCACTAAACCTTCCCCATAGGTAAGTATATGAAATCCGTTATACCACGTTAAATTTGACTATGACGTGCATTCAAATTTTTCTCATTCGTTTCGCCCACTCAGCGATTTATAGAAAAAAATTATGTCATTATTAGTATCGAAAATGTTGAAAAAATCGATCGACATTTTTTAGAATTTACCACATTCAGATTTGAAGGTTGCTAGAGCGCGTTAATGGATTCGCGTTGCGTAAAACTAATTCATGTAAATTCTGTGCGATTACATAAAAACATGGGAAATTTTATTTTCAAACTAAAATGAGTTACAATTAGAAGAAAACGTGAAATTGAAAACAAATATTCCCTTGAGCTACGATTTTTCGTAAATAAATTTACAGTAAATTACATTTCTCAACAAGTATAACATAAAACGTAGGACCGGGCGGCAATTAATTTTAAGCAGTATCATAATTAACGGTTAAAGTATACACATTCAACTTTGAAACAATAGAATTTTCCGATATTCCTCTCAACAAATTAAACCTGAGCAGGTAATTCCACTTTCTATTATTAAATTTATTTAATAATGCGAATCGCTTCATTATACATATCTTGTTTCGTGCGAAATATAATTAATTACCTATCGTTTATGAGAGTTAACGGAAATTTTATAAAAACGCGAAATCACTAAAAGAATTCTTTCATTTTATTATTTTTTATTAATTGAAAGAAGTAGATCAAATTTTTTCTATACCTACCGCCCGCATGTGACAGAGCAGCGACCCTGTCTTATTGCACAACACCTTTCTCCGTACACAACATATGAAAGTTCTTCTAACGGAGAGTAGGGCATACAAACATATAAATACCTGTAATCATTTTATCAATCATCTGTAACAAGTTAGTTATTGTTAGTGTAAAATGAGAATAGTGCTATTGTTCGGTATTTTTTTAGTGAACTCGGTTAAGGCGGTGCCCATTTCACAGCCCGTTGTTCCCAACCCTTACGTTAACGCTCAACAAGTACAAGCCATACAGTTTGTACCAAGATTACGACCGCAACCTCAAATACAGTACGCGCAACAACAACAACCACTACAGGAATCGGATGTTTCCCAAATTTATGGAGGTTTGCCACACAGGCAGTCTTCACCAGCACCTCCTCCACCACCACCACCGAGTCCTCCAGCACAAATTCAACAACTTTTGTTACCCAGCGCAGTTGATCAACAGGTAGGATATCTTCATTACTAAAAACCTGACTTTTGTCACTAATTTTATTCAACAATAGTTATAACATTCCCACATCACTATCGTGAGATCGCTCCTTTTATATAAATTATATTAAATGTTAGTATTGTAAAAGGTCAATAGGTGTGAACCTTTTACATATTTACAAGACTAATTTTTGTTAAACAATAGAACAATAACCTCTTACTTCTTTGGTAATTGAGAACAATACGAAAAACGGGCGGAATTGCACTTGTTTTGTTCCATTCAAAAATTTGCCACATTAAAAAATTACTAGAACGGCAACTGAACACGTCAAGGTAAATTAATGTTACGGCTATAAGCATTCCATTCAAATTAAGCGATTTATATCTTGCAAAACACGCTAATGTAATGCACGTTACAAGTTGTAAGAATTTCAAAATTTAGTTTCAATCACTTAATTACCCTAATTTTTATGTCAATTCGTTATTTCTTCCTTATAAACTTAGATCAAACGAAAATTAATTAGCTTTTGTGGAAAATTGAGCCATTTTTCTCTTTCCATCTACGATGGTCATTGCTAAAGTTTATAACATTAGCAACAATATTGGTTCCTGCACTAATTGCCTTTTGAACATAATTCTTCAAACTTTTAGGCTTTGGGTGATTTTTTGAAAACTATTCACCTAAGATATTTCAGAAACCAAAAGGAAATTAAAAATTTCCGAAAACAGGTCCACTTATATGTCAAGGGGAAAACGGTTTTTTTTTTGACCTCACCAAAAATTTTATATGGAATGACCCATCGCGTGATATCTGAAATGAAAGCTTATCTTATAAGGATTATGGTGATGTGTCACTTGCGCATTTTTTCTATTTAGCATTGAGTAATGATCAATTTTATATTATGATAAGAATTATAAGTCTTTAAACGTTGAAAGTAACATTTTAACAAAACTAAAAAAAGAACATTCACAGGAACTGCTCAAAATGAGCACCATTGGCCTCCATGCAGTAGTAAAGCCGGTTTTCAAATTCTTGTCTTACTTTCTGAAATGTTTCTCGTGGAATGTTTCGGCACTCGTTGATAATCCGTTGACACAAGTCATTTAAATCTATGGGTTTAGTCTTATATACTACTGACTTTAAATGATCCCAAAGGAAGAAGTCAAGACTTGTGAGGTCCGGTGATCGTGGTGGCCATTCGATTGTTCCACGTCTATCAATCCAGTGACTTGGAAATCTCCGGTTAAGCCAGTTACGAACATTCGCAACATAATGCGGTGGAGTACCATTCTACAGGAAGAATAAATGATATTCGTCGAGTATTTGATTACCTTCTCCATCAAGCTTGTTTTCTACTTCTTCAGTTATTAGAGGATCAATGATGTTCTCCAACATATTCAAGTAGACGTCACCATTTATCGTTTCATTAATGAATATGGGTCCAACTAGTGAATCACCTAGTATTCCCGCCCAAACATTAATCTTTTGAGGTCTCTGGGCATGATCCTCTCTTGTCATTATGAGGATTTTCGTCGCTTCAATATCGTACTTTCTACTTGTTCACGTGTCCATTTAAGTAAAAAGTGCACTCATCACTGAAGCAAATGTTTTTTCCGCCGATCGTTCAAAAATTGTGACATTTCTGACAGAATTTTGAAAGAAAAAGGACAAGATTCCGGTGCATATAGTCGTTGCTAGGCAGCCAACGATCACTGTAAGGAAATAATCATTTCTGTACTCTGTACTCACGGACGTATAAAAAACAAATGGACTGCTAATTGGTACGTACCGGCAACATTTATTTGTCCCCACCATGGGAGCCGCCATACTGTGCTCTTAGTTAGTTATTTTCTTGTAGAGATCGATTTTAGTTGGCAATTTCAAACGTCAAATCGAAAGTGGTCCAAACTTCAAAGTCTTTGACTTAACCTCAATGTTTTATATCTTACCTTTCGTTGCTTTCATATTTGATATTTTTTATATACATAGTATGAATAGAGCGTGATGTTTCGTTGGAAACGATTGTTGCTATGTGTCGTGTGTAAATAAACAAGTTTTGTTGGTTAAATGGTTACACATAATTATGCCATTTTGGAGTACATCGAAAACCACGTTCCAGAAGAAATTTTACAAATACTTTCAACAGCAGAATCGTCGTTGATACCAAGCAAGTGATGATGAAAATATAGTTACAGAATTGAAATTCAGAAATAATGAAATGACAAATTATAAATTGCAACTTTCAAATATAACCGCTAAATTTTCAGGGTTCATTATACTCGCTTTGATTATATATATAGGTAATCAAATATTACTCCACAGACCACTAATATTTTTAATGGTCTGTGCACAAATCACTTTTTTGTTAGTAGTTTGTGGGTCTGTGGATTACTCCTTTAGAAATACACCAATACAAAATTGAGCCACAGAATAAGGTCCCCTTACTTATTCTGTGATTGAGCACAGTATGGCGCCGCCCAGGCAGGGGACAATTATTTCATTATAATTAGCAGTCCATTTGTTTTTTATACGTCCGTGTCTGTACTGTAAAGAAATGTACTTCTCCATGGATACCGAAGTTCGTTATATTTTCAAGGCATCGCTTATTCTTTTCTTCATAAAATAATTTTTAGAATTTCCATGTTTTCAGTCTGTTTTTTAACAATCGGCGGAAAAATAGTATGTGTACCTCGTAGGAAAAGCAACATTCCCCGACTCTGTGTTGCTGGGCTCGGCTGACGCCAATATTCACATCGCCCTAAAATGTTACGCTTTTCCTACTCGATACACAATGTACTATTTACTAAATTTGGATTCGCAATGATCATTTCGGTCATAGTTTCGCAAAATTGTAGTCGTCGGTCGCAACCACCGTCGCTAAGTCCTTGCAATATCTGCATCTTGTAAGGGTGAAATTTATGCAGCTTTGTCACTTTGCGTATCGACGAGTAAGACAGTCCGGTGGATGCTGCAACCTAACGCAATGAACTGGTTGGTTCCATGGTAAAATTTCCAATTACTTCCATCTCCGCCAGTTAATCTACTACCTTATTAGCATGCCTTTTGTTGTTCTCTACCGATCCAGTTGCTTCAAATTTTTGCAGAAGTTCGCGAACGTATTTATGCTCCATAAGTTTATTTGGAAGACTTTGATTAAAAACTTTTGCTGTGGCACGAGCACATTGCTCGGCACAATAAAATAATGTAAATAACTTCCACCCTTTCAGCAATAGAGTAAACCATTTTTACGGAAACCAATGATAAACTTTCTGATAAAACGTTTGAGAAAATAAAAGACGTGGGCAAGTGACACATCACCATAATCCTTATAAGATAAGCTTTCATTTGAGATACCACGCGATGGGTCATTCCATTTAAAATGTTTGGGGAGATATTCGTGGGGGCGCAGGGGTAAACGTGAAAAGTGTGAGTCATAGGTCAAACCCCCCTTGACGTATAAGTGGACCTGTTTTCGGAAATTTTTCATTTCCTTTTGGTTTCTGAAATATCTCAGGTGGATCGTTTTCAAAAAATCACGTCCATTAGGAAGTTGGATCGGATTCAAACTTTATATCTTATTTGTATCCATTGTTAAGCTCAACAGACAACGTTATTTGGTTACAAGTACAAATGGAGATGGTCGAGTATTTGCCCGAATGGCCTCTCCTATGTGATACGTTGTTCCAATAATTTAGGGGTCGAAGAGTGTTTATTGTTTATAATATGATTGTATGTATATGCTAAAGTACAGATGTAACGTCTGCTACTCTCAGTAAACAATATTTGCAGACCGCAGTGTAATTTGTTGTCTTTCTTGGATGTTGTTGCTAACTCTCTGTATAAATATAAACAAATTAAATTCAAACCAATAACTAAGAAATTACCAAAAAAGATATAACGAAGGATCGTACCGATTCCTGCTTTTAGAATATTTTACTTTAAAGCTTTGTATGGATCTGTATACAGTGAGCGGCTAAATTATACAACAAATTCATTATTTTGCAAACAATTTATTTCAAATAAAAATGATGGAATACGTCGATTTTTATTTTTTGTTTGGCACATTTTAGCATAAAATTTTTTTACCAAAAAGTCAACATGGCGCCCAAGTCGCAAAGTGTGTCGACAGATTCTTAATGAAACTGATAATGCGGGTCACTTGGTGAAATACTTCAAGGTTCTATGCTGTTTGCCAGTGGACTAAACGAAAGGTTATGGATACAAGCCTGCAGTCCTGATCGTTATATTTTAAATAGAACTGGCAAGACACCAGAGAAGGATAAATTTCCAATTGATCCCAAAGTTTTCGGTACGGAGTGTTGGGTGAATATCCCAAAACAATTACGGAAGGAATTTGATGACAAGAGCGTTCTTGAAAAAATGGTGGGATTTGTTCGTCGGATGAAAAAGAGGTCACTATTGTTCCTGTTCCCAGTTTGAAGAAGAAAACAATTCCCGATTCAGTTGAGTTAAATCAAAGTTCTGATTCGGATGAATCAGACGGTAGTTAGGAACGTGGAGCATCTCGCCCCAGCAGGAATATTCGACTACCTGCATGGATGACCTCGGGCGGCTACGAAGTTGCAATGGCACCTACTAAGGTCGACGATGATCCGTCTTCATACAAAGAAGCCATTATATCTGAGCAGAGGTCCAAATGGATCACGGCTTCAGATCAGGAGGAAGCGAAAGTGTTCTTTGCTGCGTTCAAATGCACAGTAAATGAATTGACAGACAACACATAAAATATGTGTTGGGTGCACCATTGATGATGGACGCTCTCGTGGTACACCTGATGATCTTGTTTTCCTGGAGATTTCTTCACTGGCATGTTTATCTTCACTTTCCGACACTTCACTATTAGCATCTGCTACTGCTATTTTTTCGAGAGATTTGTTAAAGTATACATTTTATAACACTGGTTCGTCACATGATACACAAACGCAACATCAGAAGCCACACTTTTCAACCTGTTTGCAAGTATGTCATCTCTTATAGCGGCTGCTTCTTGTACTCTTTTTCTTCTATTAACTATGGTGACAGTCTTATTACTGTCTACAGCTTGACAAATAACGCACTTTTCCATGTCAAACAAAACATTTCGTTTTTCTTGGCGAACAGTCTGATTCCCATGCTTTGTTGATCATCCATCTTCATCAGTGTTAGTTTACATACAAAAAGAAAAAATTAATAAAGACAAACTCAATCAAATAAAAAGTACTTTTCTCAATGAAATTTCATAGTTGTTTGAAGTAAGTTGTTTTCTGAATGCAGTAAGTCCTGTAAAACTTTTAGTACTGATTTTCTTTAAGAAATAGCTATCAGGTAACTTCACAAACCATCTTAATGAATTCCTTGTCAAAAACATATATTTGGACACCAAAATGATGAGTGTGACTGCCAGAGGAGTACAAATGCAAGCACAAGAAAATCGGTGTCGGCCATTTTGAAAAATGGCGTCCGGTTAACTTCGCAAGCCATATTAATCGATTCCTTGTCCTTAAAAACATATATTTAGCCACCTAAATTGGTTTCGGCTATTTTAGAAAATAGCGTCTAAAAAACTGCTCCAGGATATGGTGATGTCTACTCAACTTTTTTTGGCTCTCCTATATATCCGTTACTCAATTCTGTTGGTTAAACAAATCAGTACTAAAATTTTTACAGGACTTAGTACAGGGACAGGAGTATTTAGTTCTTTTATGATACCTGTGTGTAATTCATTTGTACCGTGTAGGTTTTTTTTTATTTCATTTTTTTTTGACAATCCATTGATCGGGTCATCATCCTGATCGCACCCTCATCCTATTTTTATCCGAAGTGAAGTTACGTTGAACAGCACCCCAATACCAAGAGAACTGCAGAACCAAAACGTAAATACTTAGATTAAGGTCTTTTAGCCTAAATTTAAAAGGTAGAAAAATAGTAAGTAATCGAAATTATCATTTTCATTCATTCATTACCTAATCATTTAATTGTAATAAAAACAAACAACCAACCCCTTACTTTCTCGTGTAATTCAAAAATCGTAATTACCGATTCTAAAGTGGCGACATGTTTCGGGAAAAATTTCCCATTATCAAGCCTTTTCGAAAATTAATAATATAATATAAATAATAATAAAAGGCTTGATAATGGCAAATTTTTCCCGAAACATGTCGCCACTTTAGAATCGATAATTACGATTTTTGAATTACACGAGAAAGTAAGGGGTTGGTTGTGTGTTTTCATTACAATTATTCCATTCACCCCTTTGTGATCCTTCGGATTCCTTTGAAGATGACCTAATCATTTTGTATTTTCAATGTACCTCCTCAATTTTATTTTATAAGTAATGTGATGTGAGATCTCGCAACAGGTGGTTAATTTGGTAATTTAGATTGATTGATCATTATTCAGCACCCATTGTTATACAGCTTCATTCTTTTCATCCTCATTGATTTTTTTTCTTAAAAGAGAAAAAAACCAAACAAACCAATATGAAACCACAAGCATAGTTGTGGCCTGTGAACTTAATTTAGTTGGGGTTCTGTAAATTAAAATAAATTTCTTTGATTCTCACTCATTTGTATTTTTTCCCTTTCCCTTCCTTTTCCAGCTGTATAACCTCCCTTACGATCGAGGGCTTTTGTTTCTAATTTTTAAAGCACGGCCTACAGAAAAATTAGTCGCGCCTACCCTTTTCATTTTTTTATTTTTTTTCTTCGAACTCACCCCCTTCCAATCGTGAGCAGCTGGAGCCGTAGGTTTAGAGCCATTGTCACCGTTACAGGTGTATTGCTTTTCAGTGACTACTTTAAAATTGGTAAATATTGACGATAATTTAAACACAGTATTTTACCTTTATTTATTATGTATCAAACAAACAACGAATAAAATCGTCTCTAATGGAAATGTGATTAATGGCTACATAGGGATCAGTGTTACTCGACACAAGAACCGAAGTAAGAAAATAAATTGAAAAGGCTCACAAAAATATTAGTTATCCCTAAAAGACAAACCGAGAAGTCTAATCCTACTTTAATGGAACTGTAGTGTAATTACCGTTATATTAAAACCTCCAACACTGTAACATGTATAGTGCTGTTTTTCTTTTACTGGGATATTTCCCACCTTTTTTTAACTCTTCTACATAAAACAACTCCATTATGCTTACCACAGGTCTCTACGGGTTTTACATTGTTTTAATGGGTATAAATAAACGCATGATTGACAATTTGAGTGTTTAATTAATTTATTTACACATTTTTCTCTGGGAATTGGAACAACATTGACTTGATTTATTTATTGTTACTATTTATTTTTGAGTAATTCAAGCCTGAGTGTGAAACAAACACAGGTTAACACTAAATTCATGTTCGCCCTAATTTATGTTATAGATCACGACTCTCCACTTTGAAATTGAAACTGAGATACGTGTAGGAATCCGTCCCCAAATTTAGAATTTACGACTAGTTTGTAAGACGATGCCATTTCAAGTAGGTAGTGAATGTCTTACAAATAGCAAATGACTGATTTTTCAAAATCATTAACGCTTCTTCCCCTTAAGAATTACACAAAAAACAGGAGATAAAACAGTAAGAGGAAAAGATTTACGATTCTCTGATTACATTTAAACACTTTCCTGCTTTTCTCTCCCTACCCAACGATATAAATGTTACCTTTAATGGATAATAAAATTTGTAGCGATCCTGAAATTGCAGAAGCTATAATTATATTTACACTTAACATAAAATTTCTTATAGTGCAAATGTTACAGTTTACGCTCCGCTATACTAATTAGAGCGGTAATTCCATTTACAATTCAGTCAAGATACGTGTTCGTTATAAAGTAAATACAATAAAAAAAAAATCTTTTGTTACCTGTCGATGTGCAGTTAATTGCAGATTATTTGGTTTGCAATTTAAAGCTGATTGAGATAAATGAATATGTATGTGTAACAATAATTACAAATAGTTAATTGCTTGTGGATATAACAGGTGCTTTACATAAAACGATATTTAGTTTGCGTTAATGAATAAAACGGTGAAGTGATATATTATTTGAGCTTTTTTGTTAGATTTGAATTTTCCACTAATGGATTGAAATTTTGCAAGGATTTAAACGGTATTAAAACAATGAAAAGTTTTAAAATAAATGAGTGTTTTCAGTTGCGATGTTGTTTGTAAAAACACATTTCGTGGTGAAAACTATCCACTTTGTTAAATTAATTTTTCCGGTAATTTAAGAAACATCACATTAGTACTGGAATCGCTTTGTGATCGAATACAAGCACTCGAAGCTTTTGCTAGGGTTAACTGAAAGAAGCTTAAGTCATTGATTTTTAGGTATTTTAATATTTAACTGACGTTTTCTTCCTTGTTAACAGCCATCGCTCAATCATAAATAATTCTAGTAATGCAAAATTTTAAAAGCAAAAATGTTTTAGGCTACTTCGTTTCATTGATTTTATGGTAAATACAAAAGATGTTTTATTCATTCTCTGTTATAAACTTTTTCAACATATTGGATGTGTAAATATAAAAAAAATCCAAACCGGTAAAATATTCAAAACCTATTGAATTTATACTTTATTAAGGTAACTGAATATCTCATCTTTTTGTAAAGTTTTTATACAATTTTTCAACTTTCTTCCGAAATTGATACACACACATTTCAAGATATTAATTTTTTCTAAGATTAGTCCCGATCCAAGTAGGCTTATAAGAACCTTCTATAGAGGTGAACCGGTTGTCCACTGTAATATTGTTATTAACACCATAAAACTTTGATTGCACGTTATCTCTTTTTAGCCCTAAATCCTATGATTATATGTATTATATTATGATTAAACAGGGTTACCCACTTGCCCTTCGTTCTTCGATAGTACCTTTAATATTAATTTTAGAACAAAAGGTCAAAAGACATTTCTTATTCAGATGTTCCTGGTTTACAACCTAAAATTTTCAGGGCCGCACTGCTGTCGGTTTCGTCTGTACAGGATCCTACTCGATTATTTTAAATGGAACACCCTATAGATTTTTATATTTGTGAAATCCATATTCGATTCTAGACCAAGTTTGTTTAGCCTTTTACCTACTTCAGTCAACTCATTTGGGAGAAAATAAATGTTCTTTAAAAATTGTCATCGAAATCAACAATGAGTAAAAAAATCATAACTATTCTATCATTGGCAACAGAGCAACAAAATTTGAGATTATCATAAACGAAAGAGTGTTTTATTTCTCGATATGCTGATTTTAAACGAAATTTGTTGCAAAAGGGGCGTACTGAATTTTTTCAAACGACCACAAGAACTGCCAAAAGGCGACTATTTTAAATAGAACACCCTGTATATTTTTTCATGAATGAACTGATTTTTAAGTTAGCTTTGATTTTTTTTTAATATGTCCTACATCTAAAGGTAATAGTTTCCGAGATAATAACCTTAGTTTGAATTATTTTGTTTTTTCGCCCAATTCTGAAAATAAAATTAAAGGAACCAACAAACAATAACAATATTTGTATCAGATATTTACTTTACTTTAGCAGTTCATTCGTTAAAAAATATATAGGGTGTTCTATTTAAAATAGTCGACTTTTGGCAGTTCTTCTGTGGTCGTTAGAAAAAATTCAGTACGTCCCTTTTGCAACAAATTTCGTTCAAAATCAGCATATTGACGGATAAAACGCTGTTTTGTTTATGATAATCTCAAATTTTGTTGCTCTGTTGCCAATGATTGAATAGTTATGATTTTTTTACCGATTGTTGATTTCGGCGACAATTTTTAAAAAACATTTATTTTCTCCTAAATGAGTTGAGTTAAGTAGATGAAAGGCTAAACAAACTTCGTCTAGAATCGAATATGGATTTCAAAAATATAAAAATCTATAGGGTGTTCCATTTAAAATAATCGAGTACGATCCTGTACAGACGAAACCGAGAGCAGTGTGGACCTAATAATATTTTTAGGTTGTAAACAAGGAACATCTGAATAAGAAATGTCTCTTGACCTTTTGTCCTAAAATTAATATTAAAGGTACTATCGAAGAACGAAGGGCAAGTGGGCAACCCTGTATATATTTTATAAAGAATGCCTATCTACCAACATATCTCATGTATGATCATTTACATCGTCACTGGTTGTTTTCACATTGTAGTAAACTGTTGAGTCTAACGACTTTGCCCAAAAACAGTGAACAATTGGACTTATAAGATTTTTGTTAACCGTAGATTTTTCGTGTCTTAGTAGTAAACTGGCGACCAACCCTACTATTACAACCGTTAAGGTACTTATTGCAGGATAGTACCAAAAGGAAATCTTGTAAAATACAAAAATATCTTCTTGCTGATTGACTCGTCTGAAAATGAGAAATTGAAATTATCCAGAAAATAAGGCACAAGCATACTCATCGGTGTAATTGGTATAAATGGAACATTTCTCGATCGATGTCGGTTTTTCCTCACTAGGAAGTAAACCCTTTGTTTTATATATTGTGTTCCCCAAGCCAATCCACCCTGTAACCACAAGGCCCACAATACCTCCTATCAACGTACCCTAAAAATACAATAAGTATATTGTAACCCATGGCTGTTAGTGTTTTTGAACACCTTTCCATTTGCAGGAGGAAATAACACGCCTAAAATGAATATACCAACTATCGGTCCACCGACAATGCCCTGTAAAGATATTCCAAATGGAAAGATGCCCCCAACTCGTTCAACAAGTAATACCAATAAAATTGCCAAAACTCCTAAAATGGCAACAATCGCCTTCATAATATTCGTGTCCCTTTTGTGTGTGGTGTTTTCAGAAATGAAAGGTAAAATAAGATCCCTGTGAATAGTGGCGGCAGCCGCATTTAAAGACGAAGATAAAGTACTACAACGGCATCCAAAAATATCACTTGTATTTAAATTATGGGGCTGTTTGAAATGAAATCCGGATGGGGATCGTAGAGCATCCGTCATCGTTACAAAATATACCGATTGAGGGCGAAAGTTTTGCGAGAGGGGAAAAATGTCATATAGTTTCTATGTTTCCCGAAACATGTTCGTTGTACGAAATTCATTAAATTTGGGTCTGTCTCAAAACTGTATATGTAAGTAATGAAAAAGACTTGTCGTTGCCGCTTTGGAATCGACGGTCGTAGTACCTTTTAAGACGACAGTTCGGGAAATTCGTTGTTACGCCGGAAATACCGTACCGAAATTATCATATAATGGTTTATTCCGACCTAGAATTTTCCGCTCTACAACTTATATCGAAAATTTTTCCATATAACTTACTGTTTTTTAAATAATACTAAAAGAAGCAAAATACACAGGAATTTCAATCATTTTTATCAATTTTTCACGTTTCCCGAACGTTTTTTTCCCTGCAAATTTGGAATTAGTACCTGGAGTACAACCTAAATCTAAACATCCGCCATCCGGTTTGCAGGGGTAATTAAAAATTTCGATTTCAGCTGTTCGTTAACTGGACTATTGACCAACTAAAATTCACGCTATTTTAATTATTATATATTTGAATATTAATAAAAAAACAAGTCGTAGGAAAAAGTATAGTATCGTATAGAAAGTTAGGTTATCCATGCCTGCGGTTCGTATCTTCTGGATTCTGGATTTTGGAATGCGATAGGAGGGTTTGTGGATTTCGCACACGTATGCCTCACATTCGGGTGCTTTGTACTTCCCTGACTAGAGTCGTCCCACTCGGCAATGCCGCTAAATCCTTTCCATACGTGAGATAAACCTGAGGACGTTGGAAAGGGAAGCGGGTCTAATCGTAACCATGTCCGGCTAGGATACTCCCAGCATAGGTCGTTTAAGTTTCACAAGAAGTACGGAACATTCACAAAGTGTGTGGTGTGCCGTCTCGTTGTCTATGTAATATCTTTTTCAAGCTGGTGATTCTACTAAGCCCATGCAGTGCATATGCTTGTTTAGTTTATAGTGCCCTGAAAGTATGCCCACAAGTATTCGCAGGTGTCTTTCTTGATAGCCCTGTGCAAAAACGCGCCAGGCTGCGAGATGTTTTTTAGGATTAATTTAATTGTAACGTCTCCGCAAAAAAATGCATGGAATTTAATTCGCTTCACTTTTGTATACCTATGCGTTAGTTAGGCTTTAAAACATTTCTTTTAAAAGGGCTCAATGGAAGACGAAGAGATTACGCACAGAAATTATATGTTCGTAAGCATATTTATGGAAGCAGTTTTACAAACCCAATGTGGTTTTCATTTGAAACAGCCTCATATCTTTGCACTTACCTCAAAGCGGCGCTAAAAATTCCAGCAAAAAATAGTCCTGGTAACCCAGGAATATTTCCCGCAATATCCAACACAAAATACGGCACTAATTGATCGGTTTGTGTAATCTTGTGCGATTGAAGTACATCACAATGGGCATATCGGGCGTATATGGTGTTACCGATCAATAACGCAATCAACTTCTGTCCAAAAAATCCTACGCAGTGTATGTAAAGGCATCTACAAATAATGCTTTAGAATTTAAGACCCACACTTTTTTCTCGTACTTTCTAACATCAGGAAATGTTTTTACGCCCATATACTTTTGAATACATGTTTGATTTACGGTTACTATAGATAACATGAAAAAAATATTTCCAAACAACGGCCCCCAGATTGGACTCCTTGAGGTTAAATCGAAACTGAAACTAACATTTTATTAGATAATGAATGAATGGAGATGTTATTGCTACTCAAGTATTTCCCATCTTTTACCATGTGCGGCGATGACGATAGCTTCCCGTAAACCTCCAACAAATTTCCCTCCAATAGCCAGAACAGCAATGACAAAACCCATCATGATTGCTAATTGTAGGGCATCGGTCCATACAACTGCCTTAAAGCCACCAACGGTTGTGTATATCGTACAAATTAGAGATACAACTATAGTTGTTGCGTGAATTGAAATTCCAGATACTGTAAGCAAACTCAGTTTTTCTACCGGATCGGCCCATATTAAGTGAATGGAGCAAATTTAATATTACGACCCACCTTGTGAGAACGCTAGCGATGGAGTGTATAGAACTATGGCTGAGTAGAGCAAAGTGGCAAATAGGTTCAATATTGAAGATAGTCGACGCACGTTCTTATCAAATCGTAGCTCCAAGTACTCAAATATACTAACCAGTTGTAAATTGAAGAATATTGGTAAAAATATAAACAGTGTAAGTAGAAACGCAATGAAATCGCTCAAAATTGTCCAAACATAATTTGATCCGAATTTATATATATCTGCGGGTGCTGCTAATAGTAAGTTACCCGAAATAGTTCTGGAAAAATTTGAATGTTGACCATGTAACAATGAGTCGATTACAATCTTAACTAAAGTGCATTTCAAAATTCCGTGCAGCAACAATTGGGCATTTTTTCCAATAAGCGCAGGTTTCTCAAACTTTCTAGCAAACAATCGAAACTGTACACGTTTGCCTTGGTAAAATGTGATTTATTATTGCACAAAGTTCTGAAACGCATTATCAAGAAAACAAAAAGGTAGGTACTCACGTTGCAATTAGAGAAAGTGCAATTGGTAGAACAGTAACTGATTTTCCTCCTATAAGATACTCCTCTGTTGTACGAGCTTTATTTCTTGACAATCCAAAGTAACCACCAACAAGAAAACTTGCGAGTAACGTTAACGCAAATATAAGGTAATCAACCCACGATAAAAAATGTTCTTCACCATTGTAATCAAACATTGCAGAGTTTTCAAATATTAGTTCTGCACAAAGGTTTAGTTAATAGTAAAATTCTTTACATAGATAAATGCTTCAATAGTATATTGAAAAACAAGTATCACAATGACACTTTTTGCCGCACGAAGACCAGGATGAGTGCACCAAAATGTAATTGTGACACGTGCTTTTCATTCTATTTTTTCTATTTCTCATGAATTTACTCTAACAATTTTAATAAATAAAGATACTTAATAAAATTGTTTTAGTGATTTTTTTAAAATTATATTGGCAATTAACATTTCAAGTTGTCGTCTTTTGTTATTAGTTTCTGAATTAAACAAATATTTTTTGTTGCAATTTACAAACTAACGTTTAAATATCCAAATTAACTGTAATGTAAACAAAATAGTCTTTGTCATTAAAAAATAATAATGGTTTGGTTGACAGTTAGTGTTGCAAACTTAACAAAAAATTAAATCCCTGTAAACAGAGCTTCTTTCCGTATCGTTTTCCGTACGGGTATAAAGCTATAACCGTCGCGAAATAGAAAAAATATTATTTATTTCATACTGACTAGTAATCTGTGTTTTACCAGACTCATACGAGTCTGGTAAATGAAATTTTACCGTACTAGAAATTTTGTACATGAATACAAAGGTTGCCGTAGCAACATAAGTGACATGACTTTGGAAACGTCAAATTTTATATAAAGTTAATAGAAAAACTCTTAAGAAATGAATCTATGGCCAGTATGAAATAAAATGTTTTACATTATTTGTACGTTAAATCAGATTACGTTACTCGTTTCGAAATTCTTGCCTCAGCTACGCTTCGGCAATAAACATCTCACTCGTTAACGTAAACCTTGATTTACCGTACTCATATGTAAATAACTATTATCTGTGTATAAGTGAAATATGGACACGTATTTTCTATTATTAAATCGGTAGAATTCGACGATTTTTAAACCATTCGAGTTTCTCCTTACTTCTCCAGATTATTCCACCCAATTTTCTTTTCCTGAATTTTCCTCGCCGACAGTTCCATTTGATCTTTATTTTATTTATACTAACTTGATACTAATCGATATTTAATCATTAAAAAAATACATGGAAATGGTATTGTGAACAGTGGATGCAGCCAAAGTGGAGTTTCAAAAAGGCTCGGCGGAGATCCGCTATCTTCAGTTTTAGTTAATTTGGCATTGGATAAAGTACTAAAGGAAACAAAGTCAATCAGATACGGTTTGGCTCATTTAGACGATATTGCTATCGACAGAGGTAGTAAAAAGACTAGAAAAATCAACGAAGAAGATTGTACTGGTGGTAAATGAACGTAAAACAATAGGTAGTGAGTGGTCCAATCGAATATTTAAAGAACGGTCACCCTTTTGAAGAGGAGGCAGGTTTCAAGATGTCAAGGTTTTTGCCTGGAAGTAACTTTAAGGGTAGTAAGTTTGTGTGAATAAGAATAACGTCGTATAAGACGATGGTCTGTAGTGACCTTTACTATCTAAAGATGAATACCAAAATTGTGTGAACTAATTTTTGATGCGAAGAAAGCTTAAGAAAAATGGGAACGTTAAAAGAAGAAGAAAAAAAATTTAGTGAAAAGTATTAGGGGCGGATATTAGGTAACATGACCGGTGAAAGGAAGAAAAAGGGAACGTGGGGGGTACATATTGTCATTTCCAATGCAAATAAGAGAAAATATTAGATCGATAGTGACAGTAATGGAGATAGGTGTCATTACCAAGGGTAACAGATTGTGATAAATTAAAATTAGTTGCCAAAATACAATGTTAAGGAAATTTTTGGTATAAGACCTTGGATTATCTCGTGAATGACACGTGACCACTAAAACTCGTCAAACTTAGGCAACTTTCCTAAAAATATCGTCCGTCATTATGAAACAATAGTCACATGTAATTACGACTGAGCAGTAAAGAAATAAAATAAATTTCACGATAAATATAAAATTTGTTGATATACCTATGAGAACGAAAACACATTATTTACATTTTAGCTCCTTTTTCAAAGCAAGTCGATGTTTTTATACCTACTTCACTTACTACCAAATAATAATTATGGCTTCTCCTACTCGCAGCTACGCGGTCACGTGTCGTTTACGTGATAATCCAAGAACATAATTCCCATCAAAAATACAAAAAGGACAACCTCGAATCAGCCAATAAAATAGTTTTCGGCTTATACCGTATCGTTATATTTGTTCCACAGCCTGCGTTGAAAGGCTTGTTTTGCCTTTTTCCTTGTGAGCCAAAACAAGAATTTTTGGGATGATAATCCATCCTGTTAGCTCCCAATGGTAGTGAGCTAACCTAACAGCTGCTTAATTTAAATACTTGAATGAATTATTATTCCACAAAAATTAATGATGTAAAATTGATAGGGGCAAAAAATATATACCGTGTGTACCTATACGGAAAAGGTGTTAATAGGGATTTAACATGCAAAAATAAACTCATGCGATTTCCTACTCCCCAATTCATCTTAGAGCATAACAGTTCATACAAAAAAGAATTTAAAACTGTATAGGATATAGGTTCGTTTCCAAAACAAAAATATTGGTTTTTGTGGGAATTAAACATGTTTTGAAAATTATCTAGGTAAGTAGTATAGCCATGAAACAAAAGGATTGCGTTTATTGTTATTTTAATTATTGGCGTCTGTCATTTCCTATTTCATGGCTATACTACTTACCTAGATAATTTTCAAAACATCTATATCTAATAGTTATTCGTGTTTAATTCCTACAAAAACGATATTTTTGTTTTGAAAACGTACCTACCCTAATACAGTTTTAAATTCTGGACATTTTTTATATTTACTGTTCTGCCGTGTTAATTCTAAAGGGCGTATCTGCAAATTCGAGAGAAATTGAGTTAGACGCATTTTTAGAATCCTCTTTAAAAGTACTATGTATGTGTTAAGAAGAGATTGCGTATCTCAATGTTATATAGGCGAAAACTCGCTTTTAAAGAAATTTGTATCTACAAATTAGCCGCCTTTGTTAGATTAAAAAAAGGCGTATATGATTGTTAGTTGAAACGGTTGTATCTGTACACTGTGTACTCACAGTACTTGCTGCCAGTATTATATTCAATAGTATAAAATTAAAATTCCTCTAAGCATAAATGATTTGATGGCATAACTGAAAATATTAAAAGTCAATTTTCTCAGTTTCTATGTTATTGTAGATACGCCCCTTTGAATTAACACGGCAGTGTTGTGCTCTAAGATGAATTGGGGAGTAGGAAATCGCATAAGTTTATTTTTGCATGTTAAATCCCTATTAACACCTTTTCCTAATTCACACTGTATATACCTTGCTTAAATAACGACCTTGCTGTCTTACTACCAATGATGACTATTCTACGGTACTTCCAAAGTAAAAAATAATAATAAGCTTACCCCTTTTAATAATTCTTCGGTGAGCTCATCGAAGTTTCACTGAGTGTGTAATTAAAGAATTAAACAGTTAAACAATGCAGTATAGTCACATGTCTACCTAAGCAATTTTGCAACCAATTTGCATTAAATTAAATGATAAAGCGGCAATTATCAAAGCGAAGGTTTTAAATGACGATTGAAGAAAAACAAATTACCTAAAAACGTACCTATGATAGTTACATGAAATAGTTCTAATCAGTGAAAGTGAAATCAAATAATAACAACAAAAATGAAGCAAAATGAAATCAAAGATAAAAGTGAAATTTTCAAAAAATATTCAAAATATTTAGGTTAGAAATGCAATTCTTGCGAATTGGTGATTGAGCCGAAATAACAATCTGTCAAGAAAATGATTATCAAACTTGACATTGACGTTCCGTGCTGAATAAAATATGAACCTCGATGATTATTTAATTTAATCCCGCCCTCTTTTCGTGTGTAAAATCCAAAAACCGACAATCAGATAAATGTGTAAAATCCTCTGTTAGTGGGTGTTAAAAAAAAATCTTAGAAACGGAAAAAACAATTTTGATTAGAACAGGAATAATAAAAAACCATATTTTGACACATAGGACGAAATTGTGAAAAATATGGAGATCATATTAAACACGTAACCAACGCGCAGTACCATCGCGGGCGAAACTAAAATAATCTTCAAAGGGGCGCGAAACGCAACGAATCAGGTCCAACAACAGTAAACATACATAAAGCAGTTTACGAAACAAGCGAAGAGAAACGAATTTCCGAAAATAACAAATGGTTGCTTGACAGCGGCGCAACCGATCATCTCACAAGCTGTATTGATGAAAAATGACGAAGAAATTGGAAGGGCTGCACGAAGAAATAATGTATACACGATGACCGAAGAACGAACATGTTTTTACACTACTAATGATGCTTCGGATGATGTTTGGCATAAGCGGTTATGACATCCTACTAAAACGGAAACGAAAAAATTAGTCGATTTGTACAATTTAAAAACAACTGCATTGCAAAAAACGTGCAACGTATGCAACATCAAGAGATAACATTTTCCAAGAAAAACCGACAAAAGACGAAACGGTTGTCTGGATTTGATACACAGTGACGTAATCGGTTCCATAAGGCCCGTATCACTTAGATAATAGGTAGATATATTGTAACGGTTATAGACGATAACAGTAGACAAGCAGAAGTATACGCAATAAAATGCAAGAGTCAAGTTTTGAGCAAATTCGTCGAATATCAAAACAAAATCGAGCGAATGCATAATCGAAAAATAAAAACGTTGAGAAACGACAACGGCGGCGAATACTTGAGCAAAGAATTTGAGCGGTATCTTCAACAAGGTATCCAAAGGGGGCTCACGACACCGTATACACCGCAACAGAATGGGATTGCGGAGCGATTCAATCAAACTTTATTAAACATAACGAGGTGTTTAATGAAAGAATCTGCTGCAAGCGACCACCTATGGGGTGAAGGTAAATTATATACGTAATCGAAGGACGACCATAAGCAATAAAGGAAAAATGCCTTATGAAATATGGAGCGGAAGAGTCACCGGAGTAACCACCGCATGCAAAAATACAAAACTCAAGGCAAAGAGGGAATCTTTATTGGATATGAACCATATTCCAAGGCATATCGAATATGAGACCCACAGCAAGAATGTGTTATAATCAGTAGAGATGTAAATTTTGACGAAACGTGTTTTCCTATGAAAGAACCCAATAATAACAAACGAGACAAAATGCTGTAACTTGGAACAGATTTATCAATCCGTTTATAGCTGATGAAGAGGAGAATAACATGCAGGAGGAATGAACACACGATGAACAACGGAGTAACGAAGAAGACAACGATAACGAACAAGAAGTCACCCATGAAGACGACGACGCACAATCAACCACTGACGAGGTAGAGCCCGAAACGCAAACGAACGAACCAAGAAAGGAACGTAGCGACAAGAAGTGGCAGAGAGGTAAATAAGTCAAATTGGTTGAAAGATTATTGTACAGACGAAGATGGACATTTAAACGTTGTACGAACCAAACACTCCTCATCCCAAAAATCATATTCGAAAGATTCACCGAATTCTTACAAACAGGCTATAAATTGCGACGAAAAAACAAAATGGTGAGAGGCGATAAACGCCGAATTCGAAAATATAACATCAAAGGATACATGGGAAATTGTTAAGAGACTCATATACAAAAAAAATTTTCAGCGGCATGTGGATTTTTAAAAGAAAATTACACGAGAATGGAATGATTACGAAGTATAAAACAAGATTAGTAGAATTGACATTGACTATACAGATGTCCAGAAAGTTATTAGAGGAATATGAAAAGTGGGGCTTAGAAATAAACTACGACAAGACGAAATACATGATTGTTGGAACTCCAAGGCAAGACGACAACACAGATAAGGGTGTAATTAAAAAACAAATAAGTACAAATAACTTGGAGTCACATTAACATCAGATGGTAGGGACGAGTGAGATATAAAAAATGAACCTTCCAAAGGAGAGATGACTATTACGCAACTCCATTTCGTGATATGGAGCAATAGTATCTTCAATAAAACACATGATTAAATCTATGGTATCTACCTATGGAGCGCAAATATGTTCCTTTGACCAAAATACAAAAAATGAACTCAGTTCAACGGAGATAATGTACTGGAGGAGATGCTGCAGATTTACGCTACAATATCACATCAGAAACGACAGAATCAGAGAAATAAGGTAGATAGAAACAACCCTGTTAGACCAAATAGAAACTAAGCAATTAAAGTGGACACACGGAGAAAAAAAAAGGGAGACCAAGAAGAAGTTGTAACCTTGGAATAAATGAAGCAAAGCAGAGCATAGAACTCGAGGAGGATGATTATATGGATCGGAAATCCTGGATATTAGGTTGCGAAAGACGGCCAAGGAGGCTGTAAAAAACCGCTTTGATATGATATATGACTAGACTAAGTAGAAAAGTTACGAACCTTACAGCCATTATTATTTATTAGCCGTGTGTACACAGTAGGTATTATAGTCACGCAGTGATGCCATTATAAAGGGCAACAATAGTATTTTCGTCTGATAAAAAGGTTGTAACGGTTATTTTTCCATGTACTCTTTCCATTTCCAAATACTTTCCATTTTCGGCACACGCATAATATCCTTCCCAAGGACACAGATCGTCTACATTTTCGAAAACGAGATTTTACTGTCCCACTTCTTTCTTTTTTTTAAATACAACGTCAGCAGTTTTTCTTGATAATTGAAGACTTCATCATTTTCCTGCATTTTTCAATCACGTCTGAACGATATACGATTGAGGTGGGCGAAGGACCAGAAGACTTTCCTCTCTATTTTTTGAATAAAGTTTTGATTTATAATAATCACGTAAATAAGTATTTGTGCACATATACATATGAGGTGTGGCGTGGGTGTGGCAGAAAAGTAATGAGACTGGCAACACTGCAAGTGATCCGGCAACGCTGCGCTGTTTTCCTTGACAGGCCACATGTATCAGTACCCTCCCATAGCTCAGTGCGAGTTTCAATTCCATCCGTTAACGGCGTGATTTTTGTGACTGCTATTAGCGAAGTTGTGTTTTGGTTGTGTGTCACGTAAAACGGAACAGCAAAATTTGGAGCAACGTTGTGCCATTACATTTTTGTGTCAAGCTTGGAGAATCGGCAAGTGTGACGTTTGAAAAGTTAAACCAGGCCTATGGGAAACATTCTTTATTCCGAGCTCAAGTTTTTTGCTGGCACAAATCATTTTTGCCCTCCCCGTAACAGAATTTTTGACCTCAAAGGGCATTCCTGCGGTTCCCCAGCCCCCCTATTCACCTGACCTCAATCCCTGTGACTTTTTCCTTTTCCCTAAACCAAATAATATCCTCAAAGGACGTCATTTCGGGACTTTAGAAAACATCCAAAAGAGTGTAACGGACGTGCTGAAGACCATACCGGTTGAAGACTTCTAGCGCAGCTACCAACAGTGGGAACAACGTCTCCATCGGTGTGTAGCTGCCCAAGGGAACTACTTTGAAGGGGATAACATTGATGTTTTGAAAAAAATGAAAACTTTGGTAAATAAAAAATCAGTCTCATTACTTTTCTGCCACACCTCGTATAATATAAAACGATACTTTATTTATTCTCTTTTGCATTACATTCTTGATTATCCTGATCATCACTCACAGATACCATATTATAACTAACTTCTATGTCGAAATTTGGCAAATATGGCAACTGTAGGATTTAAAATTTTTGATCTAGCATATCCATGTTTTCCCTTGACAATCGACTAACGATCAATCCCATGATTACAACCGTTAGGGTAATTATACACAGTGTTACTAAATCCAACCCAGGTTGCTGACGAGCTTTGCTAGAATGGCAAGCGCAAATCCATTTATAGGATCCGAACCGGCTTGTGGGATTACCTATAACACAACCAAAAAGGAGATTCCGGTAACAGTCACGAAAGAGCATTGCAAATATTGGTCGAAAATCCCAGGACAGAGTCATTCCAAGATCTTCCTGGAAACTTCAAACGGGACCTAGCCACGTCCATCTTAAAGTTAAGCAAGACGATGATAAACTTACGACAGGGGTGGTCACAGGCCACCGTCGGCGTCGTCTGAACAAACACCTGCATAACATTGGGCTGATCGATAGCCCGACATGTAGGGGTTGTGGTGAATCAGATGAAACGCTCTATCACGTTATTTGCCAATGTGAGGCATTCATACTTGGAAATGAAAAGGTTACACAAGAGGAGGTAACGAAGATTCGCCCTACTAAAATCCTGGACTTTGTGCAAGATACAGGTATTTTTGAAGGGTAGACAACATCGGTGAGCACAATTTCGAATTGCTTTATAGTGTGATTGAATTCGACAAACATAATTGTACAGAAATAAATATATGTATCTCTATTTTTTAGATTTAATATCTCGCGTAACATGTAGAAAGCCGGGTACGGAGCAATTTCAATTACTGTAGCTGCCTGTAACATTCATTTAATAATAAAGAATTACAATTTAAATTCTGTTCTAAACATATTTAGTCAACAATTTTTAAAGGCAACAAAAGAATTTTAAGAAACCGAATAAAAAATGTTTTTGGACGGTTTTTAGTTATTAATTCCCGAAAAATGAAAATGGAAAAGACTCTAAAGTTGATTTCTTCTCAAAAATGTCAAAGGCTTACTTATATCGAAAGATTAACACGTTTAAAATCCATATATCATACAGAGCTGGGAAAGATACTTTTAAAAAGTATTTAAATATTAAATACAAAATACTTTTACTATCAATAAAGTATTTAAATATTAAATACTTTTTTGAGAGAAAAGTATTTAAATAAAAGATCCAAAAGTATTTAAATACTGTTTGAAAAATAAATACTTTCTGAAAGTATTTAAATACTAAAAATATTTAAATACTTAGTTAAAGTATTTAAATACTTAGTTAAAGTATTTAAATACTTAGTTAAATTATTTAAATACTAAAAGTATTTAAATATGACAAGTATTTAAATATCAAAAGTATTAAATACCACTATTGAAATATTTTTAATATATTTTTTTGGCCTTGGATGAGATGAGGTCATGTAAGGTCATTAAAGTATTTAAATATTTTAAAAGTATTTAAATACTTCCAAAAGTATTTAAATATTTTAAAAGTATTTAAATACTTCCAAAAGTATTTAAATATTTTAGAAGTATTTAAATATTTTTTTTTAATACAAGATACTAAATACTTTTCAAAAGTATTCAAAATTTCAAATATAAATACTATTTTCAAAAAGTATCTTAAATATAAGTATTTAAATACTTTTTAGTATTTAAATACTTGAAAGTATTTAAATTTTGAAATACTTCCCAGCTCTGATATCATATAATGAAGTAAAAAGTACACCGCTAAAGTAATTTTTTTGCTTTCAGGTACAACAAGCGGCAGCATACGTGGCAGGACCTCATTACGCACAGCAAGTCCAGAACATTCAGCTGCAAGGTTTAGCAAATCAAGCGCAAGATATAGCACAAAGAAGAGCTCAACTTACGGCCTTAAGGTTAAAACAACTACAACCACAAGCCCTGCAACAGCAAACACAAGCAAAAGTTTTCAACAGCCAACCACCGATTCAAGACTCACAAACACAAGAAGACTATGACGTAAGTAGTTACGTTCACAATCACCCCAAGGTACATGTTTTTCTCCTCTTTTGTTCGACGTTCGAGTTTCTCTGTTTAGTACGCGTTACTGGCCTTTATTAAAATAACATCCCTTCAATGGAGTCAAATTAGACGAATGCGATAGGAATTTGCTTTGTTGCCAAATAATCTCGTACCAGAATGGCATTTTGTGCAAATATTTTGTTTTGCCGTAAAGCCTTCCTAACGTGACGTGTATTCCTTGAGTACGTGAAGTCGGACCATTAAACGTGTTAACATTATTTATTGATCTTTTGATTGGTTGGCACGAATATTTACGCACAATACCCTTTTAGACCAAAGTAAACGTTGTTTTCAGATTTTTTGAGTTTCTGCTTATCCTTTTGGTAAAGGTGAGGTTTCTGTTTATCCATTCCATCATTGGCCCTTAAGGTATACAAAAATCTTGCACAGAACTTTTTTCACGGAAAGTCCTTTGTGTGAATCAAATGAACAGTACAAGAAGACATAATGGATGGTTCTAACTCACAAAGGGTAGGGGATACATTTTAAATGAAACACTCAACCTCCCCTTTACCAAAAACCTTTTGGTAAAGGGGTTGAGTGTTTCATTTAAAATTGAACAGTACAATCTATATTCGGATGGCCTCTTCTGTATTAAAGGACTATTTCGGTCTTCAGAAGTCATGAACTTTCTGAAAATATATCTTGAATTGCGTTCGTTGTCCTCCAACTCCCACCTTTCCTGAAATTGTGCGGCAACGATAGTGCCCAAAAAAGAAATAATGAATTATGCGCAATTATTGTTTTAACAAGAATAGTTATTTTTTAATCAACGTTACAAGTTACAACAGAACAAACACAAGTCGAGGCCGCGACCGTTACTCATTTACAAAGCCGTATTTTAATTACAAGTAAATAATTATAATTGCGACCCTTTCTCTAATGTAACAAAGATACAAAAAAAAACAGACAAACAACAATAAGGAGCTTGAAATATTTGCAAAGAATTATTTAGATTCAAAACATTTCCATTTTAGTTATTCAGAGTTAAATATGTTTCCTTTCGGATTTTAATTTTATATCTCTTTCTTTTGTTTATACTTCTGTACAATCCTACGGCGCTAAAATCGACATAACTACGTTTACTGAAGTCATTTTCGAAATTTTATATTATCCCTCACCTTTATTATTTTCTGTCCGATTTACGCATGTGTCTAAATAGCTGTAATATAAAGATAACTCAAAACTACAGTCACGAGATTCTACCGAGACCTCTGTCCTTGAGGTTCTCACTAACAAAATGTTTTGAGACTAACTGAGACAAACTTAGCCCAAAGTAATTTTTTGGGGAATCCCTACCAACCAATGAACAACTAGTTTCTGTCCAGTGTATCGAGTGCTGCTTTGTGTTTCATATACTTATTGAGCACCCGCTATTACAGCCACTTTGCAACACATAAAAGTGATTTTGTAGAGGTTCTTTCGACAAATTTGCAACCTTTCATGAATTGTCGTCCCTGAGAAACTTTCAAAACATAAAACCCATTCAGTAGACTAACTTGTACTTTTTCGATTTTGAAAAAAAAGCGTTGGGCATCCTCTAAGGGAACGTGATTTACGCTGAATCAGTTGGCACAAACTTGAATTTTTGACAAACGATAATTCAATTTTCAAGTGACCAAAATTTGTGCCCCGACGTTTTCAAATTATCCTCGTACCTGGATTATTTATAATATGGCAAAGCTTCTGGTACCTCAGCAACCATCGAAGACCGTCAGTAACCTAAGTCCGTCATGGTACGGGGTGGAATTTACACCAGTGGAAATGCACCCCTCGGTTTCGTGAACCAAGGGGTTAAAATCAATATTATTATTGAATCCGTGGTTTTTCCATGGTCCGAACAGGATTTCAGTGATACGGAATGAATTTGTCAACAGGACTACACATCGGCACAATTTCTGAATTTTCTGAAAAGCCACCCTACTCGCCGGATCTCAATCCTTTGTATTACTAGTGTGTGGTTAAAATTTAAATAAAAATAATAAATATGGGGTAAGTTTAGTGTACTCTTCCCACAATTTTATTGTTATTTTTTGGTTTTTCTAAGCTGACATGTTTCGGCTAACTATTTTTTCGCCATTATCTCCCCTTATTCGCCAATTCTGACTCTTCCGGGCTGTTATGTATTTCAACTAATAATAAATGAATATGAAGAAATATAAATTTTCTTCAATAACAAAGAGATAGAACGCCGGATTGAAGAAAATTTTTTTAAAAAGATTTATACATACAAGTTATAGAATTGGTTTAAAGAAGAAATACGACGAGTATCATTTTTTGAAAATTTATCAGTAACTTATTTTCAGACGTTGTTTTAATGAGTGGGCCTAACGTAATAGGTAGGATAATTGTACAACATAAAACCGTAGATGCCTTGGACTTCGTCCCTTCCGAAGATGTAACAGAAAGTTAGCTATTTAACTATGGAAGCTGCTCCAGACTTTTCCATTTTCTTGCTCGGATTCTCTGTGGTCTTTCCTTTTCACCTCCCTTTCCTACACCTCCCCGTCACAATCCCTTCTTTATTTGTCCTTGTTCTTTCTTTCCAATGCTTCTTTATTGCAAGGCACTAGACATTAGAGAATCTTATCGTTACACTATTGTGAATTGTGGCAAGATTTAATGTACACTAGGTACCTTATGAATAACATTCAACAGTTATACTGACCGGAAACGCCTTGTACTGGATCCATGACCCTAACTCACCTTGCCAAATATTTTTGAAAAATTCGCAATATTGCAGCAGCAGACTCCAGTCAAAGTGGCGAAATAGGCGAATTTTTGCAGTCTGTTACCAGAAACCTGAACCACCCTGTAATTGAGGTCAGGCTTGCAACACTAAAATTTCAGAAATTCGAACACTAACAGTGGAAAAATTGTAAAAATTCATAATAATGGTTATTTCGTTGATGTTACGGGTTAATTGTTATTTTGAGAAGTATTAAATTTTGGTCAAAAATCGAAAATAGATATCAGAAGGGGGTTTCTTTTCATTTCCCCCTGTTAGTTCCCATAAGAAAATCACGATTTTTTGAAATTTTGATTTTTTTATCAAAATGAGAAAACTGAGCACAAATGAAACTACTTCCAAGTAATTATTGTGTTTAAAGCTAGTCTAATCAGTATAGGAAAAGTTGTGTAAAAATACACATTTTTCAGTGAGAATATCGAATACTTGACCCTGACCTAAAAATCCAAATTTAAAAATTAATATTTACACATGGTTTGGCTCAACAGGTAAAATAAAGAAAAATTCTTCAGTATATTACAATTTCCGGAATGTACTGCAGAATTTTCCCATTAGTATTGAATTACTATACAATCGTTCCGTATTATAGACGGCAATAAAGTTGAGTTTCTGCAAGGCGACATACATTTCTTAACTGGTGTATGAATGTGGCTTTATTATGTAATAACAACTTTTACTGCTAGATTGATTAGTTCAATGTCCATTCGACTATTATAGGTGGTCATTTTTTCCAGTTAATTACACTTTCTTGTGATGTTTATAATTAATCAAAGTGTCAGAGCGTAATCGTTCATTAAAAGTATTAATTTCAAAGGTAAAAACATTTAGAAAATGCTGACCATCAGTCATTTACTAAACATATTTGAATATTTTTGTAGAAAAACTACGTAAAACTTGTCAAGTTGAGTATATTGTTAATTAATAACCCTAGTTTTCATGCACGAAATCTGTGCTGATGGAGAGTAACGATAGTTTAATTATTTGGCATTGTTGCAGAACTTTTTATTTCAAAATAAGTTAACGAAGGTCTGTGAATAAATTACATAAATTCATTTAAGACAATCGTCTAAAAATAAATTCAATAAATCTAAAACGATCACTGTGCATAAAAAATACACTTAACTTACTTTTTTATGTCCATTTTGAGGTTAAATTTTTGGTTATTTCATAAAGAAATAAAAGAAATAAAACTCTCAACCTCTCCTTAATAATCAACGTTTACTTGAGAAAAAGTTGAACTGGCAAATTTATAGACTAAGGTACGGCAACATGTTTCGGGATGCACTGATTCCATGATCAAGTCTGAGTATTCGAACATTTTTTTGTTAACAATCAATAAAACTAAAAAATAAGTTGTCAATATTTTGGCGAATCACATGGTAAATTATAACATTGAAAGCGTCCTCACAGTGAGGAACCCGCGTTGAGCCAGATGGACTATGATTAAAGTAGAGGAATTAAATTATGGGGAAATTAAGATGAAAGAAAGTGCAAATGAAATACGATAGAATTAACGACAAGACGCACGCAGGGAACAAACTAAACCAAAGAGTACAGGGAACCAACCAAAACAATAAAAGTTAGGTATATACAAAGCGAACTAATAAGATTGTTCTGAAACTCCAGTTATTAATAAATTGAGGTTCAGTTTGTGGATGGAAATTTCAAGTATTTCTAAAACATTGAGTAGGGGGCCTGTGTAAAAATCGAAAATGCAGTTTGGAAATGCAGGAGTGACCTGTAGTTAAAATGTGATCTACAAAAGCGGATTTTTTTATCAAAGTTATTTTTTTTAATGTAATTAACATGTTCTCTGAATCTAGTTGAAAAGGATGTCCCAGTCTGCCCAATCTGCATCACATAGGATATTTTATATTTATCCTAAAGTATCAAACATCACATTCACATCTCTTTTTCCAATGAACATACTTTACGCTCTTCCAAAGTCAGAAACAAAGATAGTTCTAATATTCTTGATTCCTCTGGTGTTTATCAATTAATGTGTAATTCCTGTTCCTCCATTTACATTGGGCAGACTGGCCAATATACACTTTAAAGGATATAAAACTTACTATACTATCCATCCCCTAAACTCAGCTAGAGGGGAAACTGCAGTGATAGTGAAAGATAACATGTTGAAAATTGAATGAAATAAAAACGAAACGGAAGAAATACAGGCAACGGCAGTGAATGTGAAAGTAAGGGGACAAAATATTACAGTTGCAACAATATATTTCCCCCCAAGATATAATATTAAAAAAGGTAACCAGACTAATGCAAAGCCTAGGAGAAAGCTTTATACTAGGAGGCGACTTTAATGCTAAAAACTTACTATGGCGTTCGCGACTGACCACAGTAAAATGAAAAGGGTTATATGAAGCAGCAAGTAGGATGAACTGTAAATTCCACTCCACGGGTAAACCTACCCACTGGCCCACTGATGAATGTAAAATTCCGGACATGATCGACTTTTTTATCTTTAAGAACATACCCATAACATTTATAGAGGTGGAAGAGAATTTCGACCTAAGCTCCCATCATTCCCCAACACTATTAACATTGAATGTAAACCTAAACAAGAAGCAATGCAACCCAATACTGTATAATAAGCACAAAGACTGGGATGTCTTTAAAGAAGATCTGTCCAATAGGATTCAGCTCAACATACCCTTAGTGAATAAAGAACAGCTAGATCAGGAAGCTGAAAAATTTATAATAGATATCCAACAAGCTGCATGGAACAACACGCTAGAGAAAAAGAGGAAAACAATCGGTACTAACTACCCTAAAGAGATTAAGCAATTAGTGATCGAAAAAAGAAGAGCTAGGAAAAAATGGCAGCAAACCAAAGCACCAGTACATAAAACTAAACTAAACCAACTCACCCAACAGTTGAGAAGGGAAATACAGGAAATGAAAAACGAATCGGTGGGGAACCTAACAAATAATAAAGATACTGACTATTCTCTATGGAAGAAGAAAATTAAACCACCCATAACTCAAATCCCACCGTTAAGAACCGAAAGAGGATGGTCAAAAGAAAATAAGCAAAAAGCAGAAAACGAAACTGAAGAGGAAGAAATACGATGTGTTACCCCACATGAAGTAGCAAAAGGAATTAAAAATATAAATCCAATAAAATCTGCTAGATTTGACCGGATTACAGGGATGGTATTGCAACAGCCCCCAAAAAAAGTAATATTAAAACTAACTAATATAATAAATGCAGTGTTTAGACTGAAATGTGTGCCAAGCGTCTGGAAAGTGACTGAAATATTAATGATACAAGAACCTGGAAAACCTCCAAATGAAATGACCTATCTCGCTCTTACCTGCTATCTCAAAACTTTACGAAAGGCTGTTTCTCAAAAGGCTTAAGCCCCATGCCCCACACACCAGTTCGGATTCAGAAAACAACACTCCACTTTTCACAGGCATTTGATAAAGTGTGGCATGAGGGGCTGAAATACAAACTTGCTAAAACTTTGCCTAAACAATACTTTGAATTATTAAAATCCTATACCACCGACAGATTTTTCAGGAATAAACAAGGCGATAAATACTGTGAACTAAGTGAAATTAAAACAAGGGTACCACAGGGCAGTGTCCTGGGGCCAGTATTATACCTCCCATACACCAACGATGTCCCTACAAGAGACCAAGCAACAACAGCTACTTTCGTAGACGATACAGCGATAATAGTTGTAGGGAAAAACACTGAAGAATCAACGGAAATACTACAGCAGACTATAAATGATATAGAAGAATGGACAAAAAAATGGAGAATAAAATTAAATGAAAACAAATCTGTACATATTAAGTTTACGAACAAAAAGGACGAATATCTACCAGTAACATTAAAATTGGAATGAACCTAGATGTAAAATTACGTTGGAAGTAACACAACAAGAAGAAAAAAGAGAACTGAATATTAAATACAGGAAGATGTATTGGCTGATGGGAAGGAAGTCCCAAATGTCAACTTATAATATCTAATAAATTACTTCTCTGTAAACAGATCCTAAAACCCGTATGGACATATGGTTGCCAACTATGGTGATGTGCCAGTAAACTAAACAACAATGAAATCCAAATATTTCAAAATAAAGTGCTTAGGAACATTATAAATGCGCCATGGTACGTCCGAAACAGCGATAGCCATAGAGACCTAGGAATAACAACTGTGGTAGAAGAAATTAAGGACATCGCCTAGAACCATGAAAACAGGTTACATGAACAATGAACATGTCCGACACCGGGCAATTAGAAAGAAGACTAAAGAGGACAAAGTAATTTGAGTTAGTGTGATAGTTGGAAGTGACAGTGCAAAGCAGAGAAAAAGTGTCACCGTGTGAAAACGTGAGTGTATAACAGACTATTTGAACTGAGAGAGCAACCGCTGGCACGCTGGGTAAAATGTCTTAAATGGTGGCGCAGATTTCCCATGAACATAATCCAAGACTTGTTTAATTTCTTTGGGGGTGGGATAGAAAAATATAGCTCGATGTGCAAGAAGTTCCTCCGCAATAATTTAATAATAACGTATAGTTTCTATTTCGCTCTTCACTCTGTTGAGAACAATGCATTTCTGCTAACCCCCCCCCGTACGATTATGAAGCAAACTAATGTAGATCACTTTTAGGGATACCAACCTGAACAAATTTAGAATCCCAAAACGCACACATTTCAATTATAAAAGTTCACAATTAGGTTAATAAACTGTTAACAGTTATTTTTACGAATTCGCCAAAACAAACATATAACATAATGTTTATATTTATTTTGTGTTTGCATTGTTTGCAATCAGCCAGATCCATTTGTGAAAGGGAACAAGAAGGCAATAACCTTCAGCATTTAGACTTTCACTGCTATATATATTAGCGGTCGTTGAAGTTTAATTAATTGACCGGTCATTAATTGGACCTCTTTTATTGCATTCTTTTCCATTTGATTGATTAATTTCTTTATTACCTACATTAATTAACTCTTTTATTGAAATTTCAGCCAAATCCTTCGTATCAATTTGGATTTGATGTCAAGGATGATTACCATACAAACTATCAAAATCGTAAAGAACAAAGAGACGGTAATAAAATAACCGGAAGTTATTCGGTCGTTGATGCCGATGGATTCTTAAGAACCGTTACGTATACGGCTGATCCTAAGGAAGGATTTAAAGCTGAGGTAAGTTTAATGTTTGAAATTTCTCTGTAAAGATGTGAAGAAATGGAAAGTTTTAATGTCATTATTGATAGAAATCTCTTTGTATAAGTAATTAGATTTGTTTCTAATTCAAAGGTCAACAGACAACCGACTAACATTGTAGTTAAATTTCCAAAACCCTTACTTCCGGAAGCGAAACAACAGTATTTACAGGTAAAATCGACTTCTACCAAAATATGCAGTGCTAATAAGACCTGTAATTTCAGCAGGACGATCCACAATTAGGAGGACAAAAGCAAAGACTAATTTATCAACAGTATCAAGAATAAGAGAGTGATTGTTTTGAGAAAAAAAAACTATACCTAGCTTTAGTTAATTATTGCTTGTACATTTTGATATGAAAGATTAGTGTAATAAAGCGACATTTTCGATGTTCTCTCGAAACGTGTATCGTAGTGACAGGTCCTTAATTTTTTGTCTCAGGACTCGCAATGGTTACAAGCTTGTACAACAGACAACCCAATTAGCCTCGTTTTATTTCACATGGGTCTTCTAAAAAGAAGAAAAGAGCCTACAATAAGAATAACAGGAACGCTATTCCGCCGATACATCTTATCTTTTGTGTAATCAGATTTCCATTTTCGATTCGACGATATTATTTATGTTGTATTAAATAAAAGTGCGTACCTTTTTGTTTCGATATATTTTTATAGTAGATATTATAATAAAATCAAATGTAACGGCACTTTTGGCTCGTATTTTAATTAAGTTTTTTTTAAGATGTATAATTTTGCAAATTATAACTTAAAGGAAATTAAAAGAAAATTGCTTTAAGCGAAATTAGAAAAACTAACACGGCTATATGTTTTTCTCGGAAGATAAATATTTAATTTTTTTAATTATGAGAGACGTCTTCATAGCTTACGTAGAATACAAGATTTGTTTATGTTTAAGGATAATATACCTCGTCCGTATATAATTTTTAGAAAATTGTCTGTAGTTTATGTTTTTAGTACTAAATCAGTGATTTTAGGGTTTTAAATCCACAATTCCAAATTATCCATCAAAAGAGACGATATTTTTTGTAACGGCTTAAGCTTACGAAACTGAGAGATTACAATAAATTCGTTTATACGCAGAGATGAATTTCCATCATAACACATAATTACATTTTTAGTACAACCAATTTTTTGGACCAGGTAAGGGTAAGAATCAGTGTTCACTGATCATACACTAAAATCATGAGACGAGACAAAACAAGAATCTATGTACTATCTCTGAGTACACTAGATGAAAAGCTCAACGTTTCCCCGGAAAGCTGATGGCAATAGAGGAATATGGGGAAATTTCATTGGTAGAATTATTTAAAAAGCACAAAAATTACAATAAACAATTATCATAATTATGAAAAGTTCATAGAGAATCGTAAGATGATGAGCTAAAACGGACTGTAATGAGTTTTCTGAAAACTTACCTATTTTTTGTAAGGTAGGTATTACCTTATGATACAGAAAAAAGAAAATAAAAAAAAAATTTTTAAACTGTAAAAAATGTAGTCCAGTGACTATTTCCTTTCACTATTTAGTTTTTTATGTATGTATTATTTATTTGTCTTATTTACAATTTTGACAAAAGATTCTTATTTCTACTAAAAAACTAGGTACTACATTTACAAAAAATAAAAACTTCCTACTCTTTCCCCTTTCCCATCTCTCCAGTACCCCCTTCCCACCCAAAATCACCTTTCTTTCACTCTCTTCTTCCCTTAGCTCCTCACATTTCCTCATCATGTGCCATATATTTCCCCCCCCCCCCTTCCCCACACATTCCACACATCCTTTTCTCATCCTCCCACCAGTATTTGCTTTTGTTTTCCTCGTTCCTGCACCATTCCTTTCTTCTTTAAACCCAAGTCACGCAATATTATAATCGCCTTTGCCTTCCACCATTATCTCCATACATCCCTCGTTATATCTTCCCTCTGCAGTCCTCGTTCTCCTTTCCTGGCCTTTGACATCTTTATCTCTTGTTACTAATTCCCCTACCATATCCCTTCCTTCCACTCTTCTCGTTACTGTCTCCTCCCTCGCATATACCACTCTCTCTTATAACAACCTCCTCTCCTCTTAGCCATACCTTATCCAACTTTCACTTTTTAGTTAATAGGTTTGAATTCGGGATTAACAATCATATACAATATATACACTATGATACTAAAATCTATCAGGTAGATCACATGGAAGATGTCTTCTCAGTCTTTGCTGGTTGGGAGCTGTCATTAGAGGTTGTGCCAATGCGTTTGGCTGCTGCTCAATGCGGTGAGGTAGTTGGATATTTCTTCTTTTACGGTTTTTATTTGGAGGTCGCGAGCAATAGTGTTATTGGGAACATACCATGGAGCATTTAAAATAATTATAAGAGTTTTGGATTGGAATCGTTCAAGGATTTCCTGACTGGAGTTGGCTGCTGAGCCCCACAGCTCTATTCCATAACTCCATACAGGCTTCAGTATTACTTTATAGAGTAACAGCTTATTTTGCAGTGTTAATTGAGATCTACGACCCATCATCCGAAGCATATTTTACTAAGTTTTACACCTAGTTGTTTTTTCTTGGTAAATATGTGAGTTTTCCATGTTAGACGTCGGTCCAGGTGAATTCCCATATATTTTACATGTTCTTTTTGTTAGTGACACAGTTGGACAGGTGCCTCTTCGTTGGGTGTGGGTGATATGGATGGATTTAGTTTCATTTACTTCAATTTGCCAGGTTTCTAGCCACGAGGAAATGTCGTTCAAATTTTTCTGCAAGGTGTAGGAAGTAGCGATAGGGTCTTGGTGTGATGCAAGGACAGCAGTGTCGTCAGCGTTTGTTGCTGTAGTTACGTTGTTACTTGTGGGAATGTCGGCTGTACATATGAGATAGAGGATCGGGTCGATTGGATCTTTCCTCGTTCATTCTTGCTATGTGCCCCAACCATCGCAGCCTCTGCGCCTTCACACACCCAACATTGTTTGGTTGTCCATATATCTCGGCTGGCCCACCGTAAATACTTCTCAATATCCTCTCTCCCACACTGCCATCATTGCTTGTTCACACCTTCTCAGCGTCCACACTTCTGCTCCGTACATACCTAACCGCTGGTCTTATAACCGTTCCATATATTCTTGTTTCAAATGACCTAGGCAACACTTTACTATTGAGTATTGATTTTAATGTGAATGAGCTTCTTGTACCCGCAACCATTCTCGCTTTACTCTCTTCTTCGTGTCCTGGTCCTCTTGTTATTATCGTTCCCAAGTATTTAAACAATTTCCAGTTTTGTTCTCCATAACTCTCCATAAACTTTTTTATCACTCCAGACCATGTATTTTGTCTTGCACTTGTTTACCTCCAATTCCCTTTTTCTAGCCGCTTCTAATAGTTTTCGCGTGACTTCTTGTAACTCCTTATTTGTTCGAGTCATAAACGTCAAATCGTCCGCGAAGGCCAAACATTGATGCCGTCTTCCAAAAATTGTACCGCTTCCCTGCTTTCCTTATTGCACTTTCCAACACCACATTAAACAAAATCGACGACAGCGGATCTTCCTGTATTATATGTAATATTATAAATAATAGTCGATTATTTGATGTGGAGTGGAAGGACGATGCCAACTCACACGAGGTTCACCAGGTGGTAATAGGTACAGAAAAAGTTACTGTTTGGTGGGGATTTTTTGCCGTACTTTCGTGAAAACAACATTGGCGAGGCCACACAGTCAAGGGCGAGCGCTACAGACGAGGATAACTGATTGGTGGTATACGACGACATTATGTGGTTTCAGCAGGACGGCGCTAAGGGACGCCACGATGGACATTCTGCATGAACTATTCGAGGGTACGGTTATCTCTCGCAGAGGTCACGTAAATTGGCCACCAAGATCGTGCGATTTGACCTCGCTAGACATTTTCTTGTGGGATTTCCTGAAGTCGTAGCTCTATGCCAATCGATAACCAATGCTATCCTCAAATTCAGCCGGATCTATGCGGCAAAGTCATTGAAAAGTGGACCACTCCTATTCGTGCCATTTGAACATTTGAACGATGGGTCTTTCAAATAAGAAAAGAATTTCGCTAATACCTCACATATAGCTTGTTTTATTCCATTTCAACATTAACCCGTCCTTATTGAAAAACCCTTTATTAAAGATTACCACGAACTTCCATTTTCGTAGGGCATATATATATTTTTTTGTAAAGAATGCAATTTCGAGCAAAAGTAAGCATTAAAGTTTCATAAGAGTTTTTATATAATAATACTAAAACCTTCATATTGATTTTTTCCTCTAACGAAAAGCTTACGGACTTATGTATTACATATTGAAGTGCGCTTTTTTCGGTTCGTTGAAACTCACGATGTCGTATCGAGAGATTTTATAAAATAATAATTATTACGAATTAGTGCCGTAGACTGTACTTTATGCCCCAAACGTTTAATGTCCACCTCTATTATTAATATGCTGTGCTTTTGAAATAAGTCCGGTTATAAAATACGAGAGGGTTAAGTACCTACGTGTATAATTCTTAAATGAATGATTAGGTATAATTCGAACATTTATGTGCACATAAAAAGTAAATGCATCCCTCGAGTCTTATTCTTTTATCCAATAGGAGGATCTTACATCGGCAGATAATGTTCTGGTTCTATCTAAGTTTTACGGGGGTCAAATCTGGACTGGGGCCTTCAGATAAGTGAGACATGAATCTACAGCCACCAATGAGATTTCCACCGGGTCAGCACATTGCAATAAATTATATATTTACCGGCCGAGTTCATCCCATCTATTTTACGTCCTTTTAGAACAGGATAAAGCTGTGACTTTTATAGAACTTGCGAAAACCGATATAACCTTGTAACGCGATCTTACACATTTGTATCGGATACTTTCCAATTGATCTGTAATTTCGCGTTTCTAAATCGCAAAAATGGGATCCGGTGACATAATTTTTTTCGTATAGCTGTCGCAGTACATTAAGATTGCTATTATATGTTCAAACGTAATAAAAGCCTACCTATACCTAATTGCAGACTCTCTTGGATCTATCACGGTTCACGCTTTGTCATGAAATACGCTAGGGATTCACTCCCTCGCCAATTCCTGTTTATCCCCTTAGGAAACAAACACGTTATCCCTGCCAAGGATGGTTATTTCTGTTTTTTCAGACACTGCTACGTGTGAATCTTTATAAAAATTTATGCTGGAGAATAATTCACATTTTTACCCAGCAATTAATCAAAAAGTCATATTTTCAAACCTGATTACACTATAACAACATTTAGTGTATATCAAAAGTGTTAATTAACCCTCTTCTATTTTCTTTTTTATAACTGACGTTGAATATTTGTAAATTCTTAATTAAGCAACTGAAAATTACAAGGGCGTGTTTTTAAATTCGTGAAATTAAGGAATAGTAATTTTCCATTCATATTTGTCGAATTTTCAACGATTTTTACCTAACTCTTTTTGTCAAACATTTGCTTCTAAAACACCCCACGATCATTTCTCAAAAAAAATTTCAGAAAGGAAATTATAGAGTATTAAATTGCTTTTATTTTGATGTAGCTTTTGCTACTTTATCTTCAACCAATCAAAAGTTATAGAATTTCAAACATACCTATACGCTCAATTTCGATGTTCCTTTAAAATATATGAGTGTGTAGTTCAGTCAATGAATATATTGTAGAGTGCATGGAATATGCAAGACTTTTTAGTGTCAGGAGTTTGTTAAGAGTAGTTAGTAGGTAACCTTACTAACAGTCCCCACCCCTGGTAAGTGAGCTTAAGATGAGAAGGGGAGGACAGGCCGTTTTTCGATTGTTCGATTATATCTCGGAAACGGTGAACTCTAGAAAAAATTCTTTTAGAAAGACTAACTACTGCTAACAAAGTCCTGAAGCCAGAAAGTTTCGCCTGTTCCATGTCTCAAATTTCTTTCTGAGAAATGATCGTCGGAGGTACGAGAAACAATTATTTAACAAAAAGAGTTTAGTAAAAATGATTTTTTTGAAATCAATCGATTTTCGAAAACGTATATCTCGAAAACAGGTGGAAATTCAGCAAATATGTGTGGAAATAATTTTATAGGAAATTTAAGTAGCTTTCATTCTTATTTTGAAGAATTTTTCTAGAGTCCCCCGTTTCCGAGATAGAAGCGAACAGTCGAAAACTGGCATCTCCTCCCCTTTCCATCTTAAGCTTACCTCCCAGGGTCGGGGACTTTCAGTATATTTACCTATTAATTACTACTAACAAGATCCTTTTTTATTATTATTACAATTTGATAACAATTATTCAGTGGTCAATGGGCAATTTCGTTCTTTCTTAATTTATACTTATACTTTATACCAACTCAAACGGCTTCATCCCCTTGAGTCCTCTTTCTGTTTGTGTATTATCCAGTAACTGTATGGCTTCGATGTTTACGTGTTTGAGAAGTCTTTGCTCGTGACTTTTAGAAATCTTAGCAATGGTCTGATCAACGGTGTCCATCTCAAGATCTCTGTTAAGGTCACTCTGATCGATAGTTGCTTGCCCTTTCTGAAGCCGAACTGATATGTTGGAATCAGATTTCGTTCTTCTATAATAATTTTCAGCCTTTTTATTAGGATTCTTTCGAATACTTTCGCGATTGCAGGAAGGTCCTGAAGCCAAAATGTGTTCACGCACTCTACAATACTTGATTGACTGTACCGTCCATAGTCATTTCTAGAGGAACACCGAAATTTAGCGTACATGTTGAAAATTCTATAGTTTTTGAATGGTTGAAGATATAGTAGCAAACGTTAAATCAAATTAAAGAAAATTGAATGATCTGTAACTTCGTTTCTGAAAATCTTTTTGAGAAACGATCGTGGAAAGCATTAGAAGTAAATGTTTCACAAAAAGAGTTAGGTAAAAATGTTTTTTTCGAAAATTATCCATATTCAATAACGTATATCTAGACAACCGTTGAAAATTCGACAAATATGTATGGAAATTGGAAACAATTTTATAGAAAATTTAATTATCTTTCATATTTATTTGGAATACTTTGTTGTAGAGTCCACCGTATCCGAGATGTAATCTAAAAACCCAAAAATAACCTCCTCTCTCCCCATTCCGTTCACAGTCCACTGTAAATTTTAAAGTAATACTAGTGACGTGCGCGTTTACGATTTTATGCCCCACGTATGGGTCGTAAACATATAATTCCAGTAAAATTTTATATAAATTTATATCAAAATGTAGGTTTTTCCTTCCTCTAATGTCCTATCAAGAAACAATAATTCATACTGCGACTTCCTACGTTTAATCGAGCTATTTCTAACCGAATCTGTGTGAACCATATGTAGTTCGTGGACGTGCTGGTACGTACTTTTATGACCCACATGTGGGTCGTAGAACTGTGAATGTGTTAATCTCACCTCCCAGGGGTGGGGACTTTTAGTATGTTTACCTACTGACTTCTCCTAACAATGTCCTGATGTCAAAAATTCTCACATATTCCATGCACTCTACATTGACTGGACTAATTAGGAACGCATCAAAAGTAACAGCGGTGAACAGATCACTAGAAGGAGGATAAACAAGGAGAAAGAAACCACACAAGGTAATAGAATAAAACTAATAAAATCAGAAGAGACTGGCCACTTTCTCGCTAAGGCGACATACATAGTGAAATGAGAAGAATAGAAACATGAACAGCAAGGAAAAAGAAGTACACATAAATATGAAGTTAGAAAACTGGAAAATGAAGAAACGAGACGAAAATGTAATAAAAATAAATGAAGAATTATTTTAATAGTATACCTACAGATAATGTAAGTTGAACTGAGCTAGGAATATCGAACATTGAGACAGAGATCTAGACATGAAGTTATAAGATTCAACAATGAAGAAGATAAAGACTACAATAAGCCCTTTTAATTGTCGTATAGGTAGGATTGCCTTGGTGTGCCAATAAATGGTTACTATGCTTGTTTTGGACTACCTACATTAAATTTTGGTGGCGGTGCAACAGTTTTGTGCTACTGCTGTTTGAATCTGTCTAAACAACAAACAACTATATTGAAACTGAACGGAAACCGTGTACATGTTCAACATGTTTGGTCTATAGTCCACTGATGCCTACCACAGACATAGCACGTAAGGTCGGTTCCCACAAAGATGATTTGTTATCCAACCGAACAGGTAAGGAAGGGTAAAGTGAACCGTTCTTACGATGATCATCTAGTTATGGGTGAAGATGATAACGCAGAGTGAATTTTCTGGACTGGATATTGCAGAGACATTTTTTTATCTTTTTCATTTCAGTTTAGTTGAAGAAAATATATATTATATCAAGGGAAAACTCAGCAAAACTTCAGTATTTCGAATTTTGCAAAAAGTGATGAGGCACTTTAACACAGAAATTATTAAATGGACACCCCTATAGCATTTTTACGTATCTACAGTCCCATTGGTTAACCCTTAACCACAGACGAGGCGTCAAATTGACTCCGTCCAGGTTGTAAATTCCTGGTTTCTCCCCATCCCTCCTAGATATGCGCCTGTATGTATTAGTACCTTTCTAGTTCTCAGTATAAAGTCGTCTGCAAAAGTAGTGTGTCGCTCTTGTGATTAGTTATCTGTTTATTGCGTATTAAAAATTCGGAGGGGTCAAAAAGACGTCAGGTCTGTATACACGTAATAATTCTTGTTTTAGCATAAATTTGATTTTCGAGTTTTATTTAGGTTGTAAATAAGGACGACGAGCTAGGACCATCAAAGAGGATAAGGTATGGAGATAAAGATTATGAGAAAACATTTCTGAAATGGGTGGTTGAGGTTAGTTCTGGTAAAAGTGAAATAGAATCCGATGCTTATTATGCTCAAAGCGATCATGACACTGAGTCTGAAATAGAAGCAGATGAGAATTCTGAGCATAACATAATTGAAGATGAAGCACTACAGCTTGAGGAACAAGATACTTCTACCACAAAATATTTCTTCTACTACAAAAAATTCCAATTTGCATGGAATGCACAAAGAGAGTATGTATAGACTGTGCTACTTGAGAAATATGCCAAAATAACCTATTGCAGTTTTTTATACTGTAAGTTGTTTTTGCAGTATTATTTGTTTCTTATATTTATTGAGGTATATATTTACCAATTATGTTACAATGCACGGATTTTTTTTATAATTTTTCTGTTTGTGTTCGATATGGTGATACTATGTCAAAAATGATGTAAAAAATGCATTCCAAATAAATTTACATGTAAATGCATATTCTTTTAGAACAAATCTGTTAAAATGTATAGGCACTAAACAATTAATGTTCAAATAATATTATTATAATGCCACAGCTGCATATATTTTGATTTTTGACCTTATTTTACATTTTTTTAAATAGGGGTCATTATGACCACACGTCTGTATCTGCGTGACATTGTTTTCACGTCTGTGGTTACGGGTTAAAAGACAGAGAACTGTTTGGTATCGATTTCCAAAACATGTTTATATCGAATTTCAGTTGAGTCCTAGGCAAATTCAGAAATTTTAGTGATCACGCCGGTATCGGTAATAAGTGCAGTGAAAGTGTGATAAATAGAATTTGGTATCGTGTTTTTTTTTTAATTCAAAAGTTCTGTGTTGTGCAATAGTGACTGGGACTTTATGCCATCTGGGAAATAGCCCAAGAAAAATAGAATTTTGCTGAGAGTTAAGTCCTGGGAACCTCCGGCCAAGCCCAAGAAAAATAGGATTTTGCTGTGAGTTAAGTCCTGGAAACTTTGAAATCGTTTTTATCTCTTTATTTACCTACAAATGAGGGAATTTAGATTTTGTCCCTTTTTCCACAGTGAGTTTCACCACGAAAACTTCGAAATTTTCGTTTTTTTACACTTTTTCGCATAAAACTCAAAAACTGTTTATCGTATAGGAAAAAGTCTTTGATAACAAGTTGGAGAGCATTCAATTTTGCGTCGATAGAAAGCAAACGTTATGATCACCTATCAATTTCACAAAAATTTTTGATCAAGTATAGGTAAATTGCTTCTATAAATCTCACCCTCAAACCTCTTTATCGTCTCATACTTTCTTATTCGTTATTTCAATCATTGTGCATACTTATAAAAAACCCCGAAACAGGACATTTTAGATTTTAAAATTACATCAATTGCATTAAAATTCCATTCCTTAGGGTGAGGGTTACAACCACTAAATTTTTAACTGAGATACATTATTTAAAATGTCTCTTCATTGTCTATTCAACGTGTATTGTTTTCAAATCTGCTGTAAAAATTAACATTAAAGAAAAAGTAAAATATAATCACACAACAATTTCCTAAGGCGCTTTAAACGAAACTATAACATTGCCGTGATAACTTTTTATTTCCTTTTTTATTAATACCATCCAAAAAGAACACCTACATGGTTTTTTCTTACCTTCTCATTATCAAGAACTAAACGGTATTGCATGTTAGATTTTTTGCCCAGGAAAGTTCGCCTCTGTTCTTTTAACGAGGATGAAAATCAGTCACGGGAATCCTCCTCATGCCTACTTTTTCTGGCGCCTTCCTTTGAGGAGACCGCTTTGTTGTGTTATTGACTGGCACGTGTCTGTAGCTCAAACTTGATGAATATTGCGACATAATTTCACGTTTTCTTAACAGTTCGGAAGAGGAACCAAACCTCCCATCACCACCCTGTTTGGTTAACATATTGGCCAATATTGTATTTCCGTTTTATGAAAATGTCAGCAGCAGGAAAAAAGAATCACCGAATTACTATTATCTTCATGGTTGCGGTGTGTCACGAATTATGAGCAGCAGTATTACGACGAGGTGCATCACATAGGGAGCATTATTATTACCCGCGAAACTTCCTCCTGTAATCTTACATAATTAGTTATTAAGTTTTCTCCAAATATATCGACGTGTTTCAAAAATCAATCGATATCTATGATCCGTGAATTATTTGTTATTGTTACAATATAACTAAATTTTCGCCAGTTTCAAATGTTTGAATTTACAGTAATTAATTTACTGTACATTCGCCTTATTATTGATGATCTCCTTTGAAAGATAGAATTATTAATCTGTAGGTAAAAGTTTTCCTCGGCATGCACTTAAAAGAAATTAATGACTAGGTATCTAAAATTTTATCCTACCTAGTGATAAATAACGATTTTGTTTACTGCTATAAAGTTTCAACCCTAGACACATTTGCGAGGACTTAATTTATGAACGGAGTCATATCCGTTAGAAATTTTTTCATGCATCTCCTGATAAATTGCTCGAAGATAACTCCATTATTATACAAATTTATGCATTTGCGAGATGGTTTATTAAACTTGAGTAACAATATGTGTTACGTTTAGTTGATATTACACGTTTCAATTTCGTTTAGTTTGAGAACTAAAGGCACCAAGAGCATTTGGAGATACGAAATTATAGCTGACGTGGAAAACGGAACAAAAACTCTCAAATCTCGTGGGTGCACTAAAACCCGCTATTCTATGAACATATTTTACATCGAAAAATCGGCTGTGAATCAAAGGTTTCAGCGATGTTAGACTATTGATTGATGAATTTTTTAAATCCTCTGTTGAGATTTACGTTTTCAATTATTCATGTTTTGAAAAGAGCTTTTACGTGGAAATAATAATAAAAAAAGATTTAAATAGCAGTTCAACGTTACGTTCCGAATCAGTTAATTTAATTATGCCACTTCCGAATTTTTTTCTAAATAACATGCAGCTATAGTTTATAAGTTGTGCGTTAAACTACAAAGCTAACGCGATATGTTAAATTTTATTCAGTAACTCACCCTTAAATACTTACTTAAATTTTAAACGCTTGAAATTTAATTCTTGCACATTTTCCTTGTTTGAAATGTTGAATCTAATTGCATTTCACAGTGCTCGTCATGTTTACAGTTGAACAACCCTTTTGTAAATGAACGCCCTTACGTTTTCTATTTCGAACATTCCAACAGAGATGCAATTACGATTTTAAATTGTGGACCCTCTCAACTATGTCGTACAATGATTTCTATTTTAGTAAAATATTCAAGCAGGCAACCTAATAAATATTTCACGAGATCAGATTGTATACCAAACACAACTCAAAGCGTTATTTGCGGCATTTACCCATAAATTTTCTCGAAGACTCGTCACTTGACTTTTTAACTTCGACTTTTCGAATGAAAAATCGTGTATCTCTACCTTCAATTCATTGAAGAAATCTTTTCGTTTTACTAACCATTCACTTATTTGAAAAGGGGTAGCAACCCCAAACACTTCAACTATCAATCTGGTCAATTTTTTACATCAACATTATTCGTAAAATGTAATATTATCGTATTTAAATCTAATAAAAAAATGATTTATATAAAAGTTAAGGCGCGTTTCTTATAATATCGTCTTTAATAAAAATTTTATTTTCCGTTTTACGTTTACATTAGTTTGAAGAATTTTTATTGTGTTAAGTTACGATGGCTCGAATGTCCCGAAAATTATATTTCACAAAACTGTTATGGTAACGAAAGTCGCGAAATAACACCGTAAAATGTAGACAGTCATCGTAAAGATGAAGTTTAGAAGGGTTTCCAGATTACCAAACTTAAAAGTTACTGCTTACAATCCCACAATCCCACCTCTTCCTGTTGGAATATAAATTTGTTAATTAAATTTTATCACGACGTGGTTAAAAACGATTGCTTTAAACTGTAACAAATTACAAGTCCCGTTTTTATTTTATTTATATTGCTCAAACGACAATCTAGGCCTAAGACATAAAGGATTAATTGTAAAGGTACAAAGGTACATGCACATTTTTAGAAAAACATTCTCCACTTTCTTCGGTCTGTAACCTACGTTTTTAGCCCTTTGTTCGATCTTTTCTTACCACCGCTTCCTCGATCCTTTCTTTCTCTTTCTATCGAGTGGCGGCGAATAGACCGAACTCAATACACCGAAAGCAGTTACCCGACCTCAGTTGACCGAAAATATGTTACGGTTAAAGTACACATTCGGTAAATATGCACATTAAATATCATAAAAAATTAAATTTATTAACATTATTTTTGATGGATTTGAAGTGTTCATGGATGCAGGTCGAGAAAGATGATCTCCCAGTTTGACCAAAATGGAACGAAGTGCAAGTACCACAGATGACTTGGTAAATGCCAGATTTATCAACAATGTTGATTACATCTTATTTATTCGTCACCAATAAGTTCCCTAGGGTGTTGGTATTAGAAAATGAGATTTGCACGTTGACTTTGCTGAAGATATTCTTGATATTGTAAGAAATGTTAGGGAAAAAAGGAAGGGAGCGGAAACATAGGCTATCTTTATGATTATTGATGGGGGAAAGGTGGGTTAAATTGTTGGAACGTTGAATTTTGATTTTAATTTTGTGGAGGAGAATAGCCATTGTTGATGGCTATTTGTTGGATAATGTTCAATTCTTTTTAATAATACCAGTGGGGCATAGGAATCGAAACTAATCTTCTAAGGAAGGAATTGAGGCCGGAAATTTTGTGAGAATAAGAATGAACGGAATCGGCGGGGATGAGACAGTCGGTAGTGGTAGGTTTCTTGTAGATACTATAAACGATTTTATGTGCTCTTTTATGCAGAAGGACGTCCAAGAAGGGTAGATGACAATTATGTTCTTGTTCATAAGTAAAATTGATGTTGGGATGAAGGAGGTTCAACTCGGTCAAAAAGGATTGTGTGGTTTGATTATCAGAAGTGTGAATGCATAAGATATCATCAAAGTATCCGCCCCAGTAAATTCTATGATTTTTATAGAAATCAGATTTAGTGATAAAAGAATTTTCAATGTAATTCATGAATATTTCAGCCAAAATGGGGAATAAATTAGAACCCATGACCAACCCGTCAGTTTATGATGAAGGGATTGTAGTTTCTTAAGTAACTTGTTGAATAAATTTTTACCGAATATGTTGACATTGTCTTTGATTTTTCTTGAGATGATGTCCCATTGGTTGATAAGTTGAAGGTGAAGATTGTAAAGGATTGGGTTTAGAATGTCCCTCTCGTTGTACCATTTGGAGATTTCATTCTTGAGCCATGAGAGTTGAGCATGTTTGATGGTTTTTATGGCTAGCGGATTGTTGACTTGACTTGTGATGTTAGCTTGGATAAAATTTGGAATAATCTGTTGTTTCAGGCAACTGCTGGGGAACCAAATATTCAGGTTAATTCTTTTGAATTGTAACGATAACTTTTCAAATTTAGATGGTCATTTGTGCATGAAAGACAAACAAATTGATACGAAGATATACTGGAGATGTGAACATTATAAAAAGTGTAGTATTCGTGTTATATCAGTGGACAACGATATTACACAAGAAAGTGGCCAACATATCATGCAGCTGATGTTGCAGAAATAGATGCAGCTCAAGTAATGGAAAATGACGTACCCAGCACCCTCCACAGTTCATAGTATCGCAAGCATCTTTGGGATTATCACAGGCAGCGTCAGAAAAATAGCCAAAAGTGAACAACACGAAACATTCGAACTAAACATGATGCAGCTCCGACAATACCTGGTAATCGAAGAGAACTTGTGATCCCAGATAATTGTAAAGTTACTAAAAAAGTATTTGATTCCGGACCCGCTGATGATGGAATACTAATTTTTTCCAGACGAACAACCCAATATTTATTATTATTCTTTAGACCATTGTTACACCACTAATTTATGTTTTTGTGGGTTTTTGTTACCGCTGTTTTCCTTTTTCTCTAAAAGTTAGATCCTCAATTTTTCAAGAGCAACGTAGTGCTCATTGGAGTAAAAATCACTATCTGGTGAAAATTACATATCAACGATTTGTGGTTATGAAGTTGAGTCCTTAACAAAGTACTCAAAAATGAAAATGCCATGGATGCCAGGATGAGAAATTTTTTTATTGTTCTCAGACGATTATCGAAACCTTATGAAGTTGTCGACTTAAGTTCTAGAGTCATTTTAGACGGATGGAAGTGCAGGTCTTTATGGTGAGTGTCCTGCAGTAAGGACCAACTTAATAGATAGAGCTATTCGAGATAATATTCCTTATTGAGAGCTTCGCCACATGGAATCCCATTGCTATCGTAAAGCAAATGTCTTCACATTTGAATTTGGACGGATCTGTTGAAACCATAAATTAAAACACCCAGATACTTCATCATTGGTAGCAATTTACTGAATAATTGCATTCTGTAATTCATCTAAATTCCGTGGTTTGTGGTTATAGACGCAGCGCTTGAGGTATCCCCACAGAAAAAAACTCGGGAGATCTGGAAGGCCAAGGAACATCACTTGCATTGTGTAAGGAAAATTAGCTGCCTTGTTGTTGCACAATAAGCATTTTTTACGGATGGAATTTCAATTCATTATGCAAAATTCGAATAACCAATTCACGATTGATTCGTAGCTCACTAGCATGACGTCTAGCTGACCGTTCTGGGCTTCTGACTACCACTTCCCTTACACTTGCAACATTTTTTGGTCGTTACACTGCGTCTCGGGTCAGGATGCTTCTTATCCAGTATGTTTCCAGTCGATCTGAAGTGTTTCACCCATCTGAGCATTTTGTTAAGACTCGAAACAGTTCCACGTGGACCGACTTTGAACCGCGAACGAAACAATCACTGCGTAGCTGTAACAGACTTACCACTTCTCACGAAACTGTGAAGTCCCGCTGCTCCATAGTAACTAGTAACCGAGTGAATGAAATGTCGTCTTGTGTAGAGCAGAACTATCCCCACAATACTATGCAGTTCAAAACCGTTCGTTTCCCGTGTGTCACCCTATACTTTAGGCTTTAGGGTTTTTTTTTAATATCTTTAACAATAATAACGTTTTCAGCGCTCCACGCCTTCTAGGCCCTTGGCTTGGCTTCTTTGCCCTAAGGGTCTAAGAGCAATTCTCTATCCGCGCCACTATCTCTTCCACACTTCCGTGTTCTGGGCTTTTTGTTTCCAGCTCTCCACTCCTACTTCTGTCAGATCTTCCTCCACACCTTCTTTCTGGGTCTATAGGTGGCCTTGGTTTTACCTTGTCCAATCATTATACAGGGTGTCTCTAAAAGGTCTGTACAAAATCCTACCACATATTCCTGAGGTCGAAATAAGCCGATTTAAGCAAACTTACCTTATTCCAAAATTGCTTTGTTTCCTAGATACAGGGTGGTAAAGTTTAAAAATAAAAATCGTTTATTTTTAAATGTATGAACATTTTTTTTTGTAACACTTACCCATACTCCAAAAACTTAGCACTACTAATTCACTAACCAAATTTCATTCTCAAAGATACCTTTTTTTTATTCAGAATAATTTGAATATTCCGGCACGGCATCCAACATTAAAAACTGAATATCTTGAAAACGGCTTACTTTAGCAGATTTTCACAAGAGGACCTTTTTGCTTAAAACTGTTCATAAAATTATTATTATTTCAAAAAAAAATTAAAAACTATACTGAGAAAAGAATTATAGCCATTTCAAACCATAAGAAATGCATTGTAGAGCGCCCTCTACAGGCCACAGTAAAATGGTATTCAAATTCAGATTTCGCATCCCAAAAAACCTCCGGACATACATTTTTGAAGTAATTCGTTGAAAAATGTTCATACATTTAAAAATAAACGATTTTTATTTTTAAACTTTACCACCCTGTATCTAGGAAACAAAGCAATTTTGGAATAAGGTAAGTTTGCTTAAATCGGCTTATTTCGAGCTCAGGAATATGTGGTAGGATTTTGTACAGACCTTTTAGAGACACCCTGTATTATTACAGTCCACAAAAATTATATCAATCAACTCATATATGGGTGTGAAATGGTTCCGGATCCAAAACAAGATCCGGTATGGATCCTGATCTTCTCCGGATCTCCAGCTACGATATAACCGGATCCAGATTTCTCCGGATCTCATACACAATTCGGATCGTTAAGATCCGGATCCGTAGATCCGGATTTGTTTAACCGGATCCGAAATTCGATCACACGTGAATTCTGTTGTTGATGCATGGAATGAACTTCGTGATTCTTTGTGATACCTATAAAATTTATCTATCGGAATCTCAAAATGGAGGTATCTGTGTCAGTAAGTAAAATTTACTGTAATCTACTGTGTAGTAATCTCCTCACGAATTTATTCAAACACGGATACAGCTACAGGCTTTAGATCCGGATCCTATGTAAATTAATAGTAATGCAGGTCCAGATTTAACTCACAAATCCGTAGATCCGTGGATTCGAATTTAACCCCCAATTCCGTAGATCCGGATTTAACCTTCGAATTTTCGATCCGGATCCACAAAAATCCGGTATTCCGATCCATTGAATCCGGATATTTTCGGATCCGATACCCGGATCCATAACATTTGCGGATCTTTACAGCCCTATTAATTATCCTCCACCGATTCCGCAACTTCCAGAAATGATTTTATCCAATCAATAATACTTGGGCTTTGATAAGCAATCGTCATCATAAGCTCATTTCGACATTTTAGTAACACCATTGCTAAGTTTACTTTATTCCAGATAATTTGCATACTTGTATAATAATAGTAATGTATAATTTTTATATTTATTGTACAGGTTTGGACTAAGTGTTCTTCTATAAAGCTCGAGATAAATAAAACTTTTGCAACCTAAATGACCTTCATCTATAGCTAAAACATCAAGAAACCATTCTTATACATTTTCTGTGTTACTGTCGTTTATTACCCTGGTACACCTATCAGCTAATGATGAAATCTACAGAACTTTATCAATTGAAATTCAATGAAAGTGTATCAAAACTCGAAACATAATATAATTACGAACAAACCTAGAGAGTGGCATTTTACTTTGATACCCTAAAACTTTACTACCAATAACGTTGAAATTTTATACAACAACGAGATTACATCGAAATATCATCCTAAAATGTCCGTTTAATTAAATTTACTTTAACGTATATCCAGTTACACACTTTGACTTTTTCACACCTACCAGCGCTTAATAGTATAATTTTGTAACGGTTGTGCGTGCGTTTTTTAACAATAATATACGCAATTTCCGATTATTGGCGTAACGCATCGACAATAATATTAATGGAAAGCGTGTGTAACCGTATTTATACGAGGCTGTCAATCAAAGCTTTACTACAGTTTTATGGTCCAGTAATTTAAACATATTTGCAAATGTGCGAAATTCGTAACAGCGTCCCGTATAATAATGGTGAAACAGATGTACCCATATCATGTGGTATAATTAAATTTTAGAAGCACTAAGCTGCTAGAGCTTTTGTTCTCGAACACAACAAGACAAGTACTGATTTACTTGTGTTTGAGTTTGATGGAAGCGGATACTTTATTGACTTTGTAACATAACTCGCTTGAAAGCACGATGAGGGGTCTGTTAGGTAAAGTATCTCTTCAGTTTGTCTCTGACAAACATTGTTAGTGGCCTCTTGACATTTTCAAAACTAAACGACCAGCATTTCTTTTAATTGTAAAATATTATTTGAATCTCGCAGGTCGTTAATTTTCCCACCCTTTCTATTTTCCGCAATAAAAATACGAAGGTAACAACTGAATATGAAAATTAATGAGTATCATAAAGAAGAGATGTATACCAATTAAGTTTGAGAAAATTGTTATTAATTCTTTACACGAGAGCCATTAGTTTGTTCAATTTCTACCTAATTAGTTTTTCCAAGCGGTGATTTTTCAGTTCATTAGCTCTTAATTATATACTTCATATTTTATTGATGTTATTTTTTATAACTCAACGTTCTCTGTTGATCAATTTGACATAATCGGTATCAAAAAATCGGAGACATTAATTATGCCCGCGACTTTTTTATCTTTTAATATCATTTAACTTCACTTTTGTAATAAAATACGCGGAGTGCACCACTTGCTTAATTATTGTATTGTTTTAAGTGAGGGTTCGACATTGCACCTCAGCGCAGCGTTTGATGAATGCACCTGGAGACTGCAAAACTTTTCAAAAAAGTAACTCTAACGGATTTTGGATTCTGGATAATGACAGGAGGGTAGTCGAAGTCCACCTACCAGTAGGCTTCACATTCGGGCCCTTAGTTCTACTTCATCATCCGAGACACCCATAATGGTGCACCCCTTGGTCATTTTATTGCATGCTCTACAAGATGGTGATCCCACCAAGCCCGTGGCTGTTTAGATTACAGTAGTCAAGAAGTATCTTCATGATCTTGACAACCATGTAGTATGACCTTTGCAAGACCTCTTTCGCATGACGACAACGTAACATTAATGTTGCATCACTGGCTTTATATTGGGTTTGGGTATCTTGAGTTATAGAGGATTGTACATCGGTCTTGAGGGTGTTACAGTTTACTTATTCCTCTAGTATGTGGTGATACTCAGAGGATTGACTCGGTGTCATTTTGCACTGAATTCTAATTACTAAACAGTTCGAAGTTTAGTCCTTAGATTGAGGGCCGTCGAGTTCCTCTACTCTTCCAAAAACACCTCCAGTTTTCAGTTTCAGTGAAGTATCCAGGTATTACACTTGACAACAAACTGAACTGAAGTAAGCACATCCAGATTAAAGCGGAGAAAACAAATAGGACCTTCTGGCAATGTCACCGCGCAATTGGAAGACTTTGGGGCCCATCCCCAAAGGCTGTCCTGTGGCTGTACACCGCTGTGATTAAACCTAGAACCAGACTCTCCACAACGTGCAAAGACTAGCCTGCTTTGCGTGCATGGGCACAATGCGAACAACCCCCACAACTGTCATGGAAGTTCTCCTGGGTCTGCCTCCACTGGATCTCCACGTGAGAGTGAAACTACCACTTCTTCTTTGATGCGGAAGCGCCATTTACTTGTTTAGTACTCTAATTAGGTCGGGATATTATGTGAAGGAAGAGGGATGCCGCATGTCTGGGTGTCTATCTGGGGCAGGTGTATCTTCTTAAAATCTGGACTTGTTTCAGGCTTAATATCTAAACCGGAGGGGCGGCACTGCATTATTGCGCCGAGAAACTTGATGAAACGTTTAAATTCGCCTTTGAGATTTAAAAAGGTATAGCACTCATCAGCCAGTTCTGGAGATCTGCTCCAATGGTTCATTCCGCAATTCAATCGCCACTTAGTCTGATGAGAATAAACTGATGGTAGCGTTCTGTGATATTGGCTGGACATAGCTAAGATTAGAGCCGCTTCCCGGTCCAGCATCCTCAGGTACCTATATCTCACGTGTAGGGTGGCTTTAGTGACCTTGCGGGGTCGAACGACTCTAATCAGGGAGGTAGCACAAAGGGCCCGAATAGGTGGCCTATGTGCGCGTGGACTTCTGACCACACTCCCATCGTAATCCAGAATCGACAATCAAGATTCAGGGTAGGTAATCACTTGGTCTCTTTGCCTTGCCTCAATACCTTTCTGATTCAGCAGCTTCTTTGGTTTAAATCGCAAGACCTGCACGCACTTACACGTGAACATCTAATCGACACCTAGAATAGCCTTCACGACGGTTGCAGTGCTTTGATCTGAATATGTTTAGTTTAAAAACTGGAAGTATTTTTGGGAAGAGCAGACGAGGTGGAAGGTCCCCTATCTTTTTTTCTCTTGTGAAGAGAATTATCTCCGTTTACTACGAGGATTAGAGTGTAGAAACCACCTTACTGTTGCTGCCCTTTTAATGTTTCTTCCATGTATATTGCAAATAGGCTCGGGCTCCCTGCCTCAGCCCCTTCCTTGTTACGAATTCCTCGGTCCTCTCGCCATTCACTCTCACCCTGCTCCTCGTTTCCTCATAAATTTCCTCCATCCTTTCTACCAATATTTCATCAATCTTTTTTTTACATATTCCCACAATTTTTCTCTCTTTACCTTGTCGCTCTCAGGTCTACAAATGAAGCCACCATTTTTCCGTATGTTTTCCGTGTGTTTAGTATCGTTATTCCCCTGTAGTTCTTCACTTCTTTCCTATCACCTTCTTTGTATACAAGGCATATGAGCCCTTCTCACCATTTTTCTGGGACTCCTTCCCCTTTCCATAATTTGTTAATAAAATTATTACAGTCATCCTTCTTGCTACTTTCCCCCTCCGTATACCTCATCTTCCCCCGCCGCTTTACCCCTTTCACCTTCTGTATTGCCCCTATCACTTGCTCTACCTTTATTCCTTCTCTTTAATCTACTTTCTTTCTTTACTTTTCTTCTCCATTTTGCCTCTGTTCCCCTTCTAGCGAATTACTAAAGTATCTCTCCCATTATTTTATTTGTATTCCGTATTTGTCCCTATTCTCTTTTTTTCTTTCTTTAAGTATTTCTATACATCTTCTTCCGTTTTTATTTCCTTGACCTGTTTCTTTTTTTATTCTTCTTATTTTGCGTCCCCTTACATCTACAGACGTAATCTTTCACTTCACCCGGAGACTCCATATAGCAATATTTGGTTCACAAATTCAAGGATAACATAATAAAAAATAAATTTTTAATTAATCGCTTATTAAGTTTATGTAAGCAGAAGCAGTGAAATCCTTTAAGCGGTGTTATTTGAATAAACGCTGTATATAAAAGAATATTACTGGTGCGGTAAATGCTATTTTAATTAACAGTAATAGACACATTTACACCTCTTTTAAATGGTTTTCATAACGACGAGCGAATATTTCGTTCATTCTGAATATAATGAAAAACGTTTGTCGGGTTTAAGTGTTTACCGAGATGCTCTCGTTGTTAGTTATCAATGAGAGGAGCTTCTTACAGTGTACGAACAATCTTCCGCCTTGAAAGCTTTAAGCATTATTCTCATCAGCAGGCAAGTTTTTGAAAGTTATCAGGCAAATGATGTAGTATACACGCTATAAGAATTTAGGCACGGATGTGAATACAATATGTGGGATGTGGGTATAGACTTCAAAAGTTTCTCATTTACATACCAGGAAGTTTAAGCTTTAAAGTCAGAAAAGCACTCAAGTTTCAGTAATCGAATCTTTACAGGTCCATTGTAATCTTTTGTAGCGAAATATTTTGCGAGAGACGTTTTAATGCAATTACTTGTTTCCGTTCTCTTTTTTTTTCGCTTATATTGACGCCGAATTCTATTTGTACATCATTTTGAATTCGATGCACGTATATACGGTTATATGTATTTCACAGCTACACTGAAATGTCAACAATGCGAGTTACATTCTGTCAAGTACAGCTTTCACTGAAATAGTATCGTATTTTAAAATGAAATGGTGTAGCCCACTAAAATAAAAGCAAATACAAATATTATTTGTAATCGTACGTTAAATTCAGAAAGATATTATTATATATAAACGTTCGTACAATTTTTCCAGTCAGTGACGTAAGCTCTTTTACTTTTATACTGTGGTTCCGTCCCCCACAAGATTCGCCTAATCTTTAGAAAGAGGATATAACAGTATATTATGCTTCAGTTAATTTAATTCATTGCGACTTGCTTATTTTTAAAACCTGAAGCGTTCTTTAAGCTTCTTTGGCAGATGATTTCTTAATTCCACTTACAAAAATCTGACTTTTTTGGAATTAACCGTTTTATTGCAATTTTCGAAACATTTTTTCACTTGGTGCTCCAAAAACATGGTTTTCAAAGGCCTCATCGGGTGAATACGAATAATGCGATGTTTTTTCCTTCAATTAACAATTGTTCGTCGAGATGTGTGGACCTTGGCATTGTCAAATTTTTGTATACAATTCAGCATCAATTGTTCTCCGATCCTCTAAAGAATTAGCTTCGACATATTCAGTACAAGGGAAAAAAATAAGCGATCTTTCTCTTGGAAGTGCTTCGCGCACGAACAACTTTTGTGGAATTTGGTTCATCTTCTGGCACCCAAACAGTGGGTTGTTGCTTACAAAATTCTGTAAACCAATTACTTATACATAGTCTCTTCTGATTGTGCTTCATTACCAAATATTGAATGAAACGATTTTATGTAGTCTTGTTGAGTTAGGCCTTTACGAAAATTGTAAAAATCATCCAACGAAAACCTTCACAAGGAATTTTTATTTTTTAGCAAAATTACTTTCTTCAGCATTACTTAAAAGAACTACTTTGTCAGTTTCTAAGCCACCGATTCAACATGAGACATAAATAAATGACGGATGCATGGTTTAAAATAGTGGAAAGGTAAAAATATTACTAGTAGTCGTAGAACCTTTTAAGAAGGGATGGTTGGTTGGCTAGTGTCATTGGGACATGGCGAAAAGGTTCATTATCACACATATTTATAGGAAGTTCCAATGGTTTTGTGGAAGAACGTTTACTTGTATTTGAACCTAAGAGAATAGGAGAATATTGTGGGGGCATGAATGAGAAGAATGTTTTGAACTATTTCTAGGTTTATCCGCGAAGGTTTCTTTATTGTCGCGACTATTGCAAGGGGGAAAGAAGACGCAACAATCGCTAATTAAAAAAGAAATCTTCTACATACGCAATTGTTGTAACTTATCAAACAATCAGCTAAGTTTGTAATGATAAAGTACGAATTTAATGAAATGGCAAAGTGACAGTACTTCGACTGCCATCGTATCATTGCGAATTAATTCCCATAGAATTAGTGTTGGCTCTGCTAGAAAGAACACCACGTATATGTACATTAAGTGCTGTGAAAGAACACGTAAAAAACAAAAATGTTACTTCAGAACATTTTAAAGAATGTGCTGAACATGTAAAAAAAGAAGAAATCCAAATGTGGCAGCGTGATGGTTGAAGGGATATTGTTACTGATCCATTAATTATATGCGTCAATTTGAAAATCAACCCCTAAAATTTAAATGAAAGAGAGGGTTGAGTGATATCTTATTTTAAGGGTCGTTCTATTACCTACCTTTCAAAAATAGCACATACTTGACTATTCTTTCGGTACTTTTGAAGAAATTAAGCACAAATCGTGAACAAACTTAGGTATCTGCTTATCATACTACTTACTTTATTATGATAGTATGTTCAAAAAATTGTGTTGACACTTTAACAACGTACCGAAATTATTGTCATTTAGGGGGGACCCATGTAGCGCCGTTTATTGGCGTTATCTTGGTGGAATATTAGCCTAATATAGAGATATTGGGACAATATTGTCGGAGTGCACCCAATATTGGGTGAATATATTTTTTTAATATTATACAAATATTGGAAATACAATATTTAGTGATGGTTCGAGTTCTACTTGAAGCAAAAGCTTTTTTCAGCATCACCGATCTCCTCCGAGTGTGCATGAAGTGAATGGGGTTTCTGAGGGCCACCGGTCCACATGGAGTCCTGCAGGTGCTGCGCAATGGGAAAATGTCCCTCGCAGCACTTAGGGCTCTGTAGTAGTCGCCAAGATCACCCCCTTTCATACTATTTTGGGACACATTACAAAACAATAATGGGTCAATATTGTATAAATATTTTCCCCAATATTGAAAGAATATCGTTTGGTAATATTTGGCCAATATGTAAAATTGTTCACATTTCAATGTTGGGACAATACTGTAAGTACATTCATATTCTACCAATATATTTACAATCAAATGCCAATATTACAATAATATTAAATGCTACATGCAAATGTGCAAGAAGGCCTTTAAAATGAGATATCAATCAACCTCCCCTTCTATATAAAAGTTTAAAGGATGTTTCCAGCTACGCTACAAACCAGCCTACAAGATGTCCTCTTTAAAAATGTGCTTGTTTTTGCATATCTTTACATTTTCTATAGGGGTTGAAATATTCAAAATGATACGTTTTCAAATTAATAATGGTGGCGCATCCAAAACAGTCCAGCAAGGTTTCCGGCTTTGTATGTGAAAATAAAAAAAACTCCTCGAACTCATATACATTTATTGGTAACAGTTTAGTAACCAGGTTGCATTCAATTTCGGGTAAAATTTTTACGAATGATAGGAAAGAAACAAATTTGTCTCGGAAAACGACACTTTTTTTTTAATTTTTTCTTAACCACTTAACTAAGCGTAAAGGTCAGATTCACCCCCTCCCTACTGAAGACACCCCTTAAATTTTTTCAAATGGCTTTAGGTATCAAGGTATACCTCATTCAAAGGTCTGATAAATCTCTATTCCAACACACGTAAGGTATTTATTTTTATTTTATTTCGAAGTTCACGAAGGGGTTATTAATCAGTTGAGAAAAACAAAACTCGCACCCCCCCCCCTTGACAAAATTCTATTAAAATTTGTTGAAAGACTGATTATATCAAACCTAGTAGCTTTTATAAGAAAATTATGTCATTACATTAACAAAGTAGCTTTATGTTAACATATTTTAAAAAAATTTAGATCGCACAGAGGGCTATGATGTAAATCGATGAAACAATGAGTATAATTATGGAAAACGAGGTGACTGCAAGTGAAGGCAGATGAAAAATGACCAAATAAACGACTTGGTAAGAACAATGGTCGAGGATGAAATTTAAAGTAACTAACAATTTATATACAAAGTGAAGAAATTAAGTAAGAAATTTTGAAAATCAACGACCTCATTGAGCATGAGCAAGCCTGGATTGTTTTTATTATGTCTAATTTCAATCATTTCAAGGGTGTTAAGAAGGTGACCTTTTTTTGAAAATCGATGCTGAGATCAATGGAATGACTGCTTTTTAGGATGTGTTCGGCGAAGGCCGATTTGTGTTCATAATTATTACATTTGATGGAATTAACGTGTTCTTTGATTCTAATTGAAAATGATCTACCGGTCTGCCCAATGTATAAAGAAGGGCGTGAATGGCAATTTAGTTGGTAAATACCGAAAGAGTCTAACTATCTTTGTTTCTAACTAAGGATGATCGTAGAGTGAATTTGTTGGGAAATATTCTGCTGTTTGAAAATATTTTGAATATCATAGGATATATTGGGGGAGAAGGTGAATGATCTATAGATTAGGTTGGGTTTTTCTGATTTATTCGGGGTACGGAGGGTTGAGTTAGGGAGCTTTATAACGAGAGTAATGGGGTAACCATTATTGATATTGATATACTCCGTAAACTCATTGGTAAAATGTGAAGGGAACATTGGTATGTTTAATAATCTATTAAGTAAGGAAAAACGCCAGCCATATTGTTAGAAGTAGGGTGTTCAAAATCATAGGGGATCATGCTGTCAGTAGTAGTGGGTGTGGTTTTCCTAATGATTTTGTGAGGGCTTCTATGTAGCAAAAAGTCAAGGAAAGGAAGGGTAGAATAATTATGTTCTTTTTCGATGGTAAATTGTATGTTTGAATGTATGAGGTTCAGTTTGTTTAGGATCACATCGTCCACGTATCTACCCCAGAAGATCTCGTTGTCCATGTAAAATTGTTTTATAGATATAAAATTTGACTCAAGGTAATTCATGAAAATTTCATTTAACAGGGGTGAAAGATTGGAGCCCATGGCGAGCCCTTCAGTTTGAACGAAATATACATACAGGGTTTTTCAACGAAAAGGAGCCACCCTTTATAACTTCTAACAGAATCAAAATTTGAAAAATCGGCGATACCCGTCTATAATAATATCGAGGGGGACACTTTTTGACATAAGTTTGAGATTTCATACCTTAACCCCCTGGGTCCCACAAACATACCCTTAATTTTTTTAAATGGCAACATGGGTCATGTGATACGTCATTTGAAAGGTCTTTTGATATCTTGCATTACTGCGTTTAAAATTTTAAAATCGTTCAATTCGTTTGTGAGATATTTTAATTTAAAGTTTTAGAGAACTGATATAATTTTCTTCAAAATGGTTGTTTTTTATTTATTTTTTTGCTTTTATAGTCAAGATAAATTGATACGAAATTCATTGTATTAAACTTTTTTTTATTTACATGGAAATAAAACTTAAAATAAATTAAAAAGTCAGTAATACTTTTATATTGCATTATTATAACGACAAATTATATCAGTTCTCTAAAACTTTAAATTAAAATATCTCACAAACGAATTGAACGATTTTAAAATTTTAAACGCAGTAATGCAAGATATCAAAAGACCTTTCAAATGACGTATCACATGACCCATGTTGCCATTTAAAAAAATTAAGGGTATGTTTGTGGGACCCAGGGGGTTAAGGTATGAAATCTCAAACTTATGTCAAAAAGTGTCCCCCTCGATATTATTATAGACGGGTATCGCCGATTTTTCAAATTTTGATTCTGTTAGAAGTTATAAAGGGTGGCTCCTTTTCGTTGAAAAACCCTGTATGTTATTAAATTTAAAGAAATTTAGATGAATACGACGTTTGAGGAGGGTAATGATACAAGTAAATTGATCGTCTGATCGTCATAATTTTCTTATAAAAGCTGCTAGGTTTGATGATGGGATGTGTCTATCCCGAAACATGTCGCCGCTAATCAATCTTTCAACAAATTTTAATAAACAATTTTGTAGAGGGGAGGTTGCCAGTTTTGTTTTTCTCAAAGGATTAATTCGATTATATGGTCATAGGTAAAAATATAAGTTGTATGGATTAAAGTGGACGTTCACAAAGTAAAAATAAAATGTACCAGAAAAAGACATGCAAATAGTTTGTATGTTAATATTGTTGAATATTTACTAAACTAGGGCAATTCGAACTAAATAAATTTCAGATTTAAGTCTATTCCCAGATGCACCGTTATGCAGAATTGTAATAAATTTTTATACTCCACTTAATCCTGCAGGCTTCCTTGCATATAAATGTAAATCCCACTTTGACAAATAAAATAAATGCGACGAAAATGTAAATGAACATTAGAAGAAATTCCTCTTCTTATCGGTAAGAAGTAGTCCTCCACCTATTATTGTAAATTAAAGCGTAAACATTCAATATTAATGGGGTAAAGTTTGCAATGGTACAACTATTAATGATCCCGCATTGTTCTTGCTGTTTACATGGCTACCAACTTCAATTTAATCGATTATACGACGAACCTCTTTATTCATTCTTTTAGCGATTTTACTCAAATATGCACCGACTTTCAGTTACGATTTAGATGAATGAGTCTGTTGGAAATTACGGCGTACCGTCCAAATCCATTTGGGTTAAAATTCCACAGTTTTCTTTGTAGGGGGGCTCCGCATTTCCATGTTAAAGAATTGGAATATTCGCAAAGTAATCGTTAATAAGGCGCAAATGTACTTTACGATGCGTAACAAGCCGTTGCATCATTAAAAAAAAATGATAAAAAGGTTTGATCAATGGACAATTGATGTTTGAAGGTACAATCCGCCATCCGAAACTTAATTATCTTATCGCTGTTTGTATCCTTTGAAAGACCTATAAAATAGCTCCTCAAGAAACTTTGTCTTTGTTTTGGTAGAATTGACAAAATAAAAATCTTTGGATGCGAAGGGGTCGCTTTGTCTGTCTAGTGAGGATAAAAAAGATGTTCCTTCCTGAATAGAAAGTTTTACACGTCCTTTCAGCGACTACTTGAAAAGGAAGTATAAAATATGTTTTTCTCCCTCTTATTACGAGGGAAGGGCTTTGTACACTTTCGATCTCATAACTTAAGATGTAAATAAAGTAATAGCGCACATCTGATTACACGTATACGTAAATAATATAAGGGTTACTGTTAGTAGTCGAATATTGAATGAAGTTTTATGAGTTTCTTTCTGCGAGAAAAATTATACAATGGGGAATCGCGCCTGAGGGGTTACGAGCTAATCTCATGTATGAACTTCCAAATAAATCCAATTTATTCGTGTTGGGGAAAAAGTACAGCGAATATAGGATTTACATAAACCAAATTTCAACGTCGCATTTTCACGTCAAAAGTAAATGCACTTCGCTGATGGAGATACCGAATACCACTATCAACCAATCTGAATGACTTGCCTCTTCGGCGTATTGAAATTGGAGTTTTCTTTTTAAAAAAAGTTCGTCATAAAAAGCGTGATACGAAGGAAACTCATATTCGTTAACTTTTATTTGTACATTTATAATAAAATATGCCTATCGTACCAATAAGCGAAAGATCTAATAAAATTTCATCCGGAATATGCGTTTTAATCATGTTTAAACATTTTGTGCTTGAGAAAAATTTAAGCGGCTCCTCAAAATTCTCATATTCCCGATATTAGTATTTAAATTGAGCCGAAAATCTTGTTTTATGTAATCATAGGAAGGTCTCAACTGACAAATTAGACTTTCGGGTTCATATTACAAACAACATGGAATATAGTAAACATGATTGCGATTGTCCAAACAAATTTCGACAATTATTAATATAACATAGTTATCCTTTGTTTCGAAAATCGCCCGTGGATAAATTCCCCGTTGCAGACCGGTAGATTAAATTAAATTAAACACGTATCAAGAACTAAGGGTTGCTTTATGTAAACCTTTTTTTAAAACACAGTTGGCTGACAAAAATTAAACTATAGGTGTAAGCTTCGTTATCGATTATAAATAAGTTAGATTTAGTACTATTGTATTTGTTATATTTAATTTGACATCAAAGAATGTATCACCGTGATTATTCATGGCGTCCACATTCTGAATCTGGACCCGGTTTCAATATTACCGGGCTCCTCACCGCCATCTACTATACGCTAAGTTCTTTTTTTAATGGAAAAGCCGTTTGAGATTAAGAGTTTTAGTGTATCCCAAAATTAGGAAGAGTGATAAGTTGTATTGCATTCGATTGGTAGTAGATAAATTAATAATCAATCAACCTTCCCCATCGTTTTTTATAATTAAATTGAAAAGTTGAATAATGTTGCAAAACGTTGACAGGTTTTCATGAGAGAATTAAAGTTAAATTACGACAAGTTTCGACTCAACAGGAGTCATCATCGGGCTAAAAGAGATTATATTATAAGGTATAAAACTAAAACTAAAATTAAGTGATACATGCTATCATAGCATGTATTATAAGTGGATGAAGTAACGGAGTGCAGGTGAAATGGAAATCGAAGTTAAATAATAAGCTAATAAATCACTGAAAAAACAAGCACTAATCTCAGCTAATTAACAGAAATACCCAACTTACAAACCTCATAATTAAAGGTAAGGTAGAAAAATTGAAGGTCATCAAACCATGCTGTAGAAATTGAGGTTCGACTATTTGAAAGAGAACTCACATGGTTGAAAGAACAATGGCACACAATCCAAACAATGTGTCCACGATAAAATTAATTAAAATGCAGTTTAAAGAACCGAAGCAATACCTGGCAAGGCAAAATGGAAGCCAACTACAAAGTAAGAGCAAAAAGGAAGGGGGGGGGGGGCAAATATACAATATACAGGATGCGAGACAAGACAAGTTATTAAGAGATAAGGGAGGGTTATGATTGAAAGTGGTGATTTCCATGAGGTTAAGCCTCTTGCTTTTGTCACTGACGTGGACGATTTCGCAATTCAGATTGGGGGTCGAACGAATGTCTACTTTCTAAAATGTGGTTCGCAAAAGGTTATTGTGTCTGATACAAGAGTAGTGCTCGCCGAATCTGATTCTAAATCTTCTACTCGTTTGGCCAATGTAAAAAGCTCCACAAGTACCACACACAAGTTTGTAAACACCTGATTTGTTAAGGTCTTCTATTTTAACTTTTGTGTGAACCAAAAAATGTTTGAGATTGTGTTTTGATGAAAAGAGTCGAAACGTTGGCGTTAATGAAGTACGTCCCTTCGACAACTCCCTAGAAGTTTTTTTTTGCAACTATTCAACTTTTAAATTTAATTATAAAAAACGATGGGGAAGATTGAGTGATTATTTACCATTCCTTAATGAAGTTATATTGCCTCTAAAATCGTGTAGTGAACAACATAATTAACAAATTTTTCTTTATGCTGCTTTACGAAGGATAATAAGTCCCGTTTAAGCATAATTTTTCCAAATTCTATATCTTTTACAGTCAACTATTTCGTTTCGTATCTGATTTTATCCGTGCGGTTGTTGGTATCGGTTCGTGTATAGTAAAGAAAAAAATCATCAGATCTGGGAGCCTTACCGGGTTCAAAAAGCATGGGAAATTTGTATACAAATCACATTTTCATCCCATCTTGATCAGAGAGCAAGTTGTCGATGTCACTTTCTTAAACGTTCCTCAAAGAATGACATTAGTCTGTAAGTCAAGTGGTAAGGGTTTTCGAACAATTCTCCCTCTCTCTACTTTTCTATGAGCACAATTCTTAGTTCATCTTCGGTGTAGATTGTCGCTTCACTTCCTTCTTGGTTAGTCCAAAGGATAGTGTATGCCGGTAAATTTACGCCCGTAAGAAACGATTTCCATCGATTTCTTATTTAATTTTTTCCAGGAATAGTTTAGTTGTCGCAATCGGCTCAATGTCTTCCTTAACTTCTGCTACTATTTCATCAAGAGTAGAAATCTGTTTATTGAAGTAGAAGGAATGAACTTGTCTTCTAATATGAACTGTTTCATGTTCAGTTAGTTTCAGTTTTTATCTTCATGTGGAGCAAGCAGGTTCTTTTAGAACACCCTTTTTAACAGAATTTGTTACACTCGCACGCGGAATCTTTTTACATTACTTTCAATCGTAGTTGAAAAATTAATGTGTTCACGTAAATGGAAGGTGAACGATACTATCTCCATAAGCTACAGTGATCCCGTCCTTCGTTTCTTTTACGGTCCACAACGAACCACTCGTATAAAATTTCAGCTGTTGCCTACCGCTGGCTATCCTGGTCAGCGAAAGAATTCCCTCTATCACCTTCGTTCTTTTTTCAATATTTTATAAATTCTCCGTTATCTGAAAAGGCGTTTTCTATAAAATAATCATAATGGGTAAAAGCAATAAAAAGCTACACAAATATCATACATCAATCCAAACATAATCAACAAATCTAACCAAAAAGTGCAAACTTAGCTTCGCAAGGGTTTACTGTCGTCAAGACAAAATTCATGGGATTTGCGATACAAACGACATCTAAATGACTATTGAGGTCATTAACAAAACGAAACTCTTATTTAATTACAATTTATGGCTGTATCAAGTCCCAATTACTGATTTCAAACACTCTGGGAATTGCAACGTATTAAAAACTTTAAAGATGAACGTAAATGAATTTATCTATACGAGGTGAATTCAAAAATTCTCTCATTTCAGATTTATACACAGCTGATACAAACTTAAATTCACTCAATTCGCTTACGACACGCTGTGCTCCTGCGGTAAAACTATCCATACACACGGGGGTGATGAAATTCTATATCGAAACAATTAAATCTCAAGGGTTCAAAAAGAGATTTCTTATTTCAGCAAACATGTTTGCTTCGGGAGCAATATTCCGGTTCAAATTTGAACCCTCCTCGCACAATTCATAAATGTTGAATATTTTCCTAATCCTTTGGTATTTGTTTAATTATTTGAATTTCAACTTAATTTATTTGGCAAAACAATTTAAAATTTACAAATTTATTTGGTATAGTTTCCTTCATAATAAATGGCGTAGAAAACTTCAGATACAAATTAATCGCTTTAGTAATTCACCCTATTTTTACTCGGACACAAATGGAATTAAGTAGTATCCCGCTGCGCCAAAATTTGACCTACTAAAATGAAAAACAGAACCGTGCTTTACAGGAATTTGAAAACGTAAACAAAGCTATTTTCGTACAATTTATTATACAGTGTGTCCACGCTAGAGAGATCAAAGAATAAATGCTCACCATTTAAAACCAGATAAAGAAATTTCTGTTATTTTTATATGACAGGTCAGGGAAGCTCTCCGAAAATATGCGACACTATTTTCAGACAGCTGCATGGTCATACGCATGCACGTCAATAGCTTTTGTTTCTAAAGCGAATGTCTGGTGTGGATCGACGAGGAAGTCAGTCATTGGACCATTCTTCTTCATAGGGGCTACAGTCACAGGACATGTGTATCTGGACATATTGCATAACTTTGGTATTCATCAACTTCCAGCAAGATGGGGCATGGATCGGAAGAGGACCTTTGCCACAGCTCGCTCGATTAACCCCTTTGGATTTTTTTTCTGGAGAGTTGTACAGAATGTTGTTTACAAAGGAGACAAACCAAGAACTTTTGAGGAACTGAGCGACCACATCACAAATACAGCAGCGCTTGTGACTCCACAGATTCTACAGAACACTTGGTGGGAGGTTGAATGCGGTTTAGATGTGTGCAAAGCCACCCAACGTGCACATAATGATTCCATTATGAATTCCTCCGAAAATTTCAATATCTCCGAAACGAAACAACGTGCGGAGATGTGGTGAAGACCATTAAAAGAACGCAATGCTTTATCTTTTCCGAGAACGCCGAAGGATTATATATTTTGAAAATTTCAATTGTGGATAATTTCATTTTTTTTAATGGAATGGCATACCAATTTTTCCATCATGTGATGCAAATTTTCATTCTCTTTCAATTTCATTAAGGTGTCGTTGTGTGGCTATTTCAAACATTTTAGGAGATATTTACGATTGTACAGTTTTCTAAGCTGCTGGATCCGATTCAATCGATATTTTGGACGAAATTCCACTGCCACACTATGTCGTATGTAAGTACAATATGACGGTACTCAACCACTCTTTAAACTTTTTAAACCAACAGGAACAATGCACTGTGTCGAGTGGAAACTCTTCGAAAACAGGGCCAGACTCGACGGGCAGGATACCGACGCAAAACCTGGCGGAGTCCTCATCCGCTAGGCGTACCCCCAGGTGCGCTTCTATGTATCTAACAATTCATTCCAAAACCATTTCAGATGAATGGATATTTCAACATTGCTTTTCTAATATGAAGCCCTTTTCTGATCAGTTACAATGAGTACAATCTGTGCAGCTCCAGCGTCAAAATATCTTCAAAGTTATGATCTTGTCTCCTCATTTAATTTGGTTATGAATGCATAAGGTCATGGGTTTTAGAGCTTGTTCATTTCCTTGTGGCGAAACCAATGTCAGATATGGCGGTTAGTTTACCTAATAACTCCGCCCTTCATTTCTAATCTGGTCATTAGATTTGATTTTAAACGGGTTCAGTTGCTCGTAAGTATCTTAGGACAGCCCACTTAGTCTACTGCGCATACAACGTTTTCACCACAAGGAAATGAACAAGCTCTATGAATATTTTTTGATGTTAAAACGAAAAACTAGTAAATACAATTCCTTCATGATAAAACAACTAGAAGAAGAAAACTAAGTGCAACAGACTGTATAGTCAAAAGCATTTTTAAATTAGGAACAATTTGATTCGGTGAAACTTTCATTCGAATCATTTTTTAGATTTTTTCATATAAAACAGCTACAAAACAATTCTTTGTGGCCAGAAAAAGCGAACGTTACGACCAACGTCGGTGAGCGATATAAACAGTACAGGTCGGTGGAGGTTGAGACCAAATTTAAAGGTGCGTGTTGTGACCGGAAAAAGAAAAATGAATGTCACGACCAACGTAGGTGGGCAATATGACGGTAGGCCTTACAACCAAATCGGACGTTGTAACCAAGATGACGATTTAAAAGGCGGTAGGTATTGTGACCGGTGGACGTTGTGTCCTAAACCCTTCCATATTTTAATGAGTGTTAATTTTCGCGGCCCCAAGAATTGTCACTCTAAGCCTAAAAATTATTATTTTTACCCCAAGGATTATTTTTTCGACCCCAGCTTTTTAATTATTTTGGTCCCAAGATTTCTGATCCCAAGAAATATTATATTAACCCCCAAAACTATTATTTTAACCCACAGAATCATTCTTTTGGCCCCAAGATTTTATTCGTTTTACCCCAAGATTTTACTAATTTTACCCCAAGGTTTTGACATTTTTATCTAAGATTTCCATTTTCACATCAGCCTTAAGTTGTATGCGGAAGGTTTTAGAGACTTACTAAATAAAGTAGGCAAGGAGCTTCTATGTAGCCATTGTAAATTTTGTTTAGTTTCAAAAACTGTTTAGTATCATATTCCCGTGTTTGTGTCAATTGAAAAAATATATACTAAACCTGCCTCTAACCTAAGCGGCAATATACGTTTAGGGTGGCATTTTTTTTTAATTTCAAATACTTCTCTATAAAATAAGTAAATAAATAAAATCTTGGGGTAAAATAAATAAAATCTTGGGGATGAAATGAATAAAACCTTGGGGTAAAATGAATAAAATCTTGGGGCCAAAATAATAATTATGTGGGCTAAATTGATAATTTTGGGGGCTAATATAATAATTCTTGGGAACAAAATTCTTGGGACCAAAATAATTAAAAAACTAAGGTAGAAAAAATAATTGTTGGGGTAAAAATAATAATTCTTGGGGTGAGAATGACAATTTCTAGGATGCATTAAATAATATTTCTATTTTAATTAAAGTAATGCCAAATATTGAAGTATGATTTTGAATTAATCATGATTACTTAAAAAAAACTCATTGTATTTCTTATAACAAATTGGTATCCTTTCCTTACCTAACTCTAGCACCCCTAATTAGGCTTAACAATTGTACCTATATATTGACATCGAAATCTGCCCCGCCACTTATCATGGTGATAATAACTATAATAACGTGACGAATTTTACGTACATTTTACCATTTCCATCGACGAGTAGTAAATAATTACCTAACATGTTGACGAATGTTTGGTTTGACGATTGAATAAGTTATTGTGACCATGCTGGTGTTATACCAGTCAAAGATGTGCTACGTCAACAGTGATGCTTATACGTCCGCACCACTGTATTTGAAGCCAAAAACCCTTAAAAGGTAAAATTTCAGCTCATGCACCTGTACAAAATACTACATTTTCACTTTGTAATCTATCTCAAACTTCAGATCGTTTCTGAATACTTTTGTAAAAGTACAGCTTTCTGAATTTAAAGCCATTAACATCCGATATGCGATGAAATTATTATAACATGCACTTAATGAGAAGCGCGCCCTTTACTTAAAAAAACATTTATTTTCGGAACAATCTCATTAAAAGCATGAAAAACAACTAAGCAAAATTTTTACATAATAAAATTGTTTCATACCATTATACTTTTATTTTTATAATGTAATTACCCCCCTCCCCTCCATTTTTCGGCCCTTATAAATGGCACGAAACGCGGTATATTTTAAGCTTTATTTTTACTTAAAATCGTTTTGTAGACCGTAAAGGGAATCCCTAATTGCAACGTTAATGGTTAAAACCTCCATTAAATTAAATATTATTTAAAAACACCGACATATAGAAATTTATTTCCTTTAGATTAAGATCTGACTTAAATTCAAATATTTTACCGGCTAACGTAAAGAAGCCAATATTTATTTTAATTAAAAGTTCTCGTATTTGTTGAACATTTCGTGCTCGGATGCATTTCGAAATTAAACAAAAGTAAATTTTTGTAGCCAACAATGAGCAAACATCAATATTTTCCTTCCCAAAACTTGGATATAGAATGAATTTCGCATCGTATGATATTTTAGGCAGTACTTTTTAACTAACTTTGGAGGTACGAATTTGTTAAAAGACGAAGAAAAAAAAAAACGAAGTGATATAAACAGATACCTTAGTCATTTTTACACTTCATTACAGTTTCAAACTTTCTCAATTTTAGTGAAAATTTATATTGTCTTAGTCTTGCGTGGCCTCTCCCTGTCTTCTCAAACAAATTTCGTAGGAAATGTAGCGTAAATTTTATATCTACAATTTTGTGGTTAAATTTTCAGTTGGTGTTATAAAGATATTCGATGAAAATCAATGACAATAAGGGACAAAGATAAATTTTATTGATCTGATCGCGGTAGTAAGAAATAATGGCTTGTCAATTGAGAATAGCGGTGGTTATTCATTCTGTCGATACGGTGGCGGATCATTCTCAATCTCGGTCTCCTACTTCATTGCATAGAAAACTTGATTCGATTAAGATCTATTTATTTGGGTATTAGTTTCCAATACATCTCCGACACCAACTGACATTTCATTACTCTTCAACCGATTTAAATTGATATCAATTGACTTTATCCGATTTCATTTTAATCCCAGTTTGCAATTGTATTTTATCATGTTATACAAATCGAACTGGTGCGGTGCTTTAAATTTGCGCGCACGATATTTATCATTATTATTTTAAATCAACTGAAATACTGGTTTAATGAAAGCTATAGACATAATGTCATTCGCTCGGTATAGCATAATTTAGTGTTTGTTCAACCAAACTTTATTTATTATTTGATTTGTTACGTTCACGTTAACTAGTTTCTAATTTGTGATTGTTGTTGTAAAATATACAATATTTTGCAAATCAGGATTTTAAATAAATCAATCTTAACCACGGTAGGTATCGTATACGGTGATATAAACAAAAATAAGTTGATTATTCACAATTGTGTAAGTTCTCTTTACCAGTATTGCTTTAACAAGTCAATGCACAGAGATTTGTCCTTTTACCAAATTAACCAACGAGAACAACACACACTACTACACTAAACTGTACAAACTTTGGTAAAAGCTTTATATTATATTTTATTTTTATTGTTGTTTATACTTTTTTGTGTTTGCTTCTTGTCCTGATGAAGCCCCTTACGAAAGTGGGCGAAGCGTTGACTTTTCCAACATTGGCTCTGGCCGTGGAAACCATCGTTCTGACAAGAGTCCTTTGTTCGACTTTTGGAGTTGGTTTAGAATACGAAAGCTGTCAATGAGACTCATTTCAACGTATTGCTCTTTACGTCTAGGTAGATGCCCCCATCGCGTCCTGGACACAACTATTGGGATATTGGCAATTACAAAAAGCACAATTAATTAAAGAAAGGTTTTATGATTAAACGTAAAATGCTTTACATTGGAAGCAACACTTTTTGTTAAAAATAAACTTATTAAACTGTTGACTATCTGTTACCACGAAAACAGAGCACTATGGTTACAATATAAATATGTATAGAAAAACTCCCGCTAAAGTTCAAAACTGTCTTTGTTAACTTGAGCAGTTTCCCTAGTTTTTCTTTTTAATTAGCCCCAACTGTCCTCTTGGGATTTACAATCTTTCTCGTCGGGACTGTATTATTTGTTTCATAGCTAACTGCCAGTCGTGTCTGTCTTCTCTTTGAAAAGCCTCTTGATATGTCTCAGGGGTTTCTCTGTCCTACATAAATCCTTCACTGAGCATTATGTAGTCATCAAGATTGACGGTTTCTTAAATTCATTGACACATCACATTCTTCTTTATCTCAATCTCTTACTTGTCCTTCATGTTCTTCCGCCTCTCGTGCGTCTTCTTTTTCAGAATTACTGTTTTCATCGTTTGATGGCTTTCCCTGATTGTTATGCTCTATATCTTTCATAAAGTTGAAAGTATTATTTTATTTTCTTCCTTGATTCACACTCTATATCTTTCATCTCCATCGTAGCCAACTAGTGGCCTTTGACAGCCTTCTGCTCCATCTTCTGTCGTCTTTGTACAGGGATGTGAACATAGCATGTAGAACGGATTGTTCGAAGGTGTTTGATCCTCGGCTTCTTTTCTAGTGATAAATGATAAGAAATTGGACCTTCGACTGTGGATTTTCCTGTTATATTCAATATGTAAGTGGACGCACTCACTAATTCTGCCCACATTGAATCGGGAAACTTAATCTCTTCATTTGAGTGCATCAATGTCCTGGCCATTTGTACAATAGTTCAGAATTCCCGTTCACTTCCTCCATTTTGCTCTGGTGTGTATCGAGCTGTAAGCCTCTGAGTAATTCCTTCTGACTGCAGTACACTTTTTACCTCCTTATTGTCCATCTCTCTACCATTGTCACTCAAAAATTCTTTAACGGTGTGTCCTGAAACTTTTACAAACTTAAGGTAATCTTTTAAAGTGTTTATCACCTCAGACTTTTCTTTTAAAAAGTACCATTTCCTAAACTTTCAAAATGCATCCTTGTAAACTAAAATATACTTGAATTTTGAGAAGTATTCACAGAAATGTCCACAGGCGTCTCCTGATACCAATTCTCCTGGTGTTTTACATTTTTCTCTTACACCAAAAGGTAATCTATGACCTTTACCATAAATGCATGGCTCACAAATACCTTCTTCAATAGGTACTTTAACATTTAATTCATTTTCAAGTAAATTTTTAATGTGTCGTTTATTCCGATGCCCAATGATATAACCAAAGAGTATCTAAAATAAGAGAAACAGTGGTATAGGATTTATGCGTATAGGCTATAAGAACTCGTCCGCTAGGAGTCCACGATCGGGCCCTCGCGTAGACGTAGCCAGAACTAGGCGTCCCTTTAAATGTACTTTAAATATTGTCTTCCATTGAAAATTTACAGAAATCTTTATGGTAAGTCTGTTAAAAGTATTTGCAAGGTTGCCACATTTAGTTTGTTTAATGACTAATGGCTGGATTGCTCTGATAAGTTATATAAACAAGGATTGTACTAAACAAATGGTAATTAGGTTTTAAGGAATAGGTACCTACATTAATTATTAAAATGTTATTATGAAATTTATTACATTCCAACATTAACCCGGAGGTGGTCTCGAGAATTTCTCTCACGGTCTTTTTGTAATACATATTTTGTATATCTTTTGAACTTTTTTCTACCGAGTTTTTAATATTGAAGTACATACTGCATTTTTTAAGTATGTATGTTACGTACTCTTTGTATAATTAAATTTGATCTTAATCCTTTGCGCTGTGTCCTGTTTTTGAGCATTTGTCTCATCGCGAGACCAATGACATTTGTAATTTTCCTTTTAAATGATTTGTTTTTTTGCTCATACAACCCTACTTATTTATAAACTCGGTACATTATGAGGTAAATTCCTAGTTGAATTATAAGGTGTACAATTATTTAATTACCTGTTTTAAAGTACCTACCCCGAAGTACTATTCAGCTTTTTTTATAAAGTTGACGTAAGTACTTCTTGGTGGTTGTTGTTTTTATTTTTAGTTTACATAATTATTTTAAACATTATGTTTAATTCGTGTGTGTATATCAATTGCGAGTTAAATCGCCGAAATGCGAACGTATCTAAGTTTTTTTCGATTCCCCACTTATAATGCACGTTGTGATAAGTGGTTACAGTATTGTGGTACTCCAAACTTTTCTTTTAACACGAGAGCAAACGTTTTTAAAAAAGCCGTCGGTCACTGTTGTTAGAGTAGTACCTACCTAACAACGTTGTTAAATTTTTTTAATGTGTATTTCAAAGAACATCAAACATCTTCAAATTTTATGAAAAATTTAATTGTAAATAGTATAAATATTGTAAATATTTCAGAACCCAATTGGTTGCAAGAAGTTAATAGTTGCCACTGCCATAAATTGTTTTTAATTCGGCATTTAATGAAATGCAAGCTCTGAAAATTTTTTCACAAAATTTAAAAACATCAAAACCCCTAGAAACTGTAAAAAGCAAAAAATTAAATCATTTTAAGAGGAGCGCGTAAAAAGTATCCAAAATAAATATCGGGTAGCAATAATAATGAAGGTTGCAGATTTTTGTATAGAAAGTTATGCGACAAAGATTCGGCAACATTGAGATATCTTTGCTTTAAATTTCAAAACTTCCAGGTAGTTGTCCTTTTGGTAATTAAACAATTATCGCCTCAGGTATGTGGCGTACAAATAAACGTTGTAAATTCGATAATATTTGGTTAGGCAACACACCTTACTAAACTACAGTGTTTTTAATGGCGTTGCTTCTCTTATTTTAGATACTCTTTGATATAACTGTAAAACTCCAGACTTACTATCTGCTGAGTTAACCTCTTGATTCTGAGTAGGTATCTCTGGCATAAGATCCATCTTATATAATGTCCCATTTATTTCCCGTCTTCCTTGTAATATAAAGCTGTTCCTTATTCGAAAATTTATAAATCCTATTTCTCAACTCAAGCAAACTGTCAGGACGTTTATCGTGTGCTGCAAGTACCGAGAACAGATTTCTTGACAACTTAGGCCTGTGTTGTTTCGAATTGTCAAAATTTAGTGTTAATATGTCTCTGATTAGGTACATACTAAACTTTTGTCATCTTCACCTCATTTCCATAAGATGTCTTAGCCACAATTGTACCCTCTCCTACTGCTTCCAAAATGTCTGTGCCTGCCGCTTTAATACAACAAGGATTCTCGAAGTTTTGAAACTCTATGAAATATCCTAAATTGTTTGTAACGTGCCTTAGTGGCCCCATTATCTACCCGCCATGACCTTGGATCACTTTCAGCCACAAATGCTTCCTGCTTTACAAACATTACTGCAGTGTACCCTTTTCGTCCTTTCTTGAATTATAAACATGGAACATCAGATGTAATTTGCACATATCAGCGCAGTATCTACAAGGCACGAAGGATTGTTCTGTTGTAAGGCTTTGAAAATGTTGTAATGATTTCTTCGTTGCCCAAAAACGCGATTCAACCGTGTTACTAGTGAAAAATCTGTCACGATGCCTTTACAAAGTGTACTAAGAAGTACTTAAGATTTCCAAAAAATTCATATATGATGATTAAAGAGTTTAGAAATTGTTGAAATTGGAAACTAATTTAATAATTTGCAAATTACATTAATTACATTCTCATCTTGTTTGTTCTGATTAATTGCGATTGTACGAAGTTAATGACTAGGTATGTAATTAATAAACAGCAAAACTATTCTCTGTTGAGCAACTCATTTGGTAATTTAGTGCTAAATGGAGAACAAATACCAGATTTATGCACATCAATAAATATGAATAATTGCAATATTGTTAACAATGTGACTTTATAATTAGCTATTGTTATGGACATGTAATACAATAATAGTATATTATTATACAAGGAAAAAAAGTAAGGGTTTTTACCATTCATTTGCGTTACGTCGGTCATTTTAGTCCCGCATATGCAGGTGAAAATCGTGCCATTATAGAGGGTGTTTCATAAATGTCCGGCAGAAATTCTATGGCGTGTTCTAGAGCTTCAAATAAGAAAAAAAGTCCCTATAAAGATGTGTCCGAAAACGTTTCCTAACTGAGATACAGCCCTTAAAAGGGGTGGCTTCACAATATTTTTGCTAATATCTCAGACGCAACTAATGATAATTGATTCAAATTTTGTGTGTACTCGTTAATGGTGCCGAATTACCATTTGTGCTTATTTTCGTCTTGATAGACAACCAGTGGCGGTACATACGGGGCACGACGTTTGTATTTTTGCAAATATTTTTTCCATTTAGCAAATGATTGACTAGATGAAATCATTCACAATCAAAAACTACAATAGAAGGGTACACTTTGTTTCTGTCGGCCAGGATAACAGTTTTCGAGAAAATTTAAAACATATTTGTTTGGGAATGATATGATAAAAAAAATATTAAAAATTCAGTCAAAGAAAACAAACAAATTTTTATTTAAGTTTTGAATTAGCACATAAACGTAATAGTTAAGTCACATATTAGCAAAAATGTTGTGTGAAGCCACCCCCTTTTAAGGGTTGTACTTCACTTAGGAAGCATTTTCGGGTACATCTTTCTAAACACTTTTTTTCTTATTTTGGGCTCTATAACACGCCCTAGAATTTCTGCTGGACATTTATGAAACACCCTTTATGTATACGGGATATAGAAAAAATATATGAATATAAACAACTTAAATCTCAAGTGAAACCTTAAAGCAATTCCTCCACTGTAATAAAAATTATAAACTTTCTTAAAAACTACTTCTCAATAAAAAAAATTGTAGTGGAATTAAGAGTAGATAACAAAATACTGCAAGAATGTTGGAGGGAAGTGAAGGAGAATAGGGCGAAGTGTGGTCAAGAAGAAAGGAAAAATACTACGTGAGAGGTGGTACGGCGAGGGATGGGGTGGAAAGGAGAAGGACGAAGGGAAAGAGCGTTGAGGTGGAGTTGGTAATGAGGGATAAAGAAGTACAGGGACAGGAGAGGAGAACAAAAGTAAGGGAAGGGAAATATAATGAACAATATGAAGGAATAATGGTGGACGGGATACCAAGATATCTGAAGGGAGAGATGGGAATGAAAAAAAATAGTAGCGAGGTTTAGGTGCGGAAATGAAGAGAGAGTAAATAGGTATTGGTGGGAGGACGAAAGTAGAATGTGGCGAGTTGAGAGAGGAGGAAGGAGGTGGAATGGAGATATTAGGCGATGGACGAGAAGGGGTGACGTGGATGAAGGAAGTGTTGGAGAGAAGGAAGAAGTTAATGACTATATTATGTAATATCGAATTCTTTGTTTTAAACGTATGCAAAAAACAAATAAATATTATGTTATGTTATATATACATACCTATATAAAAAATAGTATAAAAAACTTGTTTTATAAGGATTATAAAGTATGTTTTATTTAAATATTAATGTAATAGCGGTTTTTTATTTCAGCGTCGGGAGTAATTATTGCGGTTTATAATATATTTCAACCCTCCTAGTAATATCACATTACTCAAACATAACTCGGAGTAAACACTAACTAAAACAGCTAAGTAATAATAATAATAAGTTATAGTTATTCAGGGGTTTGGGTACAACGGTATCCCAGTACAACTATACATCATAGCGTATCGAGAGCAGGATACATTCCGTCATGTCTAAAATTAGAGCCGTCGCTGATTATTTAAAAATACAAGAAATATAACAAAAGTAATTTTGCCTGGGATGCTCCAGTACCTTGGATCTTATATTCCATTTTTAGGAAAGCCGAAACGTGCTAATTAACTTTTATTAAGCAAGTTGTCAAATACCCAAAAGATTAAATTTTCAGGAAACAATCCTTATAGTGAACACAGTAACTTGTACATAAAGTTTACGTTACATGAAAATGTTACTTGCTGACATTTATTTACAAGTTAGTATCAAAACCGAAGTTACAAATTGCTAAAGGATATTTAGCACTCTCAAAACTGCCACTGCAACCTGTGCATTATTTTATTGGTAACATATATAAAGTGTGTAGTTCCATAACTATCTGTGCGGTTGCAACATCTGCAACGAGCATTTTGCAACTTCGTATACAAAATTATAAATAAGGAAACTTTATATCGATTACCTACTATTTGGTAACGTTAACAACGTTTCAGGAACATTTATAGTTTGTGACACCTAATATCTTGTATCATATTATACATGTACCTACATAACCATTAGATTGTTAAACTACACGAACCACCATTATTTAATATCTTAGTGGATGTTAAATGGTGGTGTTAGTAGTAAATCTGATTTGAATATAACGCATTTGCATCTGTATCTAAAGGGTTACTACATAAATCTTAGCGGAATTTGCTGTATTAGAAATTCGTTCGCCTATATGTAGAGTAGGTAACTGTTCAACTTAAGTTGTACACTTTCGGCTAATTTAATTCGCATGAATTTGCTTAAGAAATGGGAATTAGGTAAATTAAAACATTAGATCCCCTTCATTCGCCCTCCAGATATGCAAAGGCAACTTTTATTGGAAATTTTACTTCGGGATTAAACTTTAGTGGATATTGAGGCTGTTTATAATCATTAAGAAACTTCTTGTTTAATAACGACTAAATTAAAACCGATAATCGCCTGTTTTTTTTAAGGGAAACCGAAACGCTCGTCTTACGCCCACTTTATTTTTCGTTATATTAAATTTTGGGGAAACTTAAGACGTTAGAGAAATCCCGTAGGAGGGGTTCAGGTGATAAGTGCTGATTAGTGTCGAGTTAACAAGACCCGAGGCAAGCTCACTCCCAAACTCTGCGGTTTAGTAGATCCTCCAACATAGCACATAATGAGTAATTACATCTTGTACCTTACAGCAATTGTTGGAACGACTTTACATTTCTATGCGGTAGATACAAAGCAAAAACTAAATTCGGCAACTGTTAACTTAATTCGAGATATTACATCTTGAGGATAATGAATTGTAACTTTACCGAGTCGCCGTTCTCTCTACTAATTAAGAGAGGAGGAAGGTATGTGTAAATGAACAAATATGTCAACTGTACCAACAAGATTTCCTATAATGCACCCACTCATTTTCATACAAACTGCTTAAGGGTGCAGTCAACGGAATAAAGTAGTGTCGAGTTGCTATTATTTAATGGTGTAGCAAGAAGCTTTGCGCGGTACTAGAGATCCCATTTGCAAAATTGTTAACTAAAGCCAAATTTACATAACCATCAAGTTGCAAATTACGAGACGACCTCTGCTCTCTAATATAAATAAAAAAAGACTTCATTGTTTACGTTATATGTAAATCAACCTCCTTCTTTAAATTAAGACTTCTCACAAGCTCGTCTTTTCTAACAAAATCTAATCAAATTTTGAATATTGCAAGTTTTAAAATTGAATTGAATTTTTAAGTGAGGTAACTTACGTTTGGAACGTGTTAACCTCCTTGCTTGCTGCTTAATAACTTCGTTACTTACTTTTTTTTTATAACCCATTTGGATCCGACAGCTTAATTAAGTTTTAGTAGGTACATCTGCAAGGTGTCGTCTAAAAAGATTTAAGTAAGCGGTTCAAGGTTTATTAACAAGTGTGAGATATTACAAATTTTTAGTTTATTTTTTCTACGCTCTCAATAAATCTTTTAATGAAAGGGATTTCATTTCTCTTTCTTCTGTTTATTGGCTTGCCTTTAAATAACTAAAGTCTAGCTTTTGGACCATTATGCCATTATGAATGTCTCATATATGCTTTGTTTAAAATCGACAGCAGACAATGTACGTAACTTCTCGTTAAAATACAGCACCATAAATTTTATACAATGCAGTCTTGAACAAGGCAATCCTTTCAGAAAACTAGCAATAGCAAGTTTTCAGGGCTCAGATTTCTCATAATATATCGCACATCAACTCCATATTATTGGAGAAATGGAAAAGTGAAATTATTTAGAACGTTCTAACTACAAATTGGAGGCAGGTGCTAATGATTGTAGCAATTTTCTCGTTTACCTCAATTGCATAATAAATTAAATTATTAAATGTATACGCTTTCGACATATTACCCTTAAATTTTAATCCTTTTATGAAAGGTCACGAAATTTAAAAAGAACATTTTAATTATAACAATAACCGTTTTAATTTTCTGTTTCAGTGAATGCCTAAATGTTTTTTTACGTTGTTACGTTGTAATTATGAAGCTACTGTTTTAGTTTTTACGTCAATTTAGTACGCCTTTTTATCTTTTTCAAAATATATATTTGATCTCGGTTAAAATCTATTTAATGGATTGGATGAAGGTCTCCATTGGACATAGCTTGGTTAGAAATAAAGGTAAGACATTGTCAAGCTAAAATTTTTTATATTTTTCTTAGGCGATCGATTTCAACATTTATTTGTCATCATCAGGCCGAGCTAAAAAATTTTATGATTATGGTAATGTACGTATAGTGTGAAAATTATTTTTTTTTTACCGTCATGGCAAATTTGGTGAAAACATCAATTCTCCATTTTCACCAAATTTGCCATGACGGTAAAATAATTTTCACACTATACGTACATTACCATAATCATAAATTTTTTTAGCTCGGCCTGATGATGACAAATAAATGTTGAAATCGATCGCCTAAGAAAAATATAAAAAATTTTAGCTTGACAATGCCTTACCTTTATTTCTATTTAATGGATTGGAAATATAATTTTAACCTGAGATCTCAGAGACAAAAATAAAAATATCTTAGATATTGTCAATTGTACATTTGGGTTCTTAGTGTCTCAGAGATATTTAAAAAACACAAGTATACTTATATGTATACAGCGTGTAGAATTGGCCTATGCACCATAGGGAATTCAATGTAAAAATCTGAATATTTGATTATTTGCTTCCCTAATTTTATTAAATTATAGAAAACGTCTATTGAACGTTTTTGTCAAAACAAAAATTCTGAATCGACTGATGTTACTTGTGAAAACAGTGAAGGAGGAAATAAAACAAACGTTAGAACAAACACGAACAGCAGTATCGGAATGGAATTCATTTGTGATAAATACACCACTAGGGATACAAATCTACAAAAACACTCATACGATGCGCCGGGTGCAGTCTACGGGGGGGGGGGGGGGGGGGGGGGGGGGGGGGGGGGGGGGGGGGGGGTCGAAATGTCAAAATGAAATTTTATGGGAATCTTGTACATTTTCAACATTTTCGAAAATTTCCTACCACTCAAAATTTAAAAACAAATACACTATTAAATAGGCCTTTAAATAAACTTTAAAATGATATGCTACTCGACCCCTATTCCCATTTAAGATTTGAAGGGTTGGTGTCACCACCGCTAGGGTGTTGAAGTTACAAAGTTCGAAATACACTCAAAAGTTGTCCCCCTCAAATACAAAATTGACCTGTTTCAGGAATTTTTCGAAAAATAACAGTAATGATCCGAAAATGGCCCTGTTTCGTTTTCATTAACCCACCCTGTATAATAGCACTACAGACCCAGCAGGCTCATGGCTTGATTTATCACCTGGATCAATTTCTTCCTGTCCTTGCCTTCTCTTACCATTCTCTCACGTTTTTTTCGCACAAGTCTTCTTGCACTTTTCTGCTCCATCTAGTTCTCCTGTCTTCCTCTTTTCCTTACATCACCGACATTCGATTTCCATACATTCTTTGGAGTTCTTCCGTCACTCAAATTCAGGGGCCTTGCATTTTTATCAATCGTCAATATCGTCAAATTGTCTGTGAAAGCCAAACACTGGTGTTTCCGCTGGTAGATTGTTCCAGTTCTATTTATTTTCGCTTCTCTTATCACTTTTTCTAGTGCCACATTAAATAAAAGTGGCAACAGTGGGTTTCCCTGTCTTAATCTCACCTTCAGGTTTCACTTCAAAGCCACTTATACAATTCATCTATTTTCACTTTATTCTGTGTACCTTTCGGTGTCATTTTTATCAGCCTAATCAACTCTGTTAATATTCCCATATCATACATTATACCTTGTAGAGTTCTTCACCTATCATAGGCTTGTCTAAAATCCAAAAACAATGGATGCGTATTCAAGCCATCTTCGTAGCTTGTTGCTTGAATATATTACAATGGTATAGGAGCCCACGACACTAAACCTGTCATGATAGGTCTCCCAAAGTTCATACATATAATTCGTCATGTCATTTATAGGGGAACACAAAATGGCCCTGCTGCTATGTCTGGGGCCGGTCAACGCAAAAAGAATAAAAAAACAAAAAAATATTTTTCTAGGTTTCTGACATGTTAAGTCTCCCGTATTCTGATTGTTCCGCGAGACAGATGAGGGGTAGAACTACACGAAAAGGTAGTGCTGCCAGCCCCCTGATAAGCCGTATCATTTGCTGCCGAGATATAAGCGACACCTCGTACCTAGGTGTCTATCATCATCGACCTCCTCAAAAAACAAAAGTTTATCTGAAAAATCATCAATTTTTGTGTAAGAAAAACCACTGCTGCTTTTTTCAAACAGTGGAGAAAATGGCGGCAGCAGCGTTTGAAAGTCGCCCTCCGCGCAACCGAATTTGGCGCTTCAATTCGGTTTTATCAGCAATTCTTTCGATTTGTATTATTGGAATACGCCTGCCACTATCAGGAACAATGAATTTTAGGTTTATTTTTTTAGGTTGATTGTTTAAGCAAATGATTCTGACAAGTGTTCTTCTCTAGGATTTTATACGGTCGCACTTATCCTTTTCGAAAAAACGCAGCCGTATAATCACTCCCAGTAAAGGCGTGGAAACCAGGTAATGCTCCACAAAGTCCGGTCCTAACGCTGTTTCTAATTTAGAGCAGTCGACTAAAGATTTGTCCAATGCATAGAAACTTTAAAATTTTCTATGGTCCAATGCTTTCACGGAAGTGTTGTTCATCCATATCTTCATCTCTGGAAATTTATATATATATTTCCCAACAGAATGATGCGAATGTCCGTATCCGACGCTTTTATGACTGCTCTACATGTCGGTGCCGCTTTTTAAAGGTGAAATATAATTCTCGTGTCTGCTTCTTCGTGAGAGCACGTGTAATTAGTTTCTTCTGAGTTGGCGACGTGGTTACCGATTACTTGGTATGAAAAACAGCGATCTTCGACCGTTATGGAAACCTTCTTATCTTGAAGGACGATCGCTACACTATCATTCGCCCAGTGCTCCGATAAAAAGCTCACAAGAGCTTCTTTACACTGAGGTTATTTTCTTAATTAGCGGCCAAAAGTTAGTCAAAAACAAATCACAGATCTAAGACAACGAAATGTCTGTTCCCCAGTGAAATTAATATTTAATTCTTATTATTGCAAAAATAGCCAATTTGTAGCCAACTTAAAAAGGAAAAATAGCCAATTATGTAGCCCGTCGCCTACATCATTTTTTTGGCGCAAAGTAACCTGAAAGATAGCCAAATTGGCGCAAAGTAGCCAAATCTGGCAACCCTGACTGAGCAGGTATAACGTCTAGACTCTAGACCATTAGCGCCCTCCCTCCCTTTTATTCTGACCGTTTTGAATAGCACAGCCGGATCGAAGACTCGATTTCTGCTAAAAATATATAGCCAAAAAAATCTGCATGTTTCAGGTAGTCTTCATTTAAAAACATAAAGCGGAAGAGATTCGTACGGGCCACGAGAAATGATAAATTAATGACCAAAAAATGACTGAAAAATCCCCAAATTTGGAATAATTTATGGAATCTTATTCGTTGAAACACTGACACCTTCACCGAAGAAAAGTAATTTACTTTGAAATGTAACGAAACACATGCCTAAGAAAGTATAAAAAACACATTGAAAACGGTTGAAAAATCGAAAAATATGACATAAAATATGCGATTTCATTTGTTTAAACAATCAACGACACCTAAAATTCATTGTTCGTGATAGTGATAGTAAAATATAAAAACAATGGTGATAGCGTATTCCAATAATACAAATCGAAGAGAACCGGGTGATTGCTGATAAAACCGAATTGAAACGCCAAATTCGGTTGCGCGGAGGGCGACTTTCAAACGCTGCTGCCGCCATTTTCTCCACTGTTTGGAAAAAGCAGCAGTGGTTTTTCTTACACAAAAATGGATGATCTTTCAGATAAACTTTGGTTTTCTGAGGAGGTCGATGATGATAGACACCTGGGTGCGAGGTGTCGCTTATCTCTCGGCAGCAAATGATACGGCTTATCAGGGGGCTGGCAGCACTACCTTTTCGTGTAGTCCTACTCCTCCTCTGTCTCGTGGAACAATCAGAATACGGGAGACTTAACATGTCAGAAACCTAGAAAAATATTTTTTTTGTTTTTTTTATTTTTTTAGCGTTGACCGGCCCTAGACATGGCAGCAGGGCCATTTTGTGTTCCCCTATGAATGACATGATGAATTATATGTATGAACTTTGGGAGACCTATCATGACAGGTTTAGTGTCGTGGGCTCCTAGACTAAAAATTATGTTCTGTATCTTTATAATTTATATACAAATATCCCTGAGATATTTAAAAATCCGTTTACCTATTTAAAAAATGTCTTATATTGAAAATATATCCAATATTTTTAAAATATTTAAGACATTTGGAAATGACCTCCTTCTACAATAGAAAATATTCGTTCAAATTTGAAATTGTTATGGCAAACCCCTGAAATTGCTTGGTCCATTCGCAGAAGCACAAGTGATGTCTCTCCTGGCCTGTTTAACACTTTCGCAGTAGTACCTACCTAATTTATAACGTTGCTGCTTATTATTTGACGATTACTATGATGTTTCTTAATGGTATCTGTGATATATTTACATACTTATCATTTTAATTTAAAATGAAAATTTTCCAAATTCCCTACCGCGTTCCATATCTACGAATTAAAAACATCAAATTTTAGCAAACATAATTTTTCCTTTTTCTGCAAATTGTTTTATCAATAATTTTTATAGATAAGTATAAGATTTCTATTAATTATTGTATGTGTCTATGAAATATTTAGGGTAATTATTGTTACTAAAATAGGGGTATAAAAATATTTGATAATAAATTTTCTTCAAATTCTATATTTATTTGAGTCTTTCTTTAACTGAAACTATTAAAAATTCTTGCCTTTTTGGCTTGAGTATTCATTTATAAACCACTCTATCTTCGTTTGGGACCACCATGTCAATTGGAGCGTTTTTAAATAAGGCGTAAACGTCTGTAGATGTTCATTAAAGATCTTCAAACTTTGGCTAAATTCGTTATTCGCTGGTTAAATTGAATTTGTAAAAACTGTTTATCATATAAGTACATTTCAATACACATATCGATAATAATAATACATGTTTTTTTAAGATCTAAGACAAAATTCACTCGCTCTAGTTGTTCCAATTTCATCATAACAGGTTTAATGCAGAACTGTTAAAAGATAAAAATTTACTGTAGCATAGTAAATGACCAACAAACCCATTTTAAGTATACTTACTTAAAAAAAAGAACTTTCACATTTGCTTAGTAATTGTTTAGAAGATTGTCAATAGTTTAACATTATAAAATAAGTAAAGGCTCGATACAGAATGAGAGCAAGAACAATAACGTTCTTGATTCCAGGATTATATCCTCTTACAAAAAAAGCAGCAAAAAGTATCTTTTAAGAATTGCTTACAATTTTTCTGAAGAACATAAACTGAAAATTAATAAGTAGAATTTAAAGTATTCCATTAATTACAAGGAAAGTCTTAGTGAACAACAAAGGAATAATTTTAATTGAAAGATTTATATTAAGACTCAAGAATGTTTGAAATGCAAGAAAGGCCAAATTATACATTTATTAGATAAAAAGGGAGCAGCTTGAACAACTTTTACGCGATACATCAACTTATATAAAAGTTACATGGAATTCTCTAATGAAAGTTACTAAAGATACAAACATCTTAATACATAATTATTATGATTATAATTTGCGCTTTTATAAAATATTTTAGAGACATTTTAACCGTATTTCTTGCATATATGATGTCTTGTTTTGCAGTATAATACCAACAATATCTATACTAAAATTGAGTTAATGAGGATGTATTACAATATAATTATTTTTGTTGCTACTTCAAAACTAATGATTTAAAATATTCTGTTATTTTTAATTTCTTTTTGAAGACGGTTGTAAAGATGGCATTTGGTTGTTCTTCAGGAAATCTTTTGAAAATCAATCTTTTAACGAGAAGATTATAATTCTCAATGTGCTTTAAATCATGAAAATCTAACGTGGGGTGTGATCGTGCGGTGGAAATGTGTTTTAATATGACGGGGGTAGCAAAATCAGCAGTGTATGAAATGTTAAAAGCACAAACGGGGGACGTTTTAGGAGAAAAAACAGGAACTAACCGAACACGAAAAAGTTTGTGCTGGAAGACTACTTTATTCCTTTTATTTCAGGAAAGAAATTCACACCTTTGATGAAATAGTAGCAGCACTGAAAGAAGACGTCGAAGCACCATAATTGAGCCGATCTCAGTTGCACAGAACATTGCAGCAAGTAAACCTTTCCTTGGAGAATTAAGTAGGAAATTGATGTTAATTGGAAATCGTTTTTTAGAGGCGCAAATGCCTTCGAGATATAAAGTTTTTCCGATGACAAGAGTGAGAAATTTTCTATCAATCATTCAATATTCGTAAAAATATACAAAGGATTCTTATTCCCGCTCCATAACCACAAACTAAACATAATATCATATACATAGAGTCCCCACCAAAAAACGCCCAAACATACTACTAAAAACTACCACTCCAAAATTTTCTTTACTCCGTCTCCTTCGCTTTACCCTTTTCCTCCTCTCTAACACCTCCTTCATCCACCCTACTCCTACCCCCTTCTCTCCCAGAATCACATTTCTCTCTCTTCTCTTAAGTCCTCACATTCCCTCATCATATGCGACACGTTTTCCCTTCCTTCCCTACACATTCTATAAACCACTTTTTTCGTCCTCCCATCAATATCCCTTTTCATTCTCCGCATTCCCGTACCTAAATCTCGTCACTATACTCGGCCCAGCCTTCCACAATCTCCCGATATCCCTTATTATTGCTCCCCTCAGCTATCCTCGCTCTCCTTTCCTGGTCTTGCACATCCTTATCTCTTCTTACCAACTCTTCCACCATATCCCTTCCTTCCTCCCTTCTTCTTTCTATCTCCTCCCTCGCATAACCCACTCTCTCATAAAACATTCTCCGCTCCTCCTGTCCATACCTTATTCATTTTTTTCCCATTCACCATTAAAATTTCATTCCCCTTCCTGACCTATTCTTCATACTTCACCGCTCTCTTTCCTGCCTGAACTCTGATTTTCTCAGATTCTATCTCTTCCTCCACTATACATACACCCTGGCGTCTCTCTATCCAACCCCAACGTCCATCTCCAGTATTTTTCCTGAACTCTCTCCAATTTTTCCCACTCCTTCCGCCCCCATATCTCTGCTCCGTAACACATCACACTCCTTACTAGCTTGTGAAAAGTCTACCTTTCCTTTTCCATATCCTTCTCAAACACTCTTTCCTCCACTCCCCTTATTTTCCAGTTCTCTTATATGCGCCTCGTCCTTATTATCATACCTTACCACATAACCCGGATATTTCCATTCATCTACACTCTCCACTGCCTCCCCCCAACCTTTCCTTTACCCCCCCTTTACTCTTTTGAAACGCCATTACTTTAGTCTTCCCCACATTTGCACTTAAGTCCTTTCTCCCTAAATATCCCTTCACCACGCCAATTAACCCCTCATTTCCTTCCCACTATCCGCCATTACTACCACGTCGTCCGCATACGCTAACACCCACACTTTTATCCTCCCTTTGATGTCTCCGTAACTCTTCCTCTAAATCTCCAATGTATAACCTTCTCCTATCTCACATTTCCTTAACACCTCCCACATTTTAGTCCTATTTACATTATCAAATGCTGCTTTAATGTAAAAAAACCTTCCCTCCTTTTCTTTCCAGCACCTTGTTCACCACTTACCTTAGAATATAAATGTTATCCACCGTCCGCCTTCCTTCCCTGAAACCTGCCTGCCAGTCCTGCACTAACCCCCTTTCCTCTATTTCCTTCTTTAGCCTGCTTCTCAGCACCTACGTGTATATCTTATACCCCTCATTCGTGATACTCACACCTCTATAGTTTTTAACTATCCTCTCTTCCTTCCACTCCTGCGTACGAAACTTTGTTAAATGAAGAATATACTGTAAACAATATGTGGAAAGATAAAAATGTTGTAAGTCGTCATCAAGTCGTTGAAGGGGGTTGGTCATCTGGAACACATCCACGACCACCAACCGTTTTCTAAAAAATGGTTTGCTAATGTTGAAATCTAAGCATACAGGCGATTATCACGAAGGCACGGGCGCTGATATACTACTGGAGGAATATATTGAACAAATGATAACGCATATCGCAGGAACGTGAGTTTGGAAAAGAATAACAAGTAAAAAACCTAAAAGCGGATTTAGAAGCGAAAAGATAAAAAGAATATGCAAGGTGCAGTTGATTGAACATATAAATAGAATGGATGTAGGTACGGTGGTAAGTATCGCCTGATAGAACACGATATTTAAGGGTTACCAAGAAGGAAGTGAAGCGAAAATCTACATCGAAGTTGAACTAGAAAATGTGCACATATTGAAGTAGAAAGGGGAAGAAAAATTGTTCGGAAACCTTTACTGCTTGAGTTACAGCCACGGTTACAATATTGCGCGGCTTGATGAATCACCATCCAGATGCTTCGAAAAAATGTTATCACGATTGAAAGAAACCCATTTTAATTTATCTTGACACGTTGTATATTCGCATTGACCGTTATCCAACTCGTATCATTCTTTGAGGAAGCTGCTGAAAACGTTGCACAAACTTGACAACACTATATGGCAAATCATACTATACCGGGTAAGTTCCAACATTTGAAAAGAGACATCGACAACTTACGCACTCATCAGGATGGAGTGAACGACGGCTTGTTCTTGGCTCCCGCAAGGCTCCCAGATTTGATGATTTTTTTCTAAAGTCGAAGCGGTTCACACATTAGGGGGTGTTGATAAATCGAATAACTGGGGAAATACGAGCGCTCCATCCGTATAAGTAAAAGCAGGTTGATTGTTATCTTTTGACATCAACCGATTAGTAAACTTGGGAATTTGTTCTTTATAACCAAATAAATAGTGCTGCTTCGTCACAAATGTCACAAAATGTTGAAAATTATGGAAATTATTGCAGACTTCGAAGGTCGAATATAGCAAGAAACAATTTTAAAAGCATAGGTACATTTTGTGAGTCGTGACTCATTAAGGTTAAAAAAATCTGATATGTTTCGTCCAATGTTTAGATTGATAATTTAGTTTCACGCACAATATTATTTGAAAGACTTGGGAGAAATTGCAAAGTATAGAAATATAAACGTAGTTCCAATCTTGCTTTTTAAATAAGACACACATTAGCAATTTTCCAGATTGCTTGAGGACTTCAGCGGTTGAGCAATAATAATCAATAACTATCGAATGTTAACCCTTTTCCCGTTTGGGATTTTGAAATGTTGTATAAAATTGAAAACGGTAGTTTTCCATTCAAAAATATTTATATAGCATAATAGGAAATGGTATCCTAAAATAACAAGCGGTTTTATACAATATATCCGCCCTATAAAAATGCTATCTTCTAGATTACTAATAAATTTCCGGTTTACCTTAAACATCTGAACATTTTATGAAGCCGCCATTAAATTATTCAAACTTTAAGAATGGGAAATTATTTTAGGAGAGCACCGTAAATAGAAAATCGCCAATAACTAATAAACATACTTCGAATCATCGATCGAGTCAAAAATTGCAAGTGTGCTCGGAATAAAAATTGGAACATAAAGTGTACGCTTTCCATTGATTTCTATTTTTGTAGAAGTATAAGGGCAATACATCCGACATAATAAAATAAAGTTTAGAAATTTGTATAATATGCACGTTTCAGCGAAGCCCAAAAATGTAGTTGAATTCCTAAGGCAAGCTGAAAAGCGCCAGCGAATATTTGACCGTCAATAAATAACAGCACCCGTCGTACCACAAACTACATACCACTATTAATATTAATTGTTTTTGTAATACAACGGCGAAAACTTCCATAAATTTCATAAACGGTTTCTAAAATATCTCTCAAATTGTTAGGTATATACAAATATGACTATATGTTTATAAAATTCCATTCTCTAGCTTTACAACGTAACCATTTTAAAAACTCATAAAAGGATTTTTACGAAGTCGTTTAAAAGTAAAAGCTCTTTCGCACCTTACACCCTCACCCACACGCTGCGCTAGGGATGGAAAATTGAACAATAACACTCTTCCTAAATATATTGTAGCTTGTTTCTGATAGAAATTATTCGAACGGTTTTTAAATTTGTCGAAAGGTATTTTTTATACCGTCTCTGCATTCGGTGAAACTCAATTTCTAAGATGAGAAAAAAATAAAAAAAAAAAGAATATTTCTCTTTCTATAGGAAATAAGACTCAGGTGTCCCATATGACCGAATAGCTTATGTTCCTCTTTATAAATTGAACCTATCTAGGCAATATTGGCTTTCAAAACAATAGAACTTGGAAGGATAATATCTGATATCAGTTGAAGGCAAATGGAAAAGCTTTAGATACACCCGACCTATCTACATCCTTGAATGTTATTTGAGTTCCAAAATTTCATAATGGTAATTATCCTATTAGATTGTAGCATTCGTAGTTCAGGCGGAAATTAAACTTGCCAGAAAATAATTTGACTTCGACTATTGTATATTATATTTTAACAATTCACCAACTACGTTGCATTCAACGGAACGGCACTCATTTATGAAAGCGAAAATGTTTGTCCTCTTCAATTTTATTATCCTTACGATAACGCTCTTGGACTTTTTCATCTAATGTTTCGTCGGTGTTACGAAGAAAATAGTTCAGCTTTATTATTTGTCAACCGTTGGTTTGGAAATACCTTTAATTTATTTAACTTTAAGCTTATCAGGTATTCTTTAATTCTTAAACAATCTGTTTATAAATGTAGAAAGATTGGATACTTGGTGGTCTCAAGCGAATAACTTGGATCCTTCACTTCTAAAGATCTTTTATAATAAGTATACTAACTTAAAAAAATTATTAATTAATAGAAAATGGTTAGGATAAAGTTTTGGGAATCGTGGATAGGTAAAACAAAATTAGTCGTCAGGTAAGGAAACGTTTATTATAACGTGCGACAAACTGCCTTAGTCGCCATTTGAGTCCAGCCCCTTGTCCAATTTCAACTCCGAGCCAGCGACTTTTCCAATGACCAAAACCGCAAAAGCTGAAAATTTTTCCTAAGCTTTATTTAGCATCCCTAGTAAGTAAATGGACCTCCAGCTGGCGCACTTGGGGGGGGGGGGGGGGGGGAGTTTAAAACATGTAAAATATTGAGTGCCAATCACGCAGTGTTTGCGTGATACTAACATTTGTCGGGAGGCCGATCACGCAGATGTTGCGTGATGTGGTAGGTGTTTGTTTAAGGCAGGATATTCGCTGCGGCGTGGATCACAAATAGTTGTTCTCGTGTCGGCCTGCTGAGAAGAGCCTTAATAAACAAAAGTCGACCGATTTCTGACAAATATGACAAGCATTACGTAGCCAGGGAATGTGTTAAAAAAAACTAATACCACAAAAGCTGAAACTTTGCTAACATGTTGATTATGTTATAAATAAATGGAAAACCGTAGCCAGCTGAAGTAATGGTGGGGGATTATGTCATTATGTGCCAGCTGGACACTTTTCCCTCACTAAATGTAACAATTCCGCTATTCCGCAAGAGTTGAAATTTGGTAATGCAACAGATCAGGGACGCGCCCAGGTTTTTGTTTCGGGGGGGGGGGGGGGGGGGGGGGGGGTCAAACATATCTGAGAAAAGTTAAGCGGACTATCTAACTTCATCGAAGAAACAAAGTGGTGAGTGGTGCGTATCCAACACTTTTTTGTATACCTACACTACCTATGGTACAGCAATATTGCTAAATTTTGAAGGCGAAGGTATTTGTCGGGTTGAACCCCCAAAACCCCCCCTGGGTGCGCCGCTACAACAGATAACTTAATAAGTTAAACGAAACAAATATCCAGCTTTACATTTAGTGAGGGAAAAGTGTCCAGCTGGCACATAATCCCCCACCATTACTTTAGCTGGCTACCGTTTTCCATTTATTTATAACAATCAACATGTTAGCAAAGTTTCAGCTTTTGTGGTATTAATTTTTTTTAACACATTCCCTGGCTACGTAATGCTTGTCATATTTGTCAGAAACTGGTCGACTTTTTGTTTATTAAGGCTCTTCTCAGCAGGCCGACACGAGAACAACTATTTGTGAGCCACGCCGCAGCGAATATGCTGCCTTAAAGAGACACGTACACATCACGCAACATGTGCGTGATCGGCCTCCGTACAAATGTTAGTATCACGCAAACTCTGCGTGATTGGCACTCAATATTTTACATGTTTGGGGGGCTGCCGCAGCTAAACCCCCCGCAAGTGCGCTAGCTGGAGGTCCATTTACTTACTAGGGATGCTAAATAAAGCCTAGGAAAAATTTTCAGCTTTTGTAAAATGACTAACTCTAACCGGTCACTGGCTCCCGGACTATTACATCTGCAGTATCATAATTTTATTTGGGCACGAGTTACGTACTCAGGAGCCCGATAATTAGACTAGTGCAACTAAGTCACACTAGTGTGGGCACCTGGGCACGTGGGAATGGCAGGTAACCAGGTTGCTGACGAGCTTGCGGAATTGGCAAGCGCAAAACCATTAATAGCACCCGAACGGGATTGTGGGATTACCTATAACACAACCAAAAATGAGATTCAGGCAACACTCACGAAAGAGCATTGAAGAGATTGGTCGAAAATCCCAGCACAGAGTCACTCCAAGATCTTTCTGGAAATCCCAAACGGGGACGTAGCACCGTCCATCTTAAAGTTAAGCAAGACGATGATAAACTTACGACAGGGGTGGTCACAGGCCACCGTCGTCTGAACAAACACCTGCATAACCTTGGGCTGACCGATATCCCGGCATGCAGGGGTTGTGGTGAGTCAGATGAAGCGCCCTATCACGTTATTTGCCAATGTGAGACATTCATTAAGGAAAGGGAACACCTACTTGGAAATGAAAAGATTATACAAGATTCGCCCTACTTAAATCCTGGACTTTGTGAAAGATACAGGTATTCTTGAAGGATAGACAACACCGGGGAGCACAATAGACCAAACGGTCGCAGTGCGGGAACCTATTGGGACCACCCCCAGCAACAACAATAATAATAGCATTTTTTACTTCCAAACTTTGTTTAGTGTCTGAAACCACTTTATTTACACTCATTATACCATTTCTAATAATGTGACACCAAAAAATATTTCACTTAAAAAAACTCTAAAATGTAAAATGTCTGGTATCGGTTACTCATTGGGGCGGGTAGAGCAGCGAGCGTCGTTTAAAACCACTTTATTTAGACTCAGTACATCATTTCCAACAATGTGACCAAAAATATTGAAAAGGTTGCTAGGAAGGATACTGTACTTATACCCTTATATGTATTTCCCTTAGACGCCCATGTTAAACTTTAAGTAAGGTTTCTGAGTTTAATCTATGCAACGAAGCTATAATTGCCTTAATGATCGGGTTGCGGAACACTTTTGAAGCCACATTCACCATGAGTTGTCATTTTAGTAGACAAAATTGTTGCTACTGATCCCATTGGACGAAGGAAACTCACTAGTTCCTAGTGAAACTGATGTTTGGACTAGTGTAATTAGCAATCAAGTGATAGGGAATGTATTCCTCAATGACAATTTGGCTGGAAGAAGGTATCCAGAGTAGTTCCTTGAACACAAATCAGTTCCAATCCTTATGCATAGGTATTCAAAATGTACAACTCCAGCTGGTTGTCAGATATAATTGGGAAAATTTTGAAAAAATTGAGTTTTGCTAAAATATACATTACAAAAAAAATCTGAACCTTACTCAATTATTACCATTTGTAGAATCGACTATTTCTCACCTTGAGGCCTTATAACTTGGAAACTAAGCGCTCTTTTCTTTTTGAAATCGACAAACAGCCTTTAGGTAAAACGTAAAGCACCACTAATGCAACAAGCCTCAGTAGCAGTGATCGTCTAGTGGTTAGGACCCTACGTTTATTTCTTTCTGCTCTAACCATATCCACCTTTGTGCCAACAAAACAAAATTTGCGGGAAGCGCTACTTTTTTTTTAATTTGAAGAAAAGTGCAGCTGATGAGCAACGATTGATGTGTGAAGAGCATATCGGGAACATGCTCCATCAATAAAAACATATTGTGAGTACTAGTTCCGGCGTTTTAAGTGGTGATTTTGGCACCAGCAATAAAGAACGCGAAGGAAGGTCAGTAAAGTTTGAAGACGATGAGTTGGAGGCGTTATTGGACCAAGATTCATGACAAACTCAAGACGAGTTCGCTGAGACCTTAGAAGTAACTCAACAAGCGATTTCAAACCACCTCAATGCCATGGATATGGTGGACGAACAAGGAAGTCGGATTCCGTATGGACTCGATCAAAATGTCGAACACCGTTTTTTCAGATGCGAACAACTGATCCAAACGCAAAATGGGAAGATTTTTTTTGCATGAAATCGTGACAGGGGACGAAAAAATGGAGCCACTACTACAACCCCAAACGCGGAAAATCGTGAGGTAAGCCCGGTCCGGCCATGCACCAACTTCAATAGCAAAATCGAATATTCATGACACGAAATTATAATTCTGTGCATCTGATGGGATGAGTTTGGTGTGATCTACTATGAGCTACTCGAGCCTAACACAATCATCATTGGGGAACGTTACTAACAAAAATTAATGCAATTGAGCCGAACATTGAAGCTCAAACACCCCCAATATTCCAAAAGACATGACAAAATGATCTTTCAGCACATGTTGCAGAAGATGCCAGGGAAACTTTGGAGGCGCATCAATGGGATGTCGTACCCGACCCACATATTGCTCCTTCCAACTACCACTTATTCCGGTCGACGACTCATGCCATGATCGAGCAGCAGTGCACTTCTTACGAAGAAGCCAAAGATTGGGTCAATTCTTGGATCGCCTCAAAAAATGAGAAATTGTTTCAACGCGGAATTCGTATGCAGCCTGACAGATGGGGAAAGTCGTAGATAACGATGGACAATATGTCCAATAAAATACATTGCACCAATTTCTCTGAATAAAACTTCAAAGTTACAAAAAAGTCCTCAAAACTTATTTGTACTCCTGATACTAACATATCTGTGGGGTGTACCGTACAAGGTAAATCTGCGTGGGTCGAAATATAATGTTCTAAAAGGTGTCGTAAGCTTCGATTATCAAATTATGGTCAAAATTCGATTTCTAATAGCTATGTTTGTATTAAGGGCGTGAAGGGGACCCCGGTTACTAAAAGAAACTATAGATATTATGTTAACTCCAGAAGTTATAATAAATGATTTTAAAGCTTGCCTACACTTTCCATGGAATCCATCAGCAATTGATTATTCCAAATGTTTGTTGCTCAAAAAATATTTAATGCGTTTGCGTATTCGAATGACGAAGATGAACACCAAACATGGGATGTGAATAAAAAAGAACCAGATTTAGTTCAGGAAGATACAGAAAACGAAAACTTGCGGAAATTTCAAGAGCCTAATGATCTTCAAATTCAAAATGTCGATGATATCCCAATTATTCTTATGGATGGTGATGTGGAGGAATACAAAAGAAGAAAAAACAGGGAAATACTATTTTTTAGGCAGAAGATCTTCCTAAGATCAAATAACTGCGACTTACACTGCTAATTACTGGAGCAGACAGGCCAATAACTACCTATGATACGGACAATCATATGTCAATGGTATATGCGCTACAACAATGACTCCTTCCCCTACAAGATCATGAATCAAAGAACTTTATTTGGCAGCGAGATGGTTCACGTCCCCACTACTATAACATAGCACAGGAATTGCTAACTGACATTTTCTTCAACCGATGACACTGTTGGCAAAAGATCATATACTTAACAGAGTTTGTTTTCCCCCTACGTTCACCAAATCATTATGATTATCCTTGGGCGTGTATAAAGGATCGTGCCTGAAAATATTCAACCTCATATTCCAAATATGGAAATATTGCTATTTAATGTAAACACAAATATTGTACACACAATATTGCGAGTACAATATTACTAAATATTGAAATCGATATTTAAGCAATATTACTATACAAGATAAAGCCAATATTTATTTATCAATAACATAACAATGCTGTATTTTCAATATTAGTGAATATTTAAAATTATATACATATTTGGGCAACATGAAAAAATATTCACAAATATAAAAAATTTCCGTTGCTCGGTTGACTTCTAACCAGGCGATCGAGATTTTTTTAGCATCACCGTTCTCCTCCTAGTCAACACGAAGGGAATGGTCTCCCTGAGGAAGGAACCACCGGAGCACATGGAGGCCTGGAGGCGCTGCACACTGTGAAAAAGTTAAGACTCTGGGAGTGGCTCCCTTTCTTACTATTATGGACACATTACAAAACAATAATGGGCCAATATTACATAATATTTTCCCCAATATAGAAATAGTATAGGTTAGTAATATTTACCCAATATGTAAAATTGCTCACATTTCAATGGTGGGACAATATTGTACATCCATATTTTACCAATATTTATTTACAATAAAATGCCAATATTAAATGCTACATGGGCGGTTGTCTATGATGACGTATTGTAATGAGTATACCGAGTGTTTCGAAAAGAATATGGCAGATTTAAAGCATTCTAGTTCTTCTTACGTTTGATAAAGCTCTCACAGTCATTTTCATACATGAGGTATAATAAAATGTAAAGTAAATATTACATTTTGAAATAAAGAGACATGTTAACATTCGAGCCAGTTTTATCCTGATTTCAAGATAGCCTTGTCTGTGTTAACACTGAATATGCTACGTCAAAGGAAATCGTTAATATGTAGTTGATTGAATTAATTTAGGAAATGCATCCTTCAGTCTTGTGAAAGCAATACCGACAAATATAGAAAGCTAATAGCTAATAGATAGCTAAAGAGAATGAGCATTATAGAAACCTAACTGAACAAGATAAATTTCAATGCATAAATAAAAAAGTGAACCGCATCCATTATGTTAATAATAATCTAATGCGTACCTCCAGAATGAAAATAATTTCCGCTTCGCAAGTTGAAATTGTCAATTATTTAGCTACTAACATTAAAACACGGCTTAACGTCTAACAACACCTTTTGAATTCGACCGGCGGAAAATTAAAAATTAATATCTAAAAGTTATTATTTTTCGAGCAAGCTCGTTTCTTGTCCTAATTATACGGGGAAAAAAACCTCCTTTAAAATGAAAATATTAAGAAACTGTCGCGTTTTTTTTTTGGAGAATTTCGGTTAAAACAGGACGTCCTATTCATTTCCAATCTTTTCCTATCACACTATCGTATCACATCTAAAAGCGCACGGGTGTCACATTACCATGAATTTCTTATTTTCTTTCCACCGCCCTTGATACCTGAAAAAAGTTTGCATCTCGCAATCTACTTTACAAATCGGATTTGCAATACGTATAGAGATAAAAATCTTTAAATTTCAAGTTGCGCAACATTCCGTGATCAGTAGTTTATAATATAAAATTCCTGAACAACTTGTTGCTCGTCGAACACTATCAATTTAAAATATATCGGAATACAAAAAGTTAGTACTCTAAGTGTCATTAAATGTTTACAACGCGATTTAGCTGTGAGATTCTTTAACCTATTATATCTCGATTGCATTTGTTCTACTAAAGTTTCGCTACACTTTGAATTTCATGCTGTCTACAGATGGTAACCTTTGCTGGAAGAACTGTGACAAAAGTAAGATATTTATACTACTTAAAGTAGAAGTGACATAACTAGTCATAGTGACCGATTCCAAGTTCTGATAAGACTAAAGGACCTGAATCATTCATTGAAAAGCTTTTGTTTTTGTGAATCTCTCAACTTTCAAATCAGTCGCTACGTGCTTATTATTTACTTGCTTAACTAAGGAAATATTGTCTACTTTGTAATTATTCTCAGGCATATGTAGGGCAACGACAAATTTATCCCAAGGATTTTATTTGAGGTGAGCTAAGCGGTCATTAAAAGGAATTTTGGGTGATCATTTAGTTTGCTAATACATACCTTTTATTTTTACACTTTTTATCAACACTCTTGTAACATTATAAACACTCATTTGTAGTTTTTATCGATGGTTTAGATGTTTTCTACACAACACTGGCACGTCACCATCAGCTCCTCCTTCCATTTCAGTGGGAGCTTTAGTGACGGCTAAATTCTCAGCAAATACGAGGATAATTTAACGGGAAACTCGAAATGAACAATATGGATTGCCCCAACCCTTTTATTTGTCAACATGTTCTCCTTGATTATCAACATACTTAGAACACAAATTATATTGTATACGTTTAATAATAATTATATGATCTGGCGATTAGAGCGGGTGGGGTACAACCTGGAATCGCAATTTATCCAATTCCTCCTGCTCAGTGTTACTTCTGTGAAAAGACGCATTATAATAATAGTTTATGCATAGATACATAGTAATAAGGTTATTATTACCTGACTCACCTGAACATAATAAACGACTCTTTAAGACCCGCGTCCTCTTTATAGCCCGTTGGCCCATAAAGAAACGTCAATTAATTAATTAATTAATTCTGATTTTTCGGGTATCAAAGCACTTGCTGTCTCAGCCAGTTCGTTAATTTCGGCCTTACAAGCCATCGCATTTTCTTCATCTAATGAAAAATCCATCTAAAATACCGAATATCACAACGCAAGTAAACAGTTTTTTTGAACACAGTTAAAACGGATACCCTTGTTTACTGCTTTTACAATGGCAACGTATTTTGCAACTACTTAAGTTTATGCGATATTTAAGTTATTTGAGATAAATACTTAATCTGTGCATAAAATAGTGTATGTATTTCTGGCGTAACTAGCTTTTATGGCCCTACAGACCTTTTCTTAGCCCTCGCTACCCCCTCGGGCTTCGAGCCATAAAAGCTTCTTTACCCCTTAATGCATAATTATGGTTTTTTATCAGTAATTCCTGTCATTAATTGTCCAAGAGAAGAGGATAATATGTTTAGCCCTCTGTAAGATAGTTAGTGTGTCCGTAGTGATGGCCAAACGCAAGACCAAGGCAAGACCACATAGGTCTTGGTCTTGTATCAATTGGTCTTGTTCTTGGTCTTGGATTGATATCCTTAATCTCGGTCTTGGTCTTGGTCTTGAATATGGAGTTTTGGTCTTTTGGTACTTTTTACTAACATATGTTTCAGTATTGCGATGACATACTCTAATTAAATTTTAATTAAAAAAATATATTTATTTTGAAACTTCACCACGAAAGTCAGTCTTATTAAAAAATAATTGTTTTTAATGGATATTAGATTAATAACATCATTTTTCAGTCAAAACAAGCCTTTTAAAAAAAAGAAATACTCTTGTTTTTGCTGATGTTTTGCAGAGCTAGTCGTGCATCCAGTGTTGGTCTTGCAACCTTGAGTCTTCGGCTTGGTAATGGCATTGCTATCTTGGTCTTTGCCCTGGTCTTGCAAGTTTTGCGGAACCAAGACAAGACAGCAAGACCAAGACCGATTTTGGCCATGACTAAGTGTGTATAACATACCGCAATGTCTCGAATTATGGCTTCACGAGTAGGGAGTAACTGTACTCACCGAACTACGTTTTGGGCGTGTGATCTCGATTGGTTTCATCTGTAGGTATGTGGATTAAAGTTTTCATCTCCACGTGAAAATTTTATAACAACGAAAACCTTAAAAATGGGGTTACGATGCTATTGATAGATCAATATTAATCTAGATTTTGCTATTCGTCCTATTTATCTTACGAGGATACTGATCTCATGGTTAAAAACTATTTTTTGCATATTTCAAGGTGTTTGAAGACGTTAAGAGTTGGTAATGTAATGTGTTAGCCAATTAAACTAAACTTCAAATGAAATTGGAGATATTCACCCCTTTCATTATAAAAAACAAAATTGTATGAAATTTCTGTGACAATTTTAGCTCATTTCGTGCTAACGAAAGAGTATCCAATTTTTCAGTTCGAATGGAATTTTTATATAAATATTATGTGGGACGATTATATTCCAACCCACATAATAACAAGGGATCGACTTTATAATTCGAAAGCACACGCATATATTTTTCCAATAAAAAGGAAACTGTCTCATTTCCCTAAGGAATACCGACTCTGTCAGAAGATCATAAATATTAAAGGTTGTGATTTGTTCAAGCATAATTTAAAAATGTTTGAATAACTTGTTTTAGGAATATATTATTAATAATTAGTGGTGTTAAAAAGTATCATCTTCGAAATACGGTGTGATTATACAGCTTTTGACGATCGCTAATTTTAGGCTATAAGTAGCTCACTTTTGTAATACATATTTAGTTGTTCGCTGATGATGACAGCTTAGCTGTCGCAACGCGTCCAATTTTATAAATTTTTATTGTAATCTTTTAGTGTTTAACGACCACAATGGCTCAAGTCCAGCGACTAGTATGTAAGCGACAATTTCTACGATCACATAAGGTAGGAATTGAGACATTTTTACAGTTTCACCCATAACCCCAGCACCGCACTGTAATCAAGCCTCTACATTGAAGCCCCGAGATGCTGTAAATTTTCTGCCACTCCAAGACACTTTCTTGTTGATTTGGGCATATTGCAACTAGCTCACTGGAGCTCTATCTTAAGAACACCACTTAAAAATTGTTTCTGGATTTAGACAAGGAAATGAGGGTCAGCAATGCTAACATTGCTAACAATTAAGGGTTCAACCCTTAATTGTTAGCAATTTACATCCTTGTAAAATGATTATAATCTTGTTAGTGATATATTTTCGAAGTTGTTTTGTTGTTGTTAATGTATATTGTTTTCGAATGAATTGCTAAGGTAATATGAATTTATCAGAACAACATCTATGAGGTAATATTGGGTAATTCTGCTAATTATAAAAGAAAAGTTCAAATGTCCGTAACTACGTCCCACTGAACTTAACAGAAATGTTGCTGTAGTTGTCCAAAAAGTGGCTCAATAAGTGGTGCTTCCATCACTTACAGCATTTCTTGACATGTTGGGAGCGCCTAATTAAAGAAAACTGATACTGAATATAAATTAAATGAGTGGCACACAACATTCCCGTATTTAGTTCTCGTTTTCCTTTACATGAATTAGGTCACGACTTCAATACCAAAAGGGGCAGGTACTCGTCTTGTAGAAACCTAACCATCTAAGGAGCCAAACTCAAAATCATAATTATTTATATTTAAACTTGTTAGCTGTTAGTTGTTCAATTTAATTATTTTGTTTGTTTCTGTTTTTAAAATTTTGTTTTTTATTTAAGGAAATGTTCTTCTTCTTTGAATTTAAATACAAGCCTTTCTCAAAAATGTATGCAGATACTTTTCTTATGAAACCTTATCATCATACGTACAAGTATAATGGTGATTCCAGGTAGCCTTTCCTGATAAAAATTGTGTAGTACCTCGAATAGTTGTAATAAACTCAATATATTTCTCAAAAATGTGCCTAGACAAGGGTACCACTCCTAAATTACAATTCATAATGAGGTGCCGTTAACTAATTCTGTTCGGTTTCATTAAGGAACTTGGATTCTTGTATTTCACTGTCACATTTACATTGCGGTTTATAATATTTGCCTACGATAGGAGATAAATGGTCTGGATTACAAGGCGGGTCATCTTTTCTCCTGGTTAACCAACTAATCAAACTTCCAACGATCACGGTATTCATGGTTGAGATTAAAGTATAATATTGGAAGGAAATTCTGAATAACCAAAAGGGTTGCTCATCTACAGTGCTGTTGGGGAGATAATTCAATTATAATGACCAGTAGAAGGGAATACTTAACGTTATTGGTGACGCAAATGCGCTGGTGGTAAAATTTGTCAGTATTGTTTTGTTGCACCCAAACGTGTAAAGAGGTTTTGGAATGTGTTTAACTAAACCATTTCGGATATATATCTGACTTTGTGTAATAATAACACTCATCAACACCAATGATGTAATACCTCCAAAAAAGGCCCCCTTAAATTATAGAACTGAAAGGGGTCATGTACAACAATGGAAGATCCTTACCTTTACGTTTGCAATCGGTACAAATAGCCCTAGCAAAAATATTCCAAACATGGCACCACACGTAATTCCCTTGATGTAATGAAACATTTCAAAAATTGTTCCAATGTTTTCTAACGCGTACATTAGTCCTATCGAAATAAGACCAAGAACGACAACAAATATTTTCATAAGGATCACTTCATTATCCGATTTCAAATACCTTTTAGGTACAAACCAATGCGTGACATCAAAGTAGACAATACCAGAAAGAGTATTTAGAAAAGTAGAGAAAGTGCTGGAAAATAAATAATTTACGTGCTAGCAATTGGGTATCTATAAGGTGTACCTCAAGGATGATCCAAATAGTGCTGCAACGAATATACCATTGAATCCTGGAATATGTGAGGTAATTTCAGTTATAAAATAAGCTACAATCTGATCGAGTTTTTGAACTTCTCCATTTGATATGGGATCACAATCAAAGTATTTTCCATACATAACTAACGCCAGAACCATTAATGTTACAATAATTGCAGTAAATATTGATGTGTATACAATAAACAGCCTGTAATAGTTACTATACTTTGCTACGTCCCCATAATTAACTCACTGTTTTATTGAGTTCCTTGGTACAGATAGGTATCTCTGAACCTCCGTCGGCGATGTAGAACTAATCGCGCACCATGTTATTGTAAACCCAAACATAATAGTCCAAAATGACGTCCTTAGTGTAGGGTTGGGGTTGAAGCTAAATTAAAAAGTCCTAAATAGTGCCTTCACACGTAGATATTGAAATAATTACTCAAATGTGGGCAATCTTTGTCCTTCACTGACTCGTTTTATGAGTATTTCCATACCCCCAATGGAAGAAATTCCCATTATAATAATTATTATTAAAGTAAAAAATGTAATCATAAGCTGCAATGTATCGGCCCATGTTACAGCTTTTATTCCTCCTAAACCGGCATAAAAGACACACACAAACGTCATTATGGTGGCAATTAGATGTGGGTCTATTCCAGATGCTAAGAAAATAAAAGAAGGCATGCGAAAGTGTAATCTTATAATATGTTATTACCTTGCCCAAAAGTGAGAGATGGTGAATAAATGGTTAATGATAACATAAACAACCCATTTAATAACCAAATAAACACTATGCAGTTTTTCAAGTATGTATTAAATCTCATTTCCAAATATTGAAAGACATTCCTCACTTGTAGTTTACAAAAAACTGGGAAGAAAAGAAAATAGTTCATAATAAGTGCCAACGAACCCGAAATAAAAATGAACACATATTGGCACCCATGTAAATACATTTCCGTTGTGGATCCTATGAAGTTGTGCCCAGATAATCCGCTATAAAAAATATTTCAAATTTTAAATTACTTACTTTGATATCTCACCTTGAAGCCAAACTAAGGCACATCAGTAACCATTTCATATTTTTCCCCCCAAAAATGTATTCGGTTGTCGTTTTTGGCCTTAAATATACCCCAAAATACAATCCTATGAAGCAACTTAACGATGTTATAATAAAAAAACACGTGTAATCGATCCATGAAAATAAATGTTCACCCATACTGGTCAAAAGATCTGAAAAGTTAATTAAAGATTTTAAAGTGTTTTAGCTTAATATTGTTTTAACATGATTAGCTATAACAATTGTACATAAGCTTATTATAAATTGATAGATATTGTTTTGTTATTTAAATCTTATAACATTGGTTAACTTCAAATATTAATCTGAAAAATTTAATCTAAAAAGGAATTTGAATGCATAAACCCATTTTTCACTTTAAAATTTCATTGTAGTGGTCTTTATTAATGTTATTAAATATGTTGAGTATCAGAAAAATATGAAAAATAATATTTCTCTTGCGATTCATAAATTAGAGCATGGGTCGTTAACCCACTGAGCACAAGTGCAGTACTTACCACGCATAACTTTGTCTGAAGCATCTTTCTTTATGTAATGGTTGTATTTAATTTTGTGTGTTATGAATTTATTGGCTAATGTGTAAAACAAATTAGGCCATATATCCAAAAAGAATTTATTGAAAAAATACATTAATTTATTATATAAATAAAATAGCTTCAATTATATTATATTATTTTTATTAATAAGTTAAAAAACATTTATCGTGCAGTGGCACCTCGCATGATTTCATTCGACTTTAGGGAAAACAAATTTATCTGTTGTGGAAGGCCTATTGTGATCGCGAATTGAAACATAGCGTCGATCTAGCTGTTGTGGAAAAATTTAAACAGGCACACAACTTTCCCGTGTTTACTACAATGACGTATTAAATAAAATAGTTTTTTGCATAAAACTTCAAAATAAAATAGTTTTTGCGAAATAACTCAAAAAAATTAATATATAGTAGGTATGTAGTATAGTTGTAATCAGAAAACGATTTCTGATTTTCTTCTGAAATAATATACAGGGTATGTCGTAAATATTTTTAATATTTTATTGATTTCCAGATAGAAAAAAAAGAAATATATGTATAGTGTGTAGTATTGTTGTAATCAGAAAACGATTTCTCATTTCTCCTGAAATAATATACAGGGTATGTTATAAATATTTTTAATACTTCACTGTACAATTTTATTTCTTCATCTTTGTTAGCAAAAAAGATGTGAAGATATAACATTTTCAACTTCAAACATTCATCCCCCCTCCCCTATGGGAAATAAAGAAATAAATGTAGTGCCAATAGTTTTTCATGAACATGGAGCAGATTTTGAGAAAATCGACTTTTAATTTTTGACAAATTTTAGGCACCAATAAATTGGCTACGTTTGATTTTTGTTATTTACCAATTATAAGTAATCTAAACCCTAAAAAGTAAAAACTTGGAGAATTGCTGTATTGGCCGCCATTTTGAATTTAGAAACAAGCGAAAAACGGCGTTTTACTTGTAACCATGTCTACTAACTTTTCATTAAGGGAAATTAGTTTGGGTTAAAATTTGAATGTTTGCTCCCAAAATAACCCCCCTAGTTTGGGCCCCTGTGGGCCGATTTTGATGTGAAGCTTGTTTTATCGATGAAGTTTTTTATAGGCCTTAGTTTTAAATTTCATCAAAATCGATCTAGTAGTTTAGGATCCACAGCTATAACGTATGCATCCATTACTTTGAACGACATAATACATCGTTGTGTTTCTGGTGGTGTGATACTACTTAGTACTTATAATCATTTCTCGTGCAGGTGTAGGCCGATAATAGGGGGTAAAACGAGCAATGGACGAGAAGGACTTAGCTTCGAAGCAATCCATGAGAAATGAGAACAACGCATGCTGAATCTTAGACAAGAATCACGCTTTGACAGTGAAACAAACCATCATCGTAAAACAGAAACGGTATTCTTACGTATTGGCTCTAGTGGTTCATAAAATGAAACAGTGAGCTGTCAATCTGAGATTTAGATTAAAATTAACATTTGTTTTATGATTGAATCTCAGATTGACAGCTCACTGTTTCACGTTTTCATCCTCCATTTAATGAGCCACTAGACTAGTATAACGAAATCCATCGCCATTAGAGGAATTAATAAATAATTAGCTTGCCATATTTTTAAAAAGAATCATAATAACACTTACCCCAGATAATTACCTAATTAAGCAAAAATCTTATGCTTATGGCAAACCTTAAAAATCGTTTCAATGTCACTGTCGGTACGCAAAGTCCAACAACAGCATACCTTTAAGCTACTTTTTGTGTAAAACCAATAAATATACTGGAAGTGACAGCTTTGCGTTAATTATGGCAATCGTTCGATAAGAAAAAAAATAATAATACAATTTGGTATATTAATTATTTAAAAACAGGTTACAATGGATAAGAATAATAGTTTTGTAGGTTCATTAAGTCGTAATAATGTACAAAGAATTTATTATCTATGGATTACCTTAATTAACAACTCACCGTGGATGTATTTATTGCTCTATACCACCTATTATTTTCTCCTCACTTCTAATCGGGTGTGCACACTATAATATGGCGATGGTGCTTCCGAATTAGAATCGTTACATATAACTCATATCAGAAGATCTTTATCCAGAAACGTATATTGACCCGAGATAAACCGACTGAAGTATTCGTTTATGGCTAGGAATTAGGAAATTGGTCCAAATTGAAGATTTGAAGAATCGCTCCCGTATGGTTATAATAGAAGCTTTTATCGTTGCATGAGAGACTGACTCAAGATAGCTGTACAATGTGGGAAGAAGATCCCTCCTCGCAGAGTATAACCAAAGGTCTATGGTATAACAATAACAATATAAATATTTAAGGAAATGTTCTTCTTCTTTGAATTTAAATACATGCCTTTCTCAAAAATGTATGCAGATACTTTTCTTATGAAACCTTATCATCATACGTACAAGTATAATAGTGATTCCAGGTAGCCTTTCCTGATAAAAATTTTATAGTACATACCTTGAATAGTGGTAATAAACTCAATATATTTCTCAAAAATGTGACTAGACAAGGGTACCACTCCTACCGTACTTATTTATCCTTGCCTGTATTTGCTACATAAAATCACATATAAATGAATATGCAACCCAATCAGAAATCCATAACCATGACACCAGAAATAAATCTTCTCTCAGAATACCTTTCTGCAGATTATCAAAGTGTCAGAACGGTCCAAACGTAACTGCAAAAAAATTTTTTAATCATCTTCCTTAACCGGTACGGCTATTAGAATTAAAAGTATTACAATCTAAGTTAAAAAAATTTCTTGTACAAAATGCTTTTTATACATTTAAAGAATACTTTAACCATAATATGGAGGGGATCTAAAGTAAAATGTTTGTTTGTATAGATTTATATGTATGTTGTATAGATAGGTATATTATGTAATAATTTTATTTCTTTTAAATTTTTCACTTTTTCTCTGACGATTGTAAGTAGCTTTAATTACAAATACATGAAATAATAAATACAAATACAAATTACAATTCATAATGAGGTGCCGTTAACTAATTCTGTTCGATTCCATTAAGGAACTTGTATTCTTGTATTTGACCGTCACATTTACATTGCGGTTTATAATATTTGCCTACGATAGGACATAAATGGTCTGGATTACAAGGCGAATTATCTTTTCTCCTGGTTAACCAGCTAATCAAACTTCCAACGATCACGGTATTCATGGTTGAGATTAAATTATAATATTGGAAGGAGATTCTGAATAACCAAAAGGGTTGCTCATCTACAGTGCTGTTGGGGAGACAATTCAATTATAATGACCAGTAGAAGGGTATACTTAACGTTATTGGTGACGCAAATGTGCTGGTGGTAAAATTTGTCAGTATTGTGTTGTTGCACCCAAACGTGTAAAGAGGTTTTGGAATGTGTTTAACTAAACCATTTCGGATATATATCTGACTTTGTGTAATAATAACACTCATCAACACCAATGATGTAATGCCTCCAAAAAAGGCCCCCTTAAATTATAGAACTGAAAGGGGTCATGTACAACAATGGAAGATCCTTACCTTTACGTTTGCAATCGGTACAAATAGCCCTAGCAAAAATATTCCAAACATGGCACCACACGTAATTCCCTTGACGTAATAAAACATTTCAAAAATTGTTCCAATGTTTTCTAACGCGTACATCAGTCCGATCGAAATAACACCGAGAACGACAACAAACATTTTCATAAGGATCACTACTTGATTATCCGATTTCAAATACCTTTTAGGTACAAACCAATGCGTGACATCAAAGTAGACAATACCAGAAAGAGTATTTAGAAAACTAGAGAAAGTGCTGAAAAATAAATAATTTACGTGCTAGCAATTGGGTATCTATAAGGTGTACCTCAAGGATGATCCAAATAGTGCTGCAACGAATATATAATTGTATCCAGGAGAGTTGGCGTGCACGTCATTACTTGTAATTGTATGTATTAAGATTAAAATTTGAAGTCAAGAAATAATGACGTCGGGAATGAAATCTGCCAAATCGTAACAAGGCAGTGTTGCAAATAATACTTTAATTACCCACAGGTAGTTGCTTGTGCTACTTTAAAATTGTCATAGTAATATTTTACGTGTTTAATTAATCCATTACGTATAAAACGTATCTTAAAAAATTAATTAGAGCTTAGTAAAGCTATATGCGGAATTCTAATAAGTGCAATAAACATATTAACGTCTGTTGCGATTGAATTCGTTCTCTGGACGGTACGTTTGGCACTAATGTTATATTGGATTGTCAAAACATGCTGTTTTGTGGTTAAAATATTGCAATTTTCGTAAATCCGTTCTAATAAGAACTGTTATTAATAATTTGATAATTAGAACAAAATAACTGTAAAGAACGAGTAAATAAAAGGGCAAAACAACAACGAACAGAAATAATACGAGATTATTTATAAATAATGAATAAATTTGACATTGACAGATAGAAGTCAAATGAAGCGATGATTGAAGTCAACTGTTGGACATACGGACATACTCACTTCTCTCTCATTTTCACTGGCGATCATCTATACGCACGTCTTTACTTAAAACACATGCAAACTGTATTGCCATCTTTATCACAAACATTTATTAAGCTTTAATGATTGTTTAAATGGAATGTCGTGCATTCATTCGGAAACCTATGACGTGAACGCCAACTCTTGTGGATCGAACTTTACCATTGAATCCTGGAATATGTGAGGTAATTTCAGTTATAAAATAAGCAACAATCTGATCGGGTTTTTGAACTTCTCCATTTGATATGGGATCACAATCAAAGTATTTTCCATACATAACTAACGCCAGAACCATTAATGTTACAATAATTGCAGTAAATATTGATGTGTATACAATAAACAGCCTGTAATAGTTACTATACTTTGCTACGTTCCTATAATTAACTCACTGTTTTATTGAGTTCCTTCGTATAGATAGGTATCTCTGAACCTCTATCGGCGATGTACAACTAATCGCGCACCATGTTATTGTATAACCAAACATAATAGTCCAAAATGACGTCCTTAGTGTAGGGTTGGGGTTGAAGCTAAAATAAAAAGTCCTAAATAGTGCCTTCAAACGTAGATATTGACTTAACTACTCTAATGTGGGCAATCTTTGTCCTTCACTGACTCGTTTTATGAGTATTTCCATACCCCCAATAGAAGAAATTCCCATTATAATAATTATTATTAAAGTAAAAAATGTAATCATAAGTTGCAATGTATCGGCCCATGTTACAGCTTTTATTCCTCCTAAACCGGTATAAAAGACACACACAAACGTCATTATGGTGGCAATAAGATGTGGATCTATTCCAGATGCTAAGAAAATAAAAGAAGGCATGCCAAGGTGTAATCTTATGTGTTATTACCTTGACCAAAAGTGAGAGATGGCGAATAAATTGTTAATGATAACATAAACAACCCATTTAATAACCAAACAAACACTACGCAGTTTTTCAAGTATGTATTAAATCTCATTTCCAAATATTGGAAGACATTCCTCACTTGTAATTTACAAAAAACTGGGAAGAAAAGAAAATAGTTCATAATAAGTGCCAACGAAACCGAAATAAAAATGAAGACATATTGGCACCCATGTAAATACATTTCCGTTGTGGTTCCTATGAAGTTGTACCCAGATAATCCGCTATAAAAAATATTTAAAACTTTAAATTACTTTTATATCTCACCTTGAAGCCAAACTGAGGCACATCAGTAACCATTTCATATTTTTCCCGCCAAAAATGTATTCGGTTGTCGTTTTTGGCCTTAAATATACCCCAAAATATAATCCTATGAAGCAACTTAACGATGTTACAATAAAAAAGCACGTGTAATCGATCCATGAAAATAAATGTTCACCCATACTGGTCAAAAGATCTGAAAAGTTAATTAAAGATTCTCATAAATTTAAAGTGTTTTACCTTAATATTGTTTTAACATTGTACATAAGCTTATTATAAATTGATAGATATTGTTTTCTTATTTAAATAAATAAAAATAAACCCAATGTTATTAAACATGTTGAGTACCAGATCAGGCGAGCGAAAATACATTTGATAGGACACCAAACGGTATGTTGAATTACACTCTTGAAAAAGTGAGGACAGAGATAAAAACCATTAAGTATTCAACAATGGTATAAGGAATACTTGAGGAGCACTCTTGGTTTAAAGGCAAGTCAAGGTCTTACTTGATGTACCATCCAACTAAAGAACGACAAAGCTACTGAAATTCTGTACAGAAGATCTAAATGTTCTAATGACGAAACAATATCGAATCAATAGCACCGGTACAAGATGGTCCATGAAGTAGTAATGAAAAGCAAGAACTAGGAGAAAGAATACAAATGTTAGGGAATATGTTGGAAAAACAAGAAATCAAAATTAAATGACCAGTAAACTAGCACACAACTTTCCCGTGTTTACTACAATGACATATTAAATGAAATAGTTTTTTGCATAACAACACAAAATAAAATAGTTTTTACGAAATAACTCAAATAAAAAAAAAGTAATATTGTATAATAGTAGGTATGTAGTATAGTGGTAATCAGAAAATGATTTCTGATTTTCTCCTGAAATAATATACAGGGTATGCCGTAAATATTTTTAATATTTTGTTAATTTCCGGATGCATGGAGCAGATTTTGAGAAAATCGACTTTTAATTTTTGACAAATTTTAAGCACCAATAAATTGGCTACGTTTGATTTTTATTATTTACCAATTATAAGTAATAGCTCTAGCCATCCCTTGGCTATAATTTCCAATATTCAAATTTTAATTATGTTAAACAGTTCTTGAGCTACACCCTAAAAAGTAAAAACTTGGAGAATTGCTGTATTGGCCGCCATTTTGAATTTAGAAACAAACGAAAAACGGCGTTTTACTTGTAACCATGTGTACTAACTTTTCACTAAGGGAAATTAGTTTGGGTGGTTAAAATTTGAATGTTTGCTCCCAAAATAACCCCCCTAGTTTGGGCCCCTGTGGGCCGATTTTGATGAGAAGCTTGTTTTATCGATGAAGTTTTTTATAGGCCTTAGTTTTAAATTTCATCAAAATCGATCTAGTAGTTTAGGCTCCACAGCTATAACGTATGCACCCATTACTTTGAACGACATAATATATCGTTGTGTTTCTGGTGGTGTGATACTACTTAGTACTTATAATCATTTCTCGTGCAAGTGTAGGCCGGTAATGGGGGTAAAACGAGCAATGGAGGACAAGGACTTAGCTGCGAAGCAATCCCTGAGAAATGAGAACAACATGCTGAATTTTAGACAACAATCACGCTTTGACAGTGAAACAAATCATCATCGTAAAACAGAAACGGTATTCTTATGTGATTGGTTCTAGTGGCTCATAAAATGGAGGAAGAACACATGAAACAGTGAGCTGTCAATCTGAGATTTAGGTTAAAATTAACATTTGTTTTATGATTGAATCTCAGATTGAGAACTCACTGTTTCAGGTTTTCGTCCTCCATTTTATGAGCCACTAGACGTTTGGGCTGATGATGGTATATTATAACGAAATCCATCGCCATTAGAAGAATTAATAAATAATTAGCTTGTCTTATTTTTAAAAAGAATCATAATAACACTTACCCCAGATAAATATCTAATTACGCAAAAATCCCCTGTCAATTAAATTGTTTCATATACCTCAAAAAATCGTTTCAATGTCACTGACGGCACGCAAAGTCCAACAACAACATACCTTTAAGCTACTTTTTATGTAAAATAAACATACTGGAAGTGACAGCTTTTCGTTAATTAAGGTAATCGTTCGATAAGAACACAATAATAATACAATGTAGTATATTAATTATTTAAAAACAGGTTACACTGGATAAGAATAATAGTTTTTTAGTTTCATTAAACCGTAATAATGTACAAAGAATTTCTTATCTATGGATTACGTTAATTAACAACTCACCTTGGAGGTATTTATTGCTCTATACCACCTATTATTTTCTCCTCACTTCTAATCGAGTGTGCACACTATAATATGGCGATGGTGCTTCCGAATTAGAATCGTTACATATAATTCATATCAGAATATCTTTTTATCCAGAAACGTATAGTGACCCGAAAAAAACCGACTGGAGTATCCGTTTATGGCAAGGAAATTGGTCCAAATTGAAGATTTGAAGAATCGCTCCCGAATGGTTATAATAGAAGCCTTTATCGTTGCATGAGAGACTGACTCAAGATAGCTGTGCAATGTGGGAAGAAGATCCCTCCTCACAGAGTATAACAATAACATCAAAACAGCGGTTAACCAGTCATCAAGCATCTCCCGTCCTACTTTACAACCAAGTTTTCTAGTCCCCAACCACATTTTTCCAATTTTATCCAACCTTACGTTGTGAAACTCTCTTCTATAATTTGTTATATAATAATAATAATAATACCTTTACCTACCTATATGTACCTATATAAAAATTAAGGTAACGCATATTATCAGTTTTATTTTTTTTTAATTTGGAAAGACCTCTCTTCCAATAATTGTGTTGCAAAATTCTTTCCAAATTACAAACATTAAAAAAAAGTAAGTTTAAACTTTAAATTTGGATTAACCAACATACATGTGTACCTAGTGTTGGTACTATAAGTTTTTTAATTTAGTTTTAATGGTTTGTACAAAGGTACATTTATACATTGGGGTGTAAAAGAACGTCTTAATACATGAAAGGAAACGGATTTCATTTTTAACTTTTTCCATGACGTCTGTTTTTGATTCAATCAATGGTCGAATCTGTAAACTAAATAATGAAGTAGGGTGGTTTAAGACTGACTGAAAAGTGAATGTTAGTGTTTCCAACTTTTTGCGAACAGTAGCTTAACGTACTAACTAATGATGCACGTTTAGATATATGTAAAAAAAACATTTTTTAATTTCAAAAAACAGTTAAAATAATGATTTTGAGACACTCAAATTTGAAAATTACGTATAATTGAGGATTTTTCCTCTCTTTTTGTATACCATTTACATCTACGTACGTATGTAACAATCGTTTATATGTATGTACCTTGATAAAATAGGCAATTAAGGGGTTAAATTTCACAATCAGATGCTCCGAATTAACTGCCGAACCACTTTCGCTTTTTGTTAACCAACTGATGATACTACTGGCAAGTACTGTAACCATCGTTCCCATTAAATCGTAATACTGGAAGGAAATTTTGAATAACCAAAAGCGTTCATTCAAAGTACTGTTGGGATCTAAATTAATTTTACAGCACGATAGTGGAGGGAATTCTTACGTTATTGGTGTCGTTGAGTTAATTACCGTGTTGTTGCACCCAAAGGTGTGCAATGGTTTTGGAATATGGATTATGTTTTATTAATCCATTTCGTACGTATATTTGGTTGTTGACGATAATTACTCCCATTAGTACCACAGATGTGATACCTCCACCAAGTGCCCCCTTAAAATGTATATTAACGACTATTTAGTATGTTGAAGCGTGTTGACCTTGCCATTTGCAAAAGGTATGAAGAGTCCCAGCACATATATTCCAAAAACGCAACCTCCAGATAATCCTTTGAGGTAAAAAACCATTTCAAAAATCGTTCCAGCATTTTCTTAAACATAAAGTAGTTTTATGGAAACAATTCCGATAATTAGGACAAATATTTTCATAAGAATTACTTCAGTAAGAGGTTTAAATTTTTTCTTGGGCATAAATCAAGGTGTAATATCATGATAGATAATACCAGATGTGTTCAGTAGTGTGGAAAAGATGCTGCAATGCCTCTGTCGGTTTTTACATTTATTACACATTAACGCTGACCTCAAGGATGATCCAAGGAAAGCTGCAACGAATAAACCATTAAATTTGGGAATGTAGGAAGTCATTTCAGTTATAAAATGTCCCACAATTTAATCCTTTTTCTGAACTTCTCCATTTGATTTTCGATCACAATCAAAGTATTTTCCACACATAATTAATCCGAGACGTAACCCCCTCTTGCGTGTTTGGCACAAGGGGTCGTTTTCCTGCTAGGGGGCTGCACCTCGACAGTCAGTTTATACGTATTTCGAAAGCTCCTAAATCGGAGGATAATATACCGTCATAAAATGATTCGTTTCTCGATTCTTTAACACAGTTCCCTCTTGTGTATTTGGCGCAAGGGGTGGATTTCCTGCTAAGGGGCAGCAACTTGAAAATGAAGTGTTACATATTTTTGTATCCTATTAATTATGGGTGTGAAATGGTTGCGGATCCAAAACAAGATCTGGTATGGATCCGGATCTTCTCCGGATCTCCAGCTACGATATATCCGGATCCGGATTTCTCCGGATCTCATACACAATTCGGATCCTTAAGATCCGGATCCTAGCTGTTTAACCGGATCCGCGTACTCGGATCCGAAATTCGATCACACGTGAAATCTGTTGTTGACGTATGGGATGAACTTCGTAATTCGTTCTGATACCTATTTATCCATCGGAATCACAAAATGGAGGTATCTGGATCAGTAAATGAAATTTACTGTAATCTAGTAATCTCCTCCACGAATTTATTCCAATACGGATACAGCTACAGGCTTTAGATCCGGATCCTATGTAAATTAATAGTAATGCAGGTCCGGATTTAACTCACAAATCCGTACATCCGTGGATCCGGATTTAACCTTCGGATTTTCGATCCGGATCCACAAAAATGCGGTATTCGGATCCATTGGATCCGGATATTTTTGGATCCGATACCCGGATCCATAAAACTTGCGGATCTTTACAGCCCTACTGTTAATGCTGGAACTACATGCATTAGAGATATTATAGATTTAATTGTATTTTCTATGAGTTATCTCTTCGGCGAAACTAGTTTTGGGGTTGTTTTAAGCCAAGGTAAGGGGTAGAACTCGAAAATCGAAACTACACTAGTTTAAAATTATGCACCTATGAGCGATCGTCCGTTACTATTTTTAAGAGGTGGGGGGCTGAGTGAACGTTCACTCAGCCCCCCCCCCTCCCACTTTTAAATTAAAATTCCTGCTAAGGGGATCGAGCTCAAAATTTTATTCTTTCGGATTTTGAAAGCTCATAAATAGCTTCTAATTCAGAGCTATAATTTTTTTCATTCTCGCGTGGTGGGGGGGGGCAGCTGAACGAGGGTCTTTGAACATATGTTAGGTACTTAACCTAGAAACTCACCTTACGGGGACATTTTAAAAATATAACAAATTATAGTGGTTGAAAGGTCATAGACCAGCTAGGAGATTTTCCCAAAACGTTTTAATCTGTGTTAATCAGCGGGCCATCAGGCACTCATTGTATTCCCGATGTTTTGGGGAAAGCTCCTAGCTGGTCTATGACCTTTCAACCACTATAATTTGTTATATCTTTAAAATGTCCCCGTAAGATGAATTTCTAGGTTAAGTACCTTATTCTTTGCTAATATATAGTTGTTATTGTTTTAGCTTTAATATCATTCTCAATCCTACTTGATAATGAAGCCAGTATGGCTTCGAAACATGTAGCGCTTTTATTTAATATTACTTCATATTTCTCATTTCATATAACTTTTATCAATTTTTTGATGATCGCCATAATCCCAAGGATGTAATGGTCCCAGTTGGTTTTTAAATAAACCCTCGTATTCCTTTTTACAGTCAACATTTTACTTTTGAGTTTTGCATCTGATCACGTCTCAGGTGCTTTGGCACCTTATCTTAAAAACATAAAAAAGCATCTTTTCATCCTTCATCATCACTTTTTCCAACGAAACAAAATTGTTCATTAAATTATATACGGGGAGGCTTTGTGTCTTATTATTTGATTTTACCTATTCTTACCCCCTTATTGTGAGCTTCGAACCACTCGGTTAAGATGTCTTCCCTTAATTCCAAAATACATACTTTGAACATATTATGTACAGTAAATATTTCAAACATTTGGAACATTTTGCTACCTAAAACCGACGATTATTGTCTGACATTTTTTCACCTTTTATTTTACTCGGAGGTAATTGGAATTTCTACTGACAGAGCTTTGCTTGGTGATAAATGCGTCACTAACACTGACGTTATATAATCCAAATCCCACAATTGAAAAGGTACACATTAATCCGCAAACAAAAATTTATTGTCGGTATTGTGCCGTTTTTGAAATGTAATAAATATCGGCCCTTCGACATTGAACAAATAATTCAATCGGATTGTATATAAATTAAAATCTCCTTTTATTGCTAAAATAAATTCAGAAAATCGAATACAAGGTAGGAAAGTAGGAGTTTATTGCTTCGTAAATCGATTTTGTAAGATTCTTGGACAAACAAACAGCAGTGCAATATATTTTAGGTGAGTGACAGGGTTGAGTGGCGATCGCGTCTGAAACATATTGTGATTTCGTCTTTCGATAAGAGTCTACAGAGTTGTAGGGAGAGCTAAACAGAAAAGTGTCGACAATAACGTACATCCCCAATATCAATGAGAAAAAAAAATCAGAATTGGAAACAGATTTTCCTTTCACGATATAGTAGTTTTACTTACATTTTTTAACTTGTCACGTTTTATTGACTGCCGTTAAGGTATTCGCCTGGGTTTTAAACAGAGAAATTTTCTTTTATTCGTGATGCTTCTCAGCGTTTTCTTGCGAATGTACGTAAAAGTTAAAGGATATCTAGCAATCGTTGACACTTTACGATAGACCGAAGAATTTCGTAACTTACGTGCTTGAAATACTTACTACAAATATTGGCCACTTTCCAAATTATTAAACCGACTTTTATTATATAGAGGGAAAAAAACCAGAGGAAATTAATCTACATCAATTACAAGTTCAGACAGTGCGTATAATCCAATTTTCTCTAACCTTTTAGATCAAATCCATGGCTGTAATTATAATGACGTACTTTTTAAAATCAAGGGGAGCATTTCGCTTTTTATAGTACGAGTAGAACAAAAAATTGATTGTAAGGATTATAATAGAGAATCCTTCCCTTTAGGATTCCTTCTGCTAGAATGGCTTTGTGCTTAGTTGATAAGTTTTAATTATATAATACGAGCCCTTAAGTTATATTTTGTGTCAGCTCATTTCCCAAATCCCCTTTTCTAGATAATACACACGTATACAACTATGCTAAAGCCATAAATAAATGTTCCAGTTCAACGGTATTAGGTTTTAATTCCTGACTTTCATAAGATGCTTGGGAAAGGTAACAGATTGCAAGGGTTTACTAACCCATCATGTAGACTATAGCAAAATCTATAGTGCAGGAGCAGATTTATAGATCCACCCTCCCTCCCCACAACGTTATAATTACTTCCCGACCATTTCGATTTTTGTTGCATGAGTACATCTATGGTTCATATTAACTCCTTAAGTGAATAAAATAAACTCTATGTTTAAAACTTTTCCTGATATGGAGATCAACAATATACCTGTCAACAATGACCATATGGGTGCTTGGTTTGAACCTAATTCAAGCAACGTTTATTTTCCTAAGTTTTAAAGTTAATTGTCATGATGACTTAATTATCAATGTCATATGTTTTAAGTCATAATAATCATAGAGAATTTAGGCCGTTACCGGGATAGGAAGGAGTGGTAGCTCAGTGAACCTAGTGAGGTGAAGGGTCGGGTTCAAATCCCGGTCACAGTGTAAATTTTTCTGTATGTACCACATTTACATTATGGTTATTCTTTTCCTCTTTTTTGTTTAGTCGTCTCCTTGTACTTGGTTACTCCAGTCTTTATAAGGGCTTTGATTTGATAAATATTAACATACATTACCATACTAGACCGGAATTTAAAATAATTGAAGCAACTGTTTCAACTATTTTTTGAGAAAAAAAAGGGAAAAGGCGTCTAGAGTAAAAGAGGAAAGGTTCCCAAAATTTTACTGCACCCATATCAACGACTGAGGCTAAATTATAAGTTAGTGCGAACTTGATTTAAAGAATTGCAGAAGATGTAATCTCTATATTAAAAGGATGACTCACTGACTCACTCACTGATCTATCAACGCCCAGGTGAAACCACTGAACCTACAAACTTGAAATTTTCAATGAAACTTCCCCTTATGATGTAGGCACCCACTAAGAAGCGGATTCTCGAAATTCATCCTTTAAAATGGTTGAAACGATCTCGGTAACGGGGCCAATTGGAAATCTAAAAGTTGCTGAAAAGTACCTGTATTGAGATCCATGAGACACGTATTTCAACTTTTTTCAAAAGTTACCCTCTAAGGGTTCCAAATTAAGGGATGCCGGGCAAGATTTATCTGCTTGTAAAAGGAAACTTGACATTTCTTCGAAAAATAATAACAAATATAACGATAATGATAGAACTGGAAGAAGCATTTATTGAATAAAAAATCTTTTTTGGCTTCTTTATTGCTTACCTAACGATGCAAGAAAACACGCAAAAAGGTTTTGTTTCCGGGGGGGGGCACAATTAACAATTATTTTCCCTTCTCTTGAGATTAAAATCGAAAGGTGAACAAGACCTTTCTACTTCTTGCGTTACTCGCGTCAATTTTCTTCATTCGTGGCCGTCGGCATTTCAGCAGATGATCAAAGTTTCATTTGGTCTATGATAAAAAATATGATAACGTTCTAGGAGGTGGTCCCGGTTGGTTAGGTTCCTGCACTGCGACCTTTTTTTTTGGTCTATTGTGCTCACTTTGTCTACCCTTCTAGATATCTGTATCTTCAGCAAAAAAAATTTCAGGACCGCATGAACTCAAGGAGAAAATCGGACTAAACAGTTTTCCTTTAATCAAAACGTTTGAGTAGCCTTGAAAACTTCAACCAGAGCAAAATTTTTTTAGTAACATATTAACGCGAGGAGAACCCTCCTTTCGTAATCCACAATCCAGCAAAGTCCAGGATTTTAGCAAGGCGGTATATACCAGACACCGTGTCATAGAGTGGGTATTAACGGGATCTGAGGTAGTGGAGTTATCTGGACAAGAACACCTTGCTCGCTAGCAATGAACGGGTCACCCCCAATATTCTTCGTGCGGACATCGAATCTTACCAATGCGTATATATCACAGTTCTATTACAATTTGTTATTTCTCTTTCTCGCAAACTGTTGTCTTGTCTTTTTGGGAACAATATTCGGCCGGATGTACAATGTATTTGAAAGTATCTAAACTAGCATGTGTTTTTTAGCCATTCAGAACAAACATGATGACATCCTTCTTAACTTGAACCAAGTTGTAAGGAGTTTAACTAATTGAAACTCGTTTGTGTGACTTTAGGGCAGGACCTGACCCCTCGTCTTTAAGTAGTCAGAAACAAGATAGTGGTGTGGAATAGAACAATATAAACGTTCATTCTGCATTTTTTATAATTCTCTGTGTTTAAAATAACCGTTTATCCCTCTGTCAAAATTACCTTTTTTTGGAACGTACAGCTTTTTAAAGTTTTGCATATTAATATGAAAATTCTTGTTGGTAGAATAGGTTTATCTCGCCAAGTTTATGTATAACGTGTAGAACTGAAAAACAGATAGCTCCAGTTGTTCTGGAGTATCGAATCTGATTTTGTCCGCCATTGTGCTATGGTGGAGTTGAAGGAGGTGGCAATAATACTACTTTACCTACCTTTAGGTATGCTTGAAGAACTTCCTTTAACACGATTTTTGAGCCAGACAACTGATTTTCTCCTGGACTTTATGGACAAACTCCAAGAAATTGTATCTTCAATGTAAAATACACCTAAATAAAACCTAAATTTAGAATTTCATTACTTGCAAACGTTTTTTTGTCGTCTGCAAATGTTCGTTGGCTAATTTAACAATTTTTGGTTTTTAATAGGTACTTATAATGATTCGGAATTATTACCAAGGCGGAGGTAGGTTCTCGGACTTCTCGGAATCAAATCTACCCGACCTCCGGACATGGATGTTTGTAAGCAGCTGATTCCCTCAACCGCCTTGATGGGGTGGATAATAATAATAATAATAATAGTAATGAAAAAAAAAAAAAAAAAAAAAAATTGTTATTATTATTAAATAATAATAATAATAATAATAACAAAAAGACAGTAACAAGTTACACAAAATCACTCAAATATTAAACACCGATATTTTACCCAATTATATTACAAACAACATATCACTACATCAATTACACCTAATTGTGTACTGCGGTGCTGTTTCAGTTTCAAGGTGTAACGGCTCCAAGGTCATAATATCAACACAACACCACATCACAAAGAAAACAACACTTCCGGCCTGGGAGAAGCGTCTAATGAATCGTGTAGATGAAATTAGACGTGACTTAGGTCGAATTACACAATACATACAAGGCACAACCTCTTCCAAACTAATACGCCAGGTACACAACATCATTAGAAAACTAAACACACACAGTTCACGAGAACCAAACACGAATTACAATGAACACAAAGATACACTCACACAAAAACTTTCAGTATACACAAACAGATTGAGACGGTATAGGGAAGCGGCAAATAGAAAACGTCATAACACACAATTTAAATACAACGAAAAACTATTTTATAGATCACTAACACAACAAAACACTCAACAAAAATACTCATTACCCACATTAGAATCTCTAGAGCACTACTGGTCTGATTTGTGGTCCAAAAACATTGAACATAATATACATGCACCCTGGATCATTTCGGAAAGTATACGTACACAGCACATAATACCGATGCATGATACACAAATCACTTTAGAAGATATCACCAACTCCATCAAACACCTACACAACTGGAAAAGTCCAGGCATAGATAAAATTCATAGTTTTTGGTGGAAATATTTCACCTGTACACATATACACCTCGCACAACACTTCACAACAATATTAGATGCACCACACACTACACCACCATTCTTCACACAGGGAATCACTTATATGCTTCCAAAATATAACAATACACACGATGCCTCTAAATATAGACCCATTACATGCCTTCCCACTATATATAAAATTCTAACATCATGCATTACACATAAAATATACACACACTGCACTAACAACAACATTTTATTTGAGGAACAAAAGGGTTGTACCAGGTATTCCAGAGGCTGTAAAGAACAGCTCATTATAGACTCTGTAATACTTGAGCAATCTAGACTCAATAAAAGAAACATACACACAGCTTACATTGACTACAAAAAAGCATTTGATTCAGTACCTCACTCTTGGTTACAAAAAATACTATCGCTGTACAAAATTAGCAACAACATCACACAATTTCTTACTCACATAATGTCATGTTGGAACACCACCCTAACACTTACACTAAATGATACCCAACTCATCACAAACACAATACAAATTAAGAGGGGCATCTTTCAGGGTGACTCCTTGAGCCCTCTTTGGTTTTGTCTTTCTCTTAATCCCCTTTCACACATGCTGAATAACACAAATTTTGGTTATAACTTAAAACACAATCACGAAATACATCACAACGTTACACATCTATTTTACATGGATGATCTTAAATTATACGCCTCTACAAGCACAAAACTCAACCATTTATTACATATCACTGAAACATTTTCACATGATATACACATGGAGTTTGGTATTGACAAATGCAAAACACAACACATCACTGCTGGTAAGAGAGAATTTATGGATTTTGAGCTCGAACATGGTGACCATATAAGATCCATGGACGAGAATGAAACTTACAAGTATCTTGGTTTTCAGCAAAACACACACATAAAACATACACAAATAAAACGAAATCTAATCACACAATATTTACACAGATTACGCAGTATACTTAAAACACAACTACACGGTAGAAACACTGTCAAAGCTATTAACACATACGCTACACCGGCCCTTACTTATTCCTTTGGAATAATAAAGTGGACCAATACAGATTTAGAACAGGTACAGCGAAACACACGTACATTACTCACTAAACACCGAATACATCATCCACACGCCTCAACAGTAAGACTATACCTTCCTCGTTCACGAGGAGGTAGAGGCTTAACAGACATAGCCCTGTTACACCAAACACAAATACACAAACTACGAGAATACTTTTATAACAAATCACACATTTCAGCGCTACACAAAACAGTCACACTTGCAGACAAATCTTACACACCCTTAAATATGAGTAATAGAAACATCACACCACCAATGAGTAGAGATACGTACAATCGTACATCACACATAACATACAAAATTGGACACAAAAGACTTTACACGGACGATATCCACATGAGATTAACGAAGACTGTGTTGATATTATAGCAACGCATGCTTGGTTAACCAAATGTGATATTTTCCCAGAGTCAGAGGGTTTCATGTTTGCCATACAAGATCAGGTCATTTACACACGAAATTACAGAAAACACATAATTAAAGATAGGACAATTACACATGATCTTTGTAGACAATGTTCGTAAAGACCAGAAACTATACAACACATTATATCAGCATGTACACGTCTAGCACAAACAGAATACAAACACAGACACGATCAGGTAGCTAAGATAATACACCAAAAACTCGCCACAACACATAACCTTTCTACTGATAACACACCCTATTACAAATATACACCGCAAGTTGTACTTGAAAACACCACACACAAACTATATTGGGATAGGACACTACTCACAGATAAAACTGTATATAACAATAGGCCAGATATAACATTTATAGATAAAACACAAAAAATCATATACATAATAGATATTGCCGTTCCCAACACAAACAATTTAGCCAATACACACGCAGAGAAACATCGCAAATACACTGATATAGCTCAGGAACTTAAAGCGCAATGGAGAATGGGAACTGCTCTTACAGTACCCATTGTTCTTAGTGCAACCGGAGTTATACCAAAAACAATACATCACAGTTTGCACATTTTAGGGTTAGATAAGAACATATACATACAATTACAAAAGGCAGTCATTATCAACACTTGCCACATAGTTAGAAAATTTCTAAACATAACGGAAGATACCGCACATCACTCAGAACCACATCACACACTTTCAACTAATATCATTCAAACACAAAATGAAACACAACACTCAATCCTCCCTTCACAAATTGAAATTCTGTTGCATACACAACATAACATTATAGAAAGTCCATTACCAACACACAACACTTCAACAATCACTCATGTAACACCTCTGACTCGTTCTCATGCACTCAAACGTAATCACACAATATACTCACAGTATCAGAATTCGCAATTAACACAAAACACAAACAACACATTACCCACTCGAGTGCAACCTATGCGTCGAGCTAAACAACAAAAAACGCTTACACAATAACCATAACACTTTTTCAAAACATACATATTATGTTCATTTTTTCTTTTCTATAAAAAGTCACTAAGTCACGAATAAGTGACGCCAACGGAGAAGCCTAGGAATATAGGGTCTCTTTTTGTTATTGATGCGCGACGCTGCGTTCATGTTAATGCCTTCGCGGAAAGAGGGTCGACGGGACGTGGCTTTTACAAATTGGGATCAAATACACCGAGGCTTCTCAAACAAATACATTATCTAAAATGTGATCAGCGTTGGTTTTATCAACGTCATTTAATTTAATGAACATAATATGTGTATAGTATTTAGTATGTTCACTTTTTAACAGCAACTTCAAATTTATATTGTATAGATATATGTATTACTAGGACTAATCGTAACTTGATTTCGATCCGTGCGATTAGTTAACCAGGCTTGGCCTGAGTATCGATAACAATCGAAGTACACAATAATAATAATAATCGGTAATAAGTCTGCGATGATATATTAATATTTGTTTAAAATAAAGTTGTCTGTAGAGTTTATTTTAGAATCACCCCTCTAAGAGCCAACAGATTAATAACAAATGACTCAATCGGTATTTTTTTCAACTGTTCATCGTTTAATATTAACAATAGTACTAATAATTTTTTAATAACAATATCATGTTTAATAATAACATAATGTGATAATTTTTAGTTCATATTACATTCAAATAACGAGGTACATCAGCTCTGGGATATGATGCTTCATAAATATAAATATTATAAACCGACCAACGTTAAAAAATATCAACAAACGACCAACAAATGATTGTAAATTTTGATAGTTGGAGTAGCTTCTGAATAAGTGATCGATATTTTCTAATGAGAAGGCTCCCCCTCTTGGATAATCTAGTTATTAAATATTTTAATTCACCTCCTCTTTGTGCTCCTTGCTTTTAAGTTTTAAAGCTCTTTCCTTTGCTTGTAATATGGAATAGCTTTCATACTCATTTTCATTTTTTCTATTCTGGTCATTTTCAACTTTCTACTCATCAATCATTTCCTGTACGGTTAATAACATTAATCATTTTTATCTGCCTTTTTCACTAAAACCGAACTAGAGAGTTTCCAGTAATTTGATGATACATGACGGGAACCGTACCTACGCATGTTAAGAAAATACAACTCTACCGTTAGATTTATATTAATGAATGACGTTTACGTTTCTTTAAGTTGCTGTTTAAGACAAATAGAAAAAATGAAAAATGCCAATAAGGGATGACGAGCAAAAACGTACACATTCAGTAGTTGTTGTATAACCTGTAACCTATATACTCGTAACGAAGCTGTCGATATCCTTTCTACAAAGTTGCTTTCTACCACATCAAAGGAACTTTTATGGTCTCTTACTCCTTGTTTGTGTTGGTCATGTAGATCCACAGTTTTGATGACTTTTGTGACTAATATTTATATCGTAAAAAGAGAGTTTGTCAAATTCAAACTTTATTACCTTTTTCAGTCTGCGGTGGTAAAAATGTATCTTCATACGACTTTTCATATTAGATCGTATGAAGTCTCGCCTGTTGTCTCAGTAAATAAACCTATTTTGGTATATTTTCAATTGATACTTGAGTCTGCATGTATTTTTGCAAATTTCTATCTCTCTTCGTAACATTTCTAAGGCACGTGTATTTAATACACTTGCTCTTTCATGCTTTTTGTAGTATCGTATGTCTTCAAACCAAATCGTTTGTGTGGTCCAAAACGGAATAAGAAACGTTCATATGATACGCCTTCTTATTACGTGATACTGTTGTTGGATGTTGGGCCAAATGTAGAGAAACATAAATAAATTAAGAATTTCGTAGCAACACGTAATTCCCACAATAAAATCTTACTATTGTATTTCAAGCGAGACCAAGTTTATGTGAACGGACAACTACTTCAAAGATATTTTTGCACTGGTATGGGTTCAGCATTAAGTTACAAATTCTTACTTTATCCTTGCACGGTGATTTGTGGCGATTTCATTGTTTTGCGAAGTTTTGGAGCTAGATGACGATTTATAATCGTGTGGATTTCGTTCCTGCGAAAATCGTTTGTTTACTGATGTGTTGGTGACAGGCTGTGATTCTTTCTGAAGGTTAACCTTATTGGAGACGGTCACAGCACGATGGATTAGCCAATTAATGACACTGAGGGTTTTCGAACAAGATGGTGGCATGTATAAGTACGTATCAATGTGAGTGGATTTTTGATAAAATTACTGTGCAATTCTTTCAATCTGGTGACGGGTGACTACCACATCGAGGAATGGGAATGGAGACCCTTTTCATGGTTTTTCGAGGTTTTGGAGTTAGATGACTATTTATAATCGTAGGGATTTCGCTGTAGGATGGAGGTATGTAAGTATGTATCAGTGTCAGTGGCGGTTTGAGAAGCTTAGTCAGCATTGAGCAATTCTTTCAATCTGGTGACCGGTGACCAGCAACATCGAGAAATGGGAATGAACCGTTAGCCTCAGTTTCTATCGTAAGCTTCATGTCAGGATGTTGGGTGTTTAGATGTTCTTGGAATTCCCACACAGCGTCACATACGTGCGATCAAATTACAAAGGTATCATCAACGCGACTATACCAAACTTAGGGCTGAAGACGAAAATATTCCGGAGCGATCGATTCGAAAGACTTCAAGAAAATGTGGGCTACAACCAGTGAGAGCTGAGAACTCAAAGACAGCACCAGATACTTGTTCGTAAAACATGCTTCGGAACTGTAGGTAAGTAGACGGCAAGCACTTATTGATCATGGTAACCAAACCGACGACGTGTTTATCCTTCAGAATTTACTGAATGATGATAAGACTATGGGAGCTTTGGTTAATAAGAACGTAACTTCGAAACTAACCAGAAGATCTTGCGAATCCAAACGAAGATTGTGCTGTGAATTCTTTCAAATAGTTTGCCAGATACTCGTCGAGCTTGACGGCGGACGAGTGGATGGTACTGACTATTGCGCGAAGAGGGATTCCTTAACTATAAATTTTAGGACGACCGTAAAACCTCGGCGGTTTTGAGTCGCTAGGAACAAGACGACCTTAGACATCCTTAGGAAGGACACACGACCAGATAGCAGCAGAACCTATCGTTCGATTTTGGAAGTGGGATTGCGAGGAATGGTATCCTCTTTAAAAAGATCTTGGGCCTTATCACCATACTGTAAGTCGTGTATGACTATGACAAAATTGTGGGCTTCTCGATAACTTAAGAACGGAAACGCCGATAAACAGAGCAAGTTGGGTATAACAAAATTTTTGATTTCCATGAAATTTGGCAGTTCTACTAGATCCATGGCTCTAACTCGCTTTTGCTAAATATTTTTAAAAAATTCGGAATATTCAGCAGCAGGCTGAGGTCAAAGTGGCGAAAAGGGTCCATTTTTGCAAAGTCTGTCGCCAGAAACCTGAGACACCCTATAATTGAGGTAAGGCTCAAATTCAATGAAAACTCCTTTAGTTTAGCGACATATCTTTTGAACTTCAGAAATTCGAACACTAACAGTGGAAAGACTTATAAAAATCAAACTTTCAAAGAATCGTTCAGTCGCCAAAACCAGATTTTCTTATGGGAATTAATATGGCGAAATGAAAGCAAAGAATGGTACCCCCTTCTGATATCTATTTTCGATTTTTCGACAAAATAACCAAAATACTTCCCACAATAACATTTAACCCGTGAACATCAACGGAATAAACATTATTGTGAATTTTTGAAGTTTTTCCACTGTTAGTGTTCGAATTTCTGAAGTTTTAGTGTAACTACACGAATTGTCCTTAGATTTGAGCCTGACCTCAATTACAGGGTGTCTCAGGCTTGTGGGAACAGACTTGGCAAAAATGGGCCTATTTCGCCTGAGCCTGCTGTTGCAATATTGCGAATTTTTCAAAAATATTTAGCAAGGTGAGTTAGGGTCATGAATCCAGTACAGCTCCAAATTTGATGGAAATCACAAAAGTTTTTATCCCAAAGCTTGGCCTGTATAGGCGTTTTCGGTCTATACAATTGGATAACTTATAGTCCAAGAGCTGCCTGCAAAAAAGCTGGCCTATTGAGTAACAGCATGGAATGATTTTTAAAAGCTAGTATTTATACAGACCATCCATCAAATCTTTGGCTGCCTGGGCGGCACTTGTGCAGAAATTCGCCATGCCCTCTCTCCTGAATATTCTTTGGCACGTTACTGTACCTATCAAGTAACAGCATGAAATTACTCTTAAAACATAGCTTTTATACAGTTAAAAAAGAAAAAAAAAATTCTGCCTTGTTAAATCTTGTGCTATACCTAGGCAGAAAACTTTTTTATTTTTTTGCACGTTTCTGTACCTATCGAGTAACAGCTTCAAACTATAACCAAATTATAGTCTGAATATAACTCTATAAGAAAAATCATGGCTGCCTCGTTAAATCCTGTGTTAATGCCTAGGCATAAAACATTCTCTATCTCAAAGTGTTATGATACCACTAATACAACTATCATAGAAGTACTTAGGGATAAGCAAAGAATCGCCCAATGAACAATTATAATGATTTCGACAAAACAATTTTATAATATAAAATATTTAGTAATAGTATACAGGGTGTTTTTTGGGAGCTTTAGTTAGACATTTCTGGGAAAGTTTTATAGATAGGTTTTTGAAAATGTGAACTTAGTGATTATTCTGAAAACCGTCAAATATTTTCAAAATGGTAGCGCTTCCGGAAATGCCGGAAGTAGCTGGAAACTAGTTTTTTTTAAATGGGAACTATTGCATTTTTGGATTCTACGTGAAATTTTAGTTCTTTTAATACCCACATGTCAATATCTACAAGTTATGGTTTTTCAGTTATTTTCACTTAAAGTAGAAGTAGAAGTGACATAACTAGTCATAGTGAACGTTTACAAGTTCTGATAAGACTAAATGACCTGAATCATTCATTGGAGCTTTTGTTTTTGTGAATTTCTCAATTTTCAAAACAGTCGGTGCGTGCTTATTATTTACTTGCTTAAACAAGGAAATATTGTCAACTTTGTAAATTTTCTCATTCATATATAGGGCAATGACAAATTTATCCCAAGGATTGTATTTGAGGTGAGCTAAGCAGTCAATAAAAGGAATTTTGGGTGCTAATACATACCTTTTATGTTTATCAACACACTTGTATTTTAAAAGAATAAATCGTACTTTTAGTCTTGGCAGTAGCATTAGTTGAATCGCAATAATTTTCTCTTTCTGTTAATGTCATTACCTTGTCTCTAAGTTAAATAGGCGAGCAACAATTGGCAAAAACGTTCAATACCATGTTAAATCCCTATGTTCGACTTTGAGACCGAACTCCCGGTATATTTAATTGTTCGCTGATGATGATAGCTTAGCTGTTGCAACGCGTCCAATTTTATAAATTTTTATTGTGATCTTTTAGGGTTTAACGACCACAATGGCACCAGTCCAGCGACTAGTATGTAAGCGACAATTTCTACGATAACATAAGGTAGGAATTGAGACATTTTTACAGATTCACCCATAACCCCAGCACCGCACTGTAATCAAGCCTCTACATTGGAGCCCTGAGATGCTGTAAATTTTCTGCCACTCCAAGACACTTTCTTGTTGATTTGGGCATATTGCAAATAGCTCACTGGAGCCCTATCTTAAGAACACTACTTAAAAATTGTTTCTGGATTTAGACAAGGAAATGAGGGTTAGCTCCTGAACCCTTAATTGTTAGCAATTTACATCCTTGTAAAATGATTATTATCTTGTTAGTGACATATTTTCGAATTTGTTTTGTTGTTAATGTATATTGTTTTCGAATGAATTGCTAAGGTAATATGAATTTATCAGAACAACACCTATGAGGTAATTTGGGGTAATTCTGCTAATTATAAAAGAAAAGTTCAAATGTCCGTAACTACGTCCCACTGAACTTAAAAAAAAAGTTGCTGCAGTTGTCCAAAAAGTAGCTCAATAAGTGGTGCTTCCATCACTTACAGCATTTCTTGACATGTTGGGAGCATTTAATTAAAGAAAATTGATACCGAATATAAATTAAATGACTGGCACACAACTTTCCCGTATTTAGTTCTCGTTTTCCTTTACATGAATTAGGTCACGACTTCAATACCAAAAGGGGCAGATACTCGTCTTGTAGAAACCTAACCATCTAAGGAGCCAAACTCAAAATCATAATTATTTATATTTAAACTTGTTAGCTGTTAGTTGTTCAATTTAATTATTTTGTTTGTTTCTGTTTTTAAAATTTTGTTTTTTATTTAAGGAAATGTTCATCTTCTTTGAATTTAAATACATGCATTTCTCAAAAATCTATGCAGATACTTTTCTTATGAAACCTTATCATCATACGTACAAGTATAATAGTGATTCCAGGTAGCCTTTCCTGATAAAAATTGTGTAGTACCTCGAATAGTGGTAATAAACTCAATATATTTCTCAAAAATGTGCCTAGACAAGGGTACCACTCGTAAATTATAATTCATAATGATGTGCCGTTAACTAATTCTGTTCGGTTCCATTAAGGAACTTGGATTCTTGTATTTGATCGTCACATTTACATTGCGGTTTATAATATTTGCCTACGATAGGACATAAATGGTCTGGATTACAAGGCGGATCATCTTTTCTCCTGGTTAACCAGCTAATCAAACTTCCAACGATCACGGTAATCATGGTTGAGATTAAATTATAATATTGGAAGGAAATTCTGAATAACCAAAAGGGTTGCTCATCTACAGTACTGTTGGGGAGATAATTCAATTATAATGACCAGTAGAAGGGAATAAGTAGGTACTTAACGTTATTGGTGACGCAAATGCGCTAGTGGTAAAATTTGTCAGTATTGTGTTGTTGCACCCAAACGTGTAAAGAGGTTTTGGAATGTGTTTAACTAAACCATTTCGGATATATATCTGACTTTGTGTAACAATAACACTCATCAACACCATTGATGTAATACCTCCAAAAAAGGCCCCCTTAAATTATAGAACTGAAAGGGGTCATGTACAACAATGGAAAATCCTTACCTTTACGTTTGCAATCGGTACAAATAGTCCTAGTAAAAATATTCCAAACAAGGCACCACCCGTAATTCCCTTGATGTAATGGCGCATTTCAAAAATTGTTCCAATGTTTTCTAACGCGTACATCAGTCCGATCGAAATAACACCGAGAACGACAACAAATATTTTCATAAGGATCACTTCGTTATCCGATTTTAAATACCTTTTAGGTACAAACCAATGCGTGACATCAAAGTAGACAATACCAGAAAGAGTATTTAGAAAACTAGAGAAAGTGCTGAAAAATAAATAATTTACGTGCTAGCAATTGGGTATCTATAAGGTGTACCTCAAGGATGATCCAAATAGTGCTGCAACGAATATACCATTGAATCCTGGAATAGGTGAGGTAATTTCAGTTATAAAATAAGCTACAATCTGATCGGATTTTTGAACTTCTCCAGTTGATATGGGATCACAATCAAAGTATTTTCCATACATAACTAACGCCAGAACCATTAATGTTACAGTAATTGCAGTAAATATTGAAGTGTACATAATAAACAACCTGTAATAGTTTACTATACTTTGCTACGTTCCCATAATTAACTCACTGTTTTATTGAGTTCCTTGGTACAGATAGGTATCTCTGAACCTCTATCGGCGATGTACAACTAATCGTGCACGATGTTATTGTAAACCCAAACATAATAGTCCAAAATGACGTCCTTAGTGTAGGGTTGGGGTTGAAGCTAAAATAAAAAGTCCTAAATAGTGCCTTCACACGTAGATATTGAAATAACTACTCTAATGTGGGCAATCTTTGTCCTTCACTGACTCGTTTTATGAGTGTTTCCATACCCCCAATGGAAGAAATTCCCATTATAATTATTATTATTAAAGTAAAAAATGTAATCATAAGTTGCAATGTATCGGCCCATGTTACAGCTTTTATTCCTCCTAAACCGGTATAAAAGACACACACAAACGTCATTATGGTGGCAATAAGATGTGGATCTATTCCAGATGCTAAGAAAATAAAAGAAGGCATGCCAAAGTGTAATCTTATGTGTTATTACCTTGTCCAAAAGTGAGAGATGGCGAATAAATGGTAAATGATAACATAAACAACCCATTTAATAACCAAATAAACACTACGCAGTTTTTCAAGAATGTATTAAATCTCATTTCCAAATATTGGAAGACATTCCTCACTTGTAATTTACAAAAAACTGGGAAGAAAAGAAAATAGTTCATAATAAGTGCCAACGAAGCCGAAATAAAAATGAACACATATTGGCACCCATGTAAATACATTTCCGTTGTGGATCCTATGAAGTTGTACCCAGATAATCCGCTATAAAAAATATTTCAAATTTTAAATTACTTTGATATCTCACCTTGAAGCCAAACTGAGGCACATCAGTAACCATTTCATATTTTTCCCGCCAAAAATGTATTCGGTTGTCGTTTTTGGCCTTAAATATACCCCAAAATACAATCCTATGAAGCAACTTAACGATGTTACAATAAAAAAGCACGTGTAATCGATCCAAGAAAATAAATGTTCACCCATACTGGTCAAAAGATCTGAAAAGTTAATTAAAGATAAATTTAAAGTGTTTTAGCTTAATATTGTTTTAACATGATTAGCTATAACAATTGTACATAAGCTTATTATAAATAAATATTGTTTTGTTATTTAAATCTTATAGCATTGGTTAACTTCAAATATTAATCTGAAAATTTAATCTAAAAAGGAATTTGAATGGAATGCTGCATAAACCCATTTTTCACTTTAAAATTTCATTGTAGTGGTCTTTATTAATGTTATTAAATATGTTGATTACCAGAAAAATATGAAAAATAATATTTCTCTTGCGATTCTTAAATTAGAGCATGGGTCGTTAACCCATTGAGCACAAGTGCAGTACTTATCACGCATAACTTTGTCTGAAGCATTTTTCTTTATGTAATGGTTGTATTTAATTTTGTGTGTTAGGCCATATTTCCAAAAAGAATTTATTGAAAAAATACATTATATAAATAAACAAGTACCAAAAGGCGCAAATTCTTATAGAATTTTAATTTCAACCAACTTCAAATCTGTAACTAATTATGGCATATACTATATACAATATATATGTATATAACTACCCCCTCTCCCCACCTCAGACACAACCACGCCGGATTCTGCACAAATGAGTCATTGTTTTTCTTTCCACCCTTAAGGGAGATGGGAGTGGAGAGGGTGACGGACAATTTGTAAATCACGAAAAAAATGTTAGAGGAAAAAAAAGTAAAAAAAATCGTTTTTCTGCGGACGTGCAATTTTCCCCCTTTTCACCCCCAAAAAAGGGGTTGCAGTTGGGGGTGAAATTTGCAATTTGAATATGGGTTTTTATGGAAAATCCAAAAGTAATAAAAAATAGGTGTTTCCATTTAAGTTTTGAAAACTCACCCCCGCTCCACCCCACAGGAGGGGTGAGGGTGATGTTTACGTATCATGACTCAATAGGTTTCAACAAATAAAGAAAACGTATTTTTTCTTTTTGTAATTGGATGTGTCATTCTCGAGATATTAAATGGTGTATATTTTGACTTTAATGGCGTCCCGACGGCGAAGGGGTGATCCGATCAAAAAATTTACCAGCGATTTGGAATCAGTGAAGAATTTCCTGTAAGATGACACCACTTGCAGCTTTCTAAACCCTGTAACATCGACCAACGCACAGACACACAGACACACAGACACACAGACACACAGACACACAGACACACAGACACACAGACACACAGACATCCGGACGAATTTAGTAACCAACTTTTTGAAGTTGGTTAAATAGGTTCAATTATTTTATTAATGATAAGTTAAAAAACATTTATCGTGCAGTGGCACCTCGCATGATTTAATTCGACTTTAGGGAAAACAAATTTATGTGTTGTGGAAGGCCTATTGTGATCGCGAATTGAAATATAGTGTCGATCTAGCTGTTGTGGAAACTGACGTATTAAATAAAATAGTTTTTTGCATAAAAACTCAAAATAAAATAGTTTTTGCGAAATAACTCAAAAAAATTAGTATATAGTAGGTATGTAGTATAGTTGTAATCAGAAAACGATTTCTGATTTTGTTCTGAAATAATATACAGGGTATGTCGTAAATATTTTTAATATTTTATTGATTTCCGGATAGAAAAAAAGAAATATATAGTGTGTAGTATTGTACTGTAATCAGAAAACGATTTCTCATTTCTCCTGAAATAATATACAGGGTATGTCATAAATGTTTTTAATACTTTGTTCATTTCCGGCTAGGCCTGAAGTAAATTGGTAGGTAGGTAGGTATACGTAATATACTCGACTAAGAGAGTGTATGTCTCTACTTCACTGTACAATTTTATTTCTTCATCTTTGTTAGCAAAAAAGATATGAAGATATAACATTTTCAACTTCAAACATTCATCCCCCCTCCCCTATGGGAAATAAAGAAATAAATGTAGTGCAAATAGTTTTTCATGAACATGGAGCAGATTTTGAGAAAATCGACTTTTAATTTTTGACAAATTTTAGGCACCAATAAATTGGCTACGTTTAATTTTTGTTATTTACCAATTATAAGTAATAGTTCTAGCCATCCCTTGGCTATAATTTCCAATTTTCAAACTTTAATTAAGTTAAACGGTTCTTGAGCTAGACCCTAAAAAGTAAAAACTTGGAGAATTGCTGTATTGGCCGCCATTTTGAATTTAGAAACAACCGAAAAACTTTCCACTAAGGGAAATTAGTTTGGGTTGAAATGTGAATGTTTGCTCCAAAAATAACCCCCCTAGTTTGGGCCCCCGTGGGCCGATTTTGATGAGAAGCTTGTTTTATCGATGAAGTTTTTTATAGGCCTTAGTTTTAAATTTCATCAAAATCGATCTAGTAGTTTAGGCTCCATAGCTATAACGTATGGACCCATTACTTTGAACGACATAATACATCGTTGTGTTTCTGGTGGTGTGATACTACTTAGTACTTATATAATCATTTCTCGTGCTAGTGTAGGCCGATAATAGGGTGTAAAACGAGCAATGGACAACAATGACTTAGCTGCGAAGCAATCCGTGAGAAATGAGAACAACATGCTGAATCTTAGACAAAAATCACGCTTTCACAGTGTAACAAATCATCACCGTAAAACAGAAACGGTATTCTTAGTGATTGGTTCTAGTGGCTCATAAAATGGAGGAAGAACACATGAAACAGTGAGCTGTGAATCTGATATTTAGGTTAAAATTAATATTTGTTTTATGATTGAATCTCAGATTGACAACTCACTGTTTCACGTTTTCGTCCTCCATTTTATGAGCCACTAGACGTTTGGCCTGATGATGGTACATTATAACGAAATCCATCGCCATTCGAAGAATTAATAAATAATTAGCTTGTCTAATTTTTAAAAAGGATCATAATAACACTTACCTCAGATAATTATCTAATTACGCAAAAATCCCCTGTCTGATGCTTATGTCAATTAAATTGTTTCATATACCTCAAAAAATTGTTTCAATGTCACTGACGGCACGCAAAGTCCAACAACAACATACCTTTAAGCTAATTTTTGTGTAAAATAAATAAATATACTGGAAGTGACAGCTTTTCGTTAATTAAGGTAATCGTTCGATAAGAACAAAATAATAATACAATGTGCAAATAGTATATTAATTATTTAAAAACGGGTTAAAATGGATAAGAATAATAGTTTTTTAGGTTCATTAAGCCGTAATAATGTAAAAAGAATTTCTTATCTATGGATTACGTTAATTAACAACTCACCTTGGAGGTATTTATTGCTCTATACCACCTATTATTTTCTCCTCACTTCTAATCGGGTGTGCACACTATAATATGGCGATGGTGCTTCCGAATTAGAATCGTTACTATTCATATCAGAATATCTTTATCCAGAAACGGATAGTGACCCGAGAAAAACCGACTGGAGTATCCGTTTATGGCAAGGAAATTGGTCCAAATTGAAGATTTGAAGAATCGCTCCCGAATGGTTATAATAGAAGCCTTTATCGTTGCATGAGAGACTGACTCAAGATAGCTGTGCAATGTGGGAAGAAGATCCCTCCTCGCAGAGTATAACAATAACATCAAAACAGCGGTTAACCAGTCATCAAGCATCTCCCGTCTTACTTTACAACCAAGTTTTCTCCATTTGATTTTCGATCACAATCAAAGTATATTCCATACATAGGTAATTAATCTGAGACTTACGCACGTCAATTTAACAGCAGCGACCATTACCGTACATGTTATAATTAGTCTGTAATTGTCAGTATAGTTTTCTCTACTGTAGTGCTTTTAACCAACCTCTTTCTAAGGTTGTTCGATACTGACAAGTATCTTTGAACAATTCCCGTTCAGCTGCCCCCCCCCTCCCCCCAACCACCATGCGAGAATTAAACAAAGGATAGTTCTGAATTAGTAGCTTTTTATGAGCTTTCAAAATCCGCAAGAATAAAATTTTGAAAGTGGGGGGGCTGAGTGAACGTTCACTCAGCTCCCCCCCCCCCGTCTCTTAAAAACAGCAAACGGGGGATCGCGCATTGGCGCATAATTAGGAGCTCTTTAGGAGCTGTTAAACTAACGTAGTTTCGATTTTCGAGCTCCACGTCCCTTACCTTAACCCTTGAGAACACGCGCAATAGTCGAATAGACCGCACTTCCAAGAAATGCTGCCTAATGCTTTTGTTATCTGTATATTATTCTTCAGCTGTTAGATATGCGTTCATAGTATCACAGCAAATAGGTGGGATGTGCCGTTATTGAATTTAGAATATATTTAGCAGTACTGAACGAAGTTTTACTTGGTGCGGTCGCTTTGACAATTGCGCGTGTTTTAACGTCAGTATTTTATTTTATTTAGTAGTTGGTGCTTTTTTGGTGTAATCGCAATCATGTCGTTATCAAGAGGAATGAAAATGGTGTTAATGGCTTTAGAAGGTGAATCAAATGATGAAGATACTATTTCGGATATTGAACGCAACTCTGATTCAGATATTTCGGAGTATAGTGCCGTTTTGGAAAATGAAGATTAAATTACAGATACGGATAATTCAAGTTAAGACTTTATACAACATTCGTCTCAATGCTATACAGGAAAAGATGGAATAACACAGTGGAACATGCATCCATATCCAAACAAAATATATTTCGGTGTGTATCTGGATCATCACAAAAATATCTAAATAAACATAGACATATGACAATCATTTTTTTATAAACTTATAAAAATCAAACTTTCAAAGAATCGTTCAGTCGCCAAAACCAGATTTTCTTATGGGAATTAATATGGCGAAATGAAAACAAAGAATGGTACTTACCCCCTTCTGATATCTATTTTCGATTTTTCGACAAAATAACCAAAATACTTCCCACAATAACATTTAACCCGTGAACATCAACGGAATAAACATTACTGTGAATTTTTGAAGTTTTTCCACTGTTAGTGTTCGAATTTCTGAAGTTTTATGTAAATACACGAATTGTCCTTAGATTTGAGCCTGACCTCAATTACAGGGTGTCTCAGGCTTGTGGGAACAGACTTGGCAAAAATGGGCCTATTTCGCTTTAGCCTGCTGCTGCAATATTGCGAATTTTTCAAAAATATTTAGCAAGGTGAGTTAGGGTCATGGATCCAGTACAGCTCCAAATTTGATGGAAATCAAAAAAGTTTTTATCCCAAAGCTTGGCCTGTATAGGCGTTTTCGGTCTATACAATTGGATAACTTAAATCTTTCACTCAACGGTTATACGCACGTCATCTGTCTAAACTTAAGGATACCATTCGAATACAAACCCTTATAAATGACTTACTAAGGATTCTACTATAACGTTAATATTGCAAGACGGTGGGACCAGCAAGAATTTAGTTCCAAAAACTATTTTTTTTTTTTAGATTTTTACATTACATTAATAATATGAATTCGGGAAACTTTATGGACACGGATTTTTGGTAGAAAATATCGTTATTAATGCTACTTCCATCCAACCAATCGTAATTATTGAAGTATTAAATGCTTGAATCTGTACCACTTTTTGGATTATTTGTTTGTGGTACGCCCACATTGAGGAATAGTATATTTCACTAGGAAAACAACAAAAATATGTAAAAACATTTTAAGATAAGTGTGAATGAATGATTGCAATTAAATAGTAGAAAAGGAGTGGTGCACCCAACAATTACATTTTGAATATTAATGGTTGGAACTAAATATGAAAGTCCAACTTAACCCGACAAAGTGAAGTTTATTTATTGGCGAAAGAAATATTCACCCTTGATGGCAGTATGTCATTGTCGTGAACCGTATAATACGCCGAATTGGATTAAGAGCAAAAAATGTGAATTTTTTCAAGCAAACGTCATTTAAATAAACGCCTATATCTCAAAGTGGTACGTTTTTATACGAGGTACAAGTTAAAAAAATATCAAATTATAGCACATTAAGAGTGATCTGAAAATGTCACGGCTTATAAAACGTACCGATGCGTTAGAAAGCAGGCCAAATGAAGTGGCTCATGAAACAAATTGCCTAAAACAACATTTCGGGCAAGTGAAATAAATGTTAGTGCAAACGAAGAGACAAAGGAATGTTGATTTAACCGCCACTATTTATTTTCATTCTACACTCCGAAATTGTATTCTCTCCCCTTCCATATGCGGAAGTGTGGCCTTCTTCTCAAGAAGGTTGCTGTTTCGTCATTTATATCACTCATTAAAATTCATTGCTGTTTTGATTTTAGTAGACGACCCCGAAGAGAATTGCTTCAGTTATATTCTGGTTATATTATATCTTTGGTGGGTGCTAGAAAATTTATCGATCGTAAGATTATAGAGTAGATCTAAAATTCTTCGAAGCGTACTAGTCATGCTCATGCATATGTATCAATATAAGGGAAAACGTTTTGTTTGTTCTCTATCGGAGGATGGTTTGAATATTATTATATCGTTGACGTGCAGTTCTCGTCTTATTAAGTTAGATTAATCATTCACAAGGCATTGTCAGAACATTTTACATTACAATATTTCAATAGGAGGATAACTTAGACGATGTTTACAGACCGTGTTAACTAGTTCAGTTAGCAAAAAGCCTAATTAAATTTACACTAACTAAAATTAATTGAAGCGTCCACAGTTATTAACTTAAGCACATAATTTGCCTTTTTGTCCTATGTCTTGATTGAATTTCATTCATACACGGTGTCCTGGTGAAAACAGTCCACTAACCAAAAACTGCGAGACATTATTAAAGGGCACATGTTATAACATACAATGCGTTTCTCTCACTCCTCACATCCCCCTACCCTTCAGAGCCGCCACCTGAAATTTTAAAATAGGAATAGGGGGGGTTAGTGATACCTTCATTGAAAGGTAATATCTTTCTCTACATGACCATGTGTTTGTTTTTCATTTTTAACGATTCGTTCCCGAGATGAACGTTGTTGAACAATTAACATAACATTTTTCTGTAAAAATTTTGAAAACATGTACCTCCTTTTTTTATAACTTTAATTTTAATAAAGAATTGGTTGGTTCCATAATCGACGTGGGGGTGGTGATTATCATTAATTAGTATTCACATAAAACCTTCCCCATATTATGTTTATTTAAGTAATGTGGACAAAGTCAGGTTAGTATAGTTTACATAGCGACATGTTTCGATTCAAATAATCATCATCAGGCTAATTTATATCTAAAATTATATGATAGTAAGCGTAAACGATTTACAAATTGAATACCTACGAGTTAATGACGTAAAACAACGAGTGAATTGAAATATATTAGCAGCAAGGTAACACCACTGAAAATCCAAGCTATAATAAGGAAATGTGAAAGGGCGACCTTACCAAAAAAAAGAAGGAAAGTGAAAGCGAAAAACCGTTGAAGAGAACCAAGCTGTAAAATGGTAAAATTGTTATAGAAATGCAAAGTGAAAAACAACAATACCTACTTACAGGAAAAATTGAAAATGTTAGAAGAAAAGGAAACCCCAGGAGGGTGTCCAAAAGGAAGGAATAAAACCTTCATGATTAAAACGGATTAGAAATTATTTATTATTAAAGGCAATTTTTTAACCAACAATTGGTAGAGACAGAAATATTAAAACGTCAAATGAAATGGACAAACCAGGAACCTGTAATATCTACAAAAATCTGGCACTATATTGTTTGGGGGAAATTAGTATGCAAGGAGTGTAACAAGTGTAAGATCAATAAATGTTTGTTAATGTTGAGGGTTTCATTCAAAGAGCAATCAGGGTATAAGTTATGATAATTCTCAAGTTAATCTAATTTAATACCTTTATCCCAAAATGGAGGATCTGAAAATTGAGTTCGCGTCTAAGGAATGACCTCATTCTAGGATGCGGTTAGCAAAGGATGATTTGGAAAAATTTTTGATACAAGAATAGTGTTCAGTGATTCTGGTATGGAATCTTCTGCCAGTTTGGCCTATATAAAATGCGTCACAGGTGCCACAAGTAAGCTTGTAGACACCAGATCTTTCAAGCAGATCAATTTTATCTTTAGTGTGGACTAGTAAGCTATTTAAATTGGCTTTAGATAAGAAGGATATATTAATATCATTACGCTTGAAGAGCTTTTTGAAAAAATGAGATACAGGGCCGATGTAAGGTAGTGAATTGTACTTAAGGAGGCAGTGGTTCGATTTTGAATTTTGCTGGTCCTCGAAAGGCGAGCATACAGACTAGAAATAAGATTATGGGGTAACCGTTGCGCTCGGCTAGTTCGAAAATAATGTCCAACTCTGTATTAAAATTTATTTGGCTAAGAGGGAGGTTTAGAAGTCTATTGAAATGTCTGAAAGCTGAGAGGTTGTGTGAAATATTGTGGAAGGAAGTAAATGGTATAACATGGTCCGTCGTGGTGGGGTTCCTGTATATAGAGGTATCTAAACAATTTTTCTCCACGACTATATAAGAATGCACAAATTCTTTTTACATATTTAGCTAAAGAAAGACATAAATTCTTCACACCAGTGAAGAATGAAAAAGAATTCACTCTCGTTAGCCAATCACATTCTATAGGTGTTTTCTTTTTGCATTTTGTGGTAGCTTTAAGTCAGCTCTGTCAATACACACCATTCGTTTTATAAAAATAATTTGACTCAGTTCTCATTAACCCTATTCGTTTTAAAAGCTTTAGTTAAGTTTTATATTAACCTGAGGCAGAAATGTCTACATGACGCAAGGCACTTTAATCACGTGATGATTGTAACATTACCTAACCCTGTGACGATGCAAAAAGAAAACACCTTATGATTTATCAGAAATCACGGTAAAATGAATAAATCAAATCGTCTCTTTTAAAACGTCAAATAAATAACTACGCAAATCGCTTCTGACAGCGCGTCATTTGAAATGTCAAAATAATCATATATTCGTAATTTTACGTATGTATTTTTTTATGCATAGTCGTGGAGAAAGTATGGTCTTTTATTTACAACCACATATGTAATGCTGACATTACTGACTTTTAAAAATTTTGAAAGTGTCAAATTATTTACATTTCTTTCCCTCTTCCACTTCCCTCACCCATTTCCCTCACTCGTTTCCCTCACTCGGTTTATCTTGTTTCTCGCCTCATTTAATTAAGCAAAATATTCTTGTAAGTTCTGGTGGAGTACCAATATTACAATAGTCTTCATTATCAGAACTTTCCGAGAACATTCTGGCTTTCTAAGTTATATAAATTCGAAAGAACGAACGAGAAATTCAAAACTGTCACTAGTTGTTTATTTTGAAAATTTTGAAGGTTTGCGCCATAGCAACCAGTCGCGTAAACTAATACCGGTGACTAGATATGGAAATGTCAAAACAGAAAAGGACAAATTTTCTCATATTTATTTTATTTTTTTATTTTCAAAATAAAATATTATCCCTACTTTTTAATTAATGATGTGGTTGTAAATAAAATCGTATACAAACCTCGGAGGAAAGTTTTCATTATTGTCTCGAGATTTAGTTAATCTCGACGCTACGCGTCTCGATTAACAATATCAATCTCTCGACAGTAATGAAACACTTCCCTACTCGGTATGTAATATACTATTACTTGTGTAGAATGGCTATTATTCACTTGGATGATTCCAAAACTCACTCGCTGCGCTCGCTCGTTTTGGAAACTTCATCCGCGTGAATAATAGCCACCATTCTACACTCGTTAAAGAATATACTATTCTGGTACCGCTGTATCACATTAATGTTGCATTTTTTTGCATATTCCCACGAAATTTAATTTGTAACTCCTCTTGTTTCTTTTTGATGTGTGGTTTCCATCGGAGCTTGGCATCAAGGGTCATCCCTAGATACTTTGCTGTATTGACCGGCTGTAGCCTTACGCCATTGAGGAAGATTGGTAACTGGTTGACCTTTTTATTAGTGAAGTTGATGTATGTTGATTTGGCTTCATTGAGCTTAATGCGCTACTTATATGTCTAGGTGTTAATGATGTCTTTTGCTTGTTGCAGTTTCCTTGTTGAGTCCTTAATTGAATTGCTCGTTGTCATCACTGCTGTGTCAATGAAGATGTTTCTTTTCAACATTTGTTTCTTTTTTGATTTGAGTTTCTATTTGTACTGTTTTCTTAGGTTAGTTTTCTTACGTCGACGTTCGGTTTTTTTTGTAAAATCTTCAAAGGCGATTTGTACTAATCATCACTATGCTTCTTTCAAGCAGCCAACAGGATGTAGATTTTTTTAACGTTTCCTTCATTCCGGCTGTTACCACTTATCTTATTATTTCCGAATTTTTTTCGTGAAATTCCAGTACTTCCAAGTAACGAAGTTTTTAGAATTTTTCATAGGAATTATCAAGATCTTCGTTGTGAAAAACATCGATATCCCTGAACGCTGCTTTCATAACATAGTCGTAAAGTGGATTAGAAAAGTCTTCATATTCAGGGATACTGGCAGTCATTCATTTTGGATTTTTTAAACTTTTTCCGATTCTTCTTGGTTGTTTAGTTGTATATTAAACCGGTTATACCTATGTTTTTCAAAAACCGCAATTCCAGGTTTCTCAACTTCCAGAATTACGTCGGGAAGAGCTTCTTAGGCAGTTAGTTAAATATAGTTATCTGAAAATATTATGAACCACACAGAGTCTGATTTATTACATGATTCCTTTATGTGCTGTCGAACTTCCATAGTAATTATCTTTCTTTGTTTCTCTCTTAATAATTTCTGACAAGTCATTGTACATTTCCATTGTTTTCTTCTTTCTTTATGTTGTGAATTGATTACTTTGTCATATTTCTAAAGATACTCTTGAGGATACAGGATGAATTTCATAGTTTCGGATGTTATTAAACCTACTTGTTCCTTTTCATTTCCTGTTTTTTACTTGCTCCGCTTATTCCAAGTATTTTTGTGCCATATTTCTCCATCTTCTCTTGTACTTCATGTTCTTTTACAATTAGTAGGGTATGTTCATATACTAGTCATCCTTTATAAATAATGTTTGGTTCAATATAAGGTCTGAGGTCTTCGTTTGCATCTTATTACCTTATCTTCCATGCGACCGTTTTCTACTTATTTTGGTTGCTTTTGGAGTAATTCGTCTTGCATTTCTACTGATCTTCGGTAACCCTTCCCTTCCATTTCTATTTTATTCAGCTTTATCTTCAATATGACTACTTTTTGCTTCAAGTCCATGACATATTTGTACACTAAATAAAGTACGGAAAGAGTAAATAAAAACTACGGTATACAAGTAGTATAGTTTTTTTAAGTGAAACAGAGAATCAAACCGGTTCATGTTCAATCCTCCACGACCAGCAAAGCTAAAAAAAATACAAACCCGCTTAAGTTATTTCTTCAACCATAACGTCAACGTTTTAAATAAACTCGTCAGAAGGTAAATTAACGTCAATAAATTAAAAATGAGCAGTATTTCCCAGGATACGAAAACAAACTGAAGAACATGCAAATACTAACATTTAATTAAGAGACAGGCGAATGCTAATTTGAAGTACCATCATGCAACTTCAGAGACGAAGACTTAATGAAAGAGTGATTTTCAGCCAGATGTTTGCTCTCTTTTAACTTATTGAAAGAACACTTAAAATCTAAGTTTCTCTTTTACATATAGGTATACTCAATATCTTTACTAAAATATAAGTTGGCGGCAGCGTTTAAAGTTTTATTAAAATAATCTACATCGTTTCATCATATTCGTTTGATAATTTACAAAAGAGTTAAAATTTCATTCCGTACATGAGTTACATTTATTTTGGGATAATCCTTTTAGGATCTCTAAGCAACCTCACGTTAATAACACCTCGCCACATTGTAATATGCGGCTACGTAAACATTACACAGCTCTGCTCGTGAGGTATATTTCAGAGTATGATATAAATCTACAAGTTAATAGTGTTAAAATTGCGCAATATATTGTTTAAAGAGGAACTTTCATCATGATGCTTGCAACTTTCTAATAAACGGATAGACTTATATTATTATTAATTAATTTAATTAAGAAAAGAAGTTCTGATCAATTTACAAAATAAAGACTGTTGCACTTATATATTTATTTATTTGCGAGTTAAAGGAAAACCACCATTTTCTGGGCAAATCGGCTTAAAAATATGACAAAAATTTAATGAACAATGTTATTTGTTCATTTAATACGGCAATTTCAAAATACAAACCCTCTAACCTTCACCCTAATTTTTTTATTTTACCTTTGCAATCAACGGTATGAAAATTTTTTATTACTATGTCAAAATTAAATTATCCTATAACAAATAATTCCCCCATTTTCATTTTTACGCATGTTAAACATACCGTGAGCGGCTAAATTATGGAACAAATTCATTATTTTACAAACAATTTATTTCAGATAAAAATCTTGAAATAGGTCGATTTTTAATTTTAAATGCCGATTTTTTAAATAATATGCGAACATTGTGACGTCACCAGTTTTGAGGTGGTGACGTAATTGTGGATTTTTTAAAATTGAAATGTGGTTCTTGCAATACCTCATTTGAAAGGTTTTTTAATATTGTATTCAGTTGGTGAATTATTATGTTATTTATTTATTTTTTTCCAGTTTGAGACTTTGCTGCTACTGTTAAAAATTATTAACAATAAGCTGTTCGTATATTATTTAAAAAATCGGCATTTAAAATTAAAATCGACCTATTTCAGGATTTTTATCCGAAATAAATTGTTTGCAATGAATTTGTTCCATAATTTAGCCACTCACGGTATAAATGACTAATGTACTGCCCAAAAATGAAAAAAATTCACCCTCCAGTTTCTTCATTATGACCATTCAGTCAGGGGCTTTGCATTTTTACTCCGATAGTAGTTATTAAACAACAACGATCCTCTGTTTTTTCTATAACTGTAAAGTAGTTACCAATTTTATACTTACGTTATGAATAAATTGCTTTTGTTAATGGAATGATTTTTAAAAATTTACCCCATGGCCAACTAAAAACAACATTTGAGTAAAGGTTATTTTATGCTTTACCCTAACAACCAGGTAAAATTCCCCTTTTTCAACCATCAATTTTCCAAATTTTTATTTATGAACAATAGATAATGGACGATATCGAAAAATCGATAAGTATCAAATATCGAAATTGGAAAATTATCGATATTTTATTAAATATCGATATTTTATCGATACATTGATATATCGACAACCATCTCTAATAGGTTGGCGTTCGATGTATCGACATTTTATCGTTACATCCATATTTTCGCGCACCCCTAGTGACAGATACTTTTGAAGCGGGTTAATTTTAAAATCATTTACAAATGACCTCCTTGAGTATATCATCCAATTTGGGCTTTGAAAGTGAAATGCCTGGAACTCGTTCTTGAGCCTTCAGCAGAAACTTTTCATATCACATATTGTGTGCGATGGCTCCCCCAGCCGCGACAGTTAGACATGCCTGGGCTAGAACATGGTACCCCACCACACATTTTTCTGTAACAATACTAAAATATCATATCTCGATAAGGGAGCATTTGCGGACCATGTTCATATAGACATTTTTGACTCGAATTTACCTGAGGAACGAACAACGTCCTGAAATTTTGTACCTTTCCTCGCGGGACCCTGTATATTAGGGGATATCAGACCTGACATTTCTGCAGCAAATTTTCTTGGCTTTCATTTTGTTAAATTGATTTTTTTTTAAATTCCCCGTAGTTTTAGAGATAACAAGGCGAAAAGGAAAAATGTGTCGCTTTAACTTAAATCTTTTTGCGTTTCCTACCACTCTAGATTCGTGAGTAAGAACTAGTTCCGCTCACAAAAATTGTGAAGCCTTGGAAAGTGTTGGTTCCAATTTGTTCCTAAATTTCAAAAAATTAAAAATTGGTCCTGAGATATAAAATGTAGAAAGGAATCCTATCAATACGTATTTGGTGCTAGATTGTCGAAAATGGTAACCACTACAAAAAATATAAATCTAGTCCACAATATGGTAATTATACCATCCTAACAGTAACCCTGCGATCATTAGATGGCAGGGCTACTGTTAGGATTATAGTGAACACATGTGGCTGACAGTAGGTAAGTTGAAAGAAATTTACACGGTGAATTGATCCTCGGAATGGTCTGGAACAAAAAATGTTTACAAACATATCAGGGTTCGAGTGGTCGTGCGGTACACACGTATTCTGAGTTTGGGACAGAGTTTCTTCTAAGCTGAAGGAGAAAAGGTGGGAAATGAAGCAATTTTCAAGAGAAGTAAGGTGATAGGGAGATGTACGGAAAAGAGTGGAGGCGGGAGTAATAGTTGAGAATTAGATATGGAGGAGGTTACAAAGGGTTTAAAATGTATTGTCGAAGAGATGAAAAGACTAAGGTTCGGGGTGGAAAATCTGGAGAAAGGGATAAAGGAGAATAATGAAGAAATAAAGACTCTAAAGGAGGAGAAAGAGCATGGTAGGAAGGAAGGAAGAGAAAAGAAGAGATTTGAATGATAAGTTGCTTGCTATTGGGGTACGGGTGGAGCAGCAGAAGAAGAATAGGAGAAAAAAGAACATAGTGGTGAGGGGTTTAAAGACGGACGAACCGATGAGAGGCTTAAGAGATTTGCTAACGGAGAAATTGGGAGTAAATGTGGAGATTAGGGAGGCGTGGGTAATGGGAAAGGGGACACGGGAAGGGGGATAGTGGTGAAGGAGCTGGGGACTTGGAGGGTAAAGAGGGAGGTCATGGAGAATAAGGGTAGATTGACAAATGTCAACATTTATATTGACGACGATCTGACCTCGGAGGAATACAGGAAGAAATGAGGAACATAGCGAAGAAGGAAAGGGAGAAAGGGATGAGGACAAAAATAAGGGTAGGGGATAGGAGGTATGACTGGGATGGTGAAATAGGAGGGGTAAAGGTAGCGTAGGTGGAGGACAGGGGAATAGAGTGAAAAAGATGTGTATAGGATACATGTTAGGGAAGAATGAGGAGCTCAGAGAGGAATGATGGAGTTGGAAGGATGTGGTGGGGGATGGTGGAGAGGGAGTAGGGTGGATGGAAGAGGTAGGAGAAAGAAGAAGATGGCCATTAGGAGAAAATGAGAGGCATTTGTAGATTTTGTAAACATGTTTTGGTATAACTTTGTGGTTAAGTTTTAATTTGTTAGGATTAGAAATCTTTGTTAAAAATTGAATTATTTAGGAGCAAAAACATACATACATACACACATACATACAAACATATCAGACATAATGTGATTAACATAGATTCTGTTGAATTTTTGAAAAAAAAAACTGTTACGGCAGATAAAACTTGTAAGTACTTTGTTCCAGAGTAAGACATCAATAGGGTTCACCGTCTCCACGAGGTCGTCCGCTACGTCTTTATGTAGAAATATCATGGCAACCGTGTTTTGGGGTTTACGATGGGGCACCTTTCATCGATTATTTACACTATTATGAGTATTCAAGAAAACTATGCAAGATGGAAGAATAGGATCGGATGTATCGTTTCATGGACACAATCCATAAACTCACAAGTTTTGCATTATTTATAATGCTGACTTTCAAATTTTCTCCAGAATTTCAAAAATTAAGAGTATCCCCGGGATTTTTCGGACAATGAGGAATTTTATTAACTAAGCGAGTGGTTTTTTCTGAAGTATTAAATATTGATATGTAAAGCGAATTTGTCAATAAGGAGGTTATGTTGAGATTTAAAACACGGTTATGTCAGGAACAATAATTGATGAACAGTCCTGCTAATGTTATTTAAGTAAGTCAATTTTGTGTATTGATAAATTGTTTAACATTTAGAAATAATATGGACGATTTACAGCTTAGAACGTATACAGCCTGGAAAACTAGGAATAAGGTTTATTTGATCTCTCAACTGATTAAGCTGGTGTTACATTGTTAAAGTAGATGCTTTTTTGTTAATAACACATTTACATCAAAGTCTGATATTAACATGTTAATGAAATTGTTTGGCCTTTGTACAAAATGACAATGTACAAGAGAAATTTTTATCCGGGAGAAATTTATCCGTGTACTCGAAATATCCCTGCATTTGTAATTCAAAGTAGCAATTTGATGACTCCGTGGCGGTAAACTAATTTTATTAACGATGTAACTTCTCTTTTTTTCATTCCCAAGTCGACCGACAAAAATAACTTGAAAAAAAAAATGCGTTGACTTGCAATCTCTAGACTAATGTAGGGGACATTTATTTATTGTTATAAAAGTCACAAACCTTTCCGACGCAGACCTGGTTTGGTACCATATTTCTGTCCGAGCAACATGTTTTTGCTCCCAACTCTATGAATCATGTGACACAAACTTCCATATAACATTCTATATTTTAGGAAAAATTCTAACTGCAGATTATATAGCTTCTTTTATGACACTTTATAAAAATTAATGAGGATATTAAAATTCAGTGCCTTTTTCGGATTAATTAAATTTTTTACCGTATAAGCGAATGTGTATTAAACGAGTCCAAATCTAATATTAAAAGCTCGACTGAAGATTCGAATTTCAACTTTATGCCTTTTTAAATAGAAATCCTAGTTTTCAGTTAAACTCTTCAAGCGGATATCCATCCCTTTATCGAAATATCAGTCCGGTGTATTGTCACATTCAATATATTTCTTTCGCCACATTTTGACGGTTAAGGGATACGCGAATCTAAGAAGTCACATAATCGAATATCGATGAACCGATATCCCCAAATGTAATATCTTTCTTTTATTGGATTTCAGGTTTACTTCATAATTTTTAGCGTACGCCTTTCAAATCGCAACGGCAAACCATTTTCCCGAATAATTTATAAACGTTACCAGCCTAAAGTAGTTGTTTAGTTACCTTTACTTCAAGATTAAGCTCGTGGGAAATCAAGAAAAACTTCAAATAAGTCGGGTTAAAGGTGGATTCTAAATTGTAACCTTTCTTTAAGGCAGCTCCACTAACCGCTAAACTTCCAACGAGGGATCAATGAACAGGATTTAGACACCAAAGTGATTCGATCTAACGATTTGTTTTATTCCTGCTAAATTACCCGTAATAAACTTGGGATGATACAAATACCTAAATCGCCATCTTCCCAACGTCAAGGTTTTAAATTTCTCTCAGATTTAAATCATCCACAGCTTTGGATAACTAGTAACATGTATTTATGAAAAGTGTTTTTTATACGCGGAGTTACTTGATAGGCCTAATTACAAACGGTCTGCGTGCAGCATTACGCTTACATCACACTCTAAGGGATGTTACCTCAGATCAACATTCTTGTATGAAATTAGAATTAGGATTATAGAATATATTTATCTCCTACAGAGACGCCCGAAAAGTTTTTTAAGGCAAATTTAGACAATTTGTTCACTTTTTGGCATGATACAATAAAACAAGATATGACATTGCGCATATCGGGGCGGAGCTCAGATTCCTTGTTTACGTCATGTGGTTATTTATTTCGCGGGAATATAACATAAACGCCAAATTGTTTTCTGTCTTGTTGTGAATTTGTGCGTTTTTTTTGGAATTTTTAATCAAATTAACTTTGAAAATGCGTTGTGCAGTAGCTGGGTGCCACACAGATTACCAATCTAAAAACTATACCAGCGATTTAATGTTTTTTTCGGTTTCCCAAAGACGACGAAAATCTTAGCAGAACGTGGGTCAATGCTTGCAAACTAGATGACAAAATCAACGTTGAAAATGGGCGTATATGCTCAAAACATTTTGATAAGGACTGTTACGAGAGAAACGTGAAATTTGAGCTTTTGGGATATTCAGCTAGAAATCGTCGGCTTCTCAAACAGGATGCATTACCCACTTTAAATTTACCTAGTTTACTTTTTATTAATTTGCTTATTAACCACTCTAACCACACTACATAAAAAATATGATACGCGAGTACTAGTGTACCATCAAAGCGCGCGATCGCTGGAAGGTTAAATCACTCTCAATTGTATAACTTTATTTTTTCATCAAAAGCTTTAAAAAAAACATCTCATATACACTATACATATAAAAACATGTATATCACGTCTTACCATATCCGATTCGTTAATATAAAATCATATTAAAAGTTCGTACGTAACATAATAACTAGAAAACGCGAAATAGCCATATATTCCATTGGGTTAGATTCAAATTTTAATAACCGCATGACGTCATGCGCCAACTGGACGAATTTGCGACGGCTATTTAGCATATCTTGTATTCTTTGTATCATGACTTTTTGGTTGGGTCAGGATTTTGGTAATTTATTTTATGGTTAGTACAAGTTTACATATACAGGGTGTTAGTAAATAAGTTCGACAAATATTATGCGGTGATTCTGCATGATAAAATAATCACAGTTTTGCTATATAAACGTATATCTGCAAATGCTTAGTTTTACGAGATACGGGGTGTTAATGTTTTTGGGGTACCCTACGTCTTGGATACAAATCAGCATATAATCGTCGAGTTTGCCGACCATTGCCATTAATTCGACCACAGAGAAAATGCATGTCTGACAATTCCGCATTTGTAAAATTTTCCATTCTTTTCGGTAAAAGAAAAATTAATCACAAACTAAAAGCTTAATAATGAAGAAACGTTAATTTGACATTTATTGACATTTTTACCATACACCGTCTGAGATGCCCACTGATATCAAATTTATTCATTCAAGATTTCGACAGAAGAGCACTAAAAATATTGCTATAAACTCCAAAATTATGGTTACGATATGTTGACGAAAAGTTCGTGATTTGACTCCCATAAGGAAGAAAAACTATCCACTTTCCTGGATCATTTGAATTTCCCGCACCACGAAAGTGGAAAAACAAAAGAAAAGCTATATCATCTTATGATGGGTTTTTCCATTACAGACGCCACTTCCTTCATAGTGACTTTGATTTAAACGACGTAATTAGCTGGAATTGTGAAATCGAAAGCGGTCGATCAGAATATAATAGTGGATTGTAGGTATAGTATATTCTTTAATTTACTTACCAACTTTCTGCTTCAAATTGTTAAAAACGAAATGTAGTAAATGGAATGGAGGGGGAGAATGTTTTAATATTCAAATTTTACATCTCACGGCAAAATTTGAAAATTAAAATATTCTTCCCCTTCCATTACTGGAACCGATGCACTAAAATTACAACTAAAAATGTCCAATATTTCTTATTATATTTTGGAAAACATTTGTATCTAAAGATTCATCGATCTTCTCCGTATTAATCAATTAGACAATAATAATAATTTAAATTGTAATGTTTGGACACAGTAGTAACACTACATTTCAATTTAAATCAGACATGGGAGGCTAGTTAGTGACTTCAGGAATGAGCATATATCGAACGTAAGAGAGAAGACTATATTCAATGAAGGTACAATACAATACAATACAATACCATACAATACAAAATACAATACAATACAATACAATACAGTACAGAACAGTACAGTACAGTACAAAAGTACAGTACAGTACAGTACAGTACAGTACAGTACAATACAATACAATACAATACAATACAATACAATACAATACAACAATACAACAATACAATACAATACAATGCAATACAATACAACACAACACAACACAACACAACACAACACAAAACAATACAATACAATACAATACAATACAAATCAATTTATTTGTTTTATACAATAAGTGTTAACAAAGTATTCGATTTCTACAACAATACAATTTATTTTCCCCCATATATTTCACCAACCACCTTTGTTCTCTCCAACACCTCCTTCATCTAATCCTTCTCTTCCTCCTTTCCCCTAGTATATGCCGTCTTTTTCTCCTGTCCCTCCGCCGTTCTTCACACTTCACCGTCATATGCTGCCAACTTTCATACCCTTCCCTGCACAACCTGCACCTTCTTGCTCCCTCCTCCCTCCAGTACTTATTCCTATTTTCCTCATTTCCACATCTAAACCGTGTTATCATTCTTTTCACCTACTATACTACAGTGTAGTACAGGCTATGAAGTTCAACAACATAACAGAAACGCCGCAAGGTAATCTACTTAACTTTTACCCAACTGCAGTCAGGCAGAAGACACGAAATAACCTTGAAACCCGCATAGAGAAACAAGAAGCAGACCTTTGCTAAAACAAACGCAGCGGTACTGATTGCAGGCAAAAGAAAGGTGTCTCCGGTTACTATAGAGGTGAACGGGATTGCTGTAAGGGGTCGAACATCGCATCGAATTCCTAGGGGTAGTGATTGAACAGAAATGCAGCTTTAGTCCTCACTTAAAGATGGTAAGCCAGAAAGCAGAGAGGATAGCCATATATTTATAATCGATTATGTGCAACTGGGATCCAAAGAGGGAAGGAGGAGGATTATCGTCAATCCAATTACAACTCAAATGTTATATAGCTGAGAGGTTTGGGAGTCCTCCTCCTCCCTTACCCTCACGATAAGAGAAAGAAATGCAACGAGTCATGGGGGAAATTGGGTGTACTTGAAACGATTCCATCGGAGAGACAACGATAGGTGCGTAGACTTCAACCAGGAGGACTGGGAGGGCCATACAGTGCTGTAGTGCGGGAGATGGCATTCGGAACATCATTATGAACACAGTAAAAATGATAGATACAACCATCGTAATGCTGGAATTACCAATAAAATGAAAAGTTATGGAACTACAAGTGTTCCCCGATGGCGGTCACGTAACCTTAGTTCTGAAGATGGGATCCTATCCAACATCAGGGATTCTAAACGCACATCCGAACGCTTTTTTCGGAAATTCACGATGCGTGGGCAGCTTTGTCAATTTGCAAAGCTCTAAGTAAATATTTTCAATAATAAATAAAATCACTTCCGTTTGTGGAAAAGTGGTCACAAATCTCTTACTCATTGATAAAAAATATTTACCCTTACATCGTATTGAGTAGTTATTAATATCGATTTCACGTCTAAAACGCCTAAGGCGAACAATACTTTTAACGTTCCCCACTTTTTATCTACAAAACGTTTCAATAAACATCGAAAATGTAGTAGCTCAATAAAATTGTCTCTATTATAAATGTTTTTTACTAAGCAATCGACATTTTTTTATACTACGGATATGGCTGTAGAAGGTTCTCGTGAAAAGAGCAAGTGTGTGTTAGTGTGTGGTGTTTCCCTATAAGAATATAGATATATAGTGAACCGTTTTCTTATAACACGATTTTAAATTTCATCGATAGGGCAAGAAATATGAAAATGGAGCACTCCAGGAAAGGGTGCTTTGAAAAATGTGATATGACGGAGTTGAGCGAGTTACGCTCGGGGGTGGTGTCACTTTCATCCCACTTCCCCTTTCTTGACACTTGAAGCGGGCCGAGCAATGTCTACTGAAATGTTAGGAGCCCTCTGATAAATTATAGTTTGATTGATGACAGCACTTCCTTAAATTGCTATTAGATTATGATGAATATTGTACAATTTACAGTTGTGGAAAGCAGCTGTACATCAGTCTAAGTTATTCTTAATTTAGGTGTCTACGCGGCAATGCCTGTAATGCTTCTCTTGATTTTCGTCATTTTTCTGTGTCTCATCTGAATAATGACTCAAAATAACAATTCACATAGAAAAAATTGATGATACGGGCGTATGATGGAGGAGTTTGAACGTTGTCAAACCCTCGTTCCGAACACCTATTAAAATTAACAAGTTATAGATCATCATTTATCTTCAAAGTAAATCTAAGTCTAAATTAATTGTCACGTGACGTCTTAAGATGAATGGATTAAAACCTCAGCGCAGGTAACATCTAACAAATTTGAAACTTTTTCCCACCCTCCTAAAGGAACAAAGGTAGAGTTCCGATACGATTCAGTACCGTATCGCGCAGTAAGATAAATCTACAAACTACAAAAAAAAATAGAAATGAAAGCATGCACTCAATCAGTGCTTGATATAAATAGTGCACTCTAAAGCTACCATTATGAAATCACAAACTCATAATATAATGGAATGTCTGGTACAAATGAAATTTAAAATTTGTCTTCGAGTTTTATAGATTTCTTATTACGTTGTTTAATGGAGCGCAGTTTCCTATATATTTGCCGCGGACAGAAGCTTTCAACGAATGTAATTTGGCAAAGACAGAAAATCCAAAGGAATTTTCTGGCATTTTCAAGCTCGCCATTTCTGTTTAGTTTATTTAATTTTATGTCTCCAAATCACTTGTTACTGAATATATTTATTATAAAAAATTTCGTATTTCATTTTTAGCTTTAGTTTAAAATTGATTTTACTTGTAGGTATCGTATTGTATACCTATACAGGTCTACTACTATATATTAAACTTGAACATTCAATTTATAAAGAGCTTTTCCGGTATATTTGAAAGCTCAATAAAGTTGCTGTACTTGTAAAAGCTTCCAACATTTTCGAATCTTTTACTGAAATGTTGTAGGTATAAAATCTGTACAACATATTATATGAACATACTGGACGGTATTTCATTCACTTAAATGCGGCAAGTCATAATCATTTATAATCATTTCACGGTTAAAAGGGGTGAATAATTAAATTGCTATTCCTTTTTACCGAAAGTATGATGGACGGTATCATTACTGCCTTTGCCAATTGCCTTATACGAAGACCACATATCCTCTTTCTGGCCTTTCTTACCCAAAGGTTTAATTTTCTCTAATAGCTTTACATAAATTTTGCAATAAATAAATTAAATAATTACGTTAGATGAAACTAAACATAATACAAATAGGTGTCATTAAGCTTAGAAAAGCTTCCCCTTTGATTATTGATTGCATCTGGAAGAGAAGAATAAAGAATCTTTATCATTAAATTTAACTTACATTATGCAATTCTTGTCTAGAGTACCTTAGAAACGTAGTAGAATGGGGCAAAAGGACGCACGTAGCATAAGTACAAAAGCCAGAAATATTGATAAAACCAAACATTTATCCTAATAGTACAACCTCTCAAGTACAAAAAGTGAAATATTTAAGTTCAAAAGACAAAAAAAGTAACAAAAAAATAAATAGCAAAATGGGATATTTGCCCCACTTGTGGAGTAAAGGTCTCAAACGCGTGGGGCAAAAATCCTTCACAGATACTTAAACATAAGGTAGACATTCTAATATAACAAAAACAAAAAAAAATGAAAACAAAAATTCAAATATCATAAAAAAGTAAAAAAACGTGAGAAATTAAATTATTCACAACATTCGCAAATAAATTTTCCAATATTTTGATAAGCACTGCACCCCTCGTGCCACTACTTAAAACAGTTTTCGCATTGAATCTAATCTTCTATTGGCGGATGGGCGGATCACTATATTGCTCGGAGCAACCAGGACATGCAACTTTATCCAAACTCTTCCGTTTCCCCTTCTTATGACTTCTTTTTTGTTCGTTGTTAGTTATATTTCTTTTCACTGCTTTTCTTTTTATGTTTTTTTTTCACAAAGACTCTCAAGTTTTTCTATGAAACTTGATAATATTCCTGATTTTGGCCTTGCTTGTTTCTTCTTCGATCTTCTGATCGTCTAGGAAATGGAAGTATTTCTTTTGGATTTTTGCCCCGCGAAAATATCGAATTTTTGCCTCATCTTGCCAGATTTTGCATTTTCTCCGAGAAATTTTTATTTGAGACTATTACCCCGCGCGTCCTTTTGCCTCATTCTACTCCTAGTAACGTGTAGATATTCACTATATCCTCCTCCGCTTATTGACGATATTGGTATTGATAATTCTTGAACATCTAGTACTGGAATATCTGGTAATCTCTGAAAGTGTGCATCTCCTTCGTGTGATGCATAGGGTTTCTTCTTTAAGTTTCACCGTTTCAGTTTGCTTCTTTACAGCTGGTTGATATATCGGTTTAATTTTCGGCTGGCGATTTTCCATCTACGAGCGTTGTTAGATTAATCAGCAATTAACAAAATTGTTTACATTTTTATTAACATCGGTAATTTTTCGTTTTTCATTGGTTTTAAACGTCTTTTTGAACCAACCCATTTATCGTAAGATGTCCCGGAACTATAAATCTTTGTCCCATTTTGATTTTGCTAAAAAATGATGGTTGTCCATGAGACTTGCATGACCTATATGTATTCTGTCCCAGTTTTCATCAGATATTTCCGAAAGGCAAATCGCGGGAGAATTTTGGTGTACAGCTCGCAAGAATATCACGCGAATTTTGAAATGTTCAAAGTGAACTACAGGAAACTATGAAATATTTTGGGACTCTTAGGGGTATTGCAAGGAATTGTTAGGGTACTTCGAGGTATTTTGAGGGAAATTCGCGGTTCGAGCAGCATACGGATACCTTAATTTTTGACATAAAACTTTAATATTACTATTTTTCCAATGACCTTTTAGTTACGAAAGTCGATGAAGGCAACTGCCTGGTTATTCTCGAGAAACTCGATTATGTTAAAAAACGTTACAATTCTTAAATTCCAAGGATGGGGACTTCTCCTCACTCAGCTCCAACCCCTTCAACATTTTCACCGCCAAAGTGAGAAAACTGGTCCTGAGCCACAAAGACACCTTTTTTTCTGAATTCAATATCAGCTCTAGTTAAAACTTCTCCACGCGAACCCTGCCATCAATACCATCATCGATCTCACTAAACTTGTTTGCAGCCAAAATGTCTTCTTCTTTGAACAAAATGCTTACTCTCAAAACCACGGCTTAGCAATGGGTTCAACATCTCCCCTCTGTTATCGGATATTTTTATGCATCACCTAGAATCCAACCTCATTTTTTCGAACCCTACATTCAAGAACAAAATTACCTTTTGGAACAGATACGTGGACGATATCTTCATTATTTACAACGGCTCTTCATCGGAGTTTAATTCATTTCTACCTTGGCTTAACAACATACACCCCAATATAACTTTCACGGTAGAAATCGAGAAAAATCCCTCGATCCCCTTTCCAGACATCCTGGTCACGAGAAATAACAACCCCCTCAATCTCACGTTCGACATCTACAGATAACCTACCACAACAGACAACATCATCCCCTGTAATTCCAACCACCTCATACAACACAAACTGGCCTCTCTGAGATACTTTTTCAACCGCCTTTTCTCCTATCCCCTAAATCACTCGGGGTTTGAAAAAGAACTCTCCACTCTGGAACAAATCGCCCACAACAACAAATTTCCCCATTGTGTTTTCCATCGTTTGTAGGTACCTTTCAATTCAACAGAAATTTCACAACCAACAAGAATACTCGTTAACCCCTTTAAACCACTCCGACCACAAACATGACACTTACTTTTCTCTCACATATTCATCGCATCCCTTACAAAATCGCACACATTATTTGAAAGTCAATATCAAACTATCCTTTTCCTCCTCCTAGTAGACTTTCATCGTAATTAGTGAAAAACAAACATCCCATTCCCAACCTAGACAGATCTGGTGTCTACAGACTGGAATCTAATACTTGTGGAAAAGATTATATTGGCAAAACCGGTCGGTCCATCAAGTCTCTGGTCCACGATCACCTACACCTAATAAAAATCCTTCTCTCTCTCTCTCACAAATCTCCCTTCTCGAACCATATCGTATCTCAAAGGCACTTCTTCCACCCTGATTCTTTACACTTCCTCCCCAAATGGCTACAACACTGATCTCTTTGAAAAATATTACTGAAATGAAATGACAACTAAACTGGCACAAAACCGTGTTTACTACTACTAAAAAAGAAATCAACATCATCGAGCAAGCTGATATTAACATGGGTATGCTCTACACTTCATCGACAGACTTGCCTACAAAATTAGTCAAGTTCATATTCACAGTCACTTAAACACTAATAAACTTTATCGCGCTTTGTTCTTTTTCTCTAACATTTCCCACAATATCAAAAATATTTTCAAAAAGTAGGTACAATGTCAACATCTCTTTTTCCAACAACAATTCGTTTAGTAACTAGGACATCATCAACACTCTGGAAAAGTCGGTGGTTTACAAATGTTGTGACTCCTGCTCTGCGTTTTATATTGGCCAATCCGGTAGGTCCTTTTCTACCAGGTTCAAGGAACACACGCTAGCCATTAAAAATAACAATTTGTCCTGTAAATATGCCTTCGCCGAACATATCCTCCCTTTGGGCCATTTCTTTAATCCTGCGGTTGATTTTTAAGTCTTACATTTTTGTAAAAATGGCCATCGCCTTGATGTTTTAGAAAACTATGAAATTCATACAAATAAACACAATAGTTCCCTGGTCAATCTTAGTAACGATTTAATTAGTTTACACAAATTTCGTTAAAATTATTTTGGGTTTCACCTTGTATATTTCCTTGTATGTTATGGTTGCTTGTCAACGTTAGTGGCTCCATCTCCATATCGTTTTCTAAGTATCACAGTTGTAATGACGGCATGCGGTCACTTCGTCTATGTTATTTACAAATTTTTTTAACGTGTTATATTTTATCAATAATCAGCCTTTTAAGGCGATTGATCTTCAATTATGATGTTAGTGCTATTTTTACAATAATTGCTAGCAATATGTTTTTTAGTGTTTCCCCTCGGGAGAGTGGGTTTGTAAATCACATGTTAGTTTTAATTAACGTAATTGTTTAGATGTCATCTTCATATAGTTTCACTTCTTCATGACTTGATTGATAATAATGAAACAAGTATGTTTCGAAACATGTCGTGGTCAACCTTGTAAATCAATTTAAAATGTAAAAATTATCTTCATTTGATGATGAACCCCCGTAGGGCGCACTGTCTATGGGGAATAATGGATTAACCGTCAACTTTTTTTTGCATTGCCAGCAGCTTTAACATCTTATAAAAACATAACTTCATCACCTTCTTTACTTCGTTCTTCATTAAATCTGGATTAAGGGGAGGCTTTGAGTTTTATTATAAACTTTTAAAAAAAGAAATATATAGTCTGTAGAATAGTTGTAATCAGGAAAGGATTTCTGATTTTCTTCTGAAAACTGGGTATGTCATACCTAAATATTTTTAATATTTTGTCAATTTCCGGATAGATCGGAAGTACATTGGTACACTTATTAAACTCGATTAAAAGAGTGTTGTGTGCTCTACTTTACTGTACAATTTTACTTCTTCATGGTTGTTAGCAAAAAAGTTATGAATGTTTAAAATTTTCAACTTCAAAAATTCGCCCCCCTTCCCCTATGGGAAATAAAGAAATAAATGCACTGCCAATAGTTTTTCATGAACTATATGTATAACATTTCAAAAAAAGCTTGGAACAGATTTTGAGAAAATCGATTTTTAATTTTTTACCAATTTTGGGCACCAATAAATGTGCCCACGCTAAATTTTTGTTCTTTATCGATTTCTATTATAAGCAAAAGATCTGACTATCCTTTGGCTACAATTTTCAATTTTCAAGTTTTAATGTAAGTTAAACGGTTTTGGACTCGGGAGGACCCAAAACGTTGAGATTCATCAAAACCTCGAGTTCGATCTTTTTTTCCATTAGCTACATTACTTACACGTGTGTATATGCACGGGAAAATAAAAATCTCGCTGAAATTGAAGAATATACAAAAAATGAGTTAGGTACCGAAAATTATTAAGGAGAAGGATAGACCAAAATATTTTGGTAAATTTAGTATCTGTCCGAAAAAGTTCATATTCTTCAAGTACGTTCGCATATGAAAAACAGACGTTCGATTAGTAATGAGAAGCAAAATTTAAATGAAAAAGAAAAACATGCCAAAAACCAAGCAGAATATCATCTTTTGGCAACGCATTATCTTTTCAGACGATTGCTAAGAATGTCACAATTTAAACCCCAAATATTTTAGATTGCCAAGTAATTGGAAAGCACACATACTTTTCCGTTAACAAAACATTTCCTTGCGTTTTGTAAGCTCAATTGTCGTAGATTTTCATGACTTGCACCTTTTTAAATATAGTATCTACACTTTAAAATTTTGCAATGGAATGAAAGAACTCGCTTCAGTGCTCTTTATTTGTATTCAAAGATGTGAATTATCGAGGTGTGAGACACCGCATATGATTTTAATTTACGGTTTGAAATTGAACATTGTAAGAGTTTTTATCATAATGGGAACAGTAAGTTTGCACATGACGACACTATTAAAACTTTTTGGAAGGGACGCAGCGAGGTTCCTACATCTTTCTTACTTTCCAGTACATTGATTTCAATCTGTTTTCACCCTCATTCTTTTACTTTTGATAACTTTCGTTTGTAATATACGAGGTAGAGAAGTCGTGTTTGGGACGTTTACAATTACAAATAATAAACAGCGTCCATTAAATGTCGTGTTTTTTCACTTTAACGAAAATTTAATTAAATTCTTTTACGTCTGTGCACTTCCATCAGATTCGTGTTGGCATTTTTAATTTGTACAAAGTCTATCTTCCTTACAATTTTAATATGGTATCGTCGCATGAATACGCTATACGTTGAATTAGCAAATTACAAAAAGATTAGAAGAGTCACGCCGACAATAATTACGTTTAACATTCCAAGTACTTTAAGCGTCGACGTCTTTTAAGCAATATCCATCACACTCTATTTAAATATCCGTGAAAAAGCGAAAATGAAATATAAACGTAGGTAGGTAACGAAACCATTACGATATCAATCAAGATAAAATTCGGTAAACTTTCTTGCCAGTTGGCGCTCATGAAAGGTGAACAAAAGGGAAGAAAAAAATTTACAACTCTCATTCAAGTAAATTTTACTCGAAAGTATAGACGTAATTTAATCCAGAGCAAAGCCGCAGTGTGAAACTCTAACATTGCGGTATTGACCCTCCAACCATACCACAGTTTCGGTCCGCTTGCAATGCCCTCAGGACTTCATCTCGTTAAAGTGGATTCAAATGGAATCATAGCGAACAAAATGTTGCAATTTATTGTTATGTTTTTAAAATGTCAACAAACGCTTTAACATGGTATGGTCGATATACGCAATTTTCATTTTATAAAATAGTTATATGCATACTTTCGACAATATTGTGAGGGCAAACTTTTTTTTTTTTTCGTTAACGGGCTTGTGGCATTTTCGTTTAATAAACGACAACGAAATGTTTATCATCATTAAGGATATTAAAATGTGGTCTTTGTTCTTTTTTGACGAGCAATCAATAATGCTGCCATTCATATACAACAAAAGCCATCCCTCATCCTAGTTTAGTAACATCATTTAATAAAATCGGGCGCTTATTGAGGTCATTATTTTAGCTCTAGATATGTCTATGTTTAGCTAGTAAATGAGCTACTTTCAAAGCACGATTGATTGATGGAATTCCTGACTAGACAATAGACATGTTACCTCGTAATATTGTGTCATACAATTTATGGTGCAATGTATAAATAAGTATAGTTCAGTGGGTGCAATAAATAAACTCGATATGTTTGAATTGGCAAAAGTTCCATTAATATGAAATCTGTTGTAAGCCACAGTCTATTATAACTATAGAATAGGTATGTTTTTCGTTTGTTCTGCGACAAAATTTAATTGCATTGCATTGCTAGAAACAGTTGGGATACGAATAAGAGACAAATAATTTTCTTTGGTCCAGTTTCAAGCGTCTACCTTAGACATATGGTGCTAATTTCCTCAAAGGCGTTTCAATATTTCCACAACCGAACGAAATCTGGTACAATTTCATGTCTTCCTTCTCTACTTGTCATAGAATCTAAAGCCGGACTTCAGACAGATCTATCATGCAGATAAACCTTCTAAGAATCAAAGAGGTAGCGCCAGCATTCCTTATAATATTATAACACAATACTAAAAACACGAAAAACCACACTAAAAGTGTCGAACGCGTTTCTACAGCGAAACCTGTCACCATCAACGAACAACTAAAACCAGATTAGAAAAATGAGCTATTTACACTACTTAAAGTGGAAGTTTCTAACGACTTCACGCGACATTTGCATAAAACTCACAAAAAGTTCCCTTTGTTACAGGTTTCTTTTCTAGTTCACTAGTTTTCTAGTAGACTTTCAATTTAACGTCGGTCCTAACTCTCGAAAGAGGTAAGCAATTTCTATTAGAATCCCTTATGTTCCTTCGTTCTCGATCTTTTAGCGTCACCAACCCCACAGACAATTCCGCAGCATGTTATGTGTATTTACTCTATGGTTGGGACTATCTATATTCGATATTATCGACCGTACTTTGGTTGTCCGCGAGGTGGCGAAAGGCGTCCGCTTTCGAACATAATTCGTAATTTCTTGATTGGTTGGAGGAATGCGTAGCTTCGAACCGCGTTCTTAGCGTGCTATTCATCTCTCTCCTCTTAACGTCATTCGCGCTCTACTATCTCTTTTTTAATTCTTAAGCCTGTTAGTTTTGTTACTGGTAAAAGCGTCTTTTGCTTCGAGCTCTAAAACAGTGCAGACCATCCATCTTTTGTGCTTAGAATTTTCACAATTATCTTTACCTGTTCGTTATTTAAAACGGTTTTAAGTGGAATTTCTTAACTAATTGGTTGCGAGCGAAATCTCCTGCTTATTTCAACCGCCGCCGACGTAATATTTACGGTTATTATACAAATTAATGGTGTCGCATTGAAGAATTGGTTAAAGTGTTCTTAACGTCAGTGATTAAACTCATTGGGTATGTACTTATTCTCGTTATTCTCGTCAAAATCGCATGCTTTCCTTCAACTTCTCGTCTCTAATTTCTCCTAATTTTCTTAGCGTTCAAGTTCACGTTCAAGAATAGTTCTACGCATTACCACATGGTCGTGATCATCTTGAGCCGTTAACATCGATCCTGCTTTGGCAGCTCGCCGCCATCTTCTCAATTCCTGTGAAGACAACTTCATTTATCTGTACTCCTTCACCGCTTCCTGATAACTTATTTTACCGCTATTTTCCTTTAAACTCAGTAACTTTAGATATTTGAATTTATAAATACGTTACCGTTCCGAAATTATTTACTTCACTAAATTGTTTTATACTTACTTAACTTAAATATTTTGTGACGTCACACATTTTGTGAATACCTCATTCTAGCTAAATTTGCTTTTCATTTACTACTGTTATTTTACTTCAACGTAGATATTATTTTGTTTGCGTTAATTAACTTGTACATTACATTAGATTAGCTATCCCCTTTTACCTGAACTTTACTTATTGATAACTTCACACTCTTTTGCTAAAATATATACTCAGTATCCGATCCTTCAAGGGAATCGTGAGTAATTAAGTATTCTCGTATTTGGGACCGACTCATTGTCTGTCCACGTGTACTAATTTTCTTTATTTAGATTGCTTCGCTTCGGCAGAGCCTTTGCAAAGGATCTCCACCGAACACACAGGTACATATTTTTATTACTACTTACTTACTTTTGTTCGCTACGATTGCATCGTATACTTGAAATATTGCTTATTGTCGTTAACGTAAATTCATTACTAGTAGTTTTGCTACGCTACTTGCAAAAGGTAAAGCGGATCACTAATTAGCTTATCACCTTTGAGTGAACATTAACATTATTTTTGTGGATTACTATCCAATTACTACCATTTAGTTATTTTATTTTGAACAATTACCTTACTTTATAATCATTTATATATATATATTATTGACTGAGTCCTTATTAGCCCAGTCACTTTAGACAAAATATGGGTCCAACCTCAAAAAAAATAATGTAAAGCTGAATTTTTGCACATCGATAGTATTGAACCCCCTGAACAACATATCAAAATACCTAAACTTACCTATGGGTGCTTCATAGATTTTATGACGTCACAAGATGCGACTTCCGGTAAACACTAAAAAATTCGTATCTCCGTTAATACTGCACCGATTTCGGGGATTCTTGGCACAACCGATAGCTGCGTAGATGCTCTACAATGTACTTTAGAACACTCATTTCCGAAAACGTGACCGTTTTTATAGCATTTCAAGAAATGTCCACTTGAAGGCTTTCCGCGCGCGCTTTTTGGCTAACGTACTTAAAAACTATTAAATGTACGAGATTTTGTCACTAGAACAATTTTATTCCTTCATCTTTTAGCTTTCTATATTGTGCTAGATTTGCATAATATGTTGATTAGTTCCGAAGATATTAAATGAGTACCGTGCGAAAACAAATTTTTGTTTATGAAAAATAATTTTACTTTCAATCGGGAGATCGGTAATACTGCCTCCTCACACATCCCTCCTCCCCAGAGACAATTATCGTAATTACGTACCTATTTGAAAATATATTCCCATGCTCATTTAATTAATTTAAGTCACTGCTCACATGAGACATAATCTGACTGGCGCGTGATCGTTTGACTTTTTTCAGTTTTAGCCTCGTAGCTCAAAAACTACGAGTTATACTGCAAAGAATATGATTACCTTTTTCAAACTAGACTAAATTTTCTATAATTTGCGCCTAACCGGAAGTCTGTAAGTATAATAGTTTCCCAGATACAGCTCTTCAAAAATAGGGAACTTTTCCCAAAATCGTTTTTCAACGTATCGTCCATGTTTCGAGCCAGATATTGCCACAACGACGTGCCCTACGACTCTTATCACGGGGAAAAAAATTGTAGGACCATTTATCACCTTTTCTTTAAGCATAGATGCATTGATATGGGCCTAACAGTTCTCGAGAAAAAGACGGAAAACCGGAAAACAGTGAAATCCTCCACATATATGTATCTAATAGCGTTAGTATGATTAGAAGACATTTTCTGATTATTCTTATTTAGCCTAGCGAACGAACGCTCAAAAAGGGCTTGTAGACAGACTTTTTGATCCTAAAGATTTTATTTCTGGGATGTGTTTGGTGATAATTACACGAAAAGTCCCCGACCCTACCGTATGAGCTAACTCCGTAGCGTAACAAAATTTGATGATTCGTTTGGTTTTCCCTTTGTATCTCTTGCACAGGCGATTGTAGTGGGAAATGGCCAATTATAAAATAAAAGCTGCCTTGAGAAAATACTTTTGTTCTTTTCGTCAAACATTAACCTTATCATAAATGTATTTAGAAAAGACTAGAGACCATTAAACATGGTGGCGCATAAGACTGAAATTGTTTGGCTAAGGATGCACGTAATCTGTATTTAATACTCACATATCAGATTTAGCTCCAAACCTCCCACAAAATTAGTTGTTCTCTAGTGTCCTCTATTCCATCTTAAACTCAACGTTTTTTTTAAATAACTATAACATCCAATCTATTTGAGATAAAATATTAAACTGTATATGAATTTTATAGGAAATTTAATGGTCTACAAGTTTTATTCCACCATTTTTTGCTATAAACCCATAACTTTAGGAGCTAGGACACAACATTTGCCGAAAAACGTCGTGTAAAAACGATTTTTAAAAAAATGTCAATTTTTGACAGCGAATATTTTCTTCAACGGATAGAGATAGAGAAAAAACGAATAGAAGCAAACTTGTAGAAAATTTAATCAGCTTTTATTTTATAATTATTGGCCATTTCCGACTACGATGGCCTGTTCAAGAGATGTAAACGGAAAACCAAACAAACCCGCACATTTTGTTACGCTACTTTTCGTATAATTATCACCAAACACATCCCAGAAATAAAATCGTTAGGATCAAAAAGTCTGTCTACAAGCCCTTTTTGAGCGTTCCTTCGCTAGGCTAAATAAGAATAATCAGAAAATGTCTTCTATCTTCTAATCATACTAACGCTATTACATATATGTGGAGGATTTCACTGTTTTCCGGTTTTCCGTCTTTTTCTCGAGAACTGTTAGGCCTATAGGAACGCATCTATACTTAAATAAAAGGTGATAAACTGTCCTACAATTTTTCCCTCCGTGCCAACGGTCGTAGGGCACGTCGTTGCGGCAATATCTGGCTCGAATCGTGAGTGATACGTTAAAAACAGATTTAGGAAAAATTGCCTATTTTTGAAGAGCTGTATCTCGAAAACTATTATACTTACAGACTTCCGGTTTGGCTCAAATGGTAGCAAATTTAGTTTAGTTTAAAAAAGATAATCGTATTCTTTGCACTACAACTCATAGTTTTTGAGCTACGAGGCTAAAACTGAAAAAAGTCCGAAAAAATCGCGGTTTTTGGTGCCCCCCCCCCCCCCGTTCCCACAAGTTTTTCGAAGTTGCAAAATTGAGTATTTACTACTGGGACCGAACCTAACACCATAAAAAAAAGCAAACCTAACATAGGATTTTTTGCAATGTTTGTATATTTTTGTGTTTAAATTGACTGTACTCATTATAATACAGGCTCCTTAGTCACTATAATACTTAGACAATCAGGATTTTGATTTATAATCTAAATGCATAATAATAATACTGTAGTTAGTAGTATATAGTTAAGATAGTTAGTGTATGTAGTTAATTAAAATGAAAACAACTATGTACAGTACCAAAAAGTAGTGATCTAGTTGATGCTTTATATTTAAAAAAAATTAATTAAATGAGCATGGGAATATGTTTTCAAATACGTAATTACGATAATTATCTCTGGGGAGGAGGGATGCGTGAGGAAGCAGTATTACCGATCTCCTGATTGAAAGTAAAATTATGTTTCATAAACAAAAATTTGTTTTCGTACGGTACTCATTTAATATCTTCGGAACTAATTAACATATTATGCAAATCTAGCACAATATAGAAAGCTAAAAGATGAAGGAATAAAATTGTTCTGGTGAGAAAATCTCGTACATTTAATAGTTTTTAAGTACGTTAGCCAAAAAGCGCGCGCGGAAAGCCCCAAATGGACATTTCTTCAAATGCTATAAACACGGTCACGTTTTCGGAAATGAGTGTTCTAAAGTACATTGTAGAGCATCTACGCAGCTATCGATTGCGCCAAGAATCGCCGAAATCGGTGCAATATTAACGGAGATACGAATTTTTTAGTGTTTACCGGAAGTCGCATCTTGTGACGTCATAAAATCTATGAAGCACCCATAGGCAAGCTTAGGTATTTTGATATGTTGTTCAGGGGGTTCAATACTATCGATGTGCAAAAATTCAGCTTTACATCATTTTTTTTTAGGTTAAAACCTAAATCTCCTGGGCTATATTATACGCTCGTCAAATTGCTTTTATTTGCATTATTGCTCCATTTCCATACTTTTTCTTACAGGTTACTACGTTACTTATCTCCGAATTGAGATTATCTTCGCAGTTCATACTCTCAATTTTAGCTATTACCTACAGAACTTGCGTGGCGCCCTTTTCTCTATTTAGTATTCGCTACTCACTTTGCTTACATTACTGATAACTCACTTTTTCTCACCAATTCTGATCCACGCCCATCGCCCATATAACTGAGCTTACTGGTGCAATACCTATCGATAAAATTTTGTTACAATTCGCAATTCTTGCCGTAACAAGCAACATCAAGTATCGCTGTACGAAGGTTTCTAGCGTTCCTTTTGGGAAATCTGCAATCTTCTTTCAAAATATACGCTGTCTAGCAACGATAATTTCACATCAATTTAGCTACAAACGCTAAGTGCACATTAACCATAACTTCTCTTAGTCATATTTTATTGGCTAATCTAATTTTACTTTATGTGTATCCTTCTTTTAGCTAGTGAATTCGTCATTAATATTTACTCACCCTAATTTTTGTTCTATAAGAACCTTTGTATTACTTACTTAAATTCGTTAATTCATAATTTGTGATTGAAGGATCATTGTTAATGTTTTAGTTTCGCAACGTCAAACAATTCGCTTATCTTGTTACCTAAAATATTTTGCCCACATTCAGTGATTATTTATGCTTATTATTCCCTTCGGGAATTGTTATATCAGTACCAATCCAAAAAATACTTTCAACTTGAACATTATGTAAAACATGACTATGTGAAACTTACCAAAAATCATCTAGACGTATGGATCATTTATCAGTGAGACATGTGCTATTATATTTTTTATTCATGGTAGATGTAGGAATGGCTATGAAAACATTCAAAGTTACATAAAACGAATTTGGTAATTATAATATATCTTAAAGGTTTTCAGTTTGATTGCGAACGTCGCTAAATATATTTAAATATTTAAATGTTTATCATATTTCATGTTTATCATATTCCATCGTAATATTGTTTTTGTCTTTAATGTACAGGTAACGCCATCCAGAGGTTTGCGTAACTGGTTCCCACTTAACTGGTTTTGGAACTCCATCGTGAGCAAAACTTGTTACAATATCAACTAGAAATGTTTTCATCCATTCATCATCTTTAGAAAGGCCACCTTCACTTTTAGGTTTTTGTGTGAACTCGTTGTAGTAAATAAGTGTTCCGTCTTGTACATGCATGTATCGCACAGTTGCGATACACTTCGCATTGCATTCATAATCATAGAAGTATGCGTAAATGGGCGATTGAGATACTTTGGCTTGCATTAGTACAGATTTTTCCCATGGAATTCTAAATTCTACGTCCCCTACGGCGTTTGCTATTTCATTGTAGGTAATAGGTGACTCTTATACCTCACGGAGACCAATTCTTTACGCATATACATCCAGGAAGCTTAAAACGCCACAACTATGCATAACCGAGAAAGGTGCATTTTTGCAATGTACAATTAATACGAACTCAACCACCTTTTAAAAATCACTGAAACATTTTTACATGACATATACAACATGTCAATGCTCATAATAGAGAATTTGTAGATTTTGATCTCGAACATTGTTACGTGTTGAACTGTCTTCTTCGAACCAAATAAATATACCACAATGGCTCAATAGCTCAAGTGAGAAGAACAATAATAGGTCGTGAGCAAATTAGGTAATTGAATGGGCGCCACTAGGTATATTTAAAACAATTGCCTGAAATGTTCCAATCTAGTACTGTCAATATAGAAATGTTTCTACCAGAGTCCATAAGCGAACAATCGTTCAATAACATACTCTTTAATGCGAAATCAAAATAATATATTATCACACATGTAATTACAATGTATATACAGGGTGATTCACGAATATTCCCTTGGTCTCTTGTACCTAAAGGGTACAAGATATCAGCTTCATTTTTTGGTGACATGTAAATTGATAACGACTATTTTTTTAAATTATTTTCAATTATACAGGATGCTTCACAAATTGTAATATATCAAAGTTAGGTTTCTTAAATGCAACCCCCTGTATTTTATTACATTTTTAGACTATACGTTAAAAACTAAGGTAACTTTATTAAACGTTCCCTATACCTATCGCTTACCAATTTTGAGAAAATTGTGATTTTAAGAAAAATATTCAATTTAAACAACCCCTAATAACACGGAAACCACTTGCTTTTAGTAACTCAAATTTATATCAAATTATTTTGACCTTTAAGGCTTTCATTTGCACTACGTGGGATTACGATTCTATGCACAGGGTGTTTAGAAAAAGGATTCATATTTTATATTTTTCACACATCAAAAACTCACTTAACTTAAATGGACCACCCTGTATATTTTTATTCTGTGTTGAATAACTTTTCATTTTCTACCAAAAACTATGAGTAATGCATATTATGTCTAAAATCAACGATTAAAAAGTTATTAAGATTTTTCTCTAAAATTTGTATTGAAATTGTTTTTATTTGGATTATAATAGGCAATGAATTTTGTATTGTCGTTGATAATTAGGTATGGGATGATAACTTAATTAAAAATGAAATTAATATCAAGACGTAATCATTTATGGAAAAAAATACTATAGTAAATGTGATGATAATTTTCGTCTACCTATGCATAACCGCACTCGATTTTCAAAAGATGCAACGTTTCTCAGGATATCTGGTGTTATGGTAGCAAACGCATCCTTTATTGTAATCTTTATGTCGTCAGCAGTGGTAGGTAGAGTGTTGTGGATCCCTTCTTCCAATGCATTTATTGAGGAATGTAATAAATAGTTTTGAAAAAACATAAATACCATCCTTATCACATTCAACTTCACCAGAATTTATATGGACGAGGCTTTCAACGAAGGTTGAATTTTTGTTTATGGAGTGAAAAGAATGAAAAGTTATTCAACACAGAATAAAAATATACAGGGTGGTCCATTTAAGTTAAGTGAGTTTTTGATGTTTGAAAAATATAAAATATGAATCCTTTTTCGAAACACCCTGTGCATAGAATCGAAATCCCACGTAGTGCAAATGAGAGCCTTAAAGGTCAAAATAAATCGATATAAATAGGTATGTACAAATAATACGTATCTTTTGAAACGAAATGGGAACCATAACGAGCAATTAATATGGAATTTAGCTAACGGTCAACTAACAGTATCATAAAATTTTAATCTGTACGTAATTACAACGTTATTGTATCTTTAGTATCTTTAGTTCATTCATTTTTAATAACATATTAAATTTATGAGCTTTACTGTAATAATATGTATACTATCGGCGTGTCAAAAGAAAATGGTATTCCAACCATCGATATTACAAAGTGTGGTATGAAATCTAAACTTTATTCAATTTATAAAATCGTGGAATATGTTCATTTTCCGGTTAACTCCATAACTCTACTAGTATTAAACTACGCATAAAAACTATTTACTATTAAACTACGTAGGTACTAACTACATAAACTACATAAATGCTTAGGAAAATGTAAAACGTAAAACAAAATGAAAGTTCAATTATCCCCAATTTAGATGTGCCATTAGAGGGGTCATTTTCATAAAAGGTTTACGAAAAAGTGCACTCGTTTTTTTACTGACACCATGTAATATTTTTTACTTTATAACAAACGACGCATTATACTTTTGTAAATGCACTCTCGCAAGCTCAGCAGATGTGCGCTCATAACTTTCTTTTGAAGAAGTTCATTTGACACAAAGGAGCATATATTTTTATGATAACGAACGTTTCAACAACTCATTCTTCTTAGTACTTTTAAAGTAATCTGTGTAACATATTTGTTCGAAAAGAAGCTTAAAATATATTATGTGGAAGAGTATTGTCACAAATATTAGTTTTATAGGTCAATTTTACAATAAGTAGATATGCATTTTACTCATTATATGGAAAAGCATGTATTCAATATAAAAATTTCCTTGCAAAAATTCTACTTGCAATTCGAATGTACAGGGTGTTAATGTGGCTATGGTACAACGAGATGAATGTCTACAAACGTTCAAAAACGTTCAAATTATACACCTTTTTCTGGTTGACGCATCACGTTTATGAATAATCCAACGATTAAGGGAAGCGAACCCCCTCGAAAAACCTGTGAAATCCGCATTTTGTGGACGATGTGCCACGAATACGAAAGGTTGCTCATACCATGGGAGTACGTCATGTAAGTGTTAGGTGCCGCCTTCCCTTATCGCTTGGCTTGCAGAGTGGACAGATCTAATCTTCAGACTTTCATTTTTGTGGGTCCATGAATACTACAGTTTGTCCAGCGAATATTTGCAGATATGGCCGCCCTCCAAAGTGTATGAATCAAGATAAAATATTAAATCAGCAACTACTTTCATGACCTGCCACAAAATATATTAGTTTGTCAACAACAAATTTAACACAAAAAATCAAGGAACAAATATAAACAAATCTAACGTCAAAGAATGATAATGACAAATGTCAATTTATTCGGCGGAAGTGGTGTGGTAACACTACTGAAGTCAAAATAGAAATGGTATCCATACAGCGTAAGCTCAGACAAACTAATTAACTTATGCTTCTACACACAAACTAAACTGGTATCAACGTATTTTGAGGTTTCAACACACGCATATAACAAATTCTGTAGCATCTATCTTTGTTTTTGGTGCTTAGTAAGAACCTAAATTGTGAGAACGTATATTGTAGTATATTTCATACATCGGCAAACATTCGCTGGACAAACTGTATATTGTGTGAAACTCCTGTAAAGTTTAAGAGTGAGTTGGTGTCCAAAATTATTGCTGTAGGCCACTTCGTGCACATTTAACTGGGCGGTTTACTTAATTAGAGTCAGTATAATACGTATATTGAGCATTTGTTGTAGCTTAGGCAGTAATTTTTCTTTTTTTTATAATAATATGAGATGGATGATATATTTAAATTCTAATTCAACCGACTTTTTAACGTTTATAACTATTTGCGATATGCCTCGAGTAAGTTTAGTTTTCACTTTGCTGAAAATTATAACTATGCGGGAAAGAAAGAAGATCATTCCATCACGATATGCAGAAAAGGCATGTTTCCTTCCGTTAAAGCCAAATTCTTTCTGTAACTACATAGTCATAGTGTCTATATTACAACTATTATTAGCCACACTAAATAGTGCTGGTCTATGTAATACAAAGCGCACGTCATAGAAGTATTCAAATTCTGATAGACACTGGTTCAAACTGATAAATTTAATGCAATGATACTATAGCCCAAGGATTTAATTCTCTCTAATTGGTCAACTCAATGTGCCCCAACTGCAGCTTTCACTTTCTCGTTGTCACTGAAATAGTGCCACCGAAATTTTTAAATTATGGTTTGAATAATTACAACAGAGTACCAAGTTGGAAAGTTATGAACGTATCTGACCCTCTGGTGCTCCTCTCCGCAACTGGCTTCTGTTTCCAACAAAATTCCTTTAATTTTATTTTGAGAATTGGGCGAAAAAACAAAATAAGTAATTCAAACTAAGGTTATTATCTCGGAAACTATTACCTTTAGATATAGGACATATATAACAAAAATCAAAGCTGACTTAAAAAGCAGTTCATTCATGAAAAAATATACAGGGTGTTCTATTTAAAATAGTCGACTTTTGGCAGTTCTTCTGTGGTCGTTAGATAAAATTCAGTACGTCCCTTTTGCAACAAATTTCGTTTAAAATCAGCATATCGAGAAGTAAAACGCTCTTTTGTTTATGATAATCTCGCCAATTTTGTTGCTCTGCTACCAATGATTGAATAGTTATGATTTTTTAACAGATTGTTGATTTCGGCGACAATTTTTAAAAAAACATTTAGTTTCTCCTAAATGAGTTGACTTAAGTAGGTGAAAGGTCAAAGAACGAAGGGCAAGTGGGCAACCCTGCAGACAAAACAACCATTTTGAAATTACACATGTATAGATCGTCCTGTGTAGCAGTTTTCAATCATTTTTATAAAAAAAAAGGCGCCAGTAACATAATTTGTAATCAATACGTGTCGATAACCGAATATTTAAACGAAAATGCTTGAAGTTCAAGAAAAGATTTACGTTAAGGACACACACAGGAAATTTTTGAGCGCTGTACAATTTCCCAATTTGAAAAGGTTTGGTGTACATTTATTTCCTTTTCTGGAGCAGTCCTTCTATGTGAAAATGACAAAGAATTGAGATTTTTTTAGAATGGGAACAATGTTTAAAAAAAGAAGAGCAACGTACGTGTTAAGTTTTTGACTAAATATAAAAACCATTTTGCTGGCAGTTTTTTAATTATTGTATACTGTATCTTGCTATACATATACTATGTATAAACGATGGATTAATGGTCACAATATTGTTATTGCATAGGTACCTATGTAATTCGTTTACTGGAAAAAGTACTGTATCTTGCTATACATATACTATGTATAAACAATGGATTAATGGTCACAATATTGTTATTGCATAGGTACCTATGTAATTCGTTTACTGGAAAAAGAAGCTTCATGCATTCATTTAATATGTGTACCTAAGCGATTATGAATAGTATGTAAAACCAAAAATAATGTAATAACATTTTAAATGCTTACAAAATACATTACTTACTATACTAAGCTGTATGCGTTGTACAAATTTGAAAGCTCTCAAAGCTGTGTATGCGTATAGTTTTGGTTTAGCCACAATAATTCAAAATAATTAGGGTTGTCATACAATTAAAAATTCTGTTCAAATCATCATACAAATAAACAAAACTAAATCAGTGACTATTCGAACATTTTTTTGAACAAAGTGTGAGTTTGTTCTCGAATTTGTTATCAAATTTCATTTTGAAAATCTAAAAACCCATAAATCATCAAAAGTGAAGTTTTTTGGGAATGTTTAACAAGTCATCTTTATATCTAATTTTTTTGTTAAAATTATATGGCACGAACAATGAACATCTGTACAATTTGGAAATTTAACTGTGCATGCAACACCTGCAAGCGCGATGACAAATCGCACGTGTTTTGTCTATTGAAGATAATAACCGGTCGATCGAAATTTGTTTAATGAAGTGTTACCTGTTTTGTCACAGTTTTCGTTCGTCGGTCAACGCGGGTAACATTTTTGCGAGTGATGTGCTTTGTGTTATAAATTAGAAATAATTCGTAACTTCGCGTTTAATTATATAGTGATGGGACATTTTGGTTAGTGATTTGTGTGTTGCAGATTTCTACTTGGTGAGTACAAAATTTTGGCATTCATTTAATTAGTGATAAATTACTTTTGATTTAAATTGCATTTGAAACAGTTACTTTTTGTATTTCAGAAGGTCTTCAATGGATGCCCGCCACTCCCCTCCTGGTGTAAAGGTAAGTGTTTTTGCTTTATTTGCCTAAGTCAAAGGGAGAATTTTGCACAACATTCAATGTACCAAAGGTATGAAAAACACCCCTTTGGGGCAACGTCTAAGGTTATAGTTAATAAATTAAGTTCATTATAACTTTGAAATAATCTTAAGCAAGTTAACAAATTCAATTTATTTTCTAATACATATAATATGTACCTACACAGATGTGTTACCTTTAGTGTGGCAAATGAAAACATGTGTTAGAAGACGTCACTTTCAGTCAAAAATATCACATTATCGTACGATCCTTTCTCGTTACCGAAACTTGTTCTTTCAATATACCTAATATACAATCGCATAACCCCGATTCAGCGGCCCCGTTTTAAAGAATAAAAAATACAGTTGTCACAAAATGTAATTATTGGTAATATTCGATATGAATAAATTAATTTTAATTAATAGTTCACATTATAATATTTTCAAATGGCTAATAATGAATCAACTTTTTGATGGCATAAGCCGCGTCCTTTTTTCGGGGCGTACTTTTAACCTTGTCCTTTTGACGCGCGACCATTTTGCCGTATAGATTCAGTTTGTACAGTGCATACTGATTCAAATAGTACTTAAAAAATGAAAAATCCCAAGGAAACCGAAAAATTCATTTTTAAAAAAAGTTATTTCATATACTTATTATGGAAATTACTACAAGAATTTTTTGATTTGAAAGTTACTGCAATTTTAGCAAATTAAATTACCTTTTGAGATAAAAGAAATATTTATAAGAAAAGTAATTAGAAACTATGTATTATGTGAATGAGGGCTGAACAATTAAACAACTAGTAGCTATTAGTAACTTGTATCTGTATCTATATCACTACCAACTTAAAGTAAATTATGGAAAACGAGAAAAACATAGGTAAAGGAACAAATAATTTCAACGGTTTAGCTCTCCATCCTTTTACCCTCATGAAATAGTGCAAATGGGCTTCGGAAAAGGTATACCTACCGCTGAAGCGGGTCATCGCTAAAGCGAGAACTGCTCGCCTCTGAAACGGGGCCTGCTGAAACGGGACCGCTAAAACGGGGACCGCTAAATCGAGAACCACTGAATCAAGATGTAACCTATACTATACAATATGCATAATATAATATACAGGGTGTTTTTTGGGAGCTTTAGTTAGACGTTTCTGGGAAAGTTTTATAGGTAGATTTTTGAAAATTTGTACTTAGGGGTTACTTAAAAAGCCGAATCGATGTAAAATATTTTCAAAATGGCAGCAGTTCCGGAAATGCCGGAAGTAGCTACCAACTTCGTTATTTTAAATTGCAACCCCTATTTTTTATTTCATTTTTGGATTCTACGTGAAATTTCATAACTTTTGTTTTTAAGTTATTTTCATTTATTTAAAAAAAATGGCGGATGCAGACGGTACTTTAAGAATTCATTACTTAAAAACGGTTGTAGCTATGGCAATCGAGTTTTCACCAGCGCATAGAGGAAGAATAGGGCTTTCTTTTGGTGTACTTAAAAAAAAGTTGCGTCACCTATGGGCTATGAGGCTCCAAATTTAAAAAAATTCAAAGACTGAAAACTTAGTTTTTTTTAATGAAATGACCATTTTCTTACTATTGCATTTGATAGAGAATCAAATGGGCATATTTTGGTATTACATGTTCCTATCCCTATCTTTAATAGTTTCTGACTTATTCTCATTTCATTGCAATGATAGCATTTTTTTCGCATTTTTTAGTAGTCGACCATGACATGGACCATGGAAAACGAATTTTAAACCAATCAATTCGTCACCCGTTAGTTTCAAATCAATTTAAAACCTTATCTTCTTCAACACATGCTCAAAATGAGCGCCTTCATGTTCCAAACACAAACTGTTTTTCGTAAATGTTCTCGAGTGGAGTATTGTATGACTGGTGATTCAGTATGGAGCATATTCTTGCAGAGACAGCTCTTCTGTTGCAGGAACAACAATATTGCGTAAAATTTCCAAATAACGTTCTGTATTCAAATTTTCTGGATAAATGTGAAAACGCAAAAAATTGTTATTTTTAAACGCACAAAGTACAATAAAACTCCAGCACTCTTGAATGTGTACATCTACATTCAAACAAGAATTTTAATGGCACCAGCAATGCGAATTATGGCGATTAAATTTTTACTAAATTTGGCCTCGTCTGACCAAGTAATGTTCCCCAAAAAATATTCCTGGTTCCTTAACATTAGCTACCTATTCGTAAAACTCTTACTGTAGGTAAGGTGGTACAAAGCTTCCAAAATTCAAACAATTTCATTCCAGTGTTCGGATGGTACGTTCACTAGGACGCGGTCTTTCTGGATATCTCTCAATAAACGTATGACAGGCATGTGACTCGATTCTGTTCATTTCACCATAAATAACAATTAGATTCCAAAAATCTTAATAGATATGTAAAACCATTGTGAGCCATTTTTCATTTTTTTCGATGATTGAAAAACTTGGTGACGGTTTAGTATCACTTGATTTGTTCAAAATTCGATTACCGTGGTCCATGTCATGGCCGACTACTACAAAAAATTCGAAAAAAATGGTATCAATGCGTTGAAATGAGAATAAGTCAGAAACTATTAAAGATAGGGATAGGAACATGTAATACCAAAATATGCCCATTTTGATTCTCTATCAAATGCAATAGTAAGAAAATTGTCATTTCATTTAAAAAAACTGAGTTTTCAGTCTTTGAATTTTCTTAAATTTGGAGCCTCATAGGTGACGTCGTACGCAACATAATTTTTTTAAGTACACCAAAGGAAAGCCCTATTCTTCCTCTATGCGCTGGTGAAAACTCGGTTGCCATAGCTACAACCGTTTTCAAGTAATGAATTCTTAAAGTACCGTCTGCATCCGCCATTTTTTTTAAATAAATGAAAATAACTTAAAAACCATAACACGTAGAATCCAAAAATGCAATAAAAAATAGGGGTTGCTATTTAAAATAACGAAGTTGGTATCTACTTCCGGCATTTCCGGAAGTGCTCCCATTTTGAAAATATTTTAGATCGATTCGGCTTTCAGAGTAACCCTCAAGTACACATTTTCAGAAACCTACATATAAAACTTTCCCAGAAACGTCTAACTAAAGCTCCCAAAAAAACACCTTGTATAATAATTGACCGTTTGTGATTCAAAAGCAAATTTTGCATTAAATTTTTTTAAATGTTATGATACCTACCCAATCTTTACTCAATACTCAATACTTTATCAATATTAACATTAATTTTGGTGTTATACGGATGGTTATAGAATGGAACTGAAGATGTCTCCAACTCCAATATTTTATGGAGCTTTCGTCTCTCATAAAACCTATAACAATCTAAAAAGGGTAATTGATTATTTTTCTCTATTTTAATGGTAAACTGTAATTTGGGATAGAAAACACCCTAAAATTTCATTAATTTTGTCATTTGTTGATGTTAATGACATCAATATAAAATGATGGCAAAAAACTTAAAGTTTGAAGAGAGATGTCTTCCATAAATTCAATTACTAAATTAGCAGTTATAGGTTATACTTACAGTTCGGATAGAAACATTCAAAAATCTCAAAGATGCAAATGCAATATGTATGAAAAATGTTCCTCATATGCACTTAACTTTATGTATAAAAAACTTTTAAAAACACGCGATTGAAGAAATATAAATTTAAAAACAATAAAAACTATATTTCGTTAATGGTCCGGGAGCCGGCCACCTTTTTTGCAATCAATTAATATACTTTTTATACTTCGTGAGCGGCTTTATTTTAACGAGACGCCAAACTTTTTCCTCTGCGAAAATTTTCGCAAATGTGTCCTACGGGATGCGCAGGGGTAAAACACGTTGATGTGGTAATTACAAAAAATTGATTAATATCACTTAATTTTTTAGCTAACTGTTAAGTATTTTTGTAAGTAATTCAAAATAACATTTGTCCTACAACAAAAATGTGTCCATCAAGAGTGCCCCCATCTCAGATACATGTAGATATTACTACATTAACAAAAATAATTCATATCAAGCTGATTTTTTCTCTGTAGCTTATTAAACATTTGCATAATTAAATTCCCACTTTATCCTACAAATTAATTGCGCCGGTTTCCCATGATATTCATCCATTTTTTTAAATTTCCAAATAAACGTGTTTTTCACACCCCCGTAGGACCCATTTGCGAACATTACCGCAGAGGAAAAAGTTTACCGTCTCGTTAAAATAAAGCCACTCACGAAGTATAAAAAGTATGATAATTGGTTGCAAAAAGGTGGCCAGCTCCCGGACTATAAGTACAATATTGTTAGAAAATTACGGTTTATTTAATAATAAATTAAATAATAAAAATATTGAGAGTGAAAATTTTATTCAAATAATAAATGATGATGACCATAGGATACAATAAACTTCCTTCTGTTGTTTTCTAAAACATTGTTGCATTGAGTTCCAACGAGTTCTTCATTAATTGTTACAAAAAATATAAAGCAGTGTTCACAATTATCCTGGCTAAGCGTACCTACTATAAGGAGCTAATTCCTCTAACATATGTAGAACAACATGGGAATTAGTTAATAAATTCACAGATCGTAAAAGAAACGAAGCTGAACCCATAGTATTGATGGATGATGACGTTCTTGCGGAGGAACCAAGTCAGGTCGCAAATAAGCTCAATAACTATTTTCTTAACGTAATATTAGAACTCAATAAAACTTTTCCAAGTACTTTTCCTGTTAAAATTATACCTGGTAGTAATAATAGTTTCTATTTCTCTCCTGTCACTGTTCAAGAAATAATTGATACAATTAAGAACCTCAAAAACATAAAACTTTTTCAAAATAATATGTCATATCACCAAAACTAAAAGTAACAGATCATGTTCAAATTTTAGACCTATCTCTATCCTGTAGACTTTTTCTAAAATTATAGAAACTTTTGTTAAAGATCGTGCACTTGCGTTTTTGTCAGTCAGCAATACTCTTGTCGCAGAACAACTTGGATGTATGCCAGTAAAAGCACTAACGACGCGCTAGATGCCTATACAGGGTGATTCATGAAGTATAGTAAATACTCAAATCTCAACTTTTACTGCCCTCAAAGGTTCTGTTAAAAATAGTTTTAAATGTTATATCGTAAAAATCAAAATCAATGCTCATATATGTATGCCACTAAAAACAGTTTGATGGTCACAGGACTGTATGAACAAAATGAGTCATACCTACTATCAAGTTGACAAGCTATACAAGCTGTCACTTAGTAACTTAGTAACGATAAAGTTTTCTTTCCAATTCATTTACTAGCAGTTCTCAAACGGTTTTCACGAAATTTTGAAAATGAAATAATGACCGTAATTTTCAACTTAGACGCGCGATTTTTCCTTTTGAATAATCTGTGTATGCGGACGCATCTACGGTTCAAGTATTTACTCTACTTCATGAATAACCCAAGTTAATAAGTAATATTCAGAAATCCATAAAATTTTGCTATTATATGCTATTATTTATTTATTGAATTTTTAAATAATTTAGTGACTTGCGGTCATTATGCTTTTTTCTTAGTTGTCTGGTTATACTCTCTTATAGGGGAAAAGTTGAAACGGCTTGGTGCAAAGCCCCGAATAATTCTACATAATTACCAAGGAATCCATAGTTTCTATTGAAAACTTCACTTAATTTATTTAAAACTTGTTTCTTTTTGAGATAAATGAGAACGAAAATTTTGTGAAAACCCTAGCGATATGCATTTCTCAATCTCTTCTTCGCCTCGCAGAAGAGTTCCGAATCACTGGTGAGGACAAGGTTCGTCACTACTAGTGATTTTAAAAAATCCCTCAACTAAAATTCTTAAAGAATTTGATAGTTACAGAGATGTTCGCTCCTTGCTAAGCTTTGCTTTTCCCTGTGTCGCCTTCGATTTGACTAATTTACGAATTTGTGTAAACTAATTTTGCTAAAATTCGTCACATTAATGTAAATTGCTTTAACTTTAAAATACGATTTTGAAAATCTTTACGCGAGGAAGAATTTAAAAATTATTGAGAGGTAGCTGAGTTTAGACCGTTTATTTTATATTTTATTTATTCAAAATTTGGATGGTAATACAAGTACACTAAATCTGTGGGGGAATCTAAGTATAATAAAATGCCACGTAAGTACGTAAATAATCTTAAAAATTTGGAGTAATTTGGTGACGCTATTTACGTAATTGCATAATGTTGCGGTAACTTAAACTTTTACTATACATACTATTAATCTTTTCGATATAACAATTGTCGCAAAACTGGTGTAATTCCGCCGAATTTATCCACACGCTTCCGCTAACTTTCCTAATATCTTATTTACGATCTGTAGCGTTTATTTCTTTTTAACTTATAAAGTTAATTTAATAAGTTGCTTGATAATTTTAATATTGTTAAAAGTTATGAAAATCATCGGTTTTGTTTGCCTTTAAAGTATGACACATCTCGTATGAATAATTGGTGTGTACAATGTATCACAATATTGAAGGAGTATACTAATTTGATTACATTAAATTTGATATCAAAGCGTAGATTGGGGGAGACCCACCGAAAGCCGAGGAGTTGTGTAATACTACCGAGTGCATAAATTATAAAGTTAGTGCACTACTATTTAAATTGGGGAAAGTGTTTACCTAAACTTTATAATTTTATTGCGACATACAAACAAAACATGAGTACTTCAGAAAACATGTTACGTTTTAGATTTATTTCTCGCCCCATTGCGTACTTATAGTTTGTTGGAATTAATAAAACCATTACGCTATTTTGCAAATTTTTGAAAAGTAGCACATGTAACGAAAATGACTTTACAATACAGGGTGTTTCAAAATTCAGTACAAATATTTTAATGGCGTATTTTTGAGATGAAAATAAGACTTTTTTTTCCTATAAACATGTGTCCTAAAATACACCCTCTTCGAGCTACAGTCATATTAATTTTCTTTGTTCCTCTAACAACGATTATTTCGAAAACGGTTAATTGTATCAGAAAAATGTTTAAGACCGAAATCTTAGACTTTTGAGTGCCCAAACAGATGAACTACTCATTTTTTAAATAAACCGCAGCATAAACCCTTAAATGTGCCTACCCCCTTCCTCCCACCTATAAATTTATTGTTTTGTCATTTTAGAGATAAGAAACAGTAGAACGTTCAAATCAGCAGTGGATTGCAAATTTTAAAGAAACTTAACCCTTATGGTGCCGTACGGAGTACCCGGGTACTATTTCGTCTTTACAGTCATATAACTATTTTTCTATTCAACCTTTTATTTTGAGCTTTCATGACATCTCCAACAAAATAGTTTTACTCACGAAAAACATAAGTTTAGGCAAAATAGTTTGAGTAAAGATTTATTTTGACGATTTTATAAAGTGCACCTTCTGTCTCCCGTATAGAGTACCCCGGTACTCTTAGGTTTATATGAATAGAAAACGATATCTGTAATAATAAATACGTAATTGGATAGTATTTATTTGTATGTAGTACGTATATAATTAGTAGTAAACAGGTAATACAATAGTTTTATACATATAACATTCAAAAGTAAAAATAAAAAAGTAAATAATGATGCATGATTTTGAGATAAACAAGCCGTTCCACACATTTTCTGCATACAGTAGTTGGGTTGGTGTGTTCATCGCACACTGGTTTCCTGCATTTACAGCATCTCTTGCGCGTTCTCTTTTTCCTCTTTTCCTCCGCGGTGTTACACATGATGCAGTAACCAGTGAACTTCAGGAGCCCGGTGTTGTCACGTTCTTGTACGGAGGTTGGTGCTGGTGGTGGGTTATGTACGGTGGCTATTTTTATGCCAAGAATGTTTTCCATGGCGGTTTTCACTAAATAAAACCGCGTGATTAGCGGTTGCTTACTTCTTTTTATTATGGAGGGTAGACAAAGATCTCTTCCTAGATTTTTTAGAAATAATCTTCGACGATCAGTTCTACAGGCAATTTCTGGATTGTTTTCAATATACCTATATGATGTTCGCTGCCAAACAAGCAATATCCAAAATGTTGTAGAAAATAGCTAGTGGCCAGCGATTGGTTCTTCTCTTAGTCGTGTACCTACTTCATTACCTACCCATTGATCCATTTGATCAACTCTGGCTTTGGTAGAATTATAGTACCTACATAATTATTTCAGGTTTCTTGACTGTAGCCGTGTTATTAATTTCTGGATTTGTGTGCATACTCCATACTCGAAAGCAACACAACAGCTTTGCTCTTCTTATTTACATTAGGAACATAATCGACTGCACTATAGCTCATCAATAACGCAACTGACGCCCTAATTTTCAGATTTCATCATCCTGACTCATGAAATTTGAGAACAAAAACATAAACAGCCAATAAATATGAACAATGGCGCGCGAAAACAAATGTCTACAGTGATAATGCAGTCAAATTATGCAGCATATAGAGGTAGTACCCGGGTACTCCGTGTGGGAGATAGAAGGTGTAAATTTGTATGGTATCATAAGGGTTAATAAATAATTGCAGTCAGAATTTAAAAAACCCATTTTTTTAAAGAAAATAAAGATGACTGTAGCTCGAAGAGGGTGTATTTCAAAAATACTCCATTAAAATATTTGTACTGAATTTTGAAACACCCTGTATAGGTGCATTTATTGCACCTTTTTTTCATTGACGTTATGCATTATTTTCTACAGAAATTGTACAAAATGCAAGTTTGTAATATATAAGTGCAAAATTTGAACCATATTTCTTTAAGTATTATAATACAAATCAAGTTGCCAATTTTGTACAATTCTTTGTGCAAAAAATGCTTGAATTCATACCAACCCAAGAATGCACAACTATAAAATAGAAAAATGGATGCACCGACAAAACAGCCCCGTCAAAATTGCTCCGACAAAAGAGGCCCAAATCCAAAACAGCTCCCGTCAAAATCGCCTCGTTAGAATGACCTACGCCAATGCAGCCCGCTTTAAAATAAATATTCATGAAAATATGGTTCTTTATAAAGTAACCAGTTTTCTAAACTATTCTGTGTGTCATGCCACTGTTTTAGTATCAATTGAAAAAATATACTAAACCTGCAAAATACCATAGGCGCTTTAGTGGAAATCTACGTTTAAGTTTAATTTTGGATTTGGACTCTTTTGTCGGGGCTGTTTTAGGGTAGGCTATTTGAACGTGTCACGAGAAAAATGTCGTAGTGATGCTCACACGCCAAATACGAGTTGAAATTTGGTGGAATTATTGCAATATTTACTATTTTTCTTGAAATACAATCAAACATGAAATATCATTCTGTTCAATGTTCAAAAAGGCCATCGCTATTGGACACGGATATACAGTCTACTTTCAAATTTTTTCGAATTTTGTTTTGGAGATTTTTCTACATATCCCAGAGAAGAAAATCGAGAGGTACTAAATCTGGAGACCCTTCTAGCCATTCAGTTACATCCCTCTGCCAATCCAATGAATGGAACGGGAGGGCGACCGTATAATGTTCTTACTCTGCTTACATTTGCCTTATAAGACAATACTAGTTCTGTAGCTCGGTGTATTTGGTAACTCCTTACAACTTCGGGTAGGTACTCTAGGACAGTGTTTCCCAAACTGTACTTGAGACACATACAATTATATCGTTTTTAAGTACGAGGACGATTTCTCTTTCGTTTAAGTGGCAGTCATAGACGAGAAACTTAACTCACATAAATACGATGTTAGAAATAGTACCAAACATTTTACAGCTTCATTCGCCGATTGGAAGTATTCCTCCATCTTTTTGGTCAAAAATTCGTCTGGGTTCTGGGAAAAAAATTGGAGCTTGAACATTCCACTACTTGATATTTGATGTTTATTGGTATTTCAACATGTTGAAAGGGATCGGCTAAAATCGGATTTCGGTATCCATCTGCAACTGTCGTAACTGTTTTGAATTTCTTCCACTGGAATGAATCGAACTGCTTTTTCCCAAGTGAAGTTGACCATAAATCGATTTTTCTTATAAACCCCTTAATTTTATCAGTGGCTGTAATTATATTAATGTTGCCACCTTTCAAATTACTGTTCAAAATATTTAATTGTTCAAAAATATCTAGAAGGAAACCTAGTTACAGAAGCCAAATGGGATCGGAAAATTGATTCTCATATGGAGACTTCTCATCTTTCAAATACATTAAAATCTCTGCTCTTAAGTAGTGAAATACTCTTTTTAAGACGTTGCCCCTTGAAAGCTACCTTAGTTTGGTGTGATAATGAAGATTTTCAAATAAAGCACCCATGTCTTCGCAGATTTTTCGAAAAATACTAGTCTGCAAAGCTTTTCCTTTAATGGAATTTACATCTTCAATGATGGTTTTCATAACACAGTTCATTTCAGGAGGTGCAGCCTTTGACACAAGAGCTTCTCGATGTAAAAAAACAACTCTAAAACTTTAAATTAAAATATCTCACAAACCAATTGAACGATTTTAAAATTTTAAACGCAGTAATGCAAGATATAAAATGACCTTTCAAATGGCGTATCACATGACCCATGTTGCCATTTAAAAAAATTGAGGGTATATTTGCGGGACCCAGGGGGTTATGGTATGAAATCTCATGCTTATGTCAAAAAGTGTCCCCCTCGATTATTATTATAGACGAGTATTGCCGATTTTTCAAATTTTGAAAAACCCTGTATAAGTATGTCAAGAAAATTGGGTGATAGAAAGGACCAAAACAAGCTTTTTTCCAAATAAGCCAAGGGTCGGAAAACTTTCGTTTGGGAGCTACCCTCAATAATGTACTAAAGTTTGAATGTCTTTTTCTCAAGAATTACATCCGAATTTTCAATAAATAATTTTAGATTCGTCATTTTCATGTTCAAAAACACCCATACCTATACAATATTTTGTCGAGATCAGAATTTTTCCCGCACCCCCCGGTTGGGGAGAAAGTATGAGTTTCTTTAAAGTTTTGGCAAAATTGAACAGAAAACCTATCCAAAGACGTACCGTCCATCTTTGTAGCACTTTTAGCACTTTACTTTAGCTCCCAAACGAAACATTTTCGACCCTCTATTTATTTGGAAAAATGCTTGTTATGGTCCCCTCTACCACCCCATTTCTTTGACATACTTTTAAATAATAATAATAATAATATTTTAAAACTGCGATGGTTTAAAATCGCTATTTCAAAGTAGATCCTTTTAAGATTTGCTGAGCTTACAGACTGTTTGGCTTCTAAAGTGGTATTCACACTTGTGCATTTCCATGCTGCATTTTTAGACGCGGCACGGCGTCACCTTGCACTTGCTGCAATTTTTCATGCAGCAACTCCCATGCGTTCACATTAATGCATTTCTAATGCATAGAGAAAATCTCTGTAGGGATTTAATTTTTCACCAATTATAACTGTATTTTGGTATTGAGAAGGTGCACATTGCACAAGTTGCAGAGCAGAAATACTAACTTAAAACAAACAAACAAGGCAAGGAATGAATCTCTACAAAGTCACTAGAAATGCACAATTACACTGGTCGCAAATAGAACAAATTCTAACTAGTTACGTGCATCATGCATCTTGTGATGCTGCAACTTTTACAGTGTGACCCAAGAAATGCATGCACATTAATGCTGCAACTAAAAATGCAGCATGGGTGTGAATATCACTTAAACTAAAATCTTTATTTTTGGGTTTCTAATTAGATTCAAAGACTCATGAAAACTTAATTCCAATCTTCTAAGATTTATAAGAGTCAAAGAACTGCAAGATTACTCCATTACGGCTTTCTTACGTACCACGTGTTTAAAGGTTTGCTAGAGCAGAAACTTGAAATTTCGTTGTGTAAAACATTACGTTTCGATAATTGTGCGTTACTGCAACGGAATCCAATCCAATATAGACAAAACTTTAAGATGTAAAGTAATTGTAAGTATAAGATTCTGAATTTCAAGGCTTACATTTTGCAATAGTCTTATACCATTTTTAGATTAAATAGTATATTAAAGTATAAGTGGTTAAACAGGTCTTTAAAACACGCGCGAGTTTTCAAGCACGACGGCGCAGCCGAGTGCTTGAAATAGAGCAAGTGTTTTAAAGACCATTTATCCACGAATACTTTACGCTATTTTTTTTATTGGTTCACTTTGAAATCTGGTATTAAAATGGAAATAAGAACTAATAATGTGAAATGGTTGAATTCGTATGTGAAATCAGTATACCTTTCGTTGTCATGGAAATGAGAAAAATGGAAATTAATTTGCAATCTGTCATTTTATTTGACGTAAATAAGTACTCCTGTCAGATCAATAACCAATAGAATTCACGTTTTTCAAATTGGTGATGTAATCTGTCATTTTATTTGACGTAACAAATTACTCCTGTCAGATCAATAACCAATAGAATTCCCGTTTTTCAAATTTGTTGGTGTTGGCTTGGCAAAAAAGGCTAAAATAGGACACCAATAAAAAAAAATCTAATACCGTCAATTACCATATTCCATTATTCCAAAAGTACAATATCAGAGATACGAGAAGTGTCACAAGATCTTCTAATTACTTTATCAATGATACCTTTAACCTGAAAACCTTCATCATTGAATGTTTATCCTTTTGCTACGCTTAATTTTTGTTTATTCATACGACAGTCTTTGTTTCTTGATGGTTTCGTCCAGCGGCAGATTACCCACTAAGCTGACTAGGCTGAAGCCTAGGTCCGCACAGCGAAAAGGGGGGCTCTCGTTTTTAATCAATTTAGTATAATTAAGCCGTTTTATGCAAATTGGTAACAGCAGAGGAAAGTTAAAATGTCGGTTATAGTAAAAAAAGCATATTACCGTTTTCAAATTTGTAAACTATTGTTACGTATAATTAAATAATGTTTTGATTTTTATAATTTTTTTTCTACTATTATGCAGAAAAGGGCGCTCTTATTAATATAGCCTAGGATGCTCATAGTCATAAGGCATAATCCGCCGCTGGTTCCGTTAAACCAAAGCCAATGGTCTCAAATTCTGTAATTTTCACAAAAATGTCTGTTTCTGCAAGTTTCGTTTTACATGCTGGGATGTAACCACCTACTGTTTTTATTTCCAACATAGAAAGTATGGGTGAAGAGAAAAAGGGGTTTTCGTTTAAAAATTTAATTTTTGAAATTTTAGAGATTTACTTTCAATACACTGACAAAAAAAACCCTTTTTTTATTCAAACAATCAGTTTGTAAGCTGTTACAACCGAAAAACTTGTAAAAAACTAAAAATTTCTAAAATAATTTCAAATTACCCTAGTTTTATGCTCGGCAATGTATTATAACAGAAATTTATTGACTGTTCAAATCTTTATCAAAATCAAAATTTTGTAAAATATGCCTTCAAACTCAGGCGACTAAACTTTTTACTCTGATAGCAGTTCATGTACGATATTATAGACAGATCCTACCCACCCATGCTATATTATTGTCCGCTAATGCTGTGCACGATGTCGCAGTTTATCATTCGTCCCCTAATACAAGTACTACTAATGTTGAGTAACTACAATTGTTTCTAAAACTGACCTGACAAATGATACGCTTTACGTATTTTATCAAAAACAGGTTCTTAATAACCCCTGTGTATGTATAGTTTCTCAACCAATAGACGTATCTCGTCTTAAACACCCTGTACACATACCTACTACTCACTCCTCGTATAGTTTTAAGGGAACTTCCCCCAGTTACATGTTTCGAGCTTTAAAGCTTCAAATTTAATTGATTTTTCAATCATAATTTGACATTCCTATCCAAATGTGTGCGATTGTTGTAATTAATAGTATTTCTTCAATTTTTAGAGTCGTTGGGAACCTCCATTCACCTTGCGTGTGAATTTCCCTTCAAACAAAAATTAAATGAAAATTCGCCGTGTATTAAAAGACTTCTAATGAACGTTTCCCGTAAGGGAAACCAAAAATAGTATTGAAATCAATTAACCGTTTAGAAAGATGTTTTCGGAAACTAAGCAAGAAAACTTTTTACATTATTAAGGAAACTTGTAGACGAATTATGATACTCAATTCGATTTACGTTGTTAAAATTGTTTTCAGAATGTTTTACGGAAATACGAACAATATATCATTTAGCATCTGGAAGCAGCTACAATTGGTAGTGTTTGTGATGTGTTTTACCAATTCCATTAGTAGAGTAATTATGTGACATGGTGGCAGTCGATAAATGTAAATTCTATTGCAAAATGTGGTGCCATTAGTATACAAATGAGGTTTAATATTTCGTATATGTGCTCCTTTGATTTATTTCCTTCTACGGCTGGGACGTATTTCGTAAAATTATTAGAATGGGAATAATTCGATTTTATATAACAAGATTCTGCAATGAAAGCCAGCTATTATATTTTATATACTTACTTTATATAGATACACCATAGGAATTTTTCCATTTTATCGTGTAGGTTGTAACAATCCCTTACATATTGCTTTCTTACATTTTTCTATTTTATTTTATAATTTCCTTACTGAATAGACGCATTTTCCAGTTTCAAATTTTAATCGGGCACATTTTAATGAACCATAGATTATATTAAATATCAAAGTATATGAATACTTTAGTCAATGATTCAACAAGGGTTGCGGTAATTAAATGATTTTATGTTCGCATGAAATTAAACTACAGTAAACAATTTTACCAACGTATAATTAATTTTATTTTTTTTTACTAAGCTTTTTTTAATATGGTTAGTACAAGCTTAACGAATACATTAATTTATCACTACTCATGATTGATTATGTACCTACCTGCTAATGCTTAGCTTTCTAGTAATTAGAAAAACTTGCGTAGGTTAATTGCGCCACTGCTCAAATATCTACTTATTAAATACATAACTAATAACTTATATGTATTAGCATCACTTAATGAGTTTATAGGATTTAGTCCGTTTTAACCTTCGCACATCCTCACTGTGTGCCGGGACGTTGACGGGTTCATCTTGAGCAGGTCGTTGTTGATTTTTTCATTGGTCACATATCGATAAACATAAGTGATGATTTTGAGCATTTTGACTACTTTGAATTATCAATTGATTTGGTAGCTTGATAGATTCCCAAATGGTCATACAGTATGTCCAATAATGGACTGGTAGACCGATCTTGTGGTACCCGTATTGAGTTCCGATTGTTCTTTGCTCCATTGAACATAATTTTCCAGTCAGTTCGATTGCTATGGGTATAATATCGTCGGAAAATGTGCCAAGAACTGTATTTGCAAGTCTCGGTCCAGCTTCAGGGTATAGTATCGGAATTGTAGCTTCCAGGTAGTATTTTTCCCATCTCAAAGATAAGGCTTTGATGCCACATCCTATCGAAAGCTTGCGAAACGTTTAAGTATTCTGCGGAGCAGTACTTTTTTAGAATTCACGTTCGATTACGAAATCCAAATTCCAAGTCAGGAATACTAACCATTTCTTTGACCCTTTAATAATAATAATAATAATAAATGAGTTTATTGTCCAACAGACTTTTACAAATCCAATAACAGAACAAAAAAAAATATATAGAAACAAACTAAAATAGAAAATAGATAAAAATAAACGAAACTTAAATACATGCACAGCTTAACAATAAATAAATAAATAATCATTTTCCAAAAAATAATATACTTACCTAAATTTAAATTTCCCATAACCCAATTCGTAATCTACACTATAATACTACTAAATACTACTATTTCAATTATTATTATAGGGAAAGCTGGAAAGGATAGAGGGCAGGCAAGTATGATTAATATCGACATCACTAATTAGGTTGAAGTTATGATAGCAGGTAATGAGTGGAGACTCTTTGTAACACAAACTTTTTAAATAATGTCTGGTTTCTTCATCGTGATGATTTTGAAAAATTCTGGAATATATTGTAATTTTGTACAGACATTAGACACATAGATTAGTGCGATGGTTGCTCTTTTCCGGAGCTTTTTTAAGAGGTGCTTGGGGGGGGGGGGGATTTCATCTATGCGAGGGGCTTTCTTTGGATTGATGTTGTTATCCATTTCTAATAATGCAACTTCCATGGATTTTTTTGCACCGTCCCGTTATTGTGTGGAGAAGAATGGGAAGTATTGCATTTCTTACGTGGATTAGTAACCTTTACTAGTATTTCTTCGTCGTATCGGTTTTTCCCCGACCTGCTTTCAATCTGTGTATTAGAATTTATGACCTTTTGTTTATCAGTCATTGTAGTTTTGATATACTTAGTTCTTTTGGTGTTGCTCCCGTTCCTGGATAATTATTTACTTTATAGACTGAATTTGGAAATTATTTAAATTATTATTCATGTCTGGATTTTCTCGTGTAATATTTTTAAATAACGTTCTACGTTTCGGGAATTATTTAAATTATTATTCATGTCTGGATTTTCTCGTGTAATATTTTTAAATAACGTTCTACGTAAATAACGTAGAACGTTATTTAAAAATATTACACGAGAAAATCCAGACATGAATAATAAATTTAAATAATTCAACTCGTGGAAGCCTAAACAACAATATAATTTGGAAATTACTGTATACTATGCGCACAATTATTCAACGCGGCACTAGAACTGACAATAAGGAAAAGCGGAATAACTAGGTGAGGAACCCTTATGAATAAGAGTCATCAATGTCTCGCGTATGTGGATAACGTACTTTTAATAGCAAGGAGCAAAAAGGAGCTAATTTGGGAGTATCGATAAATAATATGTGTAATGAGGAAAGAGAAATAGAGTTAAGGATAGCCAAAGGTAGTAGATATGCGGGTGGTATAAATGGCATAATATGATCAAGGCACATAGCACGAAATGCAAAGCTCTGGATTTATAAGACCATATATTGTTAAGGCGGACAGTATGTACAGCAGTGAGACATGGACTATGACAAAGAAAACACAAAACAGTTTTGAAGTATGAGAAATAAGGATGCTCAGGAGAATATATGGAGGAATGAAAATAGACGGAGTATGGGAGAGAAGATCAACCGTAGAACTGTATGAATTATTCAATGAACCAAATATAATCCAGGTAACTAAAGCTCGAAGATTTCAATGGTTAGGTCAAACGGAAAGACAGAGAAAGAGAGGAGGCCGAGGAGGAAATTGTGGAAAGCAGTGAAAGAAGACTTAAAAGAAAAAGAAGTACATAACTGGAATGAAATATCCTGGGATAGAGTGAAATGGAAACTATTTACAAGGCAATGGTCCTAAAGAGGCCTGTGAACATACAAGCGCACAATTCCACACTGCCGTGGGAATCGCCAATCTGTAACACTTTGAAAACATTTCAACTAATCATTTTCTCGATCATCGATCTCTTCCTGTAAAAAAAAACTTCTTCTCGTAAGTTTTTTTTTAGCCCAAAAAACAGCCAAAAGGCACACATTTCCAGATTCAGTGAGTAGGGAGGGTGTTTGATTACATTAAATTTGTTTGCAGCCAAATATTGCCGAGTTAGCTCTGCAGTGTGGAATGTAGCATCATTTCCTTTTTTTCTCACTTCAGATATCGGACGCTCTAGGTAGTGTCGGATTCTTACTAGCTAAACCCTTCTCGCTTGTCACCTGCATTCCTCCCCGGTATGAAGCACGCCTTCAAGGGGGAGGTTTTTGAGTCCTTCTTAGTATGTTAATATTCCTCCCGTTGACGCATCATCCCATTTTCCGTACGCGTTGTTCTTCTTCGACTTGTGTTGTTTTCTGTCTCTTCCCCTTCCTTCGTATCTATTACTATTTTGGTGAATGTCGTTATTTTTCCCCAACAACGCCGGTCGCGCGTGACCACCCCTTCGAAACTTTGGGGATTGCGTGTATCCCGGGTCGAGAAGTAGTTTACATTTCGATGTCCACAGTTGTATCGCTTTGATATATTCGGGATGATGGAGTGGGTCCATCTTCCCTCCTCTGAGGCACCCCATTTTTCCTGCCACCAGTAGATGGCTCCTTTGCGGATTCTCTTTTTCTCCAGTGTCGCTTCCGATTGATTCTTACTCCTCGGTGCGGCTAATTCTAGGGTATAATTTCATTTTTTCACTACACTTGCGAACTTAAAACTATCTTTTTCAAATGTTATTTAAGATAAATTAGCAAATGAAGCGGCAAATGTCAAGTAAAGTTTTTGTTTTCCATTGCTTACCTAATTGCTCCATCCTCAATAACAATGGCTTGATTCTCGTATAAGCGTGGGTAAAATTCTATACACGTGGCGTACAATAACTGACACAATTACTATTACAACAGTTGTCTGTGCTAATACGTAGCGTAAGAAAGTGCGTAACAAATTTAAACTAAACAGTACATAATGGTATTGTCAACGAAAGGTTACATAAACATTTGGTTAAGAGACGATCCACTTTTCGATAAATTTATACACATAAAAGCGAGTATTGTAACAGTGTAAATAAGTGAAACATTATTGTACAATATTTAGTATGGAGTTTCATACGCGACGCGATACTCAATTGAAATCGGGAATTAGGTATAACATTTGTATGGAAAATTTGAGCTATTTCCAATATGTATTCTTTTGGGATATGGTTTTGATCCTGTTTTTATTTAATCACGTTATTTGTTTAAAAATACAATTCCCCCTTGTTTTCAATTTTGTATGCCGAAATTCGCATAACATGTTTTAGTAATCTATTGTATTTTAATGGTAGGTAGGTATTTGTATCCAAAGTTGTATGATGTTTAATAATTTACTCTAATTGAAAATGGGGGAATTATTTTATTCATTATGTATCAGATTTCCTCTCCCGTACAGAATAATTTACGAAATAATGTAATTTTGATTATCTTGCCAAATTAGAAGTAAAGTATTTTCAAGAAAATGAGACATACCATTTCTATTGGAAGTGTGGTTTGACTAATACCACTACAAAAGGAGGACAAAGTTACGTTTCCATATATGTACATCTTCATTTACACTTTGTAATAAAGAAATCTTATTTGTTTAATACTGATATGGAAAATTAAAACAGAAGATTACTAGAACATGCAATTTCAATGAAATAATTAAGTAACAAATTGATACTAATAATAATATTATTTCCTGTACTAACATTATCTAACAGGTAGATATATTTTGGCCAATTCATGATCTCTTTCTCACTATTTTGAAAATAGAACTAAGCTGCGTACAGCTTAATAACATTAATAATTAATGAGCTCTCCTGGTACATATTTAGGTAATATTTACATAACAATTGGATGTCATTTTCAACTAATTTTGTAGAAAGCGAAAGCGGTTACGTAACAAATTCAACATAATTCCATAATTTGCTCGAGGAACACTTTAAATTCCCGTCATATACAAAAGGCATTAAGATTTAAAATTTACTGCGGAGTTTCTGTAAGTCATTTGGAGCAGACGCACGTTGAGTACAGGTAACCCATTATGATTATGTTTTAATGTTAATGGCAACGTTTAGGAGGTTAATACGGCATTTAGTAAGAGTTGCAGTTCTTAATCGGCTTAAACTTATAGAGAAAAAGTCGTGTCCTTATACATTTCCTTATTCTTTCACCTTTTTGACTTACTCCACTTAAAGGAGTAGTTCATATTATTATTTTTTCTACTGTGTCTGTGTCTATTGTGTGCAGTACAAAAGTTCGCAATTTCTAATTCATTATTATTCTATTCGACAATTTATGACGAATATCTTAACATTTCAGGTAATTTACTTAACTTACCGCATTAAAATTTATTGCATTATTACTCTTTTCATTCATTTTCATAAAATGGTCCCTGAAGAGGGAACACTCTCTTCCAAAAACGATTTTCTTCTTTCATCTTGTGGACGCAATTGCCAAAGATAGCATGTATCTTTATTTGCTAATCCTGATAAATAAATATGCACAAATCGGTCTTACAGGTCCTTTGTCATCCTGAATACCATAAGTGTCTTTTCCATTTTACACATTTTTTACATTTATATCATTAGCACTAAGAGAGAAGACTTGGTTAATGGTGCACCAATAATAAGCGCACAACTGATCGAAAATCATGCATAATAAGAACTTTCTACAAAACAACAAAAAAGTATAACTGTAAACCATAGCATTTTGGGTTATAAAGACTTCCACAATCCACATCTCTTGGCCACTTATTAACGCGGACCTCTTAAAAGTGTTAGCCCATTTGCAAGTTGTCATAACATTTTCTTCTCTGGCGAAATAGTTTCTAGTGTCTTGCCACACGTTGATAGTTGATTCCCGGTTTCCAAGCTTCCAATGGTGTCTGTCAGTCATCAGTAATCTTTGCAACTGTCCTCCGCCCCTAATCCATCTCCCAAAATTTTTATCTACGCAAGGAAATATGGTGGATTCCACGGCGATGTCATCGGAAAATTAATTTGTTGATTACAATCTAGGTGGGGAGTCCGAGAGTGTTTATATGTCAATAAGGTTCGTAAAAGTCTTATCGGCTCTTTTCGATTGTAAAGCACGTATGCAGATGCAGATATAATTTCCTTTTTCCCCTATTTTCAATAATCAAATGGATATCGGTTAATATATCCTTAATGCTCAATTGGTCATATTAACAACATGATTGTGTTGTTGTAAATAGCACGTTATGATCATTTTTTTACAATCGCCGTGCATCATTCCTTGAATTGCTACTCGTATCATTCAATAAAAATTATGGTGGCTACGGCGACAAAGGCTGGTTTCTGCTGAGCAAGGTGTGGTAAAACTTTGTAATTGTTCTGCGTTTCTCTACACGTGTGCGGGTCAGAATTACTATGTTGGGGGGGGGGGGGGGGGGATTGGTGCAGGATGGCATGTAAGGTACCAAAAATTTCGTCCTGTACTACTAAAAAATTAGGCGATTATCATTGATAGACGTCTAAAAGTTAGGACCTGTAAAGTATATTTGAATGCAAAAGGTTCTTCCAAAAGACTTTTGAACGAAAGTAAGTACTTTTAAGAGTTACTTTCGAGTCATCTCACTTTCTTTAACCGAGTACAGGCGAACAGTAAGATTTTTTTAACTTTAAACATCACTTGCTTGGTTGATTGGTTCATTTCTGTAACATCCAAATTTAGACTAGTGATAAATGGAATAATTTCTCGATCGTTAATTTTTGCATGATAATTTTGCATTTTCTCATTTAAAATAGACTTGCGTGCGAATAGGTACTTGTTACCATCTAAAACTAGTTTTTATAACGACTGGCCTAATGATAACACCGATATCTTGAAAATAACCTGATTTAGGTTATTGTACAATTTCCAATTTGTACTTAGTTTGTTAAAATACGTGGTGTGAGACGGACTAAATTAATGTGCTTGTGGGTGAATCTAGTGAGCGCGTGTGATGCTGTTTCTGTTGCCCAATTTGATGATGGTAAATAATTTGATACTTCCTCATCAAAATATTTGCTTTTGCTGTACTTTACACAATTTTGGGGCTTCATTTACTTGCATATTTTTCTTGTACTTAACACCAATTAATTAATAGTGTAGCGTACCCAAGTGCAATCGAACACGACTGCGCAACTCGTTCGAAAACCAAACAAAAACTAAATCTCCCGCCAACTAACTAAAACCCCATGGCACGTGATCGTCAATAACAAAACTGTCAAATGGTAGGACTCTACGTTGTGAAACGAATTGCTCGAGATGTGTGGGTGCTAGTCTTATAAGGATCGATTAGGCAAACATAAATAAAACACAAGAAATGAGGAGAACGAATTAAATTTAATAAACTTCAAGGGTTGCCCTCTCAAACTCAGGGTTTGAGATTAGCTCTGGGTCTTCGCTGATTACAAGGAGGGAAAAGAGCTACAGAAAAACCCTCCAGGATAATTACCTCACCTTCAACCTTCAAATCTAATTTTATTATAAACTTACATTCAATTTTACTATTGGTTGCTTTCAGCTTGTGCGATTTTCATCAGGATTTCATCCCCTCTTTAAATATTACATAAATCATAAATTGAGAGCTTCTGCCATCACCTTTCAAGGTAAAAATATCACTAAGGCCGTCATGTAACAGATCCCAACATTCACACCAGGGTTCATGTCTTTGACATGTTAAGAGGTTGTTTACTATGAGACCCAGGGCGACAGCATTAGCTGAACTTAAAACCCTGCCGCGGTAATTGGAGTTTAGTTCTTTTTAGGACCCATCACATCAGTATTAAATTCATAAAATTTGAGGGAGGTAAACTGTAATCGCATTCGATGTTTCAAAATCAGATGGTAGCAGAACACCACCAACTCACCTTGTATAACCACAAAGCCACCAAAAGGATATGCCACGCACACAGAATCGCAACATGATTTGGTCCTCGAAACAACTGAACACGCTTACCGCCGGATGAGGGAGCCAAAAGAGACACACCAGCACAAACCGTCATTGTAATCATTTCAGCAGCATTTATGCGAAAACCAAATATGCTACATCCCAACATCAATGGCATAATCAATTAATAATCAATCATTAGGCTATCTAGTTAGACAAGTAAATAACCAGTCAATAAATGTATTACGCCCCCACAATCCCACAAAACCAAATTCAATAACTCAAATCACCACAAGCCGCGCTCCAAAGGCACGTACAAAATGAATTATAGTTAAACAAACAAATATAATGCATGAAATTACGTAATCATGAAACAAATACGCGAAATAATCATGCATGCACTTCAATTCATTTAATTCTACTAAACACGCTAAACCAACCCTAACAATATTTAGAAAGTAAAAGAAAGTTATCCCTAAATAACAAGCTCACTTTCATATTACCTACTTAAGTGAAGTAATTCAAGATTGCGCACCCTGAACAAATACTGTAAAGTCAAAATTTGTAACATAAAGGGCCTAGAAAAATAACACAGAAACACCTACACATGCTAAATCAAAATTCACCCTACCTAATTAACCTAATTAACGATACCCCGAGAACTGTTACTTCGCTGTCCCCTTAATTTTTTACTTCTTGCGTTAGGTCCCTTTCCACCCCCGCTGTCCAGCTATCCAAATATGTCGGCCAGTCTTTATACATTCCATCACGTACATGATTTTTTTTTAATTAACAAAAATCAGTGGCGTAACTTTTGTTCAATACCATCCACCAACGGACTAAACTTTTAGCGGAATCATTTAAAATCGAGCGGCCAAAGTCGGGTACATCACAATAGATTAACCACAATTGAAAACAAATACAACAAAAATAATTGGTTACATCTATGGAATTATTATGTATTTCATAAATTATAGAGGTGGTAATATTGATTTTTTGTTTCAGGTGAGTACCAGTTTTCTCTGTCTACCATTATGGGTTGGTTTTGGGTAAGTTCTATCAACCTTTCAGTCAAATTACTTAGAAATGGGATTTATTTTAAATTATACGTGTTGATGAATTTCTGTTTTTATGGCCTAATGTGGCCTTGCCTAATGTCAACGTGACCACATGTTTCATTTTATTGTAATTTAAAATAGTCACGTTACAGCTCTTTTTCAGCGATTTTAGATCTTTTACATTTTGTATTAAAATTTTGTTAATTTGCGCCCTTTGTGCCAACATTTTTTCTTTAACATTAACATGAAGTAGCCCAGTAAGCAAAGAACGTAACGATGATGTTTTGTAACGTTACAACCAAGTGGATAGGGAAACATCAATTTAGAAAATTGTTATAACGTTTCTGCAATGGAATCGCTGTGACATCGCAATTTTTCACTGCACAGCAATGTTAAGCAGAAGTGGCAAATTAAACATTTCTTTAAAAACATTGAAGTAACTTGATGTTGGGATCGTTTACCCGATGTTGTTGAGGTGACATCAGTTTAACGTCGCAATTATGGACGTTTAATATTTGTTGTTAATTTGATGTTTGCCCTGTAACAGCAGTGAAACATCACCAATTTTCATTGCAGTAGCGTCAGTTTGTAAACATTAATATGATGAGTAATGAAATTTGTCAGTGCAACGTTTAATATTTGTTGTTAATTTGATGGTTGCCCTGTAACAGCAGTGAAACATCACCAATTTGCATTGCAGTAGCGTCAGTTTGTAAACATTAATATGATGAGTAATGAAATTTGTCAGTGCAACGTTTGATTACATACAAAGATGCAATTGTACATAATTAGCAAGATCCCCAAAACCATCCTCCTGTACAGTAATAGGTACGAGTCTTCAATAACACAGGATCTAATGAAGGCTTAAATAATAATTTTTTTATTGGACAATTAATTAACTATTATTTTTATTAAAATATATCCTTTGTTTACCGTCCATCAAGCAGCAATATTAAGTAAACAATGTATGCTTAGGGTAGACCTTCAAATGAACGGGACGGGGATGTTTATTTGAATTGTAACCATTTTTGATTTTTCATTCTTATTTTAATTGAACAAACAGCGCTATTTTGTAAAATAGTGGAACACAAAGGAAATTGAGATCGCTGCGACATTCCTTTCCTTTTCAAAGTAAAGAAAGGCCGTCTAATTTTGGTTCGTCACGTGACAACAAAACTTGTATTATACTGGTTTGTGAATCCGTTGCAAAAATCAAAACAGCCATAAACAAAATAACTCTAGTGGTTACTTCTAGTTGTATCTGTTTGTATCTAGTTTATTGTTTATATAGTTTATATAGACATATCTAGTTTATATAGACATTATATCTACAGTTTAATTAAAGTTTATAGACATAATTATCTAGTTTTAGTCAAGTGGAAGTGAATACTGAAATTTACAAAACGTGAGTATTTTAGTCATTTATTAATGTTTAATGATGTTTATTCAACGTGTATTTACTAACTATTTATAAATTATTAAGAGGGATTTCACAAAACTGAAAGCGGGTATACACAAAATTCAGACAGCGTTGAAAAGAAATACGTTTATTTTTTTATTTAAGTTGTGCTGTGGTTTTGAAAGAATGGCTTCTATGAATACCATAAATTAAAAATGGTGTTGCCCTCTAAGTGCTACTCCCTCTTAATTTGCCTTACTAGTGGCTGTTTTTTTAAAGTAAGTAATTTATATTTTTCAGAACTACACCATGGATAAAGCGGTAATATACCTACATTTTTTTAAATATTTCCTTTTAAATATGAAAATTGATAGTAATTCAGTAATTTATCTTTCTTATCAATTGAAAATTAGGCTTCAGTGCACAAAATATTTCAATTCAAGATCATGTTTGATCCTGGGATTATAAAATAACATGTTTATCATGAATAGGGACGGATTTATAAGTTTTTGCATGTTCTATTTGCAAACTCATATGGTTCTAGTGGACTGCCACTATACAGTGTGGAAATTAAGTAGCGGATAAATTCCGTAACTCTCTAGTAATCTGTATGATGACAAAATCTAAAAGACGTGTAGCGATTTAAATTAGTGCATATGAAAAAAGTTCTTTCATATGTTTCCATATCAATTTTTATTTTTTATTTTTATTTTTCATGTTATGGGCCGAGATCTAGGAACAGCGAATTTCGAAGCACCTCCACGCGCATCAACTGCTTTGGTTATTATCACTACCCTTACTAGAATTTTTAATTGTTTTGAAAGTTATGACGTCATAAATGCTTCTTTTTATGACAACCGATTTTTACTTAGGGGATGTTGGCCTGTTGGCCATAACTTTCCATCCATAGATTTTCGTTTGCTAATACATATTCCCAAACTGAAATTCATTTTTATTGTTGTACATGAATGATGAATCTTTCTTTCGCTACTTTTTATTCCAATCGATAGATTATACTGTAAAGCATTTCATACAATCAAATAATTGACAGGATACCTTATTTTTTAAAGGAAATATTAATTAAATAATTTCAGTGCATTTGTAAGTTTATAAGTTAATTGTTTTGCATTTTTTATGTTTAGGCTTAGAAAAACGTCGCATTTGTAAGTTTATAAGTTAATTGTTTTCCATTTTTATGTTTAGGCTTAGAAAAACCTTGCATTTGTAAGTTTATAAGTTAATTGTTTTGCATTTTTTATGTTTAGGCTTAGAAAAACGTTGTATTTATTAATTTAATCTTTATGTTTATGCTGAAATATATGTATCTACTATACTGTACTGTAAATTTGATAGGGCGATTTCTTACATGGGTTTTAAGAGAAAATGTGTATAGAGCTTCTTAAAAAAAAGATTTTAAACAATAAGTGATAACTGATAAGTAATGATAAATAACGCATTCCTTGTGCATATTAATATAATAAATATTATCTTTAAACATACAAGAAATTGGTTTTGCATTTATGTAGGATACACACTGTGTACAATATCAAAAGAAAGACATTGCGGAAACAAATACCTGTGACGTCACATGAATGTTCAATAAGCAATATTTAATAAATGTCACACGATGACGCTAGCGTGATGTAAAATCAAGGACGTCGCATGAACGTTCAATAAGCAATATTTAAAAAATGTCGCAGGATAACGCTAGCGCGATGTAAAATCAAGAACGTTTCGTTAATGTTATGTTTGTGACGTTACAAAACTAACGTCGCTGACGCGGACATAAGCAATTGCAATAACGTTGCACAGATGTTTATATGACTCAAACAGTAACATCACATGCAACAAAACCACATCACTACAACGTAGTTGTTACGTTTTATTTCTTAGTGGGAGCCTAAAGTAAGTCACAAACAATTGAGGCTTACAATACCTGCCGTTTAAAAAAACTGCAAGGGTGGGTAAACTACACGCTTAAATGAGGCATTCTTGGAATTTAACAATACATTGGTAATAAAAGAGGCAAAGGGTTAAATCCTCCTTTTTAACTAACCATCGATGAATAAGGCACATAAAACCTCCCTTTATCACTCAAAGCCTAAAGATGACTTTAAGTCGAAACATGTCTGTAAATTTGAAAAATCATATAATATATAAAATAAGTGCGACAAACATTAGGGGGTGATTCTTCTTCGACCATAGAGAAAATGCAGGTCTGACAATTCCGCATTTGTAAAATTTTCCATTCTTTTCGATAAAAGAAAAATTACTTATTAACATTAATGTTACACTACACTAAAAGCTTAATAATGAAGAAACGCTAATTTGACATTTCGTTAAAATAAAAAATTAAAAAAAAACCCACCAAATTTCATTTACATATCTCGACCGGTTTCAAAGCAATAAATAAATCGCCGGTTTTTAAGAAAAACTTTAACACTCCGTATCTCGGAAAACTACTAACACTAACTACTACACGCACTCCATTTCACCGTTCACAACAACTTTAATTTAGATGTTATTTTAAGTAAGTATTTAAATAACTTTGTTAGTTTAATGCTAGAGTTACCACTATTTTAGCCTGATGATGACAATTATTAATATTGTCGAAATATGTAGTCGTATGTAATCTAATTCAATCTTCAATTTGCAACTCTAATCAACTTAAGCTTTAACTTAAATAAATGTATGTCTATGGGGACGGTTTCGTGAAGTAATTTCCTCCATACTATGAAATAATACCTTCATAAATAAATATAATGCCGAAATGTTCATCCTTTACTCCCGTGCTTCGTTTGGGAACACAGAATGTACCTTTTTCTCGTATTTCTATTTGCGATATTGGGACTTTGCAAGTTTTGCCCAATACAGGTCATTTATTTGGATACTTGTGGTTATATCCAGGCCCAGTGATATTCAGGTAACTTTGAGGTTTCCCGCAAGGTAGGTACTTACCTTAGTGAATTCACTTTTGGTTCATTATTAACAGATTTTACTTGTTGCTTTGCTTCATAAGCTCGGCAAGAATGAACTGCTTAAGTGTTAAACCTGCCTCTTTCGCATGTTTCCAAAGTCTTCCATCATGTACCATATCGTCTTGGTTAGGATTTTCAGTCGTTTCAATTGCCTTTCTTAATTTTTCCAAAAAACTGTTAAATAACTGACGACAGGCTTTGCTCCCATAAAAATCACACTCTACTGTGTTGCGTAAAATTTCCTTGAAGCAGATGTAAAGGATCTTCAATGTTTAATTCCACAAAAAGTATCAGTCACTGAGGAGTGTTTGACAGAACTCAGTCAAACAATAATGTGAAATTTGTTAGTTCGCACTTTAATGTCTGAAAACGGCATTGGGCTTCCACATTAACTTTAAACGGCTAAAAGCTCAACAAACTTAATTAGACGGTTAAAATTAAAATATTAAACTCTTATGTAAAGTGAAATTGGAAATTTGGTTAATTTCCGAGTTAGACCGTCCAATATTTAACAGTCATTGAACGCTATACTAAAAATAATTTGAAGGAAGGCACAAATCAAACCTAGAAAATGCGCGATGTTCGTTTCCAATATTAACCGCGAGTTCTCTTGACAAATATTGTGATATGGAAATTCATTGTGTGTACGTCAAATCTAAACAATAAAATGTGGTTGGTTTGGTTAACTATGTTAATTAAATTATACAAATATTAAATTTTACATGCATAACTATCTGTGTTTAATTATAAAATCTACTATAAATATTTGGTATTAATTATAATTTTAATAATATTGAATACCTAACAATGGAATACAGATAGCTTGCGATACAAATGATCAAATAGCGTGGTGGTAGTAATATACCTTGAAATGGCTTTTAAGGGCGATATCTCGGAAACGGTGCAACTTTGAATGGAACTTCTTGGAATTATTTAATTGTCATCTAATGATCTTTAAGAAAAAGTCTTTACTTGGACGACTTTCGAGGGTTGGATTTTCATCGAGGAAAAATACCAAGTGGTTAACCTTGGTTTTTGGCGAAAAAATCAAGAAATTTTTTGTTGGAAAAAAGTTTAGAATATGATAGTTTACTTTATAAAAGATAGTTTAAAGTACAAAAAGTGTACGAGGTCCACCTGTAAGTGTCTCAGTTGTACGGTAATGAAGGAAAGGGGTCTGCCAAGGGACCCTCTATTTTGATCTTTAAAGGGGGATATCTCCGAAATGGTGCGACTTTGAATGGAACTTTTTGGAATTATTTAGTTGTCATGTAATGATCTTTAAAATGAAGTTGAATAGTAATGACAGGGGTAGAAGAAAAATAATTTGCAAAACAATTTGCTATTAGGCTATCATCAATAATACGGTTGCCATCAACTATCAATAAATAAATAAATACGAAGTTTGCACAGGAAGTCGTTAATATTACAAAAACTCATTCTCTTTTTAAGAATATAAAATATTAATACCCTTGTATCGGAAAAATTTTGAGAAAAACACGATAAACGCTAAAAACTGCGTGTAGCTGTATTTCAACAATGCTCATTAATCTAGTCTAGTTCTAAATCCTGTCTGCCAATCCCCCACCACCTCCTCCTCCAATTACTTCTCAAATCTCTCTTGAAGTATCGTTGTATACACCTTGTAACCCATGTTCGTCACACTAACCCCCCTATATTTCTTTGGCCCCTTCATGTCTCCTCCTTTATACTCCGAACATATCTTCCGGCAACCCATCTCCGTCCCGTATTCTAATCATAATCTTTTCCCAAACTTTCCCTCGCCTTCTTTCCCATATATTAGGAAAACCTTATTATGTACTGTGAACAGTATAACTAAGACAGAAATCTTTTGCTATAAACTTTTGAATAACAAATTGAAGTATACTTGTAATTACAAGATAACAAAGAAAGAAATATTCTATATTAATACTTGAAAATAAATAAATAATATACCTAATAAAATATAAAATTGCACTAACCAACTAAACTACTAAACAGAGGTTTTTTGTGATTTACTTCTTGCAAATATATCCATAAAATATTGATTGAATTGAATAAAACAGTTATAATGACAATAGACCAATATCATAACAAAATGCTTGACCTATTAAAAGACACAAACACCTACAAAATAGTTAACAAAGATCCTACCAATATTATTCAAAATAAAACAAACGCCTTCATCAAAAAACTTTTTCAAAATAACCATATAAATGAAATTGAATATAAAACACTCATCACTAACAATGGATGGATTCCAACTATATATGGACTACCCAAATTACATAAACCAAATATACCTTTAAGACCAATAGTAGCTACATACAGCTCGCCACTATATAAAATCTCAAAACTTTTTTCCAAACTTATATCCAATATAACTAATAATAACCCTTTTGCATGTAAAAACTCCTGGGAAGTAAAAAACGAAATAGATAAAATAAAAATAAATAACAATCAAATTTTGGCATCTTTTGATGTAATATCCTTGTATACTAATATACCAACTGAATTAGCCCTCCAAGCAGTCATAAATAACTGGGAGCAAATTAAACTCCACACTAAAATCCCTTACACTGACTTTATTGACATACCTACTTAAATTCTTACTAAGTAACACATTCATAAACTACAACAATACAATCTACCAACAAATTTTTGGCGTACCAATGGGCTCACCCTTATCATGCTGTATTGCGAATTTGGTCCTAATGGAAATGGAAAAAAAAACTTATAACAAATAATAAATATATCACTTTTTATAAACGATACATAGATGACATTCTCTTAATAACTGATCATGATTATGTACAACCCTTATTAAATTCATTCAACAATTACCATAACAGATTAAAGTTCACACTAGAAATGGAGAATAATAACAAAATTAACTATCTTGATCTAACATTAATCAAAAAAAATAAATATATAATCACCAACTGGTATAGAAAAAAGATCAAAACTGATAGATATATTAATTTTCACTCACAGACCCCATTAAAATACAAAATTAGCATAATCACTAGCCTTGTCGACAGAGCCATTACTCTATCACATAAATCCTTCCACTCGTCGAACATCAACAAAATTTAAAAAATACTACACCGTAACAACTACCCAGATCATCTTATTGAAAAACAAATTAATAAAAGACTGAAACATATAAAATTTATCCGAGCTCCTACACTAAATCAATCAACATCAACAATCAAAAATAATAACACCAATGAAAATGATTTAACTAACATTATCACACTGCCTTACACACAACCACTCGCATCTAAATTGACAAGAGTACTAAAAAACATTCAAGTAAAGACCGTTTTCAAAAACCAAAATACTATAGGAAAGGTAATATATTCAAATCTCGAAACGAAACATAAACCCTTCGATAATTCCAATCTTGTTTACGAAATTAACTGTGCGGACTGCGATGCTAGCTGCATAGGTCAGACCAAACAATATCTAAAAAAAAACGAATTACACAACATAAAAATTCAATACAAATAAAAAAAAAGAAACCTGACCAACCTAATACTGCATTGTCTGAACTGAGTGAACATGCCACCACACATAACCATAAATTCAACTTTGAAAACACCAAAATAATTCGCAGAGAAATGCATTTCAAAAAAAGAATATTGCTAGAAGCCATTGGTATAAAAATAATAATAAATCAATTAACTTCAGAACTGACACAGAAAACCTTAATTGTCAATACCAAAATTTACTTTCATAGAATCAAAATTTATTCCGCAGCACATTTTATAACCTCACAAAACGTCAAAAACACCAACCATGTGGTTGTAAAAAATTTTAATTAATTGACAAAATTCATTTTCAACTATACTAAAAGGTAAATAATTCTCTTGCCTACTATAATTTTTAAATACATAAGTTTGTTTAATTAATTTTTCCTTTTAGACTTTGAAAAAGCTAACGTTGTAGATTAGCGAAACGTAAGATAACGAAACGTATATAAATCATAGATGTACAGTAAGTTATTTATTATAATTTATTTTATTATAAATAAAAATACAGTTCTTCGACTTATATAACATACAGAGAAGAACCAACAAGAGCATGTTGTCTAAAACCCAACGTCCATGAAAATCTTCTAACACATGCTGGTCTATAATTAATATTGATTTATGATTTCCGATTTAATAGCCAATATGGCGAAATTACGTATTTTTTGTTGTCTTAACCATTTCGCAAATAGTTTTTTTATACATTTTAGTACTGAAAACGATCGTTTTGCACTTGCGTTTGAAATTGGCATTGTCAAAAGTATTCTTGAAAGTGTTTCCAGATTTGGAAATTCTGACCTTATTCCATACATAATACCATACTACGTTTCCAATGCAGATGAGCCGAAATCGATAATATTTATATAATAGCCCTTAATCTCGTTAGCCAACTCATTGCTACCAATATGTGCTCATATATTGTAGATAGTTTTTAATACATTCGTCAAATGTAGTATCGTCATGGTCCCTAATAAAAAATGTTTACTTTATTCATCAAAATGTCTATTTTTGCCTTTTTGACATCGGTCGTTATAGTGTGGAACTGCTTCCCAATGCCCTTTAAATACGGTTTAGAGATTCCTGTAAATGAAGCAGAAGACATGCAGGGTGTTCTATTTAAAAAAGTTGAGAAACGTTGTTTTGAATTTTCCAAAAATTGTAAGATAAATTTGAACATCCTGTATAAAATGAAACATCATAAACGAAATCACAATATCTTACAACCTTCTACAATAAGAATTGAATCCATATTTGACATGAAAGTTGGATCTATGGTGATGCTGATTAAATTTTTTTTAATAAATAATTTATTCCTGCCAAACTATTCGTTCAAAAGCCGTAACATTTTAGGAATAAATAGAGGGGTCCAAGAAGGTTCTCATCATGTAAACTTATACAGAGGGTTCCATTAAAAAATTTTTGTTTGTCACAGGTTATTGAAGTATTTATATGTCAAAATATTTTCCTGAAATGCGCTCTTAACAACTGCGTTTGAATGAAACATCTAACATTTTTGGTCTCAGTACCTACTATAGAAACCCTGTATAGTTCCTACCATTTTCTGATTTATTTCTAAAAAATTATATTTACTTAATAACTTTACTGTCGCTATAATTAAGTACTTCTCAACAATAGTTTTCATCAAATGTGAATCAATTCTTCCTTTTTTGGTAAGTTCACATACCTTTTATGTGATCACTGATCAGTAAGATGCTCATGCTTTGTGCGATTTGTGTTCCTCCAGTCGTAATATCCGTTTGTGAGATTTGACTTTACTGGTGAAAATATTTACAGACAAAGTTATGTAACGCTCTTGAAGTGTGAGAAAATATCATTCGGTCTCTATTTTTTGTTAAGTCATTATACTTCTTACAATAAAAATCATTTCGAATATATGATCGCATTCTTTCATGGTATTTTCAATGCTTTTAGGTTTTTTGATGATATAAAAATTATCGAAACTAAATTTTGACCACAAAGCAATATCTTCCGAATGTATACATTTTCATTATATGTATGGTTTTCGCACGTTATAATTTTCAAAAAATTCATATTATTCTACGTCCACGTGTTTGGTGTTGCTGTCTTGACTGTCATTTGCCTGAACCTGAAAATTTTGCAAGTTCGCTGTTGCAGAAGGTTCCTCTTGCACAATTATTACAGTACAATAAGAAATGAAGACAAGGAGTTACGTTGACTTTCATCTCGGTTTTGCTTGTTCTTTTCCCTTTTTTCGTTTGGATACTCCAGATTCAAAATTTCTTTGTAAGAAGTCCTGTGTATTTTTATGCGTAACTTACTATAATATAACCCTTTACAGAACTTAGTTTGGAATATCTAAACTTTTGAAAATAGTCACATGTACGATGATAACCGTTGAGTAAACTTCATCCTATTATAAAAAGATAATTGAGAATACTTATGACAGCTGAACGTGAAATGCCTGGTGAGGTAAAGGAAAAAGAGAGTGTGATAAACCTATCGTTTCGTTTTTGAACCTAACGAAATTTTAGCGTTTTCATAATAGAAGTAAATGAATAGCAATAATTTATTGGTAATTGCTGTTCCGGTCTTATTTTGTAGATGGGGAAGGTTTACACTGGTTTCCTAAACTAACACAATGTTGTAGGTCTTTTTCTCAACATACCTAGTTTTCGGTGTATCCTTGCCTTTCACCTTGTGGGCCAAAACAAGGATTTTTGGGATGATTAGCCATTCTCTTAGTTCCCGATGGTTGCGAGCTGTTAAGCCTAGGTTTGCCAGGCCTCACTGCTGATTGTGAAACCATAAGTTGTGACGTTTCGCAAGACATTGTAGCTTGCATCGTCAGAGTGATAGGATAGCTCAAAAAGTAAAAAAAGGCAAGGAATGCCTTTCAACGCAGGCTGTGGAACAAAAATAGCGTCTCAGTATAAGTCGAAAACTATAATAGTTATCTTGCAGTTCGAGCAACCGCGAGAACCTCCAAATTATTTAGTATAGGTACGTCTTTTTTCCTTGTTAGTGTGCTTTATGTATTGTGGATTTAAATTGTTGTGTTGTTCAAGGATATGAATTTTATAATGTGAATGTCTTGAGGGCAGAAAGAGCTTTTATGAAACTTACACAAGATCAGCTCCCCGAAGTCGTTTATTTATTATTTTAATATCACTAAAATGAACAAAGCGTTAAAAATTAGTATGTATATAAAGATTAATTTTCAATTTTATTAAAGCTCCATAAAATTAGATTACGAATATTACAAATTTAATTGAAAGATTACCACAAACCTCATTTATTTTATATACAAAATAATGTACACGTTGTTAAATTATATTGTCAAACTCGTGTACTATAAAGTGAACAGTTTCAAACGTTTAAATATATCTTTTAAGTACATATAGCGACGTTATTAGAATTTAGAGATTAACTTGCCGTTTCCCCACTTCATTTTACACATAATAAAGTAATATTAAATCGCTCCCGTTTCGATGTTGCATTTCAACATCCATATTCAATGAGGAAATGTCAAGAAAACTGATCAAAATTCAAACGACCGAATTTCGTTTAGTCGATATAAATTGTACCACGAAATTTTTTTAATCGAATAATCTACACGTACCTATTATACATGAGTGTCGAGACGAAATTTTTCTGTTTTTCAAATAAGACGAACTAAAGCGCGAATGGAATCTCTTATCATCAGTTCATTACATTTTCAGTGTAGTGTGGTTTAAACAATTCCATTAGTTACGCTACATAAAGCGGGGATCGTTACAAGAAACGCGACAACGGTCCACTACCTAACGATTACATAAGTATAAAATTTCGAAGCAAATCGTATTAAATGCTTTCGAAACACGTAAGTGTAATTAAGAAATAATACAAATTCGACGCCGCCATTTCAAATTAAACAATTCTTTACGACTAATTCGAACAAAGGCATCGACTTAACCGTTACAAAAGCGATTTGTATGTAAATTTCGAATACATCTCAAATTAACGTATTCCTATGGATATTTAAATATATTAGGTGCCGTTGGTCCTTTATTCGGCCATTTAATTAAGGGACGTGTTAATTACCTTATTAATTTTTTCTCACAACTAACTCGATTACAAGCATCGTTTGTTTGGAGATCTAACTCATTTTTCCACATCTCTTCTTTATTATTTTAATTTCACAACTATAGGTAAAAAAAATCACAATTGAAGATAAATAGACGGACATTTATGGTACCATCATGTCTTAGTGCTTTTATATACCTTCGGTTCCAACCCCATCTCTACTAACTGACATATAAGTAGTATATTAATGTTATGTGATTTAAGTAGTTTGAATTTTATGTAATTACATGTTGACAGGATTGAGCTATGCAAATTATTACATATCTTTGCGTTTCTGAATACGAAGATTTAAAAAATGAGAAAAAACATGTCCGTCTGTCGGACATTTTCTTGAAACTCTCTATACTCAGAAACTATTAAAGTCATCCAAATACGGTTTTCGCTAATCAATTGCATTTGGGCCAAGGACGAAAATGCTGATATTACCTTTGATTACATCACTTCCGGTATAAGCTAAAATGACGGCACTCATTTTTTTAATAAGATAAAGTTGTAGTTTTTTTATGTAGTTTAAAAGAGAATTTTTTTCTGAATTCAGCAATTGTGCTATACTTATTTTTTGAAGGAGAGAAGTCTCGTGGCAATACTTGCCAGAATTTTTTTTCTATAATATTGCACAAGTGTAGAAATTGCCCAATTTTTATAAAGCTTCATATAGAACATTGGGATCACAAATGAAAAAAAACTAATAGATACGAAATTTAAGAGGTACGAACTATAATGAGTTGTGGCGAAAATTTAATGCAGGGCCCACTTCCCAAGCCGCCTACCTCTGTTATTTTTTAATAAACACGCTTCTTTCGTTTGCACAGAATGAGCACAAAGTTTTACAGTTTGTGCACAACCCTTATAAAAGGTATTGGTAAAACAAATATTGGAGGGGGCTCTAGAAAAGGGAACCCTCCTCCCCACAACTTTTAATTTCTAATTATGAAACTTTATGTTCATAGTTTGTGTTACGTTTGTTTTTTGTGCAAAACCATAAATCTAGATTCTAAATATTAGTTAAACAAGTTGGATGGCGTTCCCACAGACCACCCCAAATTTTAATTTCTAGTAAAGTTGTGCGTTTGTTTGTGCTTCATTTATACAGAAATGTGCACAACCCATAAATCCCAAAACAAATTAAGGAACTATAAAACAATGTGGAGCCCAAAACTTGTTATAAGTAAGGGTGTACATTCGCCAATCATAATTTTCTGGTTGACTTGTGTTCTCTGTATTTGTTCTCTTCTTTTATAAATTACAGTTTGTTATGCATGTGATTTTCACAAGATCACTGAAATAAGTTACACGCTAAATTCTGGACGAAACAGGATCAATTTGATATTACAGTTTTATTAATTTCTGTGGAGCAAGCAGATGCTTACTAATGGTTGGATTGAACTCACTTCATACAGATTTTCTACTTTATTGTTTCGTTAGATCTTTGTGTTTCAATTATAATAAATTATTTCAAACCTGAAACAACTTTAAAGAGACATAGAGAAATAACTAAATTATTATTAACACTGCACATGCAAACTAACCAAATTGTGTTTGCCAAAGAATTTTACATCTTACCCACATAACGGCAGAAGTATATATAACGCTTATTCTGGAGCACCCCAAGGATCCAATCTCGGCCCTCTTCTCTTCCCGTTACTAACAAATTATTTACCTGCTGTTATAAAATTTAGTGATCCTTTACTATTTGCAGATGACTTTAAATTGAGACATTCACTACAATCTGTTTCCGATTGTCCAAAATTCCAGTATAATTTGAATGCAGTAGTGGATTAAAGCAAATGACGCCGTTTATGAATGATTCTTCATCTAGATTATGAATCCATTTCTTTACAACAGCCTTAAAGTCATATAATTGTTGGTTTACACGCTGCCTTTAATATGTCTTTTCAACAATGGTAAAAAAATCGCCTGGTGAGGATACATCGTCAGCAAGGAATTTCAGAACCCGCAGCTTTGGATTCCCGGTTATGAACACGTAGTATCGGCATCCCACTTCGACGAGGCGAAAAAATTTCAAAACAATCGTCTCAGTCGGTAAAATAATGGACAGCCCGAAATTCGACTTTCGTGTTCACCTTGTGTACTCGTCACATCTCGCTCAATGCGATTTTTTATTTTCCCATTGTTGAAAAGACACAAGCCGGAGATATGCCAATAATACCGCTGCAAGAAAATGAATTCGAAGTCTAGAGGAAGAATTCTTCACGCGTCGTGTAGCCGTCCGAGTGAAATTTTACCTATTCGCGTGTAACGGGCAAGTGTGCATTAGATTTCAGCCACATGTCGCAAATACTAACAATTTGTGGATTTCGGCATTTTTATGTACAGAGCACACATTTCTGCTCATTGTGAGCATTTAATTGAAATATGCGTGCTTACATTTGTTAAATCTGTATTTATTAAAGAACGGCATTTTCAAAATTTCAAAGGGCAAAAGGGATCAATTGTCTTTAAAATAAATAATTTCATTAGGTAGTTAAGGTAATCCCAAAATTGATACACCCCGCCCGTCATCTTTGCAAGGAATAAAAATTTAATTAGTCAGCTTATTATTTCCTCACAGAGGCACTTAATTTCATTTAGAACTATTAAACCTTTATTTTTGTGTCAAATGTGAAAGCATGGTGAACTTCTTCGAAATATCTTAAAATGTGATGTGTACTGCCTTCTAGTGAATTTCGCTGGTAAATTTTTTGAAGTACATATTATAATCAAATCACCACAAAAGTTAGGGCTTCCAACTTTTTGCCAACTTTACGTGCCTCTTAAAAGCTCCCCACTGCAGTTATATTAGAACGCTTGCAACATAGTTTCGCGTAGGGTAGGTAATTTCTTTTGCCACAAGAATATTTTTCGTCTACCTAAGAATCTGATCTTGGAGTAATACTTTATTAACCCATAAGTGATTATATTATTGCCACGTTTTTAACGATTTTTATATTGTTTACAAATTAGGCTGAAATTTCTCTCCCACTTATACAGGGTGTTTGATGAAGAACTGGAAGAGCTGTGGCCGTGTTATTTATTGCTCAAATTTAGCGAACCAAAAATCAAATTAAATACCTTGAAGTGTACGTTAACTGATTCTTGTAGAGGTTTTTCTTTTGATTTCGAAATTTGTAACATCGTCTACATTTGCTATTTCCCGTGGGAGAAGGGATCAGTCACAAATAATCAGGAAACAGGTTACAAGTGCTTTTACAATTTAAAAAAATGTATACATTTCAAATTATGTGATTAAGGATTATTTCTTTGCATGGGTACGATAAAAGTATACAAGTCCATTCCTTCAGTAAACATTTTGGAAATTAATTTTGAAATAATAAAAACTTGTTATCTGCTTATATTTCTTTAATAAAAATCTTATGAAAACGGTTTTTTAAATATCGTATCATTTAATTTAGATGATGGATAGGGTTCGATTCTAATGCCATTTGTACTTTATTTTTACTTCAATAAGTAAAAATACTTATTGAAGTAAAAATAAAGTGTAAATTGCATTAGAATCGAACCCTATCCATCAGCAAAATTACCACAATGATGCCGTAACAGACCCCATAAGAGATTTAATTTAGATTATTTCACAATGTTAGATAGTTTGTTAAGGATAACTGTCAATCAATCAATTGTTTATTGTATTTTTTTTTAATATACAGGTATTCTTAATGGTATAAAATACTTAAATAGAACCTGAAACATTTAAATAATACATAATTCAATATAAATCTAACTCCTACCAAGAACAACGACCGCAAAATTCTATAATTTACAACCCTTTGCACCATACTGCCATCTGTCTCCGTATTTCCATTTAGCTCTCTTCACAAATTTCTAATAACTATTTTTGCCCCACTTCGCTTCATTTCTTCTTGGGCCCACTTCAACTTTCCTTTTTCCTTATCCCAGTCGTATCTCCTTTCTTCTATACATATTTTTCTTTAGCTCACCTTAACTCTGCACCCTTTTTCCCATTTCACCTTCGCTATCTTTCTTAACTCCCCTTGCACGTACCACTTTTTCTTCGTCAGGTCGTCTTCAATGTACACACTGGAGCACCTCAAGTTTCGCTTTTTCCGCATTACTTCCATCTTATCTCCCCAGCTTCCCAACTACGCCACTACTATCTCTTTTTCTGACCCCTTAATCCTCACACTCACTCCCACTTTACTCTGAATGAATCATGCCTGGATCCCTTACGCCTCTACCTCTCACCACTATATTATTTTTCCTTCTTATCCTCTCATTCACTCTCTTTCTTCCTCTACTCATCCTTCATAACCCTTATCTCCTCTCTCAGAACTGTGGACTCCTCACTAATTCCTCTTCTCATCTTCTCCACATCCCTCTTTATCTCTTTCTTTATACTCTCCAATTTTTTCAGTATCATATCCATCTGTTCCTCACCTATCTCTGCTCTCACCCCACTTCCATCTTCCACATTGTCCTCTTATTGGGGATTTTCTTGCCACTGAACCCTCTTCCTTCCTCTCCTTTTCCTTGTCTGCCTCTCCTCTTTCGATTTTCCTTTTCAGGTACCTACTCCTCTATATTACGCCAACTTCCCGCGCTACTCTGTCTATTGTTCATCCGTCCTCTACGTGCTTATCTTTTACCACTTACTAATCCCAATCAGCTTCTAACCGAATCAGACTATGACTCGAGTTCCGTTTATAAATCGTTCTAGCAATTGAAAAGTGAGCCAGTCCTTATTTCGCACGAGCGCAATTAAATGTTCTCTGCCTCTATCTCGCACTATCTACACCTGAACTACCTTTGTTGGAATTTCGTTATTCGAGCAAGGGTTCAAGAACTTTTTCAATATTGACCCTGATTTCTATCGCGTTGAAGGCCTCCAAAGCTCTCTTACGTCTGCCCAGTTTGGTGTTCTTCTTAGGCACCTTTCTTTCACCTGCACGCACCGATCCTGGTTTAAAGTTCCACTGAAGAAATCTCTACGAATTTGTTTGATGAATGCCGAAATTTTCGAATAATGAGAGCAATTTACGAGGAAATTTAGCCTGAAGTAAAGAGTTGTGATGGAACGACAATTTTTCCTACTAGTACCTACGCCAAAAGTTCACTCCCCATTGGAAAATACTTGGACTTCATTTTTTGGAAAACTCGCTGTGACCACTGTATTGGTCGGATTGTTGACTTTTAAATCTGAAAATGACCCCAATAAACCCTCACGGCAGTTATGCTTATCGATATCGCATTGGCGTGTGCTATTTCTATTGTAATCGCAAAATATCGCAAGAAAACAGTATCTGTCTCACTTTGACACATACTACACAGCTTGAAACATTATACTTTTTGCTAAAACTAGGCATATGAGCCGTGGCATGTTCTTAGCGTAATTTTGAGACATAAAACTCCATGATCGGAGCAAAACTATGATCAGAGCGAGTTGTCCAGAAATGCATGCCAAAGTCCAATTTTAACATGACTTTTATATGGGAGTGCGATTATGAAATTTTTATTACTTAGGACAATTGGGACAAATCTAGAAGCGTTATACATAATTTTATATGTATAATTTATAGTGTATCATTTTCAAATTGTACCAACCGGAAACCTATAGGTTTCCATGTAATGATTGCCAAATTATACGTTAGTTCAACATAAATCAGATATAAGCGTTAAACCAAAAAGTCCCGCTTTAACGAAACCAACACACTTTTAATTACGATAAAAGCAACATTTTATGTATTGAGAAGAATTTAAAAAAAGATTGATTGGAAATGTTACTCATCAAACTTCTTTGTAATTCTAAAATTTGTAAAATTTATCTAAATAATGACGTTTTAATGAAATTATAGTGGGCATATTGCAAAATACTGACGAAGGTTCTACCCAAAACCGAAATAAGTAATTACTTTTAAAAAGTGTAGTGATGTTTTCTTTATTGATCATTTACTATCAATCGAGAAAATCTGTACATATGTACAAAAGTCAAAAATCTGATCGGTATCAATACTCAAACGTATTTAATGAGTTATTTAGTAAAAACAAATTTTCATTATATGAATTCACAAGTCTGGATGTCTGGAAGTCCGTTGCTTTTTTCCTCTGGACATTTTTTATTCTTGTAAGACATTTTTCTGGTTTATTTTAAATTCAGCCCAACGCGTTTTGATATTATGTGTTCATTATCAAGGGTAACTGCTCGTTGACAAAATGAAATTAGACAAGGTTTGCCAAGATATAACGTTTAAAGAAGTTTTTGGTATTTTATTCTCATCAAAATTGTAAAAAAAACATTAAATGATCAAATGAGGTTGAACTAGAAAGATGAATAACAATAAATCGTGCAAATGCGAGATGTTGCACATGGTCTAAAGAAAACACAGCTAACAACCTGGGCATATCAAACCAAAGAATCTTAAGAATTACACATCCATTAAAGGCACACATGGATATTTATAGATTTCAAAACCATCTACGAGAGCTAATTTAGATTTTACATTGCAAAATTTGATGTAAATTAGTAGAATGTTTATGTTTGGCATACACTTTTATCTGTCTGTTTATGTTTATAACATGTTCCTTGTATCCAATATCGAAATTTCAAATTGTTTGATTATGTATACAGAGGAGCAAAGCGTGAGTTGAATTTATAATTAATAAATTACAGAAAATTAATTGTATTTAATGCTAATTCAATCTTTGTCCACGAAGAAACTAGGACACATCTGATAACGAATGAATGATTTTTATTTTTTGTTGACGTTGTTGTGGTGTCACTTGAATTACTAATTAGTAATTACCTAACCATTAATTAGTATAAATGTGGTTGAATTATATGCTTTATAATTACGGTAATGTTTAGTCTCATGCTCGTGAACGCGTTAATATTAATTAGATATTTTTTTTTCCTTATAATGTAAAGCTTTATAGTTATAATTAACAGTTTCATAAGAGCTTCAACGAAAAATAGTTAAAGATCAACTGAATTATTGTGTAAAGTCGCAATTTGATAGGTTTTAAGTTAATTTACTAGAAAAATGTAGTACATACCTACCTCTAATGAGGGCGAGTCTGCGGGGAAAAAAATATGCTTTCAATTTTCGTGGGTTATAATAAAAATGTCAATGGAATCCAGCATCTGTTACTTAATTGTTCAAGTCACGAAACAGAAATACTTTCTCCCTTGCTTCACGCGATGTTCAATAAGAGTTCTCTCTTGAATCTGGCCGTGCAACGAGTAACAACCCCTCGGTGTAATAAAACAAAGCGGGATAATTATACGATCAAACGAACTTACCTGTGAAGTTCGATCGTAATTATATGAAGCGTCCAGTCCGAATATATTATCTTGAGTATTTACTATGTAGTACGCTTCAGCGTCATCCTACTTGCACCGTTTAAATAAGTAAAGCTAAAAATAAGCTCCCGAGTCTCCCCCGCCCAGTCCCGTCTACTTACGACGGTACTTAGTCATTCCTTTAAAGAGTGTACTGTTCATTATCAGCAACGAACGGGGTTAGGGCGGGAGGGAAGATAATATATTCGGACTGGACGCTTCATATAATTACGATCGAACTTCACAGGTAAGTTCGTTTGATCGTATAATTATATTTGCGTCCAGTCCGAATATATTATCTTGAGTATTTACTATGTAGTTGTTCAAAGAAATCGAATTGCTGATAAGTGAACAGGCAACAATGTATCGATAACCCCAAAAAAGCAACAGGGATAAACTAATGTATTGAATTGGGGATGTATTTTACATCAAACCATTGAATACGTTCACTCAACGATCAAACTAACACAATTGACAATAGTGTTGACTGTTGAATGCGTCATCGTAATCATAAGAGTACGGTAAAACGAAATAAGAAACTCTTTTAAAACTGAAAGAATTCGTCCTTGTAGTAAAATATTGCATTTTGCATTCTATAACCTCGCTATAACGAAGAAAAACAAACTAGAGCCACAGTATATAAACGAACAGAGCCTTGTAATTATACATAAGAGTAATGTATCATCACAAATGTATACAACTCGTAAAATCTGTGGTATCATATTACTTAGCATAATATAGTATTGTTCGTAGTGACTAATATTGGATTTCAAACTGTGGCAAGATTAAAAATATCTTTGCCAAAATCGGTTTCGTTTGAAAGAGGATGGTTATAGAATTTCGCAAAAGTTGAAAATCGTTGCGACCAGCCGGCTGTTTTACATAATGTGTATAAGGGTACACTTTGTCGAAAAACAGCGGAAGTAGATGCGTGTCTCGTGGAATGAGGCAGAAATTTATAGTGTCGATAACAGCTGAGCTGACGATAACAGCTGAGCTGACGATAACAGCTTCCTAACCTATTTACTCAACGCATGCTTATTGGCATACTGTATGTGGCTTTTTTATTTCCGAAAAGGAAAACCTTACTTTGTTTCCCTGAACTCCTTTGTCGCATCGATATATTGGTTTGAGGTCGTTGCCTCGCATAGATTGGGTTTTGTAAGGTTCAATTTTGACGTTCCTTTCATGAAACCTTTTATTATTGGGTCTGCAGCTAAATTGTTGGCAAGAATGAGATTAAGGGCTGGTCGATAGGAATTCATTAGTCCCTATCTGCAACTATGAACTTCATAACTTTTCTGTAAATGTGTTCTGTTTCGTATGAGAAAATCAAAATTCGGTTTTCTTTACAGAAGTCCCACCAAAGACAGGGGGTTGTAAAATACTGCTTAATTGTTGATGTGGTGATAGATGAAAGAATCGTTGAAAGTTGAAATACTTTCTTTAGGAAGGCCTTTTGCTAAAATCGAGTCCCACATGATTTGCTGGACACCAGGATAAGTTGACGAGATAGCGAGTGAATCTTCCTGACGGCGAAATTAACAAATTTGGTAACGGAGAAAACGATGGGTACCAAGGTAGTGTGACCAATAAGGTACCATCATAATTCCTACAGATTTGTCCGTGAGTATTTTTGGAGGACCTGTAAGATGAGATTGAAAGAGGCATAAAAGCTAAAGGCATCCCATCACAAAAGTAGCGCATTAACAGCGCTAGAATCTGGATCCTGTCGCCTCAAGATACATATTGTTGATATTTGTGAGTAAGATAAGAAGCAAAAATAACCACCTCAGGTACGCCAAAATGCTCCGTGATAGTAGATATTGTACCTACTTATACTGCCCATGCGAATAATGCTTTGATAGCAGTGTTGTTGTCGCATTTGATAAGAATATTGCAATTCGAGAGATAGCTGGCGAAACATTATAGACCGTAAGGTATACCTTGTAATTGTAAGAAGTTAATATGTAATTATTTATCTAAGCTCTCTCAGAAGCCAAGAGTTCTTTCCTTGCCACAATACCCACAGCCTGCTAAAGAGGCATCAGTAAACGTTTCAGTTTGAAGGGTATCAGATTTAATGTACTTGAATGATTCAGAAATATTTTGCACCCACCAAAGTAGGTGTTCATGGACAAACCCCGCAATATGTATATTGTGCAGCGTACAGCCACCCCATTTGATGGCTGGGCAAGCTAAAATGCCAATGAACTTTGCGGTCTTGTTAATATTCTGAATTTTTCCCCGACGATAATGTTAATCCCATTTCAGATGTGGCAAAAAGAAATCCTAAAAATTTTTATTTCCTAATCGGATTAAGAGCCCTCGTGTCCCTGATTATGGTGACACCTAGTGACTCCAAGAGGGTGATTTTCCGACGTTGTTCAAGGATTTTCCCGATGATATGAAAATCGTCTAAAAAGTTCCAGCCAGAATGCCCTGTTGGTGTAAATTTGAAAGCACTGGCTTCATTAATTTTGTGAGACCAAAATTCCAAAGGGCACGCACGTGAATTCATAGAGACCGCTTTCGAAATGAAATCGTAAGTATTTACGATGGTCAGGATGAATCGGATTCACAAGTATGCGCCCTTTAAGTGGATGGCAATCATGTAGGTACATATTATTCGGGCTTAATAGCCTTAACACAGTCCTGCAGACCTCGATTTTAAAATGTGGTGCAAGCACAAGAGATTATTATTTTAATAAGGTTTAAAAGAAATCTCTTCTGCCATTAGGTTTTTCGGCTAGAAAATTTGGAGAAATGAACTGATTATCTCTCTGCTTGCATTTTACCACGGCTCAAAGGTCGAGGAGTGCTGCCAGAGCTAAATCCATTAACATCTTTTCCCTTTTTACATAGTTTTCGACAAGAACAGTATGCGGGGGGAGGTGATCCACGGAAGGGAATTTGTAACCTTGTATCCAAGACAAAACGTTGTCATCCTGGACCAATGTTTGTCAAGTACTACTAAAGTACGTGAGGCGGCCAGAAACCAAAACGCTTGTATGGATGGCATTTCGGGAAGGAGGGTCGCCCTTGTGCCCTCACATCCCTCCTCGTCCGTGTTGTTGCACAGGACTGGTCTCCCCCCCCCCCGTTTTCCAGCGAAAACATCCGAAGGACTGCGACGATGTCAAACGGGAGGTAGATGGCTCGCTTATAATGGAACTCAAAGCGATACAGACTTTGTCCCGTGTTGTAGCGGCCTATATTTTTTCCCACAAATCAGGACCAAATAGCAATGCGCTCGAGGGTAAATTTTTCCCCAGCACAGGTAAGTGACTTAGTCAGGAAGGGAAATAAGAGTTCCCTGCGCTTTGCGACATTACGTAGAATGTATTGCAAACCATGCGCCCTGAGCCAAAATGTAAGCACGTACTGATATGGATATACCTGAATCGTCGTTCAATAAAACAGTTATTGAAGGTCTCAAAGCTGATAAAACTTTGCTCAACGTAACCCTGGGTTAACTGCCCGGTCGTCTTTGGATAAACCAAAGTCAAAATCTAGGCTACATTGGTTCTACTGCTGCGAGTAAAAAGGAAGCAAATTTTTCCCATTTATTACTCGTAACCCAAAGTAATCAGGGTTGCTACCGAAAAAACGAAGTTCGGCTCCTAAAAACCAGGCGTCTCATATACTAGTAGCATTCCTCCGCGAACATCGAGAGGAACGGTACTCCTTTTGCTAAAGAGCGAGATAGCAACACTATGGTTTGCGACTATGCCGCCAACAACTTCAGCATCAAGCGTGAACTCTCGGTTCACTAGGCAACCGAGTGTGTCGGCAAACGCCCTAGTACTTAGTGCGTTTCCGCGAAATCGAACCACACAGGGACCGACTTTCGCATTAGGAAGATAGAACTCTCTGAGAAGTCATCCCACGTGGAGAATGACCTTCACGGAGACGAGATCTAGCGCAATATTCTCCTCGTTAACTCGAACTACTCGGAGGACGACAGACACGAGAACGAGAATAGCGGGATTGATTGCCGTCTTTCCCCTGCTGCCAGATCCAAATCTACGTCTCCATGGTACAATATGGAAGAGAGAACTCTCCGAGAAGTCATCTCGCGAGGAGAATGACCTTCACGGTGACGAGATCTAGCGCAATATTCTCCTCGTTAACTCGAACTACTCAGAGAACGACAGACACGAGAACGAGAATAGCGGGATTGCTTTTCCTTCTTTCCCCTGCTGCCAGATCCAAATCTACGTCTCCATGGTACAATATGGAAGATAGAACTCTCCGAGAAGTCATCTCACGAGGAGAATGACCTTCACGGTGACGAGATCTAGCGCAATATTCTCCTCGTGAACTCGAACTACTCAGAGAACGACAGACACGAGAACGAGAATAGCGGGATTGCTCTTCGGGAGGATCTCTCCGACAACCCATCTCACGAGGAGAATGACCTTGCCGGTGACGAGATCGAGAGCGGTAGTCTCTATGCCTATTATAAAGGAACGCAAAGTCGTCAAGTTTGGGCAGATGCGTTTGTATCCCAATGTGTTGAGAAGGTTGTAAGAACAACGTGCAAAAAGCTCCATAAACATCCACTATTTTCGTTGTCCAAGATACACTTTTATTAAGTGGTAGGACTACACAAACGCCACTACTTTATTGAAGTGGTAGAGCCCGGAGACCTCAATGACGTCACGAACAGATGCGTATAGGCATAGCTTGTCTGATTGCACCATGCTTTTACCTAAATTGTGCTAAAACTGTCTATAAAAGTTAGGTATACTTACATCTATGCAGTATTGAACCTAAAACTGCAAAAAAACGCACGTAGTTCGACGAGTGCGATCACAATCGACCGCAACGTAGGATGCACCAAAAACGAATGACTAAGTACCGTCGTAAGTAGACGGGACTGGGCGGGGGAGACTCGGGAGCTTATTTTTAGCTTTACTTATTTAAACGGTGCAAGTAGGATGACGCTGAAGCGTACTACATAGTAAATACTCAAGATAATATATTCGGACTGGACGCAAATATAATTCACGACGGAACGTGATAGCCGAGTATAAGTACGAAACAGTTTAAACCTGGAAGGCACCCTCTTCTGTTGTTGCTTTGGTTTCTTTGGGCTATTTCGTGCTACAGCTTGCTAGCGAATATAGCAATACGTGACAAGAAAAATTGTTAGTTTAACGGTTTCTTGAATCTTTGCCCTTTTCCTTAATTCCACAACTAAGCTTTTATACATTCTTTTTCTTGTCTAAAGGAACGGAATTATACGCGCTGTAGTTTACGTTTATACGTGCATTTAGTTTTTGAGTTGAGTAGTGGAACAAAATCCTGACGTTTTATTTTCCACATTGTTTCACCGCAAAATCCCAAACGTCCTCTATTACGTTCTAAGACAACTGGAAGATATAATTTCGGATATACGGCTAATATTTAACCTTTCTTTTTATAATCTCGGCCACATTATAAGGTTGCCGTGAGCGTAAATATCGTGAATCTTAGTTGTTTTCCAGCCCATGAGAACGATAATGTTTATAACAGAGAATTTTGCTATCCAACTAGGGGTAGTTAAGCTTTACGCTACCCCGAAGTGATGTTCTTAAATATACTAGAGAATGTTTTTCTAAGGTTGTACAAATCGTAAATGTAAATTATGCTGTTTACCGTATTTGTAAGAATTAAGCGATTATGTTTAGTAGCAAAAATGAATTAGGTATCTTAATCCTTTTTTATCGCAACTAAGGGTCACCTTTTTTTGACAAGTATCAAATTGTAGTTATACTGTGCGTTTGGTTCAACTTCTTTGGTACCTACTTAAGATATATAAGTTCGTATCTTAAAGCACAAATAATAATATCTAAATAAAAACTATTGGGCCGATTATTATCAAACAAATTTCATCTGAATTTTATTTATAATTATTATGTACGTATAGTAAACGTTAAAAGCATAGTTCGCCTTAGGGATGAAATCAATATTAATAACTACTCAATACGATGTAAAAGTCAATATTTTATTTAGTATTGGAAATATTTACTCAGAGCTTTGCAAATTGACAAAGCTTCCAATATTGGCCACCCAGGGATCGCAAATTTCAGAGAAAAAAAGGGTTTGTTCGCTAAGGTACCATTGATGATGCGTTTGGAAGCAATTATTATCCCCGATGTTCGATAGGAACCTATAAGGTGGTTGTCAATATCCAACATTTCAAATATAACATTTTAACACTTCACACTGTTGATGAATCTGGGAAACTGTTGACTCCATTTTTTAGGTGATCTAAAGCAGAAATTCTCGTCACCAAAATTCCTTATGTCCAACTGACACAAAATTTAAACCTAATCGTGACAATTTCGCCTATCGCAGAATGTCCAAAACACCAACATTAAGCTCTGTCTTTTCTGCGGAACTCATTCGTTTTGAACAATTGGCATTTTCAAGTTGAATAGAGAGGATAGATTATGGGAAAGTTATTAGAAAAAAAAGAAAAATTGTATTGTTGTGGCGTCGAGACCATTTCAAAAGTGAATTTATCGTCATTTGGTTGACGGTATCGAGTTGCTCTTTTACCCACCCAATTATATCTGCTTTTCTGCAGGAGATCGATGGATTTCTAAATTTTGAATCTTGCATTATGTGATAAGATGCTTGGGCAAATACAGTCGGGTATCATTACCAATATACCTATATCGTAACCATTCATCATAATGCTGTCCACTCAAATCTTCATCAGCATCAGCAAAAAACAGGGTGTCGCTTGATTCCCTCTCTGCATCCTGTTATTTCTTGAATTGCTCCCTTATGTTAATCAAAACTTGTCAACGATTTCGGGGGTAACAAATTCCACCTAACCTAAACTTTTTTGAGTGGTTTACACCGCACCATGCCTTGTCAGTAAATACAAGATATTTGCAAGTGCAAGTGCGAGTAATGCAAAATGCGAGTTTCTGACCGTGTAATGCACAAAACTTTCTCGGTCGACAAATTTTTTAAATTAAAACAAATTGTTAATTTATTTTTAAAATATCTCCCCCTAGGGAATTTATTTTTTTCTATTGGCCAGAAACTGTTTTGTAAGTGTTCGCATCATCTTTATAGCTTACCTACCCCTCAATTACGTGTTATCATTTACGATTTATTAAACTGATAGAAACCTCTTCAGCTATATAATAGTTTAAAAACAGAGAAACAGAATTATTGTTCCTGAATTTGTAAAGGTTCAACAATAATTAGCGTTCGTGTCGATAAGTCAGTGGTACAAATCCAAAATCTTTCAAAATCGCTGTTTCATTTTCTTGCCTAGACAGGAAAATGCAATTTTCAAGACGATTTCGAATGGAAAATCAGTTTTTCTAGACAGAGGCCGAAAATAGTTATTTACATAAGTCAGGAAAATCTCACATTGCTGAAGAGGAGCTAAATTAAATAAAATACGAGGCACTTTGTGCCGAGTATTTTAAAGCTCCGAGTCACGTAATAGATTTCGGAAAAATATATTTCATCCTCTGTTTCTCTATATCTTTTGATCGCGTTATATAATACATACTTTAGCAGCTGTTGCCCTGCCTTCCATCAAGATGGGTCTGTTTTCCAATCTTCTATTGGCAAAAGTCATTGTTTCATGTGGCTCGACTATGGTGGGAAACCTTTTTTCCATATAAAAGCTAAAATCTGTCTTCTTATAACTCCAGAAATCATCGATATTGATCTTTGGTCTTCTTGACTTTGCTTGCGAGACTATCCCAGTAGTAGAGGAGAGATGGGTAAAATGATCTCCCCTAAGAAAAACAACTTAAAAATCGGAAAACGTTTCTTTAATTTTTATTTTAATAGCCTCTAAAAGAGTAATTTCTCTTAACAAAACACCATTTTTTTGACAAAAATGTTTATACACTTTTTAAAAATTAAAGAAAATTAAAAGAGAGCAAAGAGATCATTTTACCCACATGTTAGGGGTAAAATGATCCCTTATACAAACAACTTAAAGATTATTCTCTGACAAAACATTTTATGTGTTAGATAAAATGTTTTTCAAACTTAATCTTTCTCTTAACTCATGGCTAATGATAAGGGAAAATCAGAGCAATTTTCACAAATGAATTCATCTTCGTTTTTACTGACTCCCGCGCACATTTCGTGAGCCCATTTGAAACACTTTGTGCATTGAATCCATCCGTCAATTGATGTAGCGAATTCCTCACAACAGTAGACACAGGTTGCACTACCCTCGTCTTCTGAATCCTAAGAGTTTGAAAGGCTTTCTTTTGTATTTTTTTTGTGTTCTTCAGTTTGAGTGTTTTCTTTTCATGTTTATTTTTCATTTCAATTTTCTTTCCCTTTCCTTTTTCCTTCTCCATATCCTCTTCAGGAGCAGTTCTGTATAGTTAAAACTGCAATTCCACAAGACTTCCTCCTTGTTGAGTTTGTCTTGCCTTGAATTTTAGGAAAAGATTGACAATCTTGTGGTGTAACCGAAAAAGATGAATTAATTTGTTCATCTCGTTTTGAGCCGGGTCCAGGCTCTGTTTGGAATTATTCGAGTAAGGTACCTACTTATTTTTATCACGTAAAATAATTGACGTATTTCTACTTCAGTTTTATTTTCCATTGTTTTCCTTGGTGCCCCGTAAATTTGCCGCTTCCTTCTTTTTTTGCTGCCCTGGGCACCGGCCCTTAAAACCTGAGGAAGGGCATCGTCATGAATCAGAACAAATTCCAGAAGTCAGCATGCATCTTCTTGTGTTTTGAATACTCTCCGTAAGCGCCGCAAAGTTTCCCAACAACAATGTGCGGTAATATTGTTGTCTCTGGCTGCATGAACTCCATAAGCAACACATCTTTTTGGTTTCAAAAAGCAGTTACCATAACCTTGCGATTGTTGAACGTTTGTTTAAATTTTCGGTTTTTTTAGAGAATTTGTGTCCATCCATTTGTGTGATTGTCGGTTCAGTTCCCCACGTCTCATCACCGGTCACAATGGATTTCAAAAATCTTCTTCATCAGTATGTAGGTATACTTAAAAACAACTGAAATAGTTAAGAAGGCTAGTTCTATAATGGTCTTGAGATAATTATAATTTTGAAGCCAAAAAACAATTTTAGGCGTTCTTTGAAGGCACAATGTAAACGTAGTTACCATCCATTATTTGCAAAAGTGATACAAGTGTGCCCTAGATACGTATCTTTAGTTTAGTTTTTATATGAAAATAAATACTTATTATTGAAAAATTTATGGCAAGACCTGAAACGCAACACGACGAGAAAATTGTTTCGTTATCTACTCATTTTCTTTTTGTTTTTGGCTTCAAAATGTCTTGAGACCACTATACAACTAGCCTTCCTAATTATTTCAGTTGTTTTTAAGTGTCTAGTGCTCCTCATACTTTTAACGGAAAAGTGAATTTTGTAGAGACATGCAACGAATCTAAAACGGCCGTTGGAGAACCCCTTAAATAAAAAGGATCAATTTTCATAAAATTTAAATTTACCTACCGCCCAAATACTTCTTAACTTGAATTTACTCTGAAAAAGACGACAGCTCTCTCAGCGGTCATGTTTGCTTCGGTCAACTGTATATTTGAATACTCCTTGCAATATAATGGAAAAATAAATGATTATTTCCGACATTAACGACCCAAATTATTCTAACAGAATTTTTTCGCGAGAATATTATCAACGATATTATCAATAATTTACGAATTTCATATCTGTTATTTTCACAATACGAGGTGGACCCTGCAGATGAGGGTTCCACGGAGATTTTACCGGTATCCCGCCTGTCCCAGTCCGGCCCTTGCATTGGTTCTCTTCGAGACCATTTCGTCAAAAATTTAACTCATATCGTTCCGCAACGACCGTATTCACCTGATTTAGCACCGTGTAACTTCTGGCTATTCGCTAAGCTCAAGAGACCGCTCCGAGGCATCTTGCATCAATATAAAAAAAAGTTACATTTTCTTTTTGGTGCGTTTGGTGCAAACCACTATATTTTCACAATAATTTTTTTATAAACCGCTTTTACACAGATCAATTATCAACTCTAGGTGGGGGAAAGGGGGTTGCAGTGAAAAGTATACTTCCCCACGTCATCATAATCAACCATTGTTTTGCTCAAAATTTCATTTACGTGTTGACGACTTGCAAAAAACAAGATATAGCTGTGAAATTTGAGATTCTAGCATCAGCCTTTTTTTATACAAAAATTGCACGCCAACGGTTCTTGCACGAAAACTTAGAAGGTGGGAGTTTAACGTGAAATAAATTCAATTTCGCAGTATCGACAAACTGAGGTTTCTTACGAGAATAACTCAATTTCGAAACCAAAAACTCCCCAAACCATAATTTTTTTTTATATCGCAAGTGTACGTACTTGATAAAATTCGAAGTGACGAAATAAAAGAAAGGTGCAATACTGTACGTTTTTAGTTTTTTTTTACTATAAAATCACGTCTTACGTTTTGTGAATGTCGTGATCCTTCGAAGTGATGTATTAAAGTCATTTTCTGTGATATTGCTTCACATGGAAAGGTTTCGTGTTGAATTTCTACTTTCATATACCTACTAAAAGAATCTACTGAAAAGTCGCTCTCACATTTCAGGGGTTAAAAGCGAGAGAATTGTAAAGCTTGCATTTACTCCTTAGAAAAATGCATCACAATATCATCTTACTGCCAACATAATTGAAATTTACGATTATTAACTTTTAAAGTTAATAATTTTTGTGTAAAGTAGTATATAATTAAAATTAATGTTTGTTAAAGAATTATGTGGAAATGGAACCACGTCTTGCAACGACGTAGTTCATGTTTCATTTTGTTGACAGATTTAGTGGTTGAGTTGACTTTACGTGCTTTACGGTTGTTGAATTATATTTGGTTGGTTGATTATCTTAAAAGCAAACTAATATTTTAAGGCAATTGACATTTGTGTAGTAAATCGCACATATACGCTTCCAAAAAATAGTTTCGCATCAGGCATCACGTTTTAAAGAATACGAATAAATTTATCCCGCGCAAGAGTGATACGGCGTTTATTTTTCTATTCAAATATTTACCGAACTAGAAAACCTATTTTCAACACAGAGCATTTGACAGAGACAAATCTATTTTATTATTTTATTTATTCTGTACATGTAGACCCCATCGCCTGACAAGCACGCTGTGCTGAAACCAGATGTGCCCAATTGCCAGGAGCGAACAAGTGACTTTTTCAAGATGTGGATTGCAATGGCAAACTCGTATGTATCTTTCTCGACCGAACTCTTCCTTTAAACCGCTTACGAGAAAATCAAATTTATGACAACTTTTCTTTGGTTTGCGAAATCCCTATTTTTAGTGTACCTTTTCCCATTCAGAATTATGAACGAGCTTTTATCCAATAACGTCTCCCCAACCTGATTTGTAATTCATCTTAGAACAAACAAGTTACGAGCATAATCTCGTCACGCCATTAAAAGGCACGATATAACTTGAATGTCCTTTAACGATCCAAGATGAAAAGTTGACTCGGCGAGCTTTGTTACTTTCCAGAGATAATAATTGCCAGACATTTTCTGTGTTTTGTATGACTTTATTGTTGTTTCATGTTATGACAATTTCAGAAGCAATTTCTTAGGTATGTTGAGTTTTATCAACCTTCCTTTTGTTCGGAAGTAGAGCAATATCTTTTGAAGGAACGTAATTATATGTCGCCTACAAAAAAAAAATTTCATTTCTGTATCTTCCATTATTTGTCGTTCATGGATATTATCCTTCAACTACTATATTTCTGATATAAATAACTATAGATAATATTGTGTAGGTTAGGAAGATCATAAATTAATCCCGAGTAGACTAAACCAAATTAAAATAAAAAGTTACGAAATGAGGAACTAAAACAGATTCATTTACGTTTTAAATTAAATTGAAATAAAAAGCTTGTAAACGAAAAACTAATGATTTCCCTGAGGATACTACTCGGATACCTACTTAACTCAATTTTTAGAAGCTTTTTTAAAAAGTACGTTACAAAAGATTTTTTTAAGTAAATATAAGTGAATTGAATTACACGTCGCTCAAGAAATAATTTAACATTTTATGCAATTATGTAAAACGTTACATCCCTTGCTAAGGAACATAATAATCGCAAATCACATCTCAAGAATCCAAGATTCTGACTTGGGACAACGCTTGTTCACGACGGTCTTGAATGTTATTTAGATCAATAAGTTTATTTATTTATTTATTTTCCCAACAGTTCACTCGCTTATTTTGTATGTTGTTGCTTATGTCATCTTTCTGAATTTACCTTTCCAGTGTAATAATTGTAAAAATATGTTTAAATTTGTAACTGAAATTCTGTCCATCGTAACAAATTATGATTTCAAAAGTATCATAATGTCAAAAAAAATTTGAAGGAATGAATATTCTTATATAAAGCGTTTATTATTATTATTATTATTATTATTATTGACTGGGTTGCCATTAATAATGCAAATTCTGAGGTATCACGTTTCGAGTCTTGAAGTTAAATAAGCATCATTACAAAATATACTTGTGTGTGATTTGCAAAAAGATAAGAGGTAAATACGAAAGAAGGGAGGTTGAGTTGAGTGAGGAGGAATGGAGAAAGCAGTGTATGGAGGTGATGGGAGGAGAGATGGAGAAGCCGGAAATGAAAAAAGAGAGTGAGGGAGAAATAGGGGTGGTGGAGGGATAACGCGTGAAGAGGTAGAGGAAGCGTTGAAAAAAGTGAAGTTAAGGAAGGTGCAAGAGCCGGACGGAATAGAACAGCGGAAATACACAGGAGTGAAAACGAGGGAAAGGATAAGGGGGATATTTAGTAAAGTATGGAAAGGGGAGGAATTTCCAGAGGAGTGGAAGGAAGCAAGGATAGTCCCGATATACATGGGAGGGGAAATAAATGATGTGAAAAACTATAGAGGAGATAGTATTACTAATGCGAGATACAAGGTGTATGCTGAGGTGTTGAGAAGCAGGTTAAAGAAGGAAATAGAGGAAAGGGACTTAGTAAAGGACCGGCAGGCGGGGTTCAGGGAGGGAGAGCGGACGGTGGATAACATTTATGGGTTGAAACAAGTGGTGAACAAGGTGACGGAAAGGAAAGGGGGAAAGTATATTGGTTGTTTTTGGACATAAAGGTAGCCTTTGATAATGTTAATAGGAAGAAAATGTGAGAGATAATGAGGAAATGTGGAGTAGGAGAAGATTTGGTGAAGGCAGTAGAAGAGCTGTATGAAAAGGCAAGGTGCGGGAATAAAAATGAGAAAGGTTTTGGACGGAGAAAGGATTGAGACAGGGATGTCCGTTGAGCCCGAGTCTTTTTTCGCTATACATTGGGGATTTAGAGGAGTTGTGGAGATATCAAAGGGGTAGTGGTGATAGGGAGGATAAAAGTGTGGGCAAATGCGGACGACGTGGTAGTGATGGCGGACAGTGAGGAAGAGAGAGAAGAGAAGATGGATTTTTGACGAGTTGGTAAAGAGTGTGATGGAGTACCGAGCGGAGATATGGGGATGGAAGAAGTGGGAGAAAATGGAAAAAATACAGGAAAAGTACTGGAGATGGACGATGGGATTGGATAGAGAGACGCCAGGGTATATCGTGGGATCGTGGGAGAGGAGGCGAAAGCGGAAAAAATAAAGATCCAGACAGGAAAAAGGGCAGTGAAATATGAGGAGGAGATCAAGAAAAGGGAGGAAATTATTGGGGTAAATGAGTGTATGAGAAAGATAAGAAGATAAGGTATGGGCAAGAGGAGAGGAGGTTGTTTTATGAGAGAGTGGGATACGCGAGGGAGGAGATAGAAAGAAGAAGAGAGGAAGGAACGGATATGGTAGGGGAATTAGTAACAAGAGATAAAGACGTCCAAGGCCAGGAAAGTAGAGAGAGGATAACAGAGGGAAGATATAATGAGGGATATATGGAGGTAATGGTGGAAGGCAAGGCCGATTATTTATTGGGAGATATGGGGTTAAAGGAGAAAAGAATGGTGGCAAGGTTCAGGTGCGGGAACGAGGAAAACGAAAACAGATACTGGTGGGAGGATGAGAAAAGGATGTGTAGAATGTGTGGGGAAGGGAGGGAAAATATATGGCACATGATGAGGGAATGGGAGGAGTTAGGGGAAGAGGAGGGAGAAAGGATGGTTATTTTGGGAGGGAAGGGGTGGAGTGGATGAAGGGGGTGCTGGAGAGAAGGGGACAAGAGTAGGAAGTTTTTATTTTTTGTAAATGTGCCTAGTTTTTTAGTAGAAATAAGAATCATTTGTCAAAATTGTAATTGATAAATGATACATACATACATACATACAAAAGTGGACAATTTCAATGCAAGGTCAACTGCTTCTATGTTTTCAATTTAAAATTTTTTTTAATATAAACCAAAAATGGAATCAAATATACGAGTTCTTCCCGTGGCAATAAGGATCAGATTAAATATAATATGTATGAATGTTTATGTTGGTTTTCAAGTTTCCCCGTATAATAATTATTATTCACGTAACTAGAATATTTCCGCAAGCGACGGTAGTTGTGGTGGATGAAAGAAAGCTCAGTCCACAAATTAATAATACTTATAAACCAAAATTATAAGATAAGGACCTTAAAATTGCAATAGACTTAAATCTCCAATACAAAGTGACATCTGTCAGTGTGCACCTGTCAAAGTTAAAAAAGGTGTCAGGAAATACCCTCAATATTAATGTAAGCAACATAAATCTTCTACATGGTAGAAAATTACTAAACTTTTCTTCAAACAACCCTTCATAGTAGTTCCCTTGAGCAGCTACACATTGGCGGAGTTGTTGTTCCTATTCTTGGTAGCAGCGCTGGAAGGCTTCAGTCCGTATGGCTAAACCCCACATTTTTTTGATGTTCTGCACAATCCCAAAGTGACGTCCTCTTAAGACATTTGTTAGGTTGTGAGAAAGAAAACTGAGAGCTGGCGAATATGGGGGCTAGGGAACCACACAGATACCTTTTGAAATCAAAAATTGCGTGATGATGTTTGACCTCACACGCTTCACTTTTCTACTAAGCCCTTCATGGGCATCCCTGTAAAAAGCTTGGTTGACAGTATGCCTTGGAGATAAACATTCTGTATGAACCATGTCCCTACTGCCAAGGAACTTTGATTTGCTCATTCAACATTTTCTCGGAGGAGAGGATGTCACAGTATGTCACTCCTGACTTTGCCGCTTTGTCTCAGGGGCGTATACAACAATGCAGCATTCATCACCTGTGATCACACGACTGAAGAAATCATGGTCATCGGTAATTCTCTCAAGAAGGCAAAGGCACACGTTTTTTCAATTGTCCTTCTTCGGTACCACTTGGAGCAAATCTTCAGTTTAAACTTGATGCACGTTAAAACTATTAAATTTTAATTGGTCAATCATCATCCTTATTGCTAAACGACGATCTGAAGTCACACGTTCGACATTTTTATTCGTTTTTGAAATAGAAGGTCTACCTGAGCGAGGCTCATCTTCGACAAGATTTTTGTCATCCAAAAATAATTTGTACCGGCGAAAAACTTTGGCTCTTTCCCATAGACCTGTTTCAACTTTCCGAAGGTCACACTAGCGGATAGTTTAACAAAAAATGTAATCGCGTAACTTTGCTCCAAATTCCACTTTTCAAATTTGCCCGACGCAAATTCATTGATAACGCTATCAAAAGCTGAAGCTCGGACTGACATTTGGACGAGATCAACTAACATGCCTAGTGAAGGAGAACAAAACAGAGTTGCCAGATCGCTCTCTTTAATATAATAATATTAATAATTAAAATGAAGTGGGTAATACAATTTTGTACACATATATGTATTTCCAATTCATTTTCTCATGTATATTTCCTAGTAGTCTGAAATATTCAAACTATATTAACGTGTATGATTGAGTTTTGTACGATCCTCCGGGCACCTCTCGGTAATATCTCGAAACATTATTCAATTCCCCATTATAAACAAAAATTACTAAAGCGAACGAGGTTGTATCTGAAAGATAGCGAAATTTCTATCTAGAGCGATATCGTTAAGAAAACACCCTTTGGCGTGAAGACAAAGTTCGTCTGAGACGATGAAGTTTTGAACGACGCGACGTTACCGTTATTATTTAAGTCCAACGGAATAATTCTCGGGGGACAGTTGGTCGTCTTGTCATTTCTTCGGGCATCTAAAACCCACATAATTCCCTCTTTCTCTGTCTACATGCTTAAAGCGTTTTGTATTGTATCATAATCCTCACCGGTATTCACGTTCCAACTAGGATATGAGGGGTCAAAGGTGGATTTTCTTTGTTAGCGTTTAAAGGGATTGAGGAATCTTCGTTGATTTCAAGACCTGTGGGAATACTAAATAAATTGTATCTTTGTAGATTTTAATTTAAGGTATAATATCATTTTTTGATGGATATTTTAGTTCCGCTTTAACGTCATCAATCACAAATCCCAAGTGAAGTATATACATTTTCAATTTTCCTCTGAGGCTGTTTACATCAGAAATGTCTGAACGTATTATTTATACTGTTACAGGAAATTATTACGAGTTTACTATCAGAGCAACTTCACTTTAAACTTTTATTTAAAAAAAACTATTGGGCCGATTTTATCAAACGTCAATTTATAATTTTATTGAATTTAGCGAATTAGTATAGCGAGAAAACACGATTTTTCACGTCAATTTAAGAACGAATTAATAAAAACCGATTTATTGGAATGCAATAACTTTTAAGTCTGTAACAAAGTACACCTTTCATGTTAATGTGGGATTAATCCATCTTTGCTAAATAACAACATGCGAAAAATAAAAAACTAAGAAACACGCGATAATCGAGATTTATCAAATTAAAAAAAAGTTTGAACGGTAAGAAGAGGTTATATATTTTGCACAACGAAATGGCGCCAACAGTGCAGTTCGCGATGATGAGGTGATGGAATGAAAGCACAGTGAAACACGTGGCGGTTACGTATGTCTCTCTCGCTACACAAGATATTTTAAACCAATCACTTTGCTATTACTCTTGTGCTCGTCGATTGCTCATCAATTGGACGTAATCAATTGGGATTCACCAACTATTGGGTGAAAAGTTTAGTTTAAGGATTTTATAAATGTTTTACTTTCAAAACTCGATCGAGTGGTTTTCAAAATATCTTGTTTTGAAATTTTTGATTGGTCGGCTTTTTGTTATTTGATAAAATACAAAATAATTTTAGCTACAAATTTGTTAAATATTCCTTAAAATAAGGGAGAAATGACGATTTTTCGAAGAATCAAAAAAACACCACTAACTATGAACTGGGGCTCCAAATCAATAAGTTGAACTAAGAAAAGTTATTTGCTTCAATAAGTTCTAAGTGCCTGTAACATCCTGTATATCTAAATTATACTGTTTTTCAAGTTTCTATGAGTGATATTATTTAAATTTAAATTTATTTTAGGGTTTATCTCATGTATTAATTTGACGTTTCGGAATACTGCCCTTTTTTGATCAAGATAAATAAAAATTGTTTTTTATGAGAACAGAATTTTATTATTTAAGACTCGAAAATGAATTTTAATTTAAATATTTCTAAATTTCCTTGCCTTGTTGATTTTACTGCAAAGGAAAAAGTCTGTTTACTGCAATAAATAAAAAGACATGTTATGCTTTTTGGGGTAATTACAAACAAATGAAGTTGCTATTTTACATTGTAATGAATTTACAAGGTATTGAAATACCAAATTCCCAAATTTCAACTGCGACCAAAATATTTATAGAGGAGCAAAGTCAAGGGTGTTGAAAAATTATACGCTTTATGGTACCTTATGGTAAAAAAGATTCAATAGCGTCAATAGTCTACAGACTAAACATTTGAAATTTACATATTATAACCATACTTCATCGATTGTCAAGTGGTAGTAATTTTATCAAAATCCGCCCGCCCCCCCCCCAACAATTTTGAAAAATAACAAACCAGATGACTAAACTTTTTACTCTGATAGTAGTGTTTCTAGAAAATATGTCTTAACAAGAATCACCGAAGAAACTTTAGCGATATAAATGGAATGTTAAGAAAAGGAAAGGAGACTTACATGCTTTCGTGGATTAATATATGTCGTATACAGTGTGTCCAAGAATTGAGTTCATTATAGGTGTCAATGACCAAAAATTTCTGAATTTCAAAACAATTTCTTCAGATTCGCCCCTGCTGCAGAGAGTTTTTAATCCACCTCCAAGGCGGCTTTAAATTAAAAAATATGATGAAAATTCATTTCCAACGCAGCAGGGCTGATTCTGAAAAATCGTTTTGAAATTCCAAAAGTTTTGGTCATATACACCTATATGAACTGAACCCGTGGATACATTGTCTCCTCCGCTGCTGAATTCTTAAGATTTTCAATTATGGTATTATTATTGTTCGATGCAATGGAACCGATGTATAATATTTTACTTATAACAATCCTTGCTCGAAGGACCATCTTGTAAGGTTCTATAAGAAAACCACCAATACTTTTTCAAAGATTAACTTTACTTATGAGGTGAAACAAAAAACACGGTTCAAGATGGATGAGTTCCAGTGATGTTTTGAATAATGAGAGAACCTCTTCCCAACATAACAAGTAAATAAATAGTAAAAATTATTGCTCTAGTGTTACTTCCTAGGATTTTCCATTTCTTAATTTCTCATTTATGCCATTTTTGGTACACTCTACATCAGAAACCAGATAAGTAATTTTGAAAGCAAAAAAATTCATTCATTTATTCATTTTGTCAGAGATTAAACACATGAAAATTAAGCATAAAGAAAGCGTGCTTTAAATCTAAAAAACGTCCAGTAATTTATGTACAGGAGTGTTCGTTTTCAGTTAGTTGTTTGGCTATACACAAATTTGCCATATTTAATGTTTTCAGCGATGACACGTGTTCTGAATAAATGTAGCAAACCGAAAGAAATGAAGACCTTCATAAAGAAAAATCATGCTTACTTAAAAGAAAATAATATCCTTACACCATATTTATGCCGTTATCTGAAATAGGAATTAATCTCCATACCTCAACTGTTCTTTATTTTCGAAAACAACATTTATTTACTTCAGGATGAAGATAAAATGTCTGGGCTTACAACGTTTATAGCGACGATAAATGGCTCCAAAGAGCGTTGTCATAACGATTTGTATACTTACTTTATTGAAAAATAATAGTTTTAAATACTACATTTTTCAGGCGGAAGATATAACATTATTCAATACGTTACCTGAAGGAAATTAAACGTTATTATGAAAACTGTCATAACTCGTGTTCTGAAACGATATTTAATATTCGCTAATACGCTTTGATGCATTACTCTGTCGTTTAACAGAGCAGCGCTAGAAACGCAAACAGAAAATGCTTTAATACTGAAATGTGTTCACAAACCTTTGCAAACTTCATTAAGTCTTTCAAAACGAATAATTTTGCATCATCTGTTCAATAAAATGCAAATGAATTTTATAGTAGAGTATATGGCCAAACAAAGAAGCCATTGCTTTAAAATTGTTTTATTAACTTCACCTTTATCGGTGGCTCAAAAGGATTGTTTAAATATAATTTCGTGATTATCTACCTACAAAGGTTAAGCATTTTTGTAATTTTATCTTTGTAATCCATCCTTTGTCTGTAAATGATTTTTCCGAAAAACATGGAACGAGAGCGCAATTTCAGATAAATTACATTTTGTATAACAAAATTGTATGAATAATAATGAAACAAAAATTGTTTTACGTAAATAAATCCATTATACATAAAATGGGGAAAGTTAAGTACAGAAAAACTTAACTCAAAACCAATTTACTTTCCCAGCCATTATTTTATTTCCAACCTACTTACGAGGGACAAGCCATTATTATTGAAAATTATGACATTAGGTAGGGTATGGAAAACAAAAAATGTAGCCTTAGTAACAGCAACTCTTTACTTGACATTTACCACGTCGTTTGCCAATTTATCTTAAATAGTATTTGGAAGAGATAGTTTTGAGTTTCGTAATGATTTATTTTATTTATTTTTTTTTTTATTATGATTTTAAGTGGGTTGATTGCGAGGAAATTTTAAATCAACGTTTGGCTATCAGGCCCCTTCCTTGTCAACAAATTACAGATGGTACAAGGAATTCGAACGTCGAAGAACTACAGTTGATCACCAAAAAGGCCTGGGTCCATCTCTTATCTCCTTGACATAGGAAAACATTACTACTATGCAGAACATTATGGAAGTAGGCAACAGAACTAGAGGGTCATTGGATCCCCATCTGGGAAAACAATAATACACGACGACCTTCATCTGAAAAAAGTCGTAAGTCGTTTTTTACCCCATCATCTTACAGATTTTAAAAAAGCAGAACGAGTACGAATGTGCCACGAAACTCAAACATTGCTTAAGAATGGTGGACAGCAAATTTTGTCGAAAATTGTAACGGGTGATGAAACTATTTTTCGACATACCAACTCGACATGGATTCATGAAGACGAGACCACACCATCAACAATAATCAGAACGCAGCGCGCAATGGAGAAAGTGATGTCGTCTGTAGAAGTACCGGTCTAAGTAGTGGACTGTCACACTTAAATGGTACCTCGAACACTGTTTGCAGGAAGTGTTTAATAAAGTGTCAAAGAAGGGAATTATGCTACATCACGACAATGCTTTCTCCCACTGCAGAGTTCCGTATTTGACTGCAAACAAGATTATCGTAATCGAACACCCTCCCCACTCACCGAATCTGGCAATGTGCGGCTTTTGGCTTTTTTTTGGGCTAAAAAAGAACTTACGAGGAAGAAGATTTTTCCAGAAGATGAAACTGATTCTACAGTTCGAGTGCGGGTCATCAACAGAGTAATTACAATTTTGTACAAGACATACATAATGTTTAAAACACACACATTAACAGACTAAAATATTCCATTTATATCTTAGTTACGTTAACGCAACTCCGGGGCTGAGAGAGATCTATTTCTAGCGAACCCCATGGATTATTTTTTATGAGGCACTAACAATAGCTTGATCCGGGTTGATCCATATTTGTCGTTATTCCGAATGAACATCCATTTTTAAAATATTGGTCGTAAATAATTGACGAAGCCATTTCGTTTGTTACACTTGGAGGATTGTAAGCTATGTTAGTAGTCCTCGATTTTATATCTTTTAATCCTTTGAAATTGGAACGGAAGCTTAAGCTTATTAGAAACATGGTGCATCGCGAGGAAAAAAGTTGACGTTTGCGGCTGGTTTCGAATCGGCAATATTTTAACTCGGGTTGCTTTATGCGATTATTTATTAATAAATTGTAAGTATTAAAATTGCTACAGTTGCAGTTTTATTAGTATGGATTTGCGACGCTAAAATAGTTTTTTTATCACCCGTTGAGGAAGGGTGGCAATTGTTCATCCAGTTCGTCAACATTACCGTATAGCAGTTTGGCTTTTCTTTCATCATTAAAAATGGGGTTGGCGAATACAAAGTGTAAAAACTATGTACAAAGAGGTTTCAGTTCTAAAAAATACTTGCCAGAAGGGCGAAACAAATTCTCGTTAAAGTGTTAAAGCAATAATTTAAAATTTGTTATTACGATTTTTTGTTTAAGTATGTACATCGCCAGCAAGTGGTTGAATTGATGAATGAAAAAATAAAGAAATTATTTTCTGAAAAATTAAGAAAAAAAATTTTTTGGTTTGTAATTAAGACCAAGATAGCCGAAAATAATTGGTAAAATTGCCCTTGATTAATTTATTGGGGTAGATTGAATTAGATAATTTAACCTCATCCTAAACGATTTTCATTATTAATTAATAAATGGCATTTAGTGTATAAGTACCATTTCATTAGAAAATGTGAGATTTTGAACCATTTTTCACAGCACAACGAATTTTGAATTCACGCTTGTAATTTAATTTTCGATTGGTAAATTCGAATTAATTAATTTTGAGTTTTTGGGTTAAATAAAGAGAATTAATTAATGAAAGTAAATAATTTTGCATGCTTTTTGTTATAGTTGTAGCTGTTTAGGGCGATAATTGCGATACTTCCTATACAAAAGAGGTTTACTCCATCGCAATTATACATCTTGAGTAAGTTCGGAATATCTCACAAGGGGGTAGAGGTAATAATAATAATAATCTGAAGACATACAGCCTCCCCTTATTGTTTCTTTAATCGCATTGATGAAGATTGACATTATAGTCGTTCGTGAACACAAAAAGGGGGGTTTCAAATAAATGTTAACCTGTTGATTCTTTGTGTGACAGTCATTGTTCTTGTCTATTAATTTAATTTATCTGGTTTGATCCAGGTTATCAAAGATGTTTTTCCAATTTTCTATTTCCCCTTAAGGGAATTGTGATTTTTATTAATTATTTTGTAATTGTTTTTGTTTTTCCCCTTCAGAACGTTTTTATGTAATCTATGACTTCCAAATTTTAATGTATTAATATTCATTTACATCTAATTTAACTTTTTCTTCATGCCCTTTTTAATTTTGTAACCGATAGTTGGCTTGATAATGACACCAGTAAGGCGTCGAAACATGTTGCCATTTATTCCCAATTTTTAACTATTTTTTAACCGTTTAAATTTAAATTTCATTCATCACCACTTCGATTGAGACGACTAGACACAGTAGGCTAAGCTGTGTCAGCGCTCACCTAATTTCAACATTATACTCCTGACGTTTTGCATTGGCTTCAGTTTCAGTACTTCGGTACTTATTATTAAATAACATAAACCTTCATCTTCGTCCATCGTCATCACCTTAATTCAAAAAATATACACTGTTTTTAAGGGGAGGCTGTGAGTCTTCTCTGTTATTTATTTGATGAAGATTGATATGATGATAGTTTTGAATCAAATTAAACTGACGACATGTTTCGAGAGCCCACTGCTCCCATTCTCAAGCGTTGAATTTTATAATTAAGTCGATACAGTTATTGTTAATGAATAAATGATAATCTAGAAAAATTGTAACAATATCAGTAAAATTATAACCTAGTCTCAAGAGAACTCACCAAACATGTGGGGAATCGAGGGGTAACATTGTAATAGATTAAAAAATTGAATTACACAATAAACGTTCCACAATTTAATTATTTTAAAGATTTCGTTCAATAGGCCGTGATTTCTGTTCTTTTTAGCAATTTCTAACATTTCGAGGACATTGAGTAAGTAGCCTTTCTTCCCGATATGAAGTATACGAAAATCCATGGAAGGGTTAAAGGAATGACCCGAGGTTAATATATGTTCAGGAAAAGCCGAGGTTTGACTAAGGTTATATTATTTTTAATGGCCATATGAAATGATCTCCCCGTCTGTCCAATATAAAATAAAGGGCATGAGTCGCACAACAGTTGGTAAATCCCTGACTTTTCGAGCTTCTTATCTTTGTTATTCACCAGTAAGGTATGTAAAGTGTCTTTATTAGCAAATGAAATATGGATATTATGTGGTCTGAAAATATTTTTGATCTTATAAGATATGTTAGGGTGAAACGGGAGGGATCTAAATATATAGTTAACAGAGGCTGAATTATCGGGGGTTAAACGGGTAGGATTAAGGGAACGTTTGATTTTGGAAGACAGTTTGTTGATTAAATGCAAGGGGTACCCATTGGTAATTGTCTAATTATGTTAAGTTCTGAATTTAAATGGGAAGGGGACATCGGGATAGTCCACAGTCTTCGAAGTCATGAGTTCAAGCCCGCAAGTTTATGGGACATAGGGTGGTCGGACGAGTAAGGGATGAGATTATCAGTGGTCTAAAAATTGATAATATCGGAATCTTTAGAAGTATGAATGCTGGGTATGTCGTCGACATACCTACCCCAAAAAACGACTGAATCTTTGAACAATCATTTTTGAGTGATTATGTGATGGGATTCAAGATGGTTCGTGAATATTTCTGCCATTATAGGAGAAAGGTTTGAACCCATGGACAGGCCTTCTAATTGTCTATAATACGCATTATTAAATTTAAAGAAATGTTGTTGTGAACATATTTTGAGGGAGGCGATAATTAAGGAAATGAAACTGTCTGGAAGATCAGTTTCGACCAGGTGATCAGAAATTATGTTGATACAATATTTATAAGGGATGCTGGGAAACAAGTTAATCACGTCGAAGGAAATCAAGGAAAATTGAGGGGGGAGATTAATGGAGTTGATCTTGAATCTTAATTCTAAGGAGTTTTTAATAGCAAAATTATTGTGTTTTTTTAAAAAGGAGTAGAGCCAAGCGGTAATCCTGGATACAGGAGTATCTATGAAACTAACTACCGGTCTGATGGGAATATCTTTTTTATGAATTTTTGGGAGGCTATATTTATATTTTAATAGATTTAGAAAATCTCTCGAAAACTTTAACTGGAATGATCTCCTTGTTGGTACTGTCGATGATAAAATGGATGCGTATACTTCAATCATAGTTAATAAATGTAACTTGGCGTTTCCTACACAATGTACTAAAATCAGAGTACAAAAATCATGGTTGACCAAAGGACTAATAATATCACTAAAAAATAAACGCTTCTTAAGCTATGCGAAAACATTTTTTGATGATATATGGTTCCATAAATATTTTTCAACTTATAAAAAAATATTAAAAGCACTAATTTCCTTATCAAAAAGGCGAATCACTGCCATTCGCTTACGTAGATCTAAGAACACCGCTAAAGAAATATGGAAAATAGTAAATGAGTGTACAAACTACAAGAGACCCGTTCATGACTTAAAACCAAACCTCATAGTCAACGGAAAACCATTGACAAACCCTTACGAGATTTCTGAGTGCTTTAACAAATTTTTCTCGGAATATGCCAGCAAATTGATTGGTAATATTGACACCAAATCAACTACACCCCCTCTCAACAATATTGTAACCAATTCAAATTTCTTTGTTTTTCCGACAGACCTAAGTGAACTAAATATTGTCATCAATAAATTAAGAAATAAAGATTCCTCTGGCATAGATGGTATTCCATTAAAAATAATACGAAACCTTCCAATTTCTTCCTTAAAAGCCTTATGCACCATAATTAATGACTCATTCCTTCAAGGAATATTTCCTTCGTGTCTAAAAAAGGCAATAGTTGTCCCTTTACACAAAGGTAGTAAATCGAACTCGCCTTCGGATTTCAGACCGATTTCACTACTTCCATGCTTCTCTAAAATAATTGAGTCGCTTATGTTTTCAAGAATGTCTTCGTTTATAAGTAAACATAACCTAATATCTAGGTTACAGTATGGGTTTCAACCAGGAAAAAACACGCAAGATGCAATCTTCCATTATACAAATTACATCTATAAACACTTAAACGACAATCAATTTACCGTCTCTGTATTATGTGATTTGGCTAAGGCTTTTGACTGCGTGAATCATTCACTCTTGCTAGCAAAGCTAGAAGCATATGGATTCCGCGGAAACTCGTACAATTGGTTCCAATCATATTTGAAAAATCGTACTCAACTAGTTCGAATAACAGTTGAACACAATAGCTTTTACTCTAATCCCTTGCCGATCCAACATGGAGTTCCGCAAGGCTCTATCCTGGGGCCTGTCCTTTTTATCTTATTTATTAATGACTTCTGTAGGTTACCTATAGACGCCAATATAGTTTTATTCGCCGACGACACCTCAATCACCTGGAGCAATAACAATCCATTTGAATTACAACGAAAAATAAATGCGGATCTAGTGGTCATAAAACAATGGTTCGAAAATAATAAATTAACTTTAAATCTAAATAAAACTACATTCATAAATTATAAACGCTGTCATAATTTTGATCTTAAGCTAGATCATGTCAATATTGTGGAGTCTCGTCATTGTAAATTCTTAGGACTTACAATTGACTCAAACCTGATGTGGACTGTTCATATTCAAAATTTGTCTAAAGTTCTGTCATCTGCCTGTTTCGCTCTTCGTACCTGTAGTAGCAAAATGGATAATAAGCTACTACGAATGATTTACTTCTCTCTATTTGAATCGCGTCTGAGGTATGGAATTGCCTTTTGGGGGTTTACCTCAAATGAGAACCTAAATCTATTATTCAAAATTCAAAAGCGAGCTATAAGAATAATAAATCATGCACCTGATAGAACGTCGTGTCGTGAGTTATTTATTAAAACTAATGTATTAACTATTTTCTCATTGTTTATTTTAGAAACTTTGTGTATCATGTTTAAGCACCGATATTACCAGCAAACTGGGCAAGATCATCATAGTTATGATACGCGTCAAAAGTCACATCTTTATCTACCTCAACCTAATACTAACTTGTGTAAGAAGTCCATATTCTATATGGGCAAAATGTTTTTTAATAAATTACCTAATGACCTCCGGAATTGTGCAAATATAGGTCAATTTAAAAAAGTAATAAAACATATTCTGGTCAATGAAGCGCTTTATTCTTTAGAAGAGTTTTTTCAAATGAAATTTTAATGTGTTTATGTAAAACGATATTTACTGTTTGTGTTTACTGTATCTATTATTTATTTCATTGTGTGTAATTTTCTTTGGCTATATTCAATAGTAACTGTACCTATTTTGGTGTTAATAAATACTACTACTACTACTACTATGTGACTAATAGTTATAAGCAGTTGGGACTAAGTGTCTTCCAGGTCATCGACATTCAAGTACGTTATACAGTTCATCTCGTCCACAACTCCCTGCAATCATTAGTGTTGTTTAATTAAAGCTCAGTATACTCCCATCAGAAGTCTGTTAACGTCTTTTCGGGTAAGATATATTTGGCTGATAGCCTTCATTCCTTTCTTAAGAAACGCTTTCACCTCGGAATATTTTGAAATGTTTACGTTTTCATTGATCGCACAATTCATAAATGCTTGGTTCACAATATAAAGACTTTGAAACTTTCAACAGGAGATTGTTGACTAAAGTGTGTTCTTACCGCGTCCACATGACGTACATTAACATGATGTTTTCGTTGACACTATATTTCATCTTGCACACTTTTCGCCTATCACTAAGTAATTGGTATTCCTCATAACGCTTTTCATAGGAATTTGGAAAAGTAACCTTTTCTGTAGCACTTTTAAGCTGGTTACGTATGCAGCTCTAGCTATTCCTCTTCTGAATAATAACTACGTACATATTACTTTTAGAATTTCTTGTCGAATAAAACGGATGGGATTGTGAAAAGCATATTCCACGTACGTACCGACTCCTGTACATTATTATGTCGATGTAGTAAAAATGCAGTTAATGCAATAAAGGAATCCAATAAGATTCCAATACCGATAATTAACCAGGATAGTGCGCATTACGTTCGCTGTTTGTATTAACATCACGTATCCTTCTACCGTTTCTGATGTAGGAAATCTATTGAAAATCGAGATTTGATTGTAAGCGTTGTTTCTGTTAATTAATTTACATTTTTAATACAATTTAAACCCCAACTTTAAAGGTTGGCGATGCGCTTACCTGTAACAAGGTTCAATAGAAAACGCTTAGGTATAAAATTTATCCATACAATACGAAGGGAAGCGTGAAAATTAATTGGGTTAAAATGAATATATATGAAGAATATAAATGGAAAGCGTAAGAGCCTTTGAATCTTGATCCAACCCATTGTATAACCACTATAAAGCAAATGATCAAAGACAGAAATATAAATTAAAATTTGTGTGTGCGCGCTTGCTTATTCACACCACTGAGTCTGTTTTGCTTAGAAATCAAATCCTATCTAGAAAGTCCTTTGATATTATTCTACGGTGCACACGTAGGGAGTGGCCACGGCTTTGTATATGAAGATGCTTCCTCTAAAGATAGATCACTTCCAAAACGTTTAAATACAAACACCGACCCAATTACCTTCATTCTATCCGACATTACCGTATAGTAGGAAAATCCTCATTTTTCATCTTGTTTTGATCTACTAAGACTTGTGCATTCGGTTGAACACAAAACAACCTTCTCAACGATTAAGTTGAACTCAGCGCATTTACTACTAACGGTGGAACGGATGTGGAAGTAAATCTTGTCCTACTTTTATTGCTCAAGACAAGACGTGTGTTAGAGAAGAGGAAACTATTATGTTGTCATTTGAATCATGTAACTTTAATAATATATTCATGTATGAAAGTAAACTGTCTTCATGGGAGATTCGTTACGTATTCAAGAAATGTCATACGGTTATCCTAAACTTTTGTTTAATTGGTAACTTAATTAGAAGTCCATTAAACTTACTCCAGCTTGCAATTGCTTCCAATAGACAGGAAGTGTTGAATCTAATGAGACTGCGAAGTTAATATAAATCATCGACAATTACAGAGTAATTTGTTTATGTCGTCGGGACATAAAGAAACGTCAATAAATTAATTAATTCTGATTTTTCGTGTATCAAAGCACTATTTCTTGCTATGTCAGCCAGCTCGTTAATTTCGGCCTCGCAAGCCATCGCATTTTCTTCATCTGATGAAAAATCCATCTAAAATACCGGATCTCACAACGGAAGTAAACAGTTTTTGAAAAATGTTAAAACGGATACCCTTGTTTACTGCTTTACCGCATTAGTCAATAAAAATCCAACAAGTACGAAAGTTGTAGCAGGAAAATAATGTTTCTCAATATCCTGAAGAAACGCAGCTATCACCCGTACGAACCGCAGCCATTAAGAGTTGTTAGCAAAAGATGAAGAAAACAAGCGTTTATTTTGTGAAGACGTTATGGAATCGAGATCGCCACTTTTTCTCATCAATTTGCTTTATTGTTACTATTTGAGTGCAACAAAACCCGAGATTACAACTTTCAACGAGATCCCACTACCCTCAAAAATTAATATTTTAAATGACGTCTGGTTTCAGCAAGATAACTGTCCAGATTATTTTGGAATAGGCGTAAGAACCTGTTTAGACAAAGTTTTTCCTAATCAGATGACACTATTAACTGGCCGGCCAGATCACCCGATTTAGCACCTTGGGACTCCTTCGTGTGGGATCAAAGAGTGTCAAACGGGGATTTTCGTACTTTGCTAATAATGTGCAATCAAAATGCGTAATAATAAATAAATAACCACGAGACTTCCCTCGTATTAACACTTTTTTCAAAGAATAAGTATATTGCTGAATGCAGAAAAAAATACTCTTACACTATTGCTATTTTTTTATCTGTTTGTGCTTGAAACTCTTTAGGTATCTCCCACTTCCTGAGGACCGTGTTTTTTAAATGTGTTGTATTACATTCTTCCGTCTCTTCCTGGCTCTTGAATTATATTTTTCCTCAATTTATTTGTATTGTATAGGTTTGGAATATGTTTATCGTGTCTTTCCCTTATAATTTTCTCAACGCCATTTCTTTATATCTTTAAAGACTATCATACCCACTAGACAGCAGCTCATCAAAAGCGGATACTTTGATTTCAAATTTCTCGTTTTTGAGGTGCCCACTAGGGGGATCTGCAGTTCACTACAATCGACCAAGATCATTTAGAGAAAGTGTCAATACATTGTGTGATTCATTTGACCAACAAATTTGGTCGTTTGTCAGTTCGAGCTTTTTTTTTTGTTTTTCTGTATGTGATGGAAACACACTTAATAATAAGGTGATTTACTCCTTTACCAAGAAACCAGCACCTACTTACCTACCTACATAGTACATACTGTACTTGTTTACTATTTACTATGGGTTAAGGGGGGGTTCAAGAACTTTTTTCGATTCGATATTGACCCTGATTTCTCTCTTACGTCTGTCCAGTTTGGTGTTCTTCTTAAGCACCTTTCTTTCACCTGCACGCACCGATCCTGGTTTACGTTGGCCCATTCCACTGAAGAAATCTCTACGAATTTGTTTGATGAATTCCGAAATTTTCGAATAATGAGAGCAATTTACGAGGTTTAGTCTGAAGTGAAGAGTTGTGATGGAACGACAATTTTTCCTGCCAGTACGCCAAAAATTCACTCGCCATTGGAAAAGACTCGGACTTCATTTTTTGGACAACTCTCTGTGACCACTGTATTGGTCGGATTTTTGACTTTTATATCTGAAAATGACCCCAATGAACCCTCACGACAGTTATGCCTATCGATATCGCATTGGGGTATGCTATTTCTATTGTAATTTTGAAAGAATCGCAAAATATCGCAAGAAAACAGTATCTGTCACTTTGACACATCCTAGACAGCTTGAAACATTTTACTTTTTGCTAAAACTAGGCATATGAGCCGTAGCATGTTCTTAGGGTCATTTTGAGACATAAAACTCCATGATCGGAGCAAAACTATGGTCAGAGCGAGTTGTCCAGAAATGCATGCCAACGTCCAATTTTAACATGGCGTTTATATGGGAGTGTGATTATGAAATTTTGGTTACTTAGGACAATTGACTAAAGAGTTGAGAATGATTTCAGTAAATAAAGGAGAAAGGTTATTGTCCATGAGCATAGACTAAACACTCCCTAGACCTCTAATGTAAATGAAGCTTTGGTTTTATTGGAAATAGTGACAGTTAACTGCAGTAGATGGCAGTACATGTATGTATAGAAAATTTAGCCAAATAAATTGTTGAATAATACAAGAAGAAATATAGAAGAAAACTTTTGTGAACTCAACTGGTCAACAAATGCTTTTGTTGAAGGAGTATCACGTATCAGAACAGAATTCACTATTCAGCATTATTGCAGTTACTTGAACCATACGTTCATAAGTTTTATGTTTTATCATTATTTTGTTCCTCTGATACAATAGGTTAACACTTTAACAGGCAAGGACATGCCAGGACTGCCAGGTATTTTCGGCGCCGTGCGAAATAATGAACTAATAACGCTAATATTATAATATTGAGCTAAAATTACCACCCTTCTGTCATAGTTAGCCGGCGCCTTACATACACATAATCTTTTTAAAATTCAACGACCGTAGGCGCCTTTAAAGCCTTAACGCCGTCCGACCTTGCCCATATGGACGGCGCGGGCGGCGCGTCCCTGTCGGAACCGCATTGTGAATTAAATGTTCCTTCGAAGCTCGAATCCTTCATAAAAGCGGAAGTATCGAAGTCGTCGTCACAAATCGGTTAATTTTTCAATTTCTTTTTTGAAATATTAAGTAATATAGTACTGCTTCTCCTGTTAAAAATAGTCACCTCGAAATCTTAATTGCATGTAATACCAGTTTGAAAAACACAAGCGTAGCGTAGGAAGTTGACTTAAAAACGTTTTCGACTTAAGTTCATTATCAACAAAAAATTATGACAAAAACATTTAATACAAAATCTTCCCTTAATCCCTTATGAGGATTACCAAATAGGCGAGGAAATAAAGCACTGAACCTACCAAATTTTTGTAATAAGACCTGGTAGACGGATTGAGATGGGGTTTTTTGTATTCGCTTCCTAAATTCAATAGGAAACTTTGGTAATAGGAAAATTTGGAATCAGCAACCCAAGAAACCCCCGGATGCGATGTCTGGAATCACTTGAGAGTGAATTTCATAAAAAGCTTCGAAGGTGACGTTGCTCCGCCATCCTGAGCTCCAGGTGGGCGATGAGCCAATTTGGAGGTCATATTCGGAATCGCCGACCTCGAAAACCCCCATGAACCCGAATTGAGTCAATTCTAGAAGTTTATAACGAAAAGCAATTTATAAAAAAAACATGGTCAAATGTAGGTACAAAGCTTCCTATTGAATTTAGGAAGCGAATGCAAAAAACCCCATCTCAATCAGTTTTACTACAAAAATTTGGTAGATTTGGCTTATTTTAGTGCTTTATTTCCTCGCCGAAAACCAACCATTGCGATTTTAACAAAAGGTTACATAATATTGAAAATTTATTAACTTAACGGTGAGAAATTACGAATCAAATTACATTGAAACTGATATGGAAAAAATGATACGTGGCATAACAGGCTCGGACACGTAAACATTAAAACATTTAAAAAGTTTAGTTAGCAAAGGTCACATTCGGAGAGTAAATTTGACAAAAATAAAAGATTTGAAGCGTGAAAGTTGTACCTATTTACGCAAAAAACACAAGTTCGGTCGGGTAAATCACCAAGTAAATCGGGGAGAGGTAATATAGTAATATTCAGCAAAGACGTTGGATCGCTTATCTTTGCGGAAATTGTGTCAAGGCCAGACATTGCATAAGGAATGTGAATATCGTAACGGTAACAGATATTACACAAAAGCGTTGATTGTTTAGTCAATGACAAAAGTTATCCTTGCCGAGATTGAAACCACTTGACTTAGCTATACCTATTTCGCTCAAATACTCATTAAGCGGTAACGTACTTCGTAAATAGTAGCAGAGTTACATTCGGCATCCAAACAATGGTAGCACTCCAATGCGGGGAGCTCCAGTACTAATCAAATTTTGTAACCATTAGTGAGAGGTCTAAGGAGTATTTGGTCTATGCCATGAGTAAACCGGCCAAAAGTGAAGAATTTTTGCTCTGAACAGGGTCTGAGGGAATTTAGTAACTTACAAGCTTGGTCTGGTAAGGAAGAAGAGACGAGCATCTCAGAGAATATACCGAGGCATTCGCTAAAAGGAACGTTAAGAAATAAATTAACAATATCGAAAAAAACTGGTTGTTAGTTGAGATACGGAAGTTCATAATATCTTTAGCCAAATTCAACTAGTTGCTGGTGGCATTTGTAAATTTGAAATTTAAATTCTATCTAAAAGTGGAATTTGGCCCATCCATGGCAAGGTCTCATTTTCCTGATGAAGCCCCTTACGAAAGTGGGCGAAACGTTGATGTTTTCAACATTGACACGGCCTTACCCCGGAAGTCGTCTTTATCTTCCTTGGAAGTTTTCATAAACTGTGATCACAAATTTCTACCCAAAAGAAAATATTAAATAAAGAGAGTTATCCTTTATCTATCCTTACGTGTTCTCTTACTTGCCATCAACATACAATAATGTGTATATTTGGAGAAAATCGTAGTTTATTCAGACAGTCTTAAAAGAATGAGGTCATACTGTTATATATTTTTGAGAAGACCAACTTAATTGGAACTGAAATACAAGGAGTGTTAGAAAATGGTAAATTTTCAAAATCACTCTCACCAAAAAGAAGAGTGTCATGAGAATTCTATTAACGCCATTTTACGTTTTACGAAAAAATAACGCTGTATTGCGGAAGCCCCATCTTTATGGAGACAAAGGTGTTGAAAACCGGACACATTGCACAATTTTTATGGAAGAATGTAGAAAAGGAGAGGGTAGAGGTGTGTATAGAACGACGTGCACAAAATTATTTTTTACGATGAAAACCAATAGTATCGTTTTAACTTATTCTTACAGCGTGATTAGCTTGGAAACAAAAGGCGGAAAATGAGATTAAAAGAAAAGTGAGAAAGGAAAAAAGGTATTAGACGTGGTAAAGTATGTTCTTTTTTTAAGTATTGAAAATGTTTATAGGCGATATGAAAGAAGATATTCTAACACGTGACTGCGTTATAAAAGTGAGTGCCGACAGAAGTATCTATCGTTAAGAAAGTGAAAGCTTTTACGCTATCTCCAGGGGAAAGTTCTATAACAATACCAATAAGCGTCATTACGTAAGTGCGAGTTCGAACACATCGGAGGACCACTAAAGCTTTTATTTCTTAACACGGAACCGTTCCTGTAATAGAAGCTTAAAACGTAATCAAGTATACGTCCAAATGTTTCACGATGAAAATATTTTTCCATTAATTCATTATCGATAATGAGATTTTTGTCGTAAGGAAACAACAGCTTAGCCTCAAAGATGAACAGCGCGCAAAGCATCTTGCAGACAATTTACATTAAATAGAGATTTGTAAAGTTGTTTAAGTTTGTGTGGCAACGGAAAATGTTAAACTTATTCTAGGGAACTTGAAACCACTTCAACTAATGCTCGAAACTCATATAAAGTTCCGCTGCTTCTATAGCACTTCATAATCTACTAATATTACAGTATTAAGAATAGACAACGTTGCATTAAATCATACCATTTTAGGCTAATTTACGCAAGACATTTTAATTAAGATATTGAAATGTTCGTCGAATTATACAGTAATAACATTTAGTTAACCAAATGTTATCATTACAAATGATTTTTGATGTTATAACTTTTTTCTGTTATTTTAAACGTGAATTAAGTGTTTTTCCTCGACGGTTATTTTATCCATCTGAAAATGTGTTTTTAAGGAATGATTACTCAAATTGGTATTTGCAAATTTCGTGAAAGCTCACGACATTGCTCGCTCTTCCTTTATTATAAACACTCAAGATACACTATTCACAAAGGTGGATGTGCCACCCCTGCTCTTATGATTTATTAATATTAAAGCTTACATACTGATACATACAGTGTGTACAAATCTTACGACAAAGTTTGGTATATGGCTTATTTCAAGAGATATTAAAAAATGTTGTTAAGAAAAATAATAGATGTCTTTAAGGACCATATTTCGAAATGATCTTGAACTATACAGGGTGATACATAACTCCGTTACAAACCAATTATTTTCCCTTTTGTGTACAGGGTGGATCGAAACTCAGACCATTCATTTTCTCTCTTCTTTTAAATCGAACACCCTGTATTTAATAATAATAATAATAATAATAATGTTTATTGTATAGCTTATGGCCTACAAAGGGATAAGGGTTCGCCACATGGCGATCTTCCACCCCTCCCAGTAATTGCACAAATAGAATCTTTGATTATGTAGCTTTAATTTTTTTAAGCATTCCCTATACCTAAAGTTCATAAAAACAGCGTTATTTTGTAATATTTATTGTAAATAGATTTTTTTGACAACATTTTTTGATATCTCTTGAAATAAACATATACCGAACTTTTTCGTATGATTGGTACACCCTGTATATCTAGTTTTCATTCATTGCATCGCCATTTGTACGCTTACGTCGTTGGAAAACATGAACCACCCAAATTATTGTTTTATGCTCCAAATTAAATGGCCCGTAAACTGGCACAAAAGTTTCTCGTGTTCACTAAGTACAATAGTTTGTTGAGCAATAACTCAAAATAAAATAGTTTTTGCGTAATAACCCAAAAAAAAAAATATAGTGTGTAGTGTAGTTGTATTCAGAAAACAATCAATCTTTATTGTATTTTTTGAAATATACAATCTTAGTCAAAATCACAATTACCTCTACTTAACCAGCAACATAATTTTACAACTAATTTTATTTTACATCCCTTTTCTCCTTCTGCTTTCTAAAACCTCCTCTATCCATTTTTTCCCCTTTCCATCCTCTCCCAGCACCTCCCTCCAACCTTCCTTCTGCTCCCTTAGCTCTACACATTCCTCCACCATGTGTTCGATATTTTCCCTTCCCTCTTCCAGTCTTTTTCCCCCAACCACGTCCCTTCCAGGCCCACCATATCAAAACTTTCCAAGTAGGTCCAAAAGTCCCCACTCTTATTCTTAATTCCAGCCACATTCCAAAATAAAACCCTTAACTTTTTCTCGTTTCACCACTTCCCTTTACTAGCCCCACCCCCCCTTCCCACCTTTAGTTTTTGCGTTACTTCGTTCCCCTTCCTCTTGGTCCCACCCACATTAGCCTTCCTCTTTCCTCATCCCACCGTCACCCTGCTCCCTTTTTCTTCATTACCTCGCGCTTATCATCCCAACTGCCCAACTTCGCCACTACTAGTTCCTTTTCTGTCCCCTTATTCACCGCCCATACTTCATTAACGCTTACCCTCACTCCCACTTTGTCCCATATAAACCCTTCCAGTTCCTTCTCGGGTTTCGTCATTTTACTTCTTCTCACAAGTATAATATTTTTTCTTCTGATTCTTTCATTTTTCCCTCTTTATTTGTACTATCGCCGCCTTTATTTCTAACCCCTCCTTATTTCATTTTTTTCTTTCTTCGTACTCTTCTTTCATTTTTTTATCTCCTCTATCGTTGTTTTCCTTGATTTCTTTTCTCATCTCCATCAACTCCGTCTTTATCTCGTTCTTCATGCTCTCCAGCATACTTAGTACTTTATCCATCTCCTCTCCTATCTCAATTTCCCCTCTAATTCCACCACCCCTTGTGTAGATCTCCTTGTCACCTTACTTCTCCTGAACAATTCCTCCATTTCTTCCTCTGTCTTTTCCCCAACTGCTTGCTCTCCCCCTTCTTTCACTCATCCGGCCCCTATACTTTTTCTTGCACACTTTTTACGCACAACATTTTGGTGCCTAATTGACCCGTACTAAATTTAGCTGCAACCGAAAAATTTAATAGGGTATTATAAACCGTTGCAGCTCCTTCACGTGTCTAGATGTTTAATTTCGTGCTAATGAGACAAATACATGATTCTCATTACTTTTCTTCCACGCATTCTCCTATGCAATTAAAGTGTAAACTGGAAATTTAGAATTAGAAGGCCGGACATGAGGAAATGCATTTAGGGGCACTTATAGATGAACATACTAAAAGTTCCCAAGCCTCCTAAGGAGAATTCCAGAAAAACCAGGAAAAAAACTGGAATTTATCTGAAGTGCCCATAAAACCGACACCAATATCATTAAGGAGTTCTTGAAAGGGACAATTTTGTGATTTATGAACACAGGATACTATTTTACACAAATTATAAGTTTTGGCGGTGTGGACGACTTGGTGGGGGACTTCTTTAGACTCGTCGGCGTCGTCGAGCAATTAACAATTGTAATAGTAATCTTTTTTTATTATCTAACTTTCTTCCAAATGAAATCAGTTTTTAAAATCAGTGTTTAAGAAAAGAGAACTAAACCGTTCAATTTGACACTGTCTTCTGCTTTATGTTAGCTGCTGCCAGGGCGATGAGAGTGTAAACCCTCAATTGGACGGTCGACCCCAGATCATAACGTAGGGGAGTTATTATCCAAACCATAAAGTAATATGAGCATAATGTAGGTTGCAAAGTCCCCCACCTGTAAAAGCATCCACTGCCTCCGAGTCATCGTCACTGGATTCGAGACTTCGGCCAATAGCATGTAGGAAGAAAACACAAATTCTTAGGGATTTTTGAGAGGGTCTCTCATATATTTGTAGGATATAGGTACAAAACTGTTGTAGTTTTTGTAAAATAGACAGGAACATCGGTCTGGGTTTTGTAGACACTCCAGCTAAAATCCAGGTTATCTTCACATTTTGCTAGAATTCTCAGGTATTCCACTTCGAAGGTTTGGGGACTTTTAGTATGTTCACCTTTAAGTGTCTGTGAATGCATTTTTTTCATCTCCGGTCTTCGAATTCCAAATTTCCGGGTTTGGTCGATTGTTGGCCCAAATGCGCTGGGCTATTTTCCATATTACCTACTACAATTTTAAAGAAATTTTGTATTTATACCAGAGTTATGTTCGATATGTTTCTTAGAGTTAATTTAGTGTACTCAGGAACCAATTTGTATTATACCAAACTTTTGATACCTATGGTTGACTGATTTATATTATTTGAAAGTTATTTCGTTGAAAGCGGTTGCTTGTTAGGAAGTTGAAGAAAAGAAGTAGTACTTACCTAATTTACCTTTTCACGGGATTGGAATAGATAACGACAGCTTTGAGGTTACTCAATACGCCCTTTAACTTCCGTATTGAGGTTGTAAAATATCATCCTAAAACTTGTTATTTGTTACAAGCTTATCACAGGTTACATAACCGTGTTACAATTATTTTTTCATCTCACACCCACTGCATTTGTAAATTTCATTAAGTACGCTAAAATTGTTTGTTTTTCGTATAATACAAGATTAAATTCCATTTCACTTTTTCTCCCTTTTGCGGGAAATAATAAATAATTTTTCAAATTCGTATACGTTTTGAAGACTCATCGGACATAATTAAATTCCCGTCTTAAACAACAATGCAAAAAAACATGGGCGACAAATTCCACGAAAACCGTAGAAAACTTAATTACGAAAATATAAATCTAACAAAAGCAGCTGTAGTTTCGGAAATTATGACGAGATATTAAATTTAAAGGCGTTTCTCTTAATAGTAAAATTTCAATATCAATAAAAGCACGGTTTACAAAATAAATTTCCATGGTGACGTGACGTCAAGAGTAACTCATAAAATAACAAATAGCGTTATGAATGATATGCAACTTTTACAGCCCTTCGAAATTGCGGAAAACGTTACCTAAATCGGTTAATCCAAAATAATGAGTAAAGGGATTCTGGCATAGATACCTATAAGGAATGTCTTGAATCACAAATGATGACGGGAACGGAAAAAGTACATAGCTGATGGATGACACCGCCTAAGGCGGCGGCGCATACTAAGTCCCCCCCCCTCTACATCGGTTTCCAAAGTTTGAGCTTTACGCGGGAGCTTTTCAGTCAGAGAACCGCGCTTTCTTCTCGCGATTGTTACCAATATCGGGATCAACCCCTAAAAGACACGCTATGCGAGAATTTTCGAGTACACAAACGATATATTGAGTGTGTGATTTTAGCATACATAATACACCGAAAAATGGGCACGTAAATGCCAAATGTCAATGTGACAGTGTTCGATCAACACTTGGATTAAAATGGTAAATTGCGTATGCAAATTTTACTTTTAATTAATTAAAGCTCACGTAAAATTATAAATCCATTTATACACCTAAAATTGAGTTAGGCAACTTACAATTACTAAAAGCTTTTAATACTTACGGCGCAAACGACTTAATAGCTTTACCACATCTGTGACAGAAACGTCTTTCCCAAAACTTTTAGTATTGATATTACCGAATGTAAGTTAAAATTAAAATGACATTGCTTAGAACGGAAACGACATTATTATTCCCAAAATAATTGACACAATGACAGTTTATCAAATTACTTAACATCGCTTTCGTGTTCTTTTTTTTTCATTTGTAATGGTTTTGATTCATATTTCAATGTCAAGTATACGTATGATTTACGACTGTAGTGTGACAAATTTTTGTAAATTAATGAAGAAAAGGGGTTCTCCCCTGCGATATTAAGTCAGATTTGATTTTCCAAATTATTCTTGCTAGTTAATTTACTTTGAAATTTTGATCTGAAATGTACATATTAAGTAGATATTCAATTTATAATTGCTTTAAGTATACGGTAGTAGTATTATAAATTCAAGTTGGTGGTTAAAGGACATTGAAATTTCATATTTCCTGTGTGACCATCTTAAGTACATGCTTGGGTATGAAGGCTTCTCAACTATATTACATTACCGTATCGGATTTTAAGCTTAGCAAAAGTTTAAGATATGTTTCTGTTAAAATGGGCGTTAACTGACTGATTAGCTAACTTTTCGTGATTATGAATATCCTTATAGAGGTTTAGGTTCGTCATCACCATCAACTTTGAAGTTCTATTTTAGAGACCTTAATGAATTATGGGCATAATAGGTGTAGACACGCCCTAAAAGTAAAGGGTGTTTATAGCATTACACATAAATATAGACACGAGCTTTATCTAGCGATCTTTAGGAGGCGTCTGTGAGAAATAAAACTCGAATAAATCCATGAAAACGAGGCGAACTATGTTAATCAATCACAATCATTCGGAATCTCGGACGTGCTTAAAAGAAATAAAACTAAAATAAGCTTCCACATTTATATTGGAAGAGTATGAAATTCACATATATTTCTTTGCTTTACCGTTTTTTTTAGTTTGGTGTCTTAGCAAGGGCGGCAGTCCATTAGCGGATTTTGATATTTTATGTAGTTTTGTTCAGAATGTATGATTCGAGTTCGGCATTAGTGTTTCTACATTATGAACTACAATGTTGCCATATGAGACAGTTTCGTAAAGCAAATCATTACTAGTTGAGCAGATGATAATTTTGACAGCAGTTTTTTAAACGATAATGAAATGTATTTGAGGCTTTTAGGTCAAATGCATAAACAATTTAAGCTTTTAATCAGGGTTTTCTAAACAGCTTGTTTCTCCAGCTTTCTAACAACCCTATCCGTACATATTTAATTTTTTTTTGAAATGGGTAACACTATGGGAAGTATTAGAGCTTGGAGACTACACACAGAACAAAATTATTGATTATTATTCCATCATTTGTTACTTATATCAGTGAATGTATGGAAATTAAAAAAAAATGTTGATTAAATTTTAAATGCACGCACTACGAAATGTTTGTCTGTCTAGTTAACTACATTTCCAAATTTTAGTAACATTTGCACTGGTATGACATCTTATATTGACAAACTTTTCCACTTTCTTTTTAACTGTAACTGTGCGAATTTCTTAAAGTAAATTAAAAATTATATACTTAACACGTTTGGATTAGATTTAGTAGTTCCACTACTGTCTTTACCTCGAGCAACTCCTTACAGTTTTTTTAATCAATATCGTAGTTTCTCTTCTGGTAATCCAGAGCTTTCTGCTCATACCTGATATTGCCAAGTTATCTTGACTAAAAAGTTCACGGATCGTTGGTAATATAATGTTAGACCAAGCCACGGCCTCGTAACGAGTGAAGTCATCCATTTTTTGGAAATTGGCCGCATTACTTTATTTTAATTTGCCTTATAAAACTGCGACCCATGTACATAATTATATATATACATGGGTAAACCCGGGTAAACCTAAAACCAAGATAAATATATTGAAAAGCATGAACTTTTGATCCTTATTGCCTTATGTGTAGCGATTGAATTGTAGATGAAAATGAACAGCTAAAATTTTCGATTGATATTTATAAATACCACGGTTTTATTTATTAATTATGAATGTTATGATGTATGATGTAATTGTACATTTTTTTTGACGTTTCGCACGTCGTAGTAGGCTTAATCATAAAAGAGTTGTATATATCTGTAACGAGAGCATCATTTAACAAAGATGTATCACTATATTATAATAACCGAAAGATGTGTATATGTGTGTGTTGCTGTGCACTTTTCCGACAGTCGCCGAATCTTGACGAATGCGGATGTGATCAAGGGCGTACGCAGCTTTTTGGCTAGGGGGGGGCAAAAATAAAATTGATTGGAAACGTGTTTAATATATTTATTCCTATGTTGTTATCCCACAATTTTTTTTCAATACATTAAAGCATATCTTAAAAATCATATAATTCCCCTTGAGTACAAATACTATTTACTTAGAAGAAAGGTCAGGAAATGCTTAATTTCTTCAATAAGCTCCTTTAAATTTTAATCTTTTGCGCGTTAAATGGAAAAATACCCAGCGTTAAAGGGTGTCTCGTATTAGCTAGATAACTATTGTGTATGTTTTTAAAGTGGTAAGTAATAAATTGGCGATTTCCGGCTACTTTATCAAATTGTTTAGGTTATTTTTGAGTTAAAATTGACTATGACCACTTAATAAAAGTGTATGGCCTTTATGGACGTGTGAAATGTGAATATTTGTATTCCTTGTTTTTACGTTGTCATTCCTACAACCTTTCACAATCTTTAGCACAATTCGTTTCGCGGCCAGGGGGGGGCCGATGCCCCCCCTTGCCCCACCTTGCGTACGCCCATGGATGTGATGTTTTAAAACCAAAGCTATTATAAATTTATAACCTACAAATTAATGCTACAAATTATAGATACCCCCGCAAACCACGTAAATATATCTGCACTAATTTTTTTCAAAGTAAGTTTTAAACATTTTAGTATAAAAGTTCGTCATCTTATTCAAGCGGTATTTGTGTCTAAATATATTTTCTTTACTTAGAAAATACGTTCAAAGTTTTCTTATGGAGATTACGTGTAACGTGTAAAATAGAATTCGCTATTTGTGCTTATTTTTGGGTGAAAATCTTGTGTAAACATGCAAAGTTTGTCTGTCCGCGGTCCTTAACCCATTTCGAACATTAAAACGATGCCAGAAAGTATTTTCGCAAAAATTTTCAAAATGACAAGTATCGGAAACTTTTTCTCGGTAACATGGAAATTTAATTATTTCGAGTTGGAAAGTTATTCAAATGATGAAAAATGATTCTATTATACCTCGCGTTAACATTTTCATTGTTAAAATGATGTAAAAAGTAGTAACAGCATTCATCGTAGACTAATTTATGTGTTCCGATACCTTCTTTCGGTAACTTTCGAAATGTACATGTTTGTGTGCTTATTTCGAATTTAGAGATTTTGAACGATGGACGATGTCGTAGGTAACATATATAGTCGAATGTTTTCACCGAGAGTTTTTGTCTACATATTTAACTTAATATCTATTGATGAAAGTAGGTGCCAAGTGTATTGTTACGTTACACTATACCAAAGAGAATACCTATACTTTGAGTATACTTCTAAATATACAACTTATATTGTAATTAAGAGGAAGTAAAATCCATATTTGCTGCTGTACATATACGTGTAAATGATGCCTTTAGTTAGTGAAATAAACAAAAATTTGAAACTGTTTAAGGTAGAGAAGGTCTTTCTATAAAACAGATGTTATGCAACGTTAGACCAGCTTCTATTTGTACATTTTATGATTTATGGTATTTTTAGTTTTACTATAATAGATAGTTAAAGATGAATGTTAAAACGTTCTCCCTAAGGCCATTCGTATTCCCAAAAAGCTGCCAGTGTTCAAATTGAGTTCTTTTACATTCAAAATTCATTCTAAACTATCCTTATGAAGTTCACACGGAATTTGTTATATTTTCGTTAATTTTTGGGCAAAGACTATGTGGAAAGACGTAATTAACATTGTCAAAGGGCCATTATGTATTTATGGTCTCAAATCTATTCCAAAAAGTTTGCATTTTACATTTTTTTTAATAATTGGTAAAAATTTACTATAGGTAGGAACGAATTCGTATATCTTTACCAAATATCAACCCATTTTTGTGATTTTTACGTCAAATGTAAGTAAATGTAATCCTTTGATTTAGTTACTTTAATAACTTGCTAAATTACAGATACCTACAGGGTCAAAAATCTGAAAAGGTACAAAAATGTAAATTTTTTTCTTTTTTCAAGCAAATAAGCCAGCTCAACAAGGTGTGATATTTTAAAACAAAAGCTATTACAACCTACAATCTCACAGATACCCTCCTCCCCAAAGCACGCAAAACGCGAGAATCGCGTGTACCCCCCCTTTATACATAGAATATTAGTTTGTATTTGATTTAACAATTAGTTAAGCAATTAATTTTGAACAGGTTGAGTGCCATGTGGACTTGATTAAAATATTTAAAGTATTAAGTTATAAGTAATTTAATTTATTTTTAAGGGCGGAGGGGTTAATTGAAGATATTATCATAGAAATTACTTAGATTTGGGATGTCAGTTCGGAAATTTATGGAGTTTTTGTGCCGTTTTATTTCGAACATTTTCAAGAATAGTCTTTTATTTAAATTTGATTCAATTTCCAAAATTATTGGGTTAGTAAAATTAGTAATGGAATGTTCGGTTAAGTTGGTTTTAGTTAGGGTGAGGGGGGATTGCATTTGAATTTGGACCGAATATTTTTGTTGTTGAATTCTATGTTTAAGGTTCTGTTTCGTTTGGCTGATGTAACAGGCAGGGATGATATACAATTTAAACGATAAATTAGGTTTGAATTTGATAGAAAGGGGGTTTTATCTTTAAGTGTTTAAGTTTTTGAAAACGGATTGAGGTTGAAATTTTTGAGAATTATGTTTAGTTGTTCAAATAGGATGTATTACATAGGGGAGGGAGATATATTGTTTTATCGGTTGTTTGGTGTTGTGATTGAAGTAATCACACAGACAGTTTGGTTGTAATAAATTGATATCTTCGTATTGGGATTGTTGTATAGTGTTTAGTTTGTTTTAAACGTGTTTTAGTGTTTTTATTGACGAAATGAGATGGGTAATTGTTATTATTTAACATTGTACGTATTATATTTAAATTAATTATCTGTGTGTAATTCTCGAGAGGACAATTTTATGGTGCAGTCCACTAGGCCGTAGATTATTTATTTTTTTATATGAAGGAATGTGAAGGAATTATAATTGGTGTAACAGCCAGATTTTATGGATTTTCTATACCAGTTTGTTTTGATGCATCCGTCTGGGGAATTAGGCGAGGAAATAAAACACTAAAATAAGCCAAACCTGCCAAATTTTTGTAGTAAGAGGGATTGAGATGGGGTTGATTACATTCGCTTCCTAAACTCAATAGAAAACTTTGTACCTACTTTTGATCTTGTTTTTTTTTCAAAATTGCATTTGTGCAATGGAAAATGCATCCTGAAAAATTCATTTTTATAGAAAGAATTCATAACTTCGTTATAAATTTCTAGAACATTTCCAAATTTTAGTAACATTTGCACTGGTACGACATCTTATCTTGACAAACTTTTCCACTGTCTTTCTAACTGTAGCTGTAACATGGCGCACAGTGCGAATTTCTTAAAGTAAAGTAAAAATTATGCGTACTATCTTTACGTCGAGCAACTCCTTACAGTTTTTTTTTTACCAATATCGTAGAGTTTCTCTTCTGGTAATCCAGAGCTTTCTGCTCATACCCGATATCGTCAAGTTATGTTGAGTAAAAACATATTGAAAACGTAAGCTTGCATTGAAAAGCACGAACTTTTAATCCTTATTGCCGTAGGAAAAATCCGTACAATAACTCTTATAATAAACAAATTGTAAATAGATAACTAAATCGTGTTAAACAAATTTAATAGATACTTATTTTGCTAAATTTACGAACGTAGTTAATTTGTTTTTCCTTATTAATCAAAGCAAGATTGCATTTTTGCATGAGTAACTTTTTTAATTAAATATTCGTTCAGTTTCGAAGTTTACGTTTTTGTAATAATAATGTTTTTATTATTTGCTTCAGTAGGTAAACATACATACAATTAATTATGAACAAGACAAGTGAAACAAATAATCTCAAAGCGCCGTTCAAAAGAAAAGATCTTTTGCTCCTTCACTGAACCTTGGAGAAAAAAGGAAAGCATTCACGTGATTATTATGCGACGTAACGCAAAGTAACGCAATAGAACTTACACAAAGGAAGTACCTAAAACGGTTAGAAAAAACATTGTTGATAATCATTAGATTAATTAATACATTGTTAGGACAGTAACATTCGGTACAATTTGTATTTAAATGTAGTGATCGTGTGATTTAATTTTTATTAATTCTTGCAAACTGTTGTATATAGTTGGAAGTTGATAGGCAAATCCACGTTTGTAGGTACATAAAAGCTCTATGAATAGGAATAGAGATTAATCCTCTGTTTGTAATGTTTAAATTGTGAATATGACTGCGATATATCATTTTGCATTTTGTGAGTTAGATAAGCACAAGTGCTGTAGTAATAATATTATTTTGTGAAACGCGGTGTATTTTATTAGAAGTGTCTTTGGTAATGGAAGAGTGGGACAATACTAGTGTTTCACAAAGTGCTTTTTTGGTCTTTATGGATAGATGGTGACGATGTGGATAAATAAATTTAAGGCTACTTACGTAAAAGTTAATTTGACTTTCATATCTAAAAGTATTGTCCATGATTACACCTAGGTTCTTAACTTCTAACTTCAATAGCACAGATGCATTGTTAATTTGAATGTCAAGTTTGTCTTCAATCATTTTGCAATTAATTTTACTACCGAATAAGATTACGGAACTTTTACTAGGATTGATATTCAAGCCGTGATCCTGAATTGCGTTTGTCAAATTCTGAAAGTCACTATTATAACTGATTAGAGCAGTCGTGATATCATCAATATGGCAGGAGAAGTACAGTTGAGTATCATCAGCAAACATGCTGATTTTACTATTGGTTACATTTTGGCTGAGAAGAGAAGTGTAAATATTGAATAGTAGGGGACCTAAGATGGAACCTTGCGGAACTTCTTTAATTAAAGGTTGTCAAGAACATTATTAAGAGTTACGTATTCGTGGCGATTGAAAAGATATTAACTTGCGTTAAGGTCAAAATCGATAAAATTTAAAATGGCTAAAAGAATAGAATTATTTATGGTATCAATTGTTATGTTGCGCCAGATAGATATTCAGTTACAAAAAACGTACCTATTTGTACAATACTGGAAAGCTAAATTATGGCGATTAATTGCCTTGACTAAAAAGTTCAAGAATCGAGTGAAGTCATTCTTGGAAATTAGTGACCATTATGGTTACATTATTTTAAAAAACGTTTTTTGAATCTTTGATCTTTAATTGTTCCAATATTCCATTTCCGTGTGGAAAGAATAACTCAACCGCAAGGGCACTGCGTGTCGTAAAAAGCGACTAATCAATGGTAAAGTGGAGAAGAAGTGGTATGCAGCGTTTTAGTTGGGGGTGAAATTTACATTTATGAATTGTGAAGGATTTTTTTAATGTTTCTCACATAAATGGATTTATTTACATTCGCTGTTTAAAAGTTACTGTGTGTTTAATTAGATCGCTACTGGAAAGTTTTTGTATATTCATCATGTTGTTATATACAGGGTAGTCCAATAGTTCATTCAACATCATATGGATTAAAAACGTTTTAAAGAAAAGTTGTAGGATGCGAACCATTGCATATTTGTAAAATATTTATAAACATACAGGGTTCTTCGAATAATCGTGGCTCCGTGCCGACCTGTTTTTATAATGGAGCACCCTATATTTATGACATTCCGATTGCTCTCTCAAAATGCTCTATGACCATATTTTGGTTTTTTGTTTTAAATGCAGCGTTTCCAAGTTGTGAATTTTTCCATGATTTTTCTGAAAACACATGACTTGATTAAAAATGCTTACGCTCGTTCAGTTTTAAAATTGTTGAGTCAATTTTTGGTACACAAATTAGTAAAGGTCGTTTCTTAGTGAATATATTTAATATTTGTCGATTTAATTATACGAGGTGTTTGTAATTATTCGTAAAGTTTTAAAAATTTCGAATAGGAAAAACTTTGTTGTTTTAAATAGAACACCCGTTATATTGTTATTATGTTAAACATCAACTCAGGAAACAAATACTATTTTATTTAAATGACGAATATAAAAGTTAGTTAGCTGTTCATATCAACAATATAAATATTTTAAATGTTAACGCTACATAAATGGATTAAAATAGTTCTCCTTCTTGTTACGAAATGGTCTGAAGCCTCACACCGTCTACTACGTCAATTTAGGAGAATGCGCAGATACGATGGTCACTATTTATATTTTGTGATAATGAAAAAACGGTAATTTGTCTTTGAAAATTGCTTTATTGTTTTTCGAAATGTTCTCCTTCATGATCAATACACTTTTGTATTCGTTCGAACTATTTGTCATAGCATTTTTTCCAACTTTCTTGAGATACCTCCATAACATGATTGGTGCCTAACTGTAATCAGTGTTACCAAGTCTCAAAATAGTGGTCCTTGTAACTATTGAAGATTCGGTAAATAAAGGGCGAAAAATACTGCCGCCCTCACGTCGGCGTCGCACCGAAAGTATACTCTTGATGAGTTTCTTGTTTGAACATTGAATTTTCGTACTCTCCCTGCACCTTCTTTTAGTGTCCTATAGGTTTCTCCTTTCTGCGCATCATCCCAAATATTTTTCTACTGTAATACCTTGTACTTTCGTCTCAGTCGCAGGACAAATAACATGAATTTCCGTTCACTCTGCTGTAAGGAACACGCACTTCTTTGTACGGTAAAAGTCTCAGGACACCCCTTCAATTTTCGCTTCCCTTATTATTTTGAATGGACTTAATTTCAAGACAAATCTCTATTAAAACAACGACCGAAAATAATAATAATAATAGAACATGTAATCTTTTGAATGTCCTGCATATGAAATAAAAAAATTAATGGTGCCGTCCTGTATAATTTAGAAATATTTTTATTAATCCCTTAAGATGGAAAAACTTCTCAGAACAAAATTTAGCATCTCTAATGTAATTTTATCTGTGATCTAGCTTTAGAAGTTTCTCACATACTACGGCCAAAATCCAAGACAGTTATGAAATATTCAAGAATAAGGCGTTGTCAGTGTTGTAATTCAGGAAATTTTCGTCCAGTTGTGATTTGAGCAACTGTTAACTCCCATTTTACTTACACATGATTCGCTTTATTCTGAACAAAACATTTCGTCAATCTACAAACTGTAATCGCCCCTCCATATTGAAACAACTTCAAAATATCCTTAATCTAGTTAAGTGTTTTATCGATCCAATAAACAACATTGGGTTCAATATAAAAACTTCCAAACGTACATCATGTTATTACAACAGATATAAGCAGTTATTTTCGCTCTCATTTACACTGCTGTAATATTTCACATAATTTTAGCTTACAATCGTAAATAACCATAACATGTTTATGTCACAAGCAAATAATGACAAATGCCCAAATGTGATAATGACAAATGGCCTATTTTCTAATAAAATCCTACAAATTTATTAAGGTAGATATGTGACACAAGTAATAGCTAATGTAAGATTAATGTCACCCTTTATTACTGTCCATAACTTATATTACCAATAAATGGAAATAATATTAATAACTACTATTTCTGACGATGTAGCTCTAGAATTTTTTACTGACTTTTATTGGCGACATTTCAATTTATTTAGAAATGTCTCTTTCTACCGTTTCCATAATGAAATGGATAGACCATTACGTACCGCTTTGTATGGTAAAGTACTTAGTGATTATTCGACATTGCAAAATTATATTTTGAATTTTTCCATTTCGTTTATTTAATAAATGCGGACTTGTCTAAAAGCCAGGGTGTGTTGGTGTTGCCCCCAAAGCAAACTGTTTTCCTGAATGTAATTAATTGCCATAATTGAATATTACAGAACATACTCGTCGATATTTGCAAATATCGGAATATAGCCTTTGATGTTAATCAATTATTGAAAACCGTAATTAATAGTGTAGGTAGGGCACAATTTGTTAAACAAATCAACCTTTGCTATCGTTGTCAACGCCACGTATAAGTTTTGTTTTTAATAAATAAGGTAACGTGGTGTTGCGCTTGTTCATGGTGTTTTTCGTTTGTAACTTCCGCTAACTCTATCAAAATTATATTTAATTGTATCTATACTTGAGTTGTGGAACTTCCTAATTAGTTACATTATAATAATTAATTAAACATGCAATTTCACTAAAATGTTACTGAAATTACATGTTACTGTTATATAACAGAACCATGTTCTCAAATGGCGAATTTCTAATCTATAAATTCATTCCTTTAGAATGTACTGATCGCGACATATTGGATCTTAAATCTTTAACTTATACAAAGCAATTTTATTTTCTAATTGAACTAAATAAGTTCAATAAGTAATAACTTCCATTATTATACAACTCTTCTGGAAGTTTTAACGATTCCTTTAAAACCCAATCATAATTTTACAAAAATGTTGTATAAGTAATGCCCTCTTTTAGATTATAAATTCTATTATCATTTATGCATTTCTAGCTTTGCCATTTCCAAAATCAAATTTATATATTGGGATTTTTGTGTAATTAAAGGTAATAATCAATTCATTCTTTTTTAGAAATAGTCAACCAGATAATGCCGGTCGCATAGGTAATAATATGATCTCTTTGCCAATGTTAAATGTTGCTAAAAATTCACATAGTTCGCTGACACTATTGCACCAGAACATCCAATGCCTCTCAAACAAAATCCCTGATATTGAACTAATAACTTTTAATGCACCTTTTGATTTCCTTTTAATTACCGAACACTGGCAATGTCATGAGAAATTGCACGAATTAGCAATCTGCGACTATAAATTACTGTCCTCTTTCTGTCGCACGTCAAAGAAAAATGGAGGGGTCGCTATTTTTAAAAACGATTCCTGTAATTTTGCAATAAAAGTGCTAAATACCGAAACTACTCCCTGTGAAGGCGTCTTTGAATTCTGTTGCATTAAAATAATTGGTCTCAACATATGTGTTGTAGGGGTCTATAGACCACCAAATGGAGACGCTGACACATTTTTTAACCTGTTAGATACTCTTTTAACTGAAATATCAACCCTTAATAGTTACATTATACTGGGGGGGGACTTCAATGTTAACCTATTAGAGCTAAGTAATAGTAAGACAAATACCCTGATTGATATTATCTACTCTTTTGGTCTAATACCTACCTTGAGAGAACCTACACGTATCCACAAGGAGTCGGCGACGTGCATCGACAATTTTTTTATCTCTGAGGCTCTATCTTCTTTTTCTGTTCTCAATTTTAATTTAGGACTATCAAATCATCATGCACAACTGCTGAAGCTGCCAACATGTAGGAACAAGGGAAATCCTGATAGGACTATTATGAGAAGAAGATTTTCTGAGCGCAATTGCTCTCGTTTTTGTGATTCGCTATTAACAGAAAATTGGACCCAAGTGTATGAGTCGTCTGACCCAAACGAGGCATTTACTGTATTTTTTTATAAGTTTAAACGTCACTTCGACTTGTGCTTCCCACAAAAACCAGTCTCAAAAAATACCAAACGATGTCCGTGGATGACTAAAGAATTAATTAAACTAAAGGGAGATGTTATCCTTTATAGCGATCTTGCAAAACTACATACAGGATTTAAGGAAGCCTATCGGCACATCCACAAACTATATCAGAGTAAACTCATCCAACAAAAAAAGGAATACCTACTACAGTAAGAAAATTGTAAACTCCTCTAACAGAACAAAGACTACCTGGGATATTGTGAAAATATTAACTAATAGGAACAATAAAAACTCTGCACAAATAAAAATTATGGAGAATGGCAACCTTGTTGGTAACCAGGAAGCTGCAAACATCTTTAATGACCATTTTTCCAGATCGTTAATAGACACAAGTAGCCGTAGTCAAGTCAGACATATGGATGGTTCCATCCCTACAACGTGCGCATCTTTATTTTTCAAGCCCCTCATTCCATCGGACATCATCTCCATCGTTAATTCTATTAAGTCGTCATCTTCGCATGGCAACGATGAAGTCTCCACAATTATACTAAAGAAATGCAAAAACATTATTGCGGTCCCATTGTGTTTCATAACTAATCTAATGTTTTCATCGGGAATATTTCCCCATCACCTTAAGTGCGCAATTGTTAGGCCCGTGTACAAAAAGAATGACCCCCACTGCGTCAGCAATTATAGACCAATAAGCCTACTCTCGAGCTTCTCCAAGGTTCTTGAACACGCTATCAATTCACAACTTCAAAGCTATCTTATCCGTTTCAAAATTGTAAATCGAGCTCAGCACGGCTTCATGAAAAGTAGATCCACTGAAACAGCTCTAGGTGAATTTGTGTCCAATGTAGTTTCGGCTGTCGATAGAGGCACAGTCACAGTCGGATTATTCGTAGACCTCTCCTCTGCTTTTGACACAGTCAGTCACAAGCTACTGCTACAGAAACTACAACTTTACGGAGTACGTGGCATTGCTCTCACCCTTCTTCAGTCTTATCTCGCTGATCGAACACAAATTGTTGAAGTTCCAACTGGGGAACGAAGTAGATGTGCCCCGGTTCTATCCGGAGTGCCGCAAGGTTCCATACTTGGACCGACCCTATTTGTGCTATTCATAAATGAGCTCCCAGCGTATATTACAAGTGGTGCGGCCCCAGAGGAGTTATTGGTGACCTGTTACGCTGACGATACCAACTTTTTAATAAAATCACCCACTCTACCAGAAGTAATAGAAAAGACAAAATCAGTATATGACAAATTATGTTCTTGGTGCTCGCGCAACAACCTAAAAATCAATCACGACAAAACGAACATCATCCATTTTCGCCACGCAAGAAGCCCCTCTGCGACACCTTCTATTTTGGGAATCACATGCTCAAGTTCAGTGAAAATGCTGGGATTGGTACTTGATATGCATCTTCGCTGGTCATATCACATAGACCAGGTGTGTCAAAAACTTGGCCGGTGCTGTTATACCCTTAGTGTGTTAAAAAGCGTTTGTAGGCGAGATGTGCTGCTAACGGTCTATCACTCATATTTCCATTCACACGTTCGATACAATATCATCAATTGGGGCAGCTGTAGTAGTACACTTAGGATTCTTCGTCTTCAAAAAAGGGCCATACGTATTATCTGCAACCTTAACAATAGACGCTCATGCAGGGAATATTTTAAGGAACTGAAATTACTAACTGTAGCGAACACCTACATTTTTGAAATTTGTTCGTATGTGTATGCACATAAATCCCTTTTTGGCACAGCCAAACATCAATATAATACAAGGCACAAAAAAGACATTCCTGCAATCTCTCATAAAACCTCCCTCTTCCAAAAAAACCTCGTTTTCAATGGTCGGAACATTTTTAACTCCCTACCAGAGGACATCAAATGTTCTGCAACTATTAAGGCTTTTAAAGCAAAGTTAAACAAACTTTTGAAAGAGAATAGCTTTTACAATGTGGCCGAGTATTATCGGTTTACCGCGAAAAATAAAAAATAAAAATCAATATATTAACTTACATTGCCAGAGCGAAATATCTTACAGACTCTGAATTTTTCACAATAGTACCTAAGCGTAGTTACTGCAGTACTTTACTTTTATTTATGTACGTATCAATGTAATCTTGACGTATCCCAAACAGCGCCTACTAGCTGCCAGGGACAATAAAGAATATTATTATTATTATTATTATTAAATTAAATTTAGTTCAAAGGAACCTAAAACAAAAGACGGTTAAGTACAAACAGAAGTAATTACAATTTTAACATTCATTATTTTAAAAGGATTTTTTCCCTCAAGGACTCATCATTTCCTTGATGAGTACAGGTGTGGTGATTACGAAATACCCTAGCTCATCTCTTGCCCTATCTTCTTCACGCCTTGTTCTTGGCCTGAATGCAATCGATTGCCGAAAACCGTGTACTTCTACTCGTATAACTGTAATAGATTCTGAGTATAGAGCGTTGCAAAAAAATGTGTACGAACAGACTACAGACTAAGACAGACAGACGAATTTTTTTCCATTTTTGGAATCTACGTATTAAGAAACGCAAAAATATGTAAAAATTTGCATAGGTCAATTTTTTTTGTGGAACTCTAATACAATGCTTCCCTTTTACTTCGTACTCGGGAAGTAAAAAATTCTGGCAAGTATTGCCACGAGATTTCCCACGTACCAATAAATAGAGACTCAAAAAATCATCCCAACAATGTTTTTTTTAACACTTTTTTCAAAAAATAAGTATAGCGCAATTGGTGAATTCAGAAAAAAGTACTCTTTTAAACTAATTAATTTAAAAAAATGAGTGCCGTGAATTTAGCTTATACTGGAAGTGACGTAATCAAAGGTAATATCAGCATTTTCGTCCTTGGCCTGAACGCAATCGATTGGCGAAAATCGCATTTCGATAACTTTAATAGTTTCTGAGTTTAGAGCGTTGTAAGAAAATGTGTACAGACAGACAGACTACAGAGTACAGACGACAGACGGAATTTTTTTTTTCATTTTTTGAATCTACGTATTCAGAAACCCAAAGATATGTAAAAATTTGCATAGGTGAACACTAATACAATACTTCCCTTTTACTCGGGAAGTAAAAAAAGATAAATTGGTGTTTTGTTTTCTGATGAGTGCATTTTTACACTTCACCGGCATGCTAATCGTCAAAATTGCCGCTACTGGTCTACAAATAATCCTCACTGGATGTGAGAAGAACATTCACAATACTCTGAAAAGGTTCATGTTTAGGCAGGGGTTGTTGGAAACCGCATGTCATTGTTCCCTTTTTCATTGATGACAATTTGAATAGAAACAATTATTTAGCCATGCGCCAAAATAATGTCGTGCTAACTTTGGAAAATTTATATCCTGATCCACCACCACCAAACTGACAAGTTCTGGCAAATGCGATATCTATGGTTTCAGTAAGATGGAGATTTTTACAGTAGATTTGAAAACAGTAAGGTAAATTCACCCATTACCGCCCTATGCAAAATATTTTCCTATTACCGCCCTGTAAGAGTTTGTCTTTTCTTTTCTTATAGAGTATTTTCTTAAAATTCTTTGCAAAATTGTATCTCCCATTGTTTCATGTGAGGCAAGAGTTATTAGGTGACCCAACAAACATTATGGCGAAAAAAATATATTAGCGTCTCGAGATCAGGCCTAAATCATTTAGTCAAAGGTCGGTGCACGTGGTGAAGGGAGTGAATAATCTAACTATTTTGGTAAGCAATCATTTGTGCTTTGTTAAGGTAGTTTCACAAAAAAAAAGCTTTAAATTATCTTTATATTTATTAATTAGTCTTATACAGAATAGGTATAAGTACATATAGGTTTTCTTTGAAATAAGTACTACGCTAAAGTAGAAAAATAATAAATGAAAATAGAGGGGTAATAGGAAAAGATTTTAGTTATTTTCCTATTACCGCTCTATTAGGGCGGAATAAGGGAATTGTAATGTTTTTTTTTTAAATCGCAGTTATTTAATTTAATTAAAGAAATACATTTTTTTTTCTTACTATAGTACATTTTTTAAATTAATCAATTTCCGCCCTATGATTTTGCTTTCAGAAATACCTTATTTTACGAATTAAATTAGGACCCAATATTCAATATATTAAAATAAGGAATATTTCAAAAAATATATTTTTAATATTTTTACCCAATATACATGAAAAATTTATAATTTGGACACTTTTTTTATGTCTTTCCTTTTATTTTAAGTAAAAAAAATTATTCTTAATGTAGGCGGTATAAGGCGAAAAATTGATGCGTTTTCCTATTACCGCTCTATTTCATATACTTACATGACTGGGCATACCTACTTTTCTTTCTTTTTTTCTGTTGGTTTTTGTTCCCATCTGTCTGTTTATCTCTTACATTTAACATTTCTCAGCAAAATTGCACCACCAAATCCTAATATGCCAAAAGAAAAAAGTCATACTTCTGAAGCTCTTCAAAAGGCCCTAGAACGTGTTCAGTAAAACGGTTTCTCTTTTTACCGAGCATCTCAGAGCTTTTCAGCTTTGGCATTCCAAAAACTACAATCTATAATAATAATATATAAAATTCTCGTGTCACAGTTTTCGTTGCCATACTCCTCCGAAACGGCTTGACCGATTTTGATGAAATTTTTTGTGCTTATCCGGTATCTAGGAGAATCGGACAACATCTATTTTTCATCCCCCTAAATGTTAGGGGTAGTCCACCCCTAAATTTTGTTTTTATTTTTTAAATAAAATTTTTAATTTCTATTTTTTTATGATACAACATACAAAAATACATACAATCCTCAATTTTCACCCTTCTACGATCAACCCTTATTTTTAATAGCCATTTTACATACATACAATATACACATTCTAACATACATACATACCACTGAAATATAAGCAACCTGGAACGCGCACGGTGCATTTAACCTGTAGGAAATAAACCGAGCGTGCGATAGCAAAACGGAGGGACATTGTGTCCTTGTTGTACTCATTCACAGTTAAGCTGTTGAAGCATTTTCATTGTTTTACGATTAATCAAACTAGTTTTTTATTACGTATACGATACAATAAAAAAAAATGAGTAAGACACAGACCGAATGTCCCTACAATAATTCCCTTTCTGTCGGCTCGGCTGTAAGTTAAGCGTAAGCGTTCCAGGTTGCTTATATTTCAGTGATACATACTTACAATAAGTAAGCTATTTTTTGTCTACACTAGAAATTACTAGGAAATTATTTATATGGCAAAACAACGTTTGCCGGGTCAGCTAGTACAAGATAAAATTAATAAAAAATATGAACCTGGCACCTGTGGAATTCAGACAAAAAATGTTAAAATATTTTGTTCATGACATTTAAAAAAATAGGGCGGTAACAGGATGTCTCTAGGGCGACAACAGGAAGGTAGAGCGGTAATAGGAAAAAACGTAATCTTTACTAAATAAAATGAAAAATTAGAGGTTTTGTCGTATAAGAAAAACTTAAACATTTATTGCGTAAGAAATCTTCATTTACAAAAAAAAAACACCCAATACGCCAAAAACTTCAAACTGGGCTTAATTTTGAACTAGAAAGTCAAACTTTCCTTAAGTGGGGCGATAATGGGCGAATTTACCTTAACACTCTTGAATAAACAAGGAAGAAACCTTTTAAATGATGTATCACAATTCCTGTTTCCAATTTAAAAATTTAGGGGTTGCAACCCTCATTTTAGGGATGAAATTTTTACGTAATAGGATGTAATTTTAAAATATAAAATTGACATGTTTCGGTAGTTTGATAAATAATATGCACAACGATTGAAATAACGAATTTATTCCATTCGGCTGTTCCATACTGTATAATGTACATACATTGCTGTTTCGATATAATTTAATACAAGATTACAGTATACCTTCTATCTCACACAGTGATGTCAAATTTAAGATTCTAACAGAATAATCAACTTATTGTACATAAAGGAAAGGCATTTCATTAATAAAAGATAGTTAGGATTCAGTAATCTACTTTTATTTGGGAAACGTTTGTCTTAAACGACGGACAAAAATACGGTAGATATCTAAAAATGTAGGACATTTAAATAAAAACAGGGAAAAAAATATTTTGTTCCGAAAGAAATATGCCGGAAATTTATATTCTTTTTTCTTATCTACAAAGCCCGAGGAAATCATATTTTACGAAACCAAATTATATTTTATATACCATCTGAAATAAAAGAAATGTCTATCGATTCACATAAATGAGTAACTCTTTTACAGATTACTAAATCAAAAAATATAGTTTCTTGACGTCATCGAAAACCTAATTTATTGCCCGGTTTTATAAGACAAACAGGATTTGTTACTTTCGTCCCTATTATGTTATAATGCACAAGGCGGCTTCACTTACGTTTGTTATTGGAGAGCCGTAACTGTATTCCAGAATAAAAATAGACCAAAAAGGGTTTTTGTATATTTTGTTCAACGAAAAGTTATTTTTAGTGCTTTCCTTTCATTATTTAATTATTATGAAAGCAACAAATTGATATCTTTCTGTTCTATGAGTTCTCAAGGAAATTCAAGTTGAAAAAAGTTTATAATTTTATAAATATTTAATATTTTGGATAAATGTTAGTATGTCGCCTAGCTTAAATTTCATGACCATATGTTGAGGGAATTTTCTGTTCAACCAAAATAGCTAAATTACCGTCTGCAATCGCCATTTTTTTTAAATAAGTGAAAATAACTGAAAAACCATAACTTGTAGATATTGACATGTGGGTATTAAAAGAACTAAAATTTCACGTGGAATCCAAAAATGCAATAGTTCCCATTTAAAAAAACGAAGTTTCCAGCTACTTCCGGCATTTCCGGAAACGCTACCATTTTGAAAATATTTTACATCGATTCGGTTTTCAGAGTAACCTCTACGTTCAAATTTTCAAAAACCTATCTATAAAACTTTCCCAGAAATGTCTAACTAAAGCTCCCAAGAAAACACCCTGTATACTATTACTAAATATTTTATATTATAAAATTATTTCGTCGAAATCATTATAATTGCTCATTGGACGAATCCTTGTTCATCCCTAAGTACTTCTATGATAGTTGTATTAGTGGTGTCATAAGACTTTGAGAAAGAGAATGTTTTCTGCCTAGGCATTAGCACAGGATTTAACTAGGCAGCAATGATTTTTCTTATAGAGTTATGTTCAAACTATAATTTGGTTATAGTTTGAAGCTGTTACTCGAAAGGTACAGAAACCTGCAAAAAAAAATTAAAAAAAGTTTTCTGCCTAGGTATTAGCACCAGATTTAACAAGGCAGACAATTTTTTTCTTTTTTAACTGTATAAAAGCTATGTTTAAGAGTAATTTCATGCTGTTACTCGATAGGTACAGTAACGTGCCAAAAAATATTCAGGAGAGAGGGCATGGCGGATTTCTGCACAAGTTCCGCCCAGACAGCCAAAGATTTTATGGATGGTCTGTATAAGTACTAGCTTTTAAAAATCATTTCATGCTGTTACTCGATAGGCCGGTTTTTTTGCAGCCAGCTCTATTAGGGCCCCCATACCAGCCTAATAACGAACCGACATGTCGTTACTTTATGATGCTATTGTCATTGTCGAATGCCAGTTGTTTCCTAAGAGAATTCAAGGAGTGTACTAATAAAATGCGCAATAAAGGCCCTTTCAGACGGAAATACTGTATCTGAGATACTGTATGCGAGATACGGAATCTGCAGTTGAAATGAACGGCGTACTTTCCAGATACGGCCTTTGGAGTGATTTATTACCCGCCAGTGGCGAAGGTAGGATGAATGTCATGCGTCAGTGAGTGATGTGAACAAGTGAAGAAGAGACTTACTATATAGGTACACCCTATAGTAGAATTGAGGAAGAAGAAGCGGACGTACTATTTACTTTAGCTGGATTTTATGAAAGATCCCTCTTGAACTGTTCGATTACCAATAAGTATAATCCTACGCCTATGTATTCTGTTCTTTCGGTATCCCCGTCTGAAAATCTCCATTTAAGACTCGTAATTAATCATCAGCCATTGAGCTATACGCGCGGAAGCTGGAAGAGATGACGACTGCAAGACTGCTGGTGTCGGGAAAACTTGTTAGTATAAGTATAGTTGCTGGTTGACGTGACACTGGCCCCGTTGGGCCTCTTGGCGCTTTGGGCCCGTTTGCTTTGCACACCATTGCACATCGTTAGCCACATCGCTGGCACCCCCTTCTCGTTCCACAGCATGGAACAGAGCCTACACATCGGGTAGCTCAAGGGACCACTAGAGCTTGGGGTTCATGTTTAACCCCAACAACTTGCTTTCAAATTGTAGGTAAATATGGACGGAATCGGTTTGGAACAATGTGGAACAGTCAGCAGTATCACTAAAGGTTATCCAAAACTGCTAGTCCTTTCTTCTTGGTTGTAGATAACAAAGTTCAGCGATTCCAAGGGATCTAATCCTCTGCAGGGTAAACCCCAAGGAAAAATCCTTCTTAGGGCCGTATAATACACGACGGTTACACTGAGGTAGTTTGGCCCAATTAAAACCAAAAGCCGTGTCCACTTTGCCAGGAATCGGTCCAACTGTGGATAAGTACACGTTAGAATTAGTAATCAAAATTATCAAATAAAGTACCTTAATTTTAATCAAACTAAATAAAAACGGTAACTTACCCAGGGAAAGTATCAAACTATACCTGGAAGTCGGTTTGGTACCTGTGACCGGATTGTATCAATACTGTACCTGGTTAATTCACTCGATGCACCAAGGGAATCGAACGGGTAAATAACAATTTTACTGGAGCACAAGTTCGGTGAATATGTAAATACGATACACCAGCTCGGTTCAGAAAGGAGGAGATCGCCAAGTTCTCTCTTGCAATCTGGTTACAGCCCTTTTAAAGCCCTGGATTGGAAGAAGGCCCTATGAGTTGGAGTACCATAGTCTTGTGCAGAAAATCAAAAGGGTACTTCTTCCTCAAATGTTCAGTTTCAGGTGATGTACCATGACGATGTGTCATTATTTAATCTCTGTTTTTAGCTCTGGAGCATGAGTCTTTCTTGCCCCAGGATTTTGTAACTCACCTTGGCAATGTGAAAACTGTCTGTTTAACTGCTAAACGTCAGTCAGAGACCGTTCAGCGTTTGAATATCGCAGACTACTTTTGTGGCGAATTCAGAGTTTCCTGAGTGTCTTCCAATATTTGAAACAGCTTCATTCACGTAAAAATCGTTTATAACTTCGCGAATTTCATGTTTGTTCATGTTTAAAAAACGACTGAAGCTGTAGTATTGTGTTTGGTTTTCATGGCACTTTGATACTTGGCATGTGTTGCATGTATTGAAATTGCCAAATTTGAGCTTTGAATATAGAAAAGCACCCTCGTAGTATAGAAATGGTAGGGTGGATGTTTAGTTATAAAGTTTGTAAGTCCTTTTTCATGTCAATCTTTCCATTAACTGAGTAAAACCAGCTTTATATACGCTAAAACAATGACAAATCGCTCCTACTGTTTTATATAACAAAAAAATCGAAAATTGCATTGGTACGTTATATTTAATCATTTGTTCCGAGGATTTTGTGTGTAAATTACATACAGCAAATTATAAAATCATGGAACAAAGGGAATATATAATTTGATGTAAAAAAGTAATGAAACAAAAAATAGTGAAATATGAAATGAATATTGCGTAGAAATTGATGTAATTAAAACTTCATTGTAAATATTGCAAAAGACAAAACGATTATTCAATGTTATTCTCGCCATCATCTTTTGGATTTCGTCAAACCTTTATACAAAAAAAAAGAACCATTCTATTCACTTTATGGAAAATAAATTTACGTTTAAAATAAAAATTTCTAAATCAACAATCAAACCGCGTTTAATTCGGCACTCTATCAGAGATTTGCTCATAACAGGAAATTGAAACCGTTCTAATGCATTTAACACGCTTCATCATTATTCGTAACGCACATGATTACCGTTTGGGATACGTTATTTGGGAAACTCAATCACATTATTTTTAATTCGGTAAACCTCGCCAAACGTAATTCAAATATGAAACGTGTCCATATTTCGGCAGTAAGACAGGTAATTTCCTACGGAACCTCGTGAAAAAAAAAAGATGAATAAATAGAGAAAAAGTGTCGTTATCTTTTAATGTTAACTCTGTTATGAATTATAAGTTTCCGCTTTCGAATTTTTAATACTTCGTTAACTGTATATTTTTTTTAATTTAAGGTTTCATAAAAAATGAATGGTAACTAGAGCTTTTCACCCCCCCTGAGCTCAATCACGTTTTTATGTATTAATTATATGGAAAGCTCTAAAAATGTACCTCTAAATTGGTATTATTTTACATTACAAGTCATAAACTGTCATTCTATCACAGACCTTAATTAATTTTAATAATCCTAGATTGCGCATCTAACTTCTAAGACACTAGATTGCAAGTTGCTAATGAATCTAATTGTACTTAGATTACATTACGTGCACCTTGCACGTATGCTTGCAAATTTATGAGTAAATATGAGACGTTTCGTGTTAAAAGTTGCGAATAATTGAATTCTTTTTTGCTAAAGTCTAGGCATCCGGTTTGTATATTTCTGTCAGGGAATCGACAGAAGGCATGAAAGACGCCCTTATTGATTTTTTTCGAAATCTCTTCCCACTTTGATAGGACTTGAATGACACTGCCGCTGTGTTTGAAATGACTTTATTTGATTGATTGATTAACTGAAAAAACGAATTACGCCATAGAGAAATGATAGTATTGAAAGTTATACAATTTCCTATGAAAATACAATAGATTCATGAAGTACTTTGCAGATGACTAATTGCTATGAAAGTTGTCTACAGTACCACATCTGATAGTGTTTAATAAAGTACTTTAATTCTTCTTGCTCTGCAATTGTTCTAAATATTTCAGTACTTCTAAATAAAATTCTTCCATACACCTGATTGTTGTCAGTAAACCGTTCACTAATAGTGACAATTATCAAGTTTAAAGCTCTAAAGTGTTCAAATCTTTGCGTGGACTAGTGGTGGATTTGAAAGTTTCTTTATTATCACACAATCATCTTCATTATTTCAAGAACTTAAACTTCAATTTTGGTTTATTACGTTTTACCTACAAGATTAATGTTATCCCCAAACATGTTTGCTTCATTTGCAACCGGTTGATTTGTTATTTTCTCATTCAACAATTCGTTGGTGGTAAACATAAACATAAAAATAGTAAATTGATAAATTGGTCTCCTTTCTTTAACAAGTTGTTGCAGGCTTCCTTTGTGAGGGAGCCTTCTCTAGGAGCTGGATGTACTGGTTTAATGAAGCACAAGGTGCTTCGCTATGTCGACGTTTCGGCTAGATCAAGCCTAGCCTTTTTCTAGGCTTCTTTATTGAAATATCTTAATTAGTTTTGCCAGGTTACATATAAGTTAGTAATAACAATATAAATTGCGGTCGTAACGTCAATTTTTAAAATAATTACTAGATAGGCTTAAGTTAGAACGAAGCACGTGGTGTTTCATTAAACCGGTACATTCAGCTCCTAGAGAAGGCTCTCTCACAAAGGAGACAACCCTGCAATAAAAATAGTAATAACAAATTTCAACCCACTAGAGTTTGACAAGAAGAACTTATTTCACCATCCCGGCATGGATTTTTTTTAGAACTGGAATCTTCTTGTGCACGGGTTTCACTTTTAAATTCAACGAACCAAGAAAGAATTTATGAAAAGGTCTTTATAATCTTTTTATATGTATAAAACTGTTAGTTTTTTCGAATTAAAATTTCTCTGATTCGAAACGGAGCGCGAACTTTAATTTTTCCCCACGATGCACCAGGACTACGATCTGACAGAGCACATAACTTATCATTATCATCCTCCAAATCTAGCTTTTTTTTATAATTATTACTGTTACTGAAAAGTACAGGCAAAGGCAGAGCAAATTACTAGTCGAAAGGCGTAATCCTATGGTCAAAGTGACGCTACCCGAGGTAGCAAGTACGATTTTGTCGTACGCAAGGCAGTGTGGGGATGAGTGCGAGAAAAAATCGGAGATCGGTATTGGCATTTTGGAGGGTATGAACACCGATTTAGTTGCGCTAAACGCAGAATACCACCAAAAATGAATCCAAAATTTTTACAAATTACTTGGTCGTTTTCAGAAGATAGAACAACCTACTCCCAACATTGATCAAGCAATACAAATCTTGTGCAACTTTCTCGAGAAAAGCGGGAGGAATACCAGTTTTCTCTTGGACAGTGGATAGACGAGATTCCTGAGCATTCCAGTCCTCATATAAAAACTGTGAAGAAACGTCTGGAGGAGAAGTATGGAGGTAACATTATTATTTCTGTCAGCCAACAGAGGGAGTGTTGTATGTTTCAAGAGTATTGGTCGCAAAATGTTGTCGAACAACGTCTTATTGAGAAGATGTCGGGCCCACAAGAAGAACGCACTCGAATTGTGGAAAGTGCTGCGAAAATTATTTTACAGGATATCTGCTCAAAAATTTTCAACCCTGCTTCCTACCCTCCGAATGATAATTTTCATACTGGTGCCCATCATGTCGTCACGGAGACGCTGCTTCTCCTGTTGCACACGACCATTTTGACGAACAAACAGGGTTAATTGGAGCCATGGAAGAAAAAGTGTCTTGCGCTGGCACATGCCATAATGGTAACCGTTCGACCAAAATCATTCTTGTCATCCATTATGATTGGGGTTGCAACATATTGTTACAAACAGTTTGAATTCTGAACCTTCATGCCATCTCGGGATTTTCATCCAGCTATGACGAACCTATGAAGGATCGCATGTTGTGCAAGCCAAGGAAGCCATAGTTGATGTCCCAGTCAATCTATTCAGCCTATTCATATTGGACAACGCAGACTTCATCGTAAATACATTTTATGGGCGTGCCACGTTCCATGGACTGGGAATAATGACTGTCTCTCCCCGAAATGCTGTGACCAGTGAGCAAGATGTTCTTCGTATGAATATCACATCATCATCCCGTGCAATTTGCAAAGCTAACGCCATTGAAGGTAAAGAGTTTCACCGTCAAAATGTCGGCCTGAAGACTGTCAAAATGATTGACATAGACATCACCCCTCAAGATGACATAGTACCATCTGCATCTGATATCGCCTGGCTTTACGGAAAAAATGATCACTCACGACTGGATTGTGCCACTGCCGGCTGCAGCTGTAAAAAGGCTGATCTGTTGTGCTTTGCAGTATGGAAGCACTGCCTGGGCATATCATGCGCAACTCCTCTCAGCTTGAGAGCAACTAAACTGACACCGATGACGAGAGTGAGGTGCATGAGGAAGACGTCTCTATGGACCCCGACAACAATGTCGACAACGAGGAAGGTTCGGCAGTCCCCAAGCGCTCTAAGGTTGACTACGCCTGATGTTCATTTTAATTACAAACACTTTTTTGTAAATAAAGTTCGAGGAGGGTGATGACCAGGCACAAAAATATGGAAATAACTGCAAGTCACGAATCACGTTTGAGGAAGGGGGGCTATTAGTGTTTCAAGATGTTGATATTGATGAGTGATTAACATAATTAACATGGAAATGATGGTAATAAATAGTTATAGGGCCAAAACCTTCGTTTTTTGGCTATTTTTTTACATTTGTCTAACTTTAATCGGCTGTATCTCGGTTAATATTAGGTCTAAAAATTCGTTTCACCAATCAAATATTACCAAATTTAATGCTTATTTGATGTTGATATTGATGAGTGATTAACATAATTAACATGGAAATGATGGTAATAAATAGTTATAGGGCCAAAACCTTCGTTTTTTGGCTATTTTTTTACATTTGTCTAACTTTAATCGGCTGTATCTCGGTTAATATTAGGTCTAAAAATTCGTTTCACCAATCAAATATTACCAAATTTAATGCTCTATTTGATGTTGATATTGATGAGTGATTAACGTAATTAACATGGAAATGATGGTAATAAATAGTTATAGGGCCAAAACCTTCGTTTTTTGGCTATTTTTTTACATTTGTCTAACTTTAATGGGCTGTACCTCGGTTAAACTTGGGTCTAAAAATTCGTCTCGCCAATCAAATTTTACCAAATTTAATGCTCTATAACTTTGTATTGCACTATGATACACTGGAAGAATATCTTGGATGGTTTGCAACTTATAGCAACGGTTTCAAGATATTGCGAACTGTTCTTGGTTCAATATCAATTTCTTCAGCAATTTTTGTACTATTGCACAGGAAATTAATTTCTTTTAAACTACACACTGCAATTTCTCGGAGTTCCCGCTCTTCGTTTACGTTACGACCAGAATGCTCACCATCATTACCATCAATGCCATTGCATGTTCTACAATTATTTAAACATCCACATCTTTCAAATTTACCAACAACACGCCTAATCGTAGTTTCTAATGGAATTGGCCTGTTTTCAAAGAAAAAAGCAAACCTGCCCACTATTTCTTGTGGGGAGTGTTTCCTGAATATTTTATTGTCTTTGTTTTACTTATTATAAGTCAATCCATCGATAATATTTTTCCACACCTGTATATACATAAATGCCCTGTGAAAAGACACACTTATGAAACATTTATGGACAGGATACGAAAATTCTTTTGATTTTCTGTATTAACCCTTATTAAACGTGATCGGTTAAATTTATACTGCAAATTACATTTAACTCGAAATTTTCTTCTCGTTAAGAATAAAGGAAAATGTTCACTAATTTTATTTAAAGTCAATCATTCTTCTCATTTTGCATCAAAATTCCAAGAGAAATAATATTAAATTACAGGTAATAAAGAATTTAATATTATTATTCTCGTTGTACGAAATACCTTATTTAATAATAAAATTCAAGTGCTTGTTATTATAAATAAAATCCATCAAACACAATTAACGTCCTTTAGCATTTCCGAATCCTGCGTAGCTTTGAAATTTTGACTCTTAAGAAAGATATTTTTGTAGAAATATTGCGGACGAAACCTTTTTATTAAAATAATAAATAACTTGGCGATACACAATAGATTTCTATACACAATGGTTAAATTAAAATTGTGTTTCTACAAGCTGAAATATTATACAGTGCGGTCCAAAGGTATGGAATAAATTCATTTTTAGCGTTATTATGTAATTTTGGGAAAAAACCTGAAACACGTCGATTTCTATTTATAATTTACCATTTTCTCTTATGAAAGTCTTACCACCCTCTTGCACCCCCTCGGAGGTATGAGCAACCCTTAAAAAAATTTAAATACGAACGGGTAGTTTGTGGCACCTTGTTTGAAAGGGATTTTAACTCTCTATTCAGCAATATAAAAATTTTTAAATTTGGTACACTCGTAACTCAGAAATTGAATTTTGAAAAAGAAATAGTTCACAAACCTCCGTTTGAGTTCTTGTTCTATTACCACATCCAATCATAATTAAAATGTCTATTCTCTGTGTTTCTGTTAACTGAGCCAGAGATTTATTTACTGAAATGCACACACAAACAAAATTTGGCAATACACAAGCGTCTGTCAAAAATAACTACAAATATGAAGCTATTAGATTTTTTGTTATTTTTTGTTAAACGCTTTTTTCCTCAACAGAATCAGAACAAATAAAAAAATACCTGATTATTATTTCAAATTAAACAGATAATTTTATGATGGCCTTTAGTTATTTTTCAAGAAGTGACTGGTGGTCACTTTGAACATTTAATTTAATTCTTGTAAAACATGTTGAAAAATACACTATTTCTTTTTCAAAATTCAATTTTTGAGTTACGAGTGTACCAAATTTAATAATTTTTATATTGCTGAATAGAGATTTAAAATCCCTTTCAAACAAAGTGCCACAAGCCACCCTTTTGTGTTTAATTTTTTTTAAGGGTTGCTCATACCTCCGAGGGGGTGCAAGAGGATGGTAAGACTTTCATACGAGAAAATGGTAAATTATAAATAGAAATCGACGTGTTTCAGGTTTTTTCCCAAAAGTACATAATAACGCTAAAAATGAATTTATTCCATACCTTTGGACCGCACTGTATAATTGAATATTTTCATTAGATACTTCAAACATTACCACTACATGTGCATCCGTTCCAGAATAAATTGCATGGTTTAAAGCTAAAATGGTTTGCTAATTTGATCTTGGAGAGAATAGTATCGAATGATTAGTTTCAAAATAATGTTAGTTGGACCTAGTCGTCTCTCAATATTAAAGTAACCCAAAAAGTAGAATTTCGAGCTTTTGATGCCACAACAGTAAAATTCTTGAGCTACTTTCTGTAAGTGAAATTGTGGTTACATTAAAGGGCAAGAACACATTGAAAAGCCAATTCTAGAATGTAATAAGGAACAAGGTTTATCTTGAAACATGTAATAAGTAGAGAATTGACTGCAGTGTATTTTTCAATAGCTATCGTTAAGGTGAGGTAACTCGATGCAAACTTTGATGAAAACTTTTCTAGTTTTGTTCTTTTAAACGAGGATAATCTGTTACAAAACTCTTCTATGTTTTGTGAACATGCGATAAGCACGTCAACGGTACTTAAAGATATCGTTTATATAACTGAGATTCACTTTATTGAAAACTTTGGAGCTTTGGAGTTTTAATAAATGATCCAATCGGAAATTCGATTTAAATGCCACTATTTTATCTAAATGGCAACCACGCGGAAAATTAGTGTTTAATTATCGGAAAAAATTAAACGAATTTTGTACCGTTTCGATCACAAGTTGTTGGTTACGTGAGTGCATTAGTATTGAAGGAATTTAAATTACCTCTTACAGAACTTGAAAGCTTTATTCATGTAAAAAATTAGTTTTCCATACTAATGAGAATGAAAGTTCTTTATGAAATTGTGTAGGGTGCAACTTCCAGAATTCAACAATGGCAGGAAATAGTTTATAATTGGAAAATATAAATTAACGTATCTCTTTGCCTTAATGTCAGGGTATCCATGGTTTTTTTCAGAAAGATGTGGGCATATTATTCTCACCCTCGCCTTGTTTTCGAATGTTATCATTGTAATCAACGATAAGTCGGTCTAGTTCAGTCTGTAAAAGAACTTCGATCTGATATTGTAGAGTATATCTGTTTCCCTAGTGGTGGTTTTCTCCAAATCTTTTTCGAAATTTAAGCCAGCTCCCCTTTGAGGTTTTCTGGTGTATGTTCCCACCATCGTCTAAAAAAACCAATACTTGAGGTAATTGGATCATGTTGGGGTAACTGTGTTAGAGAAAGAGCCCACTTACACTTTATCTGACCGATTTTAAGGGCATTTGGGACACTTCACAATTTCTAATCTTACGGAGAACCCGAACATTTCTGCGTTCCATTATGTTTCTAATTTATGCGAAATGAACTACAATACTTGTGGCAAAAAAACAAATTCCCTGAAATGTTTTTAAAACTAGTCCTGGTCACAGACGTCACATAAACAAAAATAAGAAAGTACATGGTAAATGAGCTTTTACACGCATTCACACATTCACGAACAAGAAACTTTGCACTTGCACCTGATGAGTTCTTGCGATTCATCACCGGTTGGAGGTTATGTGATCCATTCTGGTTACCAACAATCAGAATCCGAACGTCGCGTGGTGTCCATCCAAATACCCGCAAATCTGGAACCTGATGTGTTGCTGTCCTCCAAAACATGCTTGCACCCAGAATATTCACTGTAGGTTCTTTCTCTTTCTGACATGGGATTCGATAAAGACTGAACATCTATTTTAGGTGGCGGCGAAGTCTTCAGCTTACTACCTAACATGACAGAATGACAGATGAGTAGCTAGATGGCAATCAATGGCAATTTAGGAACCGTTTTTCCAGATATCGGAGCGAAGTTCGTGCGTTGGTTCGAACCGGGGCACGTAATGTCGGGATATTGAAGAAGGGAAATTTGGGTTCCATGAAAAGCACTTTCAGCGTGTGTTGCACTGACGTTGTGATCGATGTTGTTGACCGCTGATATAAAATTTGAGGGTACCACAGTACCAATGTCAAAGTGAACAATGGCAGCATTGCCCAGCTCTGCTGAAAAACTTACAACTCGGTCATACGGCACAGACAGACCTAAAAGACATAAAAGGTTGATCATTTATTTTGAACGCATTTTTGAGTGCACATAACCCCATAAAAAGAATTGGGAGTGGGGATCGAGAATGCCTTTTTCCAACGGATGTATGATACCGGTCCTTAAAGGTGTCGTAGGTCGTAATACGGGGCTGCGTTATGCTAGCAGGCAGTGTCTTTGATTTGAAATCTAGAAACTATTGAAAAAAGGACACTAACGTTGAAGGCACCGATTTTTCTTGGCACGCACTTGGAGAAGATCCGTCAAAGGGCGAGTGCTGGTGTTGAAGAATATCCCTTTGTAGGATTCTGCCAGCCCGAGCTAAAATCACTGCCTCTGCCTCTGCCTCACTATTCAACACACAGGTTTGCTTTTTGCAACGCTTAACGTCTTCATTGAGAGTAATCAGAATATCTCTACCTTCTTCGTGACCCTGAAGCTCAGGGAAGTTAGCTAAAATCTGGTTTTTCAACCTAGTAGAATAGACGCTGGATGTGTCCACCAAGCCGTTCGATCTTGCTACAAAGAAACTGCTTTAATTCACTAAGCTTAAAAATTGGACTAATCTCATCGTTTTCAAAAAAAGAAATATAAAAAACATAAGTTCTACAAAAGCGCTCTTAAAAAAACGTCGTGAAGAACATCTTTTTCCTTTTTATTCTCAGACAGGTTTGCATTCCTCCTGTACAACGATGGAAGACATTTTGTGTGGTACACTGCATCTATGGCCATCATGTCTACCTAACTTAGTTTCGCAATCAGAGCTTGGTCTTGCAAGTTTCTTGCACATTGTCGAACTTTGGTATGAACTTTAAAAGTTGTAACGAGGAACACAGCTTTGTTTTTCATTTCGGGATTTCTGTTTTCACTAAAAAAGTAACCTTCACTCAGCCCCCCCCCCCCCCTCCTATAAATAGCAACAGAGGATCGCGCATAGGGGCATAATTAGGAGCTCTTAAACGAGTGCAGTTTCGATTTTCGAGCTTCACCCCTTATCTTAAAACAACCCTAAAATTAGTTTCGTCGAAGAGGTAACTCATAGAAAATTCCATTAAAGCTATAATATCTTTAATGGATGTAGTTCCAGCATTAATAGGCTACAAAAATACGTATCACTTCATTTCCAAGTTGCAACCTCTTAGCAGGAAATCCACCCCTTGTGCCAAACACACAAGAGGGAACTGTGTTAAAGAATAGAGAGACGAAGCATTTTATGATGGTATATTATCTTCCGATTTAGAAGCTGTCGAAATATGTATAAACTGACTCTCAAGGTGCAACCCCTTAGCAGGAAAACCACCCCTTAAGCCAAACACGCAAGAGGGAATTATGTTAAATAATCGAGGAACGAATCATTTTATGAAGGTGTATTATTATTTTTATCATTACTCGTGTCATGAGTACTTTTGTTTGTTTGGCTTACACACTTTTCTGCAATTCGCCTTTACTACCACATCCTAAAATATGTACACCTGAAACCTCCTGAAACATTCTGTATGTTCAATTAACAACACTAATAAAAAGTTTTATACAACGCAAAACAAAATTGATCACATAATCCATTGATCTCATTGTTAGTTGATGATGTAGTTAACGGTGCTTTTATAAAACCGGCCGCAAATGTATAACATATACAGGGTGTTTAAAAAAGATGCGGCAATATTAAAGGGGGTGATTGCCCAGGTCATTTTATACAAAAAAGTTCCTATAAACGCTTTCCGAAAACCCTTCGTTACCGATCTACAGCGTGGTGAAGTTTAATTAAAAAAAAGAGTAAAAATTAGATTTTTCCAAAACGACTTGAGATATAATAAAATTTTAGGCGTGTTAATAGCTTTGGGAGACACATACTTTGCAATACAATAACAGGCTATTTTTCAAGAAAAAAAAGGACTGTTTAAAAATGTGTTTGTACGCACGATAAATGGATATGCACTAAAATGTTTTTTTTTACTAAAAAACGGTACGTCGTACGATAAAAAGTTAAAGGAGCTTTTTTCTTCACAATTGAACAAAGAATAAAAACATATTTTTATTTTTAGAGAAATCGGCGGCGTCCTATTTTCTTCTTGAAAAATAGCCTGTGACGTGGAATACGCGCGCAACTGGTACGAATGAAACATCGTGTTGTATTGAAAAGTATGCGTCTCCCACAGCTATTAACACGCCTAAAATTTCATTATGGTATCTCAAGCCGTTTTGGAAAAATCTAATTTTTACTCTTTTTTTTAATTAAACTTCAACACGCTGTAGATCGGTAACGAAGCGTTTTGGGAAAGCGTTTATAGGAACTTTTTTGTATAAAATGACCTGGGAAATCATCCCCTTTAATATTGCCGCATCTTTTTTAAACACCCTGTATATTAATATTTTAAAAGAATAAATCACAATACCCTCATGAGTAATGATAAAAATAATAATACACCTTCATAAAATGATTCGTTTCTCGATTATTAACATACCTATGTAAGTAATTCTCTCTTGCGTGGTTGAAAGAAGGGTTTTCCTGCTAAGGGGCTGCAACTCGCAAGTCAGCTGGTGCATATTTAGTATAAGCTCTTAAGTCGGACGACGATTTTCAGTCATAAAAGGACCCGTATCTTGATTATTTAATATAGTTCCCTCTTGTGTGTTTGGCACAAGGGGTGGTTTTCATGCTAAGTGGCTGCAACTCGAAAGTCAGTCTATACGTATTTCGAAAGCTCCCGAATCGGAGGATAATATACCGTCATTAAATGATTCGTCTGTCGATTCTTTAACACAGTTCCCTCTTGTGTGTTTGGCACAAGGGTTTCCTGCCAAGGGGTTGCAACTTGGAAATGAAGTGATACATATTTTTGTAGCCTATTAATGCTGGAACTACATCCATTAAAGATGTTATAGATTTAATGCTATTTTCTATGAGTTACCTCTTCGACGAAACTAATTTTAGGGTTGTTTTAAGATAAGGGGTGAAGCTCGAAAATCGAAACTACTACACTCCTTTAAGAGCTCCTAAAGAGCTCCTAATTATGAGCCTATGCGCGATCCCCTGTTGTTATTTATAAGAGGTGGGGGGGGGGGCTGAGTGAACGTTCACTCAGCCCCCCTCTCAACTTTCAAATTAAAATTCCTGCTAAAGGGAACGAGCTCAAAATTTTATTCTTGCGGATTTTGAAAGCTCATAAATAGCTTCTAATTCAGAGCTATCATTTTTTAAATTCTCGCGTGATGGGGGGGGGGGCCAGCTGAACGAGGGTTTTTTGCTCTTAAATACCTACTTGCAGAAGGCTCATCCTGTAGAACTAATTCATCAACGGAGTCAACAACTAACGACGCTTCTTCTACTTTCTTTCTCTTTATATGCAAGGTATCAAATTATATAACAAAATCCCGTTGGATATCAGGGCTCTAGCCTTTGAACCCTTTAAAAGAAGAGTTAAGTCGATGCTAATGAAACACGCTTTCTACAGTGTAAAGGAATATATGAACATCAATGTGGAGTTACTACTATTTTAGTTCAATTTTGTTTCTAGTATGTCAATTGTTAATTGTGAATATGTTGTATCTACTACTTACTTTTTTTTTGACTTGGCAAAAGAGGCTGTACCTTTATGTCGTAATAAACTTATACTTATACTATACTTATACTTACTTTCCCCAGCGTTGAGTAGCCCTATCAACATCCTTTTTGTTGTAACGCAGGTTAAAGTATTCTCCTGTGTGCAGTCTTTCCAGTGATACTATTTCTACAGGTAATCTTTCAATAATTTAAAGAGCTGGGAGATTCTCTTGTATATTTTCGTATCCGCGAGCTGAATTCCCTTATAATCGGCGGGACATCACAACGGTTCGCTCGTTGCCTTCTCGCAAAAAATACATTTGGATTTGGTCCAATCTGTCCCGGGACATTGTGGAGACGACGAATCACCTTTTTCCGCTAGCGAAAGTTTCCGTTTCATTACGAACTTGCAAAGTTGCACGCTTTTACCTATAAAATGCACAATTCTGGTCAAAAGTGTACCTTGTCCTCCGGATTAAAATAGCTGTTATTCTAAAGCGAAGAAAAACTGAAACAAGGCTTCTTTTTGGATAGGAAGTAAAATCGTAGGTACCGTATCGATGTGATTCGCCACGATAAAATTCCCTGGTCGAGGGTGAAATTCCTTCAGTCATGCAAGATTCTAGTAAGGGTGGTGAGCAGTTGATGCACGCATAAGTGCTTGGAAGTCCGCTGTTCCTAGATCTCGGCCCACAAGATAAATACAAGCACAAACTTACAGTAAACCAGTAATTATTTAGTAAAATCAAGCACCTGGAAATCTATGATTACAAAATTTAAAAAAAAATTGTTCACAAAAACAAATGAGACTAATTGTTGAAGGTTGGTCCTTCAGTGCTGCCAACTGTTTGAAGTAACATTACTTTAATTACTTAATTAAGTTTTGTGGGTAAAAACTCATGGCCCGATTAATATATTTATTCTCTTTTTTTAGTCATGAAGTTCAACATAGTACCTATGTCCATAATTTTATTATTTTATTTGAAGTAGATTCCTTGAATATTTCTGTATACATGCGGTATATCAGTAAGAGAAGTCATGCATTAGGCATTAATTTCGAAATGGCGGTGGAGGAAAGTAAGATTGCTAGCAATCGAACTTCTCCCCCAAAGCATACAAAAAATGAAGAAATCAATTAATAAGGGAAAATATTCGTAAACTTCAAAGCATAAAAACAACACATTCGCAGCAAACGGTAAAGGGTAATCAAGTTATTTGGTGCAACAAACTGAAAGAAGTCCCCGAATTACAGCAAAACTAACTTCATTTCGTTTCGGTTCTTTTGTACTCGTTTAGGTCACGTCAACAAAGATAAACTTTGACGAGTACAATTTATTTATTGGTGCGTAAAATTAGAAATTTCTAGTCACGTCTGCTTTTTAGATCGTTCATATTTGACAATAATTAGTTCAATTAAGTGCCTACTTAGTTAGAGACGGTCTTTCCTATTTCGAATTAATTTAATACAGCTCACCTAACAGCTATAAGGGTATTTGCAGAGGACCCTGGAAATTAGTTCATTAAATGTTTGTGTTGTTTAGGATGAGCGGAGCTTATACCATTTCTGTACTTAAGCGTTCCACAATCAAAACAAAAAAAAAAAGGGTTTACAGGCAAAAAAATCTGCCTTCAAATCCATATTTCACACATTTTACAAATTCGGATTATTGATTCTAATTTTTCAGTAGGAGTTAATCGGTAAAACCGAGAACCATTATCGTTTATCAAACGTGCCGCAATTTTTTTTTCAACTTATGAAATAAATCGCTTTATTTCAATTATAATTTCAACGAATCCGCGTGTATAATCAAAAGTAAATTTACATTGCACCCCTAAGAATTTTGAAAATAAACGCTTTCTTTGAATAATTTATAATCATAAATGCTTGTCCTGGCATCTAATTACGAAGGTTACGCCGTAAAACAACAAAGTTAATTAAAAATTTAACGATTTTTTGCCGGTCTTTATTGTTGTTGTCCGTGTTTAAGCATTAAAACGTTTTTCTAGACTTTTGAGTGTAAAAATTGAGTAATTAAAGAGAAGAAAATCATTAAAAAGGCAAATAAAATCCTGTGTTACTCTTGAAGTTTTTATTTAGACAACCTTTTCTCATAGTTTTTAATTAAAATAATGTCCAAGTTTTCCTATTTAAATGATATTACAGTACAGCCATTAATTTGGTAATTGTGCCTACCTAATTTTGTTCGGCTTAATCGAGCACAGTTTTTGAACTGTTTAGCTATAATGAATTTGCATTCGTAAACGCCCTTTAAAATATACATACAAGAACTTTAAGTTTGGATAAAACCTTTGTGTTATCTTCAACAGGAATGAAAAAGGGAAATTGCGAAGTTAATGTGACATGTTGTTGCGATATTTAAAGAGTACCGTGACTTATTGCTACCATTTTTAGGTTGGAACCAAAGGAAAAAACAAATCCATTACTTTGTTTGACTTTTTTAGAGGACCTCCATCTAAAATACGTCATTTTTGAATGTTCCTTTTAAAGCTTTGAATGTTACATTACTTTTATTGCTTCTTTTTCGTTCTCAAATGTCACAAATGAAATTTCTCATTTACAATTTCTTTACAATCGATTTAGATCGATATTCTCGAAATTACGTTACAATACGTGCTAAATCTGTTTTCTATTTTGGATTATTTAGACGTACCTAATGCAAATATTTAGTTAAAGTAAATGGTGTAGCTGACGGCGTACATCACAGGTGGGTATATACCTAAGCGATGTTATCGAGTTGATTTGTGGCACTCCAAGTTTGCAGTGTAAATAGTTAAGCCGACGATACACATATTAATGCAAGTTAGAGGAAATCAATTGCTAGCAATCAGGAGATATAAACGCTAATATACATTTTAGTTTATAAGCGTGTGAGGTATCTAGAGATCTGATTATGCTAACTAGTTGACTATTACCTACGATATTCGAAGGGAGGGAAATAGTTGTAGTTATTGTTATGATGAAGGTTATACTTAGCAGCTTTTTTGTAAAGTCGTATTAAAATTAGAGCATTTATGCAGTAATTTGCGGGCGAAAATCTTACGCCCTAAAGCCTAAAAAATTGTAATAGATAGATGCAACCATAGCAATAGCAACCAACAACTTAAGGCGATTTGGGAATGAGAAGTTTTGTTCAAAACAAAGCTTGAGAGCATAGGGTAGTAAGTAAAAAAGGAACAAGTTAACGAAATCAAAGGCAAGGTTCATAGGAATAAGAGAATAGTAGAAAATAGATCCATTTTTTCGCTTCTTTAAGGAAGTCATCAAAGTTCATGTTCAAAGTGATTTGAGAAAATCCTCAATCCCATTGAGGTGTTCGGTTTTATTGAGTATAAGCTCCGTGTTACCTTTGTTATTATATCCGCAATGATAAGAGATTCGTCTTAATCTTCTATTTAAGTTGTCAACCAACTTGAAAAAGTTGGTTACCTACTAAATTCGTCCGGATGTCTGTGTGTCTGTGCGTTGGTCGATGTTACAGGGTTTAGAAAGTTGGAAGTGGTGTCATCTTATAGGAAATTGTTTACTGATTCCAAATCTCTGGTAAATTTTTTGATCGGATCACGCGTTCGCCGTTGGGACGCCATTAAAGTCAAAATATACACCCTTGAATATCTTGAGAACAACACATCCAATTACAAAAAGGAAAAAACACGTTTTCTTTATTTTTGGAAATCTATTGATACGTAAACATCGCCCTCACCCCCTGTGAGGTGGAGCGTGGGTGAGTTTTGAAAACTCACATGGGAACACCTATTTTTTATTGCACTTTTGGATTCTCCCATAATACATTATTCTCAAATTGCAAATTTCACCCCCAACTGCAACCCCTTTCTTGGCGATGGAAAGAGGGCCTCCAACATTTTTTCGTGATTTACAAATTGTCCGTCACCATCTCCGCCTCCATCTCCCTTAAGGGTGGAAAGAAAAACAATAACTCATTTGTGCAGAATCCGGGGTACTTGTGTCTGAGGTGGAGAGGGGGTAGTTATATACATATATATTGTATATGTATAGTATATGCCACAATTAGTTACAGTTGGTTGAAATTAAAATTTTATGAGAATTCGCGCCTTTTGATACTTGTTTAATTTGAAATTGTCTTTAATTAGATGCATATTTTTGAGTTTTCCTTGGCTAATGGCGCTAATGTGATCTTTAAGTAACGTAAAGTTTCTACAAAGTTTAAACAAAGAATTCGATTCTACATATTGTTAACTTCTTCCTTCTCTCCAACACTTCCTTCATTCACTCCACCCCCTCTCCTCCATCATCCAATATCTCCATCGTACCTCTTTCTTTTTCTCTCAACTCCCCACATTCCCTCCATCATATGTTCCAAGCTCTCCCACCCTTCACCACACAGTGTGTACATTCTACTGGCGTCCTCCCTCCAATACCTATTCACTCCCTCCTCATTTTCGCACCTAAACCTCGCCACTATTTTTTTTTGCTTTCATGTCCATCCCTCACTTCAGATATCTTGGAATCCCGTCTACCAGTATTCGTTCATATTTTTCGTTATATTTTCCTTCCCGTATTTTTACTCTCGTTTCTCGTCTTTATTCCTCATTGAAAACTCCATCTCAACGCTCCTTCCCTCCCCCTTCTCCTTTCCACCTCCTCCCTCGCTATACCACCTCTCTCGTAGTATTTTTCCTTTCTTCTTGACCTCACTTCGTCCTATTCTCCTTAACTTCCCTCCAACATTCTTGCAATATCTTGTTATCTCCTCTTAATTCCATTCCTTCTTCACACCTCACTGCCCATTAAGCCATAAGCACATTGCCCATTTCCAGTATTTCTCCTGTATTCTCTCTAACCCTTCCCATTCCATCCAACCCCATATCTCTGCACTATCATACACCATCACACTTTAAACTAATTTTCGAATAGCCATTTTCTTTTCTGTATGTCCTTTCCGAATACTCTTTCTCCTATTCCTCATACCTGCCTTAAAACTTTGTTCCCTTTCTTCGCCAGCTCTCTTATATGACTGTCATCTCTATTGTTATACTTCAGCATATACCCTAGATATCTCCATTCATCCACCCTCACTGTCTCCTCTTCCACCACTTTTCACTTGATCTTCTCCCCTCCTTTGAAATACCATTAGTTTTGTCTTTTTCACGTTCGCTCTTTTTTCCAAATACCCTCTCAAAACTCCTATTGCTTCCCTCCTCTTTTTCCACTACCGCCATATCGGGCATCCTTGTTGCACTCCTTTTATTGTCCAGAACTGTTCTCCCACCTTCACCCCCCCCTTTTGTTCTACATCTCGTCTTGTCATACACTTCTTTTAATGCCTCCCTCCTCCTCATTTCTTCTCACAGCTTCTTCCTATTTACATTGTTAAACGCCGCTTTTATATCCAGGAATAACGTATTGACCTTTCCTAATGTCTTTTGCAACTCATTATTCACCAACTGTCTCAGTATACATATGTTATCAATCGCCCCCCTTGCTCTTCTAAATCCTGCCTGTCAATCCACCAACAATTTCTTTTCCTCTATTTCTCACTCTAGTTTCCTTCTCAACACATATGCGTCTGCATTGCACACAATTCATTTTCATTCCTTTTCCTCTATTCTGACCCCAACTCCCTTTCTCTTATTTCCCACTTTATTCATTACTTTCCATATTTCACCCTGGTTTTTTTAGTTTCTTTATTTCATCGTCCACTTCTTGCTTCCACTCCTCTTTTCTTCTCTCACAAACTTTCTTTTCAACCTCTTATATTGCTCTATCTCCATTTTCCTCATTTTTCATCTTCCCCTACCCCTTCGTACTTCTCTTTTCGCGTGTTCACACTCCCGATTCCACCAGCCATTTCTCCTCCCCACCTCCATGTGATCTTTAAGAGTGTCGTTCTTAACTTTATGGATGGGACATTCTAACTCGAAATCTCATTGAAGTGGTAAGCATTAGGTGTTTTCTTTTTGCATTTTGTGGCACACTTAAATCACCTCTGTCAATACACACCATTCGTTTTATAAAAATAATTTGACTCAGTTCTCAATAACCCTATTCGTTTTAAAAGCTTTATTATTAACCTGAGGCAGAAATGTCTACATGACGCAAGGTGCTTCAATCACGTGATAATTGTGCATTTGCCTAACCCTGTGGCACACCTGTTGCGATGCAAAAAGAAAACACCTATTAAATTTGTTGAATTGGGAACTAGATAAATTTAGTATCCATTACCATGAATAGAAAAGGTAGGGTTTTAGAGGGGACAACCATTTTGAAATGAGACAAAGAAACCTTACCTTTCTTTCCTGTTTCTGCGAATCGCTATCCCTGTCACGTCCTCTCTCGTAATCTCGCCCAGTCCCGTCTCCCTTCCCTCTGCACTACTCCACTGCCACCCGTTTCATAATATCTCCTCCTATCCTCTTGTCCATATTTTATTCTTTCCGTCTTCACCTCATTCCAACAGCTTTGGGGGATAGACCCTCTTCTCCCCCCTCTTCATCCCTTCCTCGTATCTCATAGCCAGCCTACCGGTCTTAATTCTGAAATTCTCCCATTTCATCTCTTCCTGTACGATCTAGCCCAGGGTCTCCCTGTGTAACCCCAAAACTCATTTCCCATATTTTGTCTGCACCTTCTCCAAATCCGCACGTTCTGTCCATCCCCAAATTTCTACCTAATACATCATTATACATTTCACCAATTTATCGTAAAGTCACCCCTTTCACCACTAAAGATTTTTTCTTTCAACCCCAAGCATTTTCAGGAATGAGTTCCCGAGAAAAACGAAATAAGTTTATTATTTTGAGATAGTACACCTCCTACATTCACATTTGAGGCATTTGCTGTTTTTTTTGGCAGAAATTTTTTATTTTTTTAATTATATTGTTTTAAAACTTTTGAAATATTTGTTTTAGCTCTAGCGTGTGATCAACTAATAATTTTGAAAAAATCACTATATCACTATGTTAAAATGTTCGTGTGAAATATTATCCTAGATGAATTCTTTAGGGCAAACGGTATCTTTCAACCGAGATAGCAGTTTTTCCAATTCAGTCATTGTCCATTTCAGTCTAATGAAAGCCTCGTGCAAGATCAACTCTGGAAAAATACATACAATGGCCCAAAGTGTTCAGTATTTCCTTAATGTTTGGTTGCTGTTTTTTCATTCAGCTTGAGACCAATCTTACCAATCTTATCAATCTTCATTTTCTTTTACTGATCGGTGTCGGCCAGTTACGGAAATCGACTGGTTTTACTAAATTACTATAGTTGTTCAAATCTTGGCAACTCACCCCCTACATTTTTTTGCAGTATAAATGGGCAGCTTCTTGGTTTAAAATATTTTGGAATGATGTTCTGATCTTTTAGTTAAATGAATTTACTCAGTTCAGTAGAAAATAAAGATTTATAATTTTTAATTATTTGTTCAATTTTCGTGGGAACAATTTAAAGAAAACACTTCACCAACATCCAACTTAAATTTTGACAGAAGGTCTCACCCTAACATTCTAAGTGAGTAAATATTGGCTCCAGTATCTAATTGGCATCTAAAAAGAAAACCATAATATAAGTTTAAAAAGGTTAAATTATTTTTATGTTTACAGGATGATTCGTAAATATCAGTTTTACATAAACGTTGGTAGAAAATCAAGAATATCTGAGAAAGCGATGTATTTGAGGACTAACAAATCTTAATAAAAGTTATAGAATATAGAGCAACTATGCAGTAATTAATGTCCCACAATACAGAGTGTTCCACTTGAAAAAATGGAGAAAAGGTAACTTTTTGATACCTATGCTTTGAAAAAAAGGCCCTCCATCGTTCTTTCCTAATTAATTATTGTACAAATGAGACACTGGATTTGGATCACAGAAGAAAGTGCTTAGGCCATGGTACACATCACCAAGTCATAATTCTAACCACACGATTGTGTTCTTCAACTACCATCATTGAACGCTAAAGAAACTGTTACCGTTACTGCTAAATATCCTGTAATTACAACGATTCCCACAACGTGTATAAAACGAATATAGGATACAGATTCATACCAATTTTCGACTTTCAACATAATCTGAGTCCTGGTCCTGTGACTATAAATGCTGCGAGAGTCGAATAGACCAAATATATCTAATGTAATTTCTATACAGCGCGTTTAAAAATATTGATGCGGAAACATAACTCGTTATCCGCAGCCAAAGTCGCATTACAGCAAGTTGATGAACTGAAATAACTAAAGAGTTGTAGCACATCCCTTAAAGTGAACATACAAGAAGGATAAGATATCCGAGCGGAAATAACAGTGAAAAGATAAAGAGAATAATGACGGTAACGGGCAACTAACCAAATTTTATTTTCTAAACTACAGTATCATTCTTACCGTAATGTACTCCGGAACTATCATCCAGATTCCTTACAGGAACGTAATGTCAATAATTTATTAAGCTTTCTACATGACATCTTTTTCCGTCGATCTCATTTTGTAAGTGTAAACGTAACGGAGATATCGTCCAGTTTTCACATTCGCATTTCACAACGTCAATCGTTAGAAAGGAAAAGGTAAGAAATATAAGTGTAAATGAGAGGTTAGAATTGCGAGAACCTCGAGCTCAATTAAATTTTTTACTTATCGATTTTGAGGGGTTTGATGACGATGGTCGAACACACGGAATTCGAACTATTAATCTCTCCGCAAAGTAATTGAGGCGGTATTACACAGTCCATTAGGCTTGGTGATCAGATACATGTGAAGAGCCAGATAAACCCTCCTATACGTACATGTGAGCTTTTAAAGCTTTCGCGTTGAAAAATCTGTCTTTCTCACATCAATTTAGGTGTACAGAGAGAGGAGCTTTCCCACTTCCCATTTAGATACTCTGCAACCCTAAACTAATGGCTGGAAAAGAAACAAAGTAAAAACTGATGAAAATTATCCTAGTAACAGACTTCAACAAAAACTAATTTGAGTTCGTGTCCTTTTCATTTATTTTCAAGTAATGCGGGAGTTTGAGATAAACGTTTTACAGACTGTTGGCTAACAAAGATAAAATGGGGAAATTTCCTTGTAAACTTCTACTGATTCCGCAAAAGCTTCTTTTTTTTAATGCCGTTCAGATTACTACTCTAATACTTACATTCAACTAACCGTAAAATATTTAAATTAAAGTATTTAAGCCGTACATTGTTTACTAATCCCTCTTTTAAACGTAGTCAACTGACTGTCTGATAAGTAGATACAAGCAACGATTTGAAACTTCAAAAGAAAGTGCAATAATTAAACTGCATTAGCTGAGCAATATTGAACTATCGTAATATATAATATTACGCATGGAGTTATTTGTTAATTAAGCTTTAACATGATGTTAAGTAAAATACCTGTTGTATGACGTCCGCATTAATTTCATACCCATCATACCAATCAAATTAATGTCGAAGCCGTAATTTGTGTTGTTATCCTTCAAAAATAATTTTGTTGGGGAAAATTTGTATTAAACCCGTCAAAATGTCTCTTTATCACTTCAATTAACTTCGAGATATCTTTAAATTTAATACTTACTGTCACTTCAAATCTCATTATTACACTTCCAATATTTTTGTTTCGTCCCTTTCTTGCGCGTAACCGTTATTTTTTACTTATTTTGGGATGATTTTTTGCTCGTTTGGTGCTTTATTTCGGGAAAATTCATTCGTAATATGTCAGTTTTAATACTTAATCAGCTGCAACATCTGTTTAGTTTTAGAACTTTTGTTGGCAACTGTATAAAGAGCTAGTATTGTAACCATTACTGAGCTCAAAAAAATTGAGGAATTATAAACAATTGAAATAAATAATGAGACACACCGATCTTCCAATCTCTCATCTAAATGAGTAAAAGCTTTCGTACCTATACACACAGTGTACTTCGTACCAACTTGAAGATTTATTATAGAAGCACCTTTAGTCTTCCCAGGGCCGGATTAACACCTTCAGGTGCCCTAAGCACTTAAAAACATTAGTGCCCCACTGCAAATATAAATAAATAAAATTATATATATATATATATTTTCTTTTGTACTCTACCTCCGTGGCAATTTGCGAGTAAATATACATATTAGGTGTACCGGAAAGTTGTCTCCGTTTCTATTACAAGTTTGAAACATTTTTCAAAAATGGGATATACAAATATGCCCTCACGCTGGCATTAATAGTAACGCAGTCATTAATAATAATGGCAATTATTCAATAAAGTTTATTGATGGTAAGAAAAATTTATATTTTGTTTTATTCCATAAACGGACAGAACTTTCTGGTAGACCCGATATAAATTGTAGGTTATTAAAATGTTCTAATAATAGCACACCTGATAGAGAGTGCGAATCCTAGACGAACAACATTTGTCTAGGGTGCGAATGTTCAAACCGCCAACACAAAAATACACACGAATGACGAAACACAGAAGAAGTTGTATGGTGATGAGAGTCACTGTCTACGATCTGAGGTCTGTTACACAACATTCTCAGGTGCCCCTTTGTCCCTGATGCCCTAAGCACGTGCTTATTGTGCTTAATGGTTAATCCACCACTGCTTCCATGCACCAAACCCAACCAAAAGCTTTTGGAAAATAACATCTGATACTGTGGAACTGAAACAAAAGCTGTACAGTTATTCATATCCACTGTACAGTTGCATGAATGTCGACTGCACTTCTTACAGTCCTTGTGTATCCCATGTATGACACAGTTAGTGTCATATTCCACAGCGTCACAGTCAATTCGATGCGAATTCGCGTGGAAATTAGCGCGAATTTCATTGCATTCTGTCTACACATGCAATTCCTGGAACATAGAGTGACAACAGTGGCACATCAATTGCATTCTCAGCAATTTTTCCAACGCTGGGGACAGGTAGTGAGCATAGGACGAAACGTTGTAGAAATTAATGTCCAACCGAATTGCAGGTGCGCCAGATCACTCTATAATAGGCACTGGTAGTTAACTCTGAGAATATGATATTTTGCAGTATATCCGTTGGTAGTAGGTCAAATTCAGCAGCCACAGCAGTCTCTTTGTGCAAGTTGCCTCCTGATATATTTTAAAAATTAATGTCCGTTTGTTATATAAACTAGTAAGTGTCCGAGACTCTGAAATACGGAAGCCACACAAAGAGGGAAGGGAAAAACCAGTTTCTCAACGGAGCGAAATATCAACTTCAAATTTTCAAGAGAACTTGAAGATATTATGCCATTTGATTTAATAGTCAAGCAAAAGAAATATTAATTTTTGGAGGAGTAGTTTGAAGCAAATGCAGCAGTTTCAGCAAATAATGATCGTGACAGTGACACATTGTTCATGTTGTCACTCATTCCTGATCTCAAAAAAGTTCCAGGAAATAAGAAACTCATCATTAAAACACAACTAAATGGACACCATACTTCAGACACAACAAGTATCTACTTCTGCAATGATTGCACATTCTCAGAAAAGTGCAATGCAAGCTTGCAGTCAGTCAACATATTCAGCAACCTGGCACTTAACACATTTTCATCAGAGTTTACATGTAGTAGTGACTCATTTTCATATTTTTTTGATAGTTAATTCAAGAATTTGCAATTAAATTTTCTTCGTGTTTCTCGTTTACTTAAAGATAGCCTGCGTGCGCGTATTTTTTCACTTAATGCAGATTTTCTTAAATCAACAGAAAGCCTTTCATCCGGTGGAATGACTCTTCTCATCTTCGTATCTATTTTAACAATTTCACTTCGAATATTTTCTAAAAGTTCATCGAATGATGTTATCGACATACGAAAATATTTCAAAAATATTTTGTTGCCCTGACGCAGAGCTTCATATAATGTGTGATACAATCCTTTTGACGCCCTTATGAGTAAAAGGAGATGCCATGCATAGTTTTCTCTTTTATAAAGTAGAACGTGACATCACTTGTTGGTATCTTGACCAACTAAACCAAAAACTCGAATTCAGGCAATCGACCACTGGCCATCATTGTGACCCTGCGGTCGCTCTCAGGCTCTACGCTAGAAGCCGGTGGCGATCGGGTACGTTCTCATCTGATGTGGCCCCGTGTGAATCGGCTTTTACATGTTCTATTTTTAGAAAAATCTTTCACCAAACAACCAACACATTTCCATAGTTTTCCCCACAAAAAAACGATAAAAGTACCATTTTTGAATAATTTGAGTTGTTATTCATATAGTCGTTGTTTTTAATGCTGATAAACCAATACTTTTATAATCAATCACTTATTAGATAATTCGGTTTTATTAATAGTGGAATAGTGGAATGTCACAAATCAGCTCAAGCAAAGGTCTATTGACGGTACCTTCCTTGTTTTTCCTCGCTATTTACGTTAGGAGGGTTAGTGCTGCCGGTAGAAAATAAGCAGCAAAATTTCGAGATGTACCAAATTTGTTAATTCGCAATCTACAATAAACAGGGGACTGCGTGAACAGTTACTACATCTTTTTCCCTTTCGAAAAGTGCAAGACCTTAATTCCAGAATGGATTTTTGACAGATGGTGTTAGAAAAAATCAAAAGGATCTACATTTCTTCAAAATAGCTATTTTGTATTAAGGGCGCGAAGTAGGCGATTTTGACCCGCGGCATAATTCCAGAGGCCGAGGAATTATAAGACGCCGTCGTTGACGCCCGAAATGCAAACATTTTTTGTAAAATCGTTTAAATCCACCTTAAAGCTTTGGAAAAATAAGTGGCACGGTTCGTTCTTACAAACCAAGTTGTTGGTTGCTATAACAACTACACTTGTTGGTTCTTTAGGCTTTAGGACGCAAAAGGCACAATTTACGCCCGCAAATTACTGCATAAATGATCTAATTGTTTATACGATTTTACAAATTTTTGTGTTTAGGGTGTAAAGGAGGCGATTTTGACCCGAGGCACAAAGGGCTGGGGGATTATAAGACGCCAAAGAGCCAAAATCGTCGTTGACGCCCGAAATTCAAACAAGATTTGTTGTAAAATCGTTTAAATCTACCTTAAAGCTTTGGAAAAATAAGTGCCACGGTTCGTTCTTAAAAATCAAGTTGTTGGTTGCTATAACTACTACACTTGTTGGTTTTTTATGCCTTAGGACGCAAAAGGCACAATTTACGCCCGCAAATTACTGCATAAATGATCTAATTTTATACGATTTTACAAAAAAATTATTTTTAGAGATCAGAATGCATTTTTGAAATTCAATGGTAGAAAGAAATTAAAGGGATTCACATTTCAACACAAAATTATTTTCAGAAAAGCCTGCCGTGAGACATAAACAAAGCGTCTCAGGTCATTTTCCATAACAGTCGCGTGACACACACTTGGTGTCTCGGCGGTAATTCTGCACTATAGCCGCGTGTGCGTGAGTCGGCGTTTCAATCCTATATAAGTTATATGGGACTAAAAGAGCTCGGCTGTAAGTGTCTGAAACTGTTTTTGGTTTTTTAATCTGAGACTCACAAGCGGTTATTCATTGCCTGAAACATACGTAATTCATAAAATCCAAAAATATAGAAAACGTACGTTTTTATTAACTAAAATACAAAATAAAAGCAAATCTTTCTAAAAAAAATATACATAAAAGTTAGTAGCAAACACTTAAAAAAATTATTTGGTGCAGTCATGCACCTGAAAATGACATGTTGAGGCCGCGTGAGGGGGGGGTCTCATTAAAAATTATCAGAAAATTTAAAACAAATATGTTTAAATAAAAATAAAAATACTCACACGTGTTCTAGGGCACTAAAGTTGATACTTAAAAAAGAATTGGCCATAGGGATTGATTTTTTTTAGCTTTGCGGCAGCCAACGTGTTAATCATCTGCGATTCCAGAAAGGAAATTAAATTAAATTTAATGAAATGTCATTAAGTGGGTGGCGTTAGTCATACATGCACAAGCACAGTATTTAAGTTTTGTACATGTAATTAAGAATGTAATGCTTGTTTGGGTCATAATTAAATAAAAAATAAAAACCAACAAAGTGAAAATAAGATAATTGAAATCGGTTAAATTATGTTTTAGAAATTTCGCCATTTATTATTTAGGGAACAGTCCCATTTTATTGTAAGAGGGAGGGGGGAGGGGTCTTCGATAACACTGGTCGTGTACGCATCAACTATAGATCACATAAAAGATTCAAGAAACGATTAGGTACATTTTATTTTATTACAAATTTCAAGTGTAATTTACAAAAATCCTTCAAAAATTGTTTTTTCCACAAATGGAGAAAAAAATTTAAAATATAATTAGTTCGATTGGGTAAATCGAAAAATTTTAATGAAAATTTTATAGATATTAACAATCACTACAACATGAGATAAAAATTCTAAAAATCGGATAAATTGTTTTAGAAATGTCGGTATTTTAACTTTATATTTATATACAATAGTGCTGGCTATCAATGAGGAGTATCTATATTCAAGGAGGTTGCTTGGTGAGGAAAATTGTAGTAATAGTTATTTCTCTTAGATTATAAAAAGGTACAGGTACGCATTTCCATATACGAACGTTATTAAAACATGAAGCCAACACTGACGAGAGAGTGTCCACATTTAATTAACCAATACTCGCACATCCCTTAATGTTTTAGTTTATCATTTTCAATAACACATATTAAAGGTAGATATTATAGATTTTAATTACTACGTTAGTTGTGATGTTGACACTTCGACAACATTGTAATGCCAACTACAATAAATAGACTGAATTACGCTATCCTTGTCCTAGTGCAAATTACATAAATGAATACATACGACTGCAATTACGCTATCTTTGTCCTGGCTTCACAAATCAATGTAAACAAACGTTTCTGCAGTTCATTTATATTCTAAGTTATTTCAATTACTAGAGAAGAAAGTTATTGAGCTCGTGTTGAAGGAAACACTTTCCTCTTGTGTTTTACACAATTTTTTGTCTAAAACTGCATCCAATTAAAAAAGAAAAAATATGTTAATTAATTACTTTTTCACATAATCGAATTTTGAAATTTCAGACACACCGGTCTACTACATAATAAAGCTTCCGTGACAATGTTTCGAAAAATTCACATGCAAATGACCAAGATTGTGTAAAATTGTATTACGAAACAAGTTAACTTACAAACAGAATTTGTAGTGAAAGTGAATTTATCTTATTTAACCTCTCATTTTTCAGTATCACAAATCTGCGTAGTTTCCTTTGTAGTTCGATACCGAATTCCTTTATAATGTTGTTTCTTAGTTTAAACTGTATCGTCCTTTGAATTTAGGAAGCATCCTAGAATTAATTTTGAATGCCTACCAAATTTACAACGTTTGCTGTTCATTTACTGACGACTAATTTCTTTGTAGTAAAATATTAGTTAACAAACCCAAAGGAATAAATTAATTGTCTCTCATTGTCACTAACTAAGTCAATTTAATTGCAGATGCCTAACAAAGACCCGTCGGCGTCGGTTGGAAGGGACAACCGAAAAAGCAGAAATGTGATAGAAGAATGACCTGCGGATATCGCGTAACTTTCTAATAAAAAAAAAAAAAAGAAAGAGGAAAAATCGAAAGATAAAGAACGAAGTGTGAAAAACGATTGACAAAAATGTAATAAAAAGTTTTCAAATCTGATAAATCTGAGTTTGTGGTGATGTGTTGTAACTCTCGTGGAGCTTTGTCGCGCCTCGCTGTCCTTTGGGGGTTACTGGCTTTGGCCACCCTTCTCATTGCTTTCGTGAGTGGCTCCTGGCTTTACACCAAGGAACCGATAACTTTACCAAACTCGGATGTCACAACCGTTATCACTTTTCGAATTGGACTTTGGCGTGTCTGTCCTTCCATCAAAAGAGTTAATGCAACATCAATACGTAAGTAATATATCATATTTTTTACATTACATTTCCCTGTAAATTGGTGCCTCTCCGCTTTATATTTTAGTGAAGGGGAGAACGAGCTATAAATATTGTTGTACTTAACACAAGAAACTTTTTACTTAAAAGTTTATGTTCACAATATAATAATTAGATTTAGAGTTGTAAACACTTCTAACCTGAGCAGACAATTAGATTTAGAGAATTGGTCTCCTTCTCTAGTTTTTCAGGGCGACGCTGACGACGTCATATATCTTACAAATTTAGATAATTGGAGCATAACAATGCCTAGATAACAAATATTTTGATAGAGAATCGAAATTTTACGCACAATAATTTCTACACACACGCACAAATTGTCCTTAAAGACGAAACAAGCGTGATTAACAGGGTGAGATGTTGAAACGCTCTCACTCGTTCTTTCCATCTGTTTTCTTAAGTTAAATTCCCATGATACTTAGGTCTTGGATTTCTTAAATTAAGTGAAATTTGCACAACAGAATTATTTTGTTTTGTTTCGTTGGCAAAATGATCAAGCAAAGCTGAAGTGAAAGGAAATCCTTTAATAATGTACAGCTGTAATTCGTTTGAATACTTGTTTCTTCTCTTTCATAATATAACAGAATTAATATTATGTTTTCAACTGTTAAAGTAAATTTATTCGTAACATTGCCTCTCACATGTACTAATACCTTAAAATCTATGTTACTAGATATTTGTAGAGCTTTACATTTATTTGATGTACCTACAATAATTAATATATTTATTAATTTATCATTACGATATTGCGAAAAAGTGTTTCGGAAATAAGGTCACTGTATCCATAGGTTTCGCTAATTTAGGATATAAAAAATTATATCGCTTTTTTACACTTTTATCCCTGTTTATAATTATCCTAACAAAAACGTGGGTTTTCCTTAAGTGGAATAGTTATATAGCATATTACAGCGCTACAGCGCTAAATTAAAGCGACATATTTCGACAACAATATGTTGCCATCCTCAGGCATATCTAAAATATTCAAGTTAACATTGAGTAAAAATTTAACTATTACTTACAAATAAGGGGTCGAAGTAAACAAAAATTTTTAAATATACAATATCAATTAAATTGATAAAAATTGAAATGGAAATGCTGGGTAAAATGGAGGCAAAGCTTAAACCACAAGAGTCCATCGCTGGAAATAAAACCAGCCAAGAAAAAACTAGAGGACAAGGTTAGGGAAACTTACCAAGCAAAATGAAAAGTGAACAATAACAAAACGACACGTCGAAACCGACATCTGGAAAAAAGGACCAGGTGTAAAGATAAGATGATTACCGGACCATGTTAGAAATTAGTGAAAAATTAAATAAATAGGATATGAAAAGGAAGTACATACTTACGAGAATAGCACAAATCACAAAAAAGGAATTAAACATAAAACCACCGACACGACATGGTGGTCTAAAGATTAGATGAAACAATTAATAAAATGGAAGCCAGATGTTAACGTGTTGAAGTCATTCAGGTCATTCAACTATTAATAATGTCGAAAAGAAGGAGGCAACATTGAAGAGAATTAAAGAAAGAGAACTGTAATATCGGCAAAGAGGAATATACGGGGGCCAAATCATACGAGGGCTACCCAAAAATAAGGTTAGTTTAGAATTAAGAGGTTTTATTGATATTCAGGATTTCATTCAGAGAACAAGTGGGAATACCATTATAATTGTTAATGATTTCTTTGGTTTCTAGGAGATTAAGTTTTATGCCTTTGTCACAAATCTGGAGGATATCGTAGTGGATACTGGGGTCGAAAGAATAGCTTGAATTTAATATGTTTCATTCATTAATTACTAGAAAAAATGAAACTGGGTAATTGCCCTTGCATATTTCTTGTTGGGTGATCTTCCTATCATCCTTCTTCCGTGTTGTCTTTCCGTCTTCTAATTGTTCTATCTCTTCCTCTTTTGTTATAGGTCACAGATCTTCCTTTGATTAAAATACCTTGTAAATATGTTTTGGGCAATTATTGTGGTGCCAGTTTTTGACAATTTGTGAGGTAAGAAATTATTCGCTTGATTTATTTATATTTTGACGTTCATGTTCAAAAAATTATCGCCTAATAATTTCAGTTAGGTTAGTCAATTTCAAGAAGATTATCAAGAAATTTTGTTGTTGTCTCGGAGACCATACCAAAATTCATTTTCCTATTGCTTCTAAATTCGTGTCGTACGATTTTCTTCACTATGATTAGGAATAGTGGCACAATACATCATTGTTTTACTCCAGATTCTATTGTAATTATGCAGATGTGTACCAGACTTGGCATTTTTGGTCGAAATCCTGTTCGGTTTTCCCTTAATGTTTCATTGGCTGGCGAAAAAATATTTTGTAATTTCTTCGTGGAATACCCTTTAAATTACTAAATTATAAAGAGATATTATATAGTGCATCCTAGGAATTGTCATTCTCACTCCAAGAATTATTTTTTCTACTTTAGCTTTTTAATTATTTTGGTCTCAATATTTTTGTTCCCAAGAATTATTATATTAGCCCCCAAAATTATTAATTTAGCCCACATAATTATTCTTTTGGACCCAAGATTTTATTTTATTGCTTAGGTAGGTTTAGTATATTTTTTTTATTGTTAAAAAAACTGGAATATGATACTACACATCATTTGAAACTAAAAAAAAATGCCACCATAAACGTATATTGCCACTCAGGCGCTTAGATTAGAAGTAAGATTAGTATATTTTTTTTCAATTGATACAAAAACGCGAATATAATACTAAACAGTAATTCAAACTAATAAAAAATTTACAATGGCTACATAGAAGCTCATACCTACAAACTCCTTGGGTACTTTATTTAGTGAATCTCTAAAACCTTCGGCATACAACTTAAGGGTGGTGTAAAAATGGAAATCTTAGGTAAAAATGTCAAAACCTTGGGGTAAAGTTAGTAAAATATTGGGGTAAAATGAATAAAATGTTGGGGCCAAAAGAATGATTCTGTGGGTTAAAATAATAATTTTGGGGGCTAATATAATAATTCTTGGGATCGGAAATCTTGGGACCAAAGTAATTATAAAGCTGGGGTCGAAAAAATAATTCTTAGGGTAAAAATAATAATTTTTGGGCTTAGAGTGACAATTCTTGGGACCACCCAATTATAAATATGTTTTCCGATGCATCCTATGGAGCAACAAATTCTAGTTTTTTGCCCTTTTTAGGTAGATTTTAAATATAATTCAACTTTTTTTTACTTCCCCCAAAGGAAAGTGTATTCCAAAACATTGTACTTGTTTATTATGAATCTCTACCCCTAACTTTAAAGTTGTTAATCTGCTTTGTCGCTTCATTCACGTTTATTTAATTTTTTCCATTGTAAATAAGTAAATAAGTATCTACTGACTCTGAAATAAGTAGGCTTTCACTGCCATCTATTATAAAGGGATTCATTTTTAACAAACAAAAAATAATTAATTACCTTAATTGACAGCTGTCTGTCAACTAGCAGTTGATACAAATTATCCAAAAGCTAAATAAGTGCACCTCTCGAATAACTTTTTACAAATGATTGCTCGAAATTTTTATTCGCCTTTAATCCACAAGGGTATTATTATTGGCATATATTTCTAAATCAAATTCATTTACTGTGACATAACTTGTATTATATCTGCCATGTTCAAGTAAGTCCAATGACTTTCAGAAAATGTTATAAATTTGAACGGATTAAACAGAACAGTATGAATATCAAAACGAAAAATACAGAATTTTCATTATTCAATGTTTACGCATACAAACATATTGACTTGCATCCATGAATATTTAGAATATCGTTCGTTACAATTTGTAAAATTTATGTTGTTTTAAATTTCCAGCTCATCTACATTAAATGTAAATGTTTTTTCAATAGGAATTTTTCTGTGTTTTTCAATAGTGATTGATGTTTAATTTAGAATCCGATGAGTTCATGCATTGGAATGATTTGTGGCAAATATGTTAGTCAAAATAGTAGCACACTTAAAACAGTTATTATGCTAATAATGTATACAGCTCCACTCAGCAAACAAGATAGTCGGAAAATATGTCAACTAAAATAATGTATTTGAAATTTTTGACGCGGCAAATTATTTGCCCAATCAGATTTGAGAATTCTAAGGTGTACATTCACAGCTGAAATTAAATTATTACAGTTGACAGCTGACATTTTCCGCGGGCGTTTTATTACTTAATCCTTTTATTGTGTTACTCTTGTGTGTTAAAATCAGTCTCTCTGATGACTTCTCATGCAGCATACAATACATTTATGTGTATCCAACAATACACATTTAAATTAAGCGCCCAAATATTTCTTTCCGGATTGTACCTTAAAAGCTACTCTAGCGCCGGTATCCCCTCTCCAACTATCATGTTTGCTGAGTAGAGCTGTACCTACAATAATACGGAGCTTCCCAATTACGACAGTGCTTTCATTTCCTTGGCAAGGATATGCGGAAGTCGCAGGAAAACGCCTTCAACCAGTTGTATAAATTACTCTTCGTCAATTCTTTTGAAGTCGTCCTTCTTGTATATTTAGATGGGTTCTAGAAGGTGCTGCCGATGCCCAAGAAACTGCTTACTGTCCCCTAGGCGAGGTTGGGAATGGGCAGCAGGCGGTGTTGCTAACAGCGGCAAGGAAGTGAGTTTGACATCAAATCGCGACTCCCAAAAATAGCCACGGCAGTCGTTACCCAGTTGATTTGTGCCTGGGGTCTTGGGAACCGGAGTGGTTAACGGGACAGTTTCCCTCAACATCAATAACTTTATGGGTAGATAAGTAAATTTCAGATTCTGATGTGCGCTTGAAGATTTAGTTATCAATTTCGTGGGCTTCCATTACCACAGATGAAAAGGATTTCTTCGTCAACTTCGTTCTCCAATCGCTTGGTCCAATTTCGGTTACACCACTTGAAACTTCTTAAGCCGCCCCTGACATACTTCGACATTTTCTCGGGTGCTTTTAAGCGAAGAGCTCAGAATACCGCTTCCTACCCCCCTCCCCTGGCCACAGTTAAGTGTTGCGAGTAAAACCGGTGGGTTTGTGGCTTGACAAGCTCCTTTTTCTAATTCCTCGTCTCTTCATATAGGTACGTTTGCTACTTGGAACGAAAATTCTATTCAGTTTCTACTTCTTCGAATATGGCATTGTGTAACGTCCTGCTTTCTACTTCGTCTCCGTTCTTTAGAAATACTGTTAGGGCCGAAAATCATAAATAAATTTTTTTTTAAATAGTCCACGTCTTCTTTTAACTCCTTGCAACACGAGACCAAAGTTGTATGTGCCAGGACTGGCAACAAACATAGTTCCTTAATGTTTCATTCATAACCCATTCTAATTTCTTCTAGTCGTTCTACTTAAAATAATCGTTTTAGTGGAATTACTTATTATTATTACAAAATTAATTCTGACATCAAAAGAAATAAAACGGTTAATTCTGATAATTCCTCTTGCTTAAAATTTCGTTTTTGCTAATTAATCTCTAGAATGATTTTTGGTTTATTGAGTTTTACAAAGACACTATTAGAATATTTGGTTTCTGTCCTTCGTAAAATAAATCTTAGCGTGGAATCTAGGCGATAATTTGCATCTTTTCTTATAAAAATGGAAAGACAGTTTAACTCTTTCAACTCATTTTCTCTTAATGCTGTTTCGTACTCAATTACTGTTGAGAGTCCCTTATTGGTAAAGTTCATCTACAACATAATTTACGCGTAGGTATTGATTGCAAAGATTTCTGTCTCGAATTGCTAACCCAGTCAGCATTCTTGGGATTCCTACTCTCACGTAAGAAATCGGTCTGCGTAAAAGACGGCTCCTATCAATTTTGTGCATCTTTCATGTTTCACCTACTCGTCCCTTGCCGTTACAATTATATCGTACGGTACGTTTGTGAGTTACGATTTCTTCATTCTATCTGGGATTATTTTCATAATATGTATTTTGATGGTGCAACGCTTTTCTCCTTCACCAAAGAGTCTCCAGGGCAGTTATGGGTGTTATAGTCATCACCTCTGTTATAGCTAAACAGGGACAACCTTTACCGTCCTTTGGGCTCTCAGCTTCCCCGTTGGGTTAGATAAATTAGAATCCCAAGAGTAACGATGGAGAGTAGGTCTATCTCTGCGTAGAGCTTTGTATCCGAAGATAAACTAATTATATTATGCGGTACCTCATAGGAAGCTCCATTGCAACGCACCCTTCGGCGGATTTTTACCGAGGTTATCTCCTCCATGTACCCCCAGAACCAACCTGAGGACCCTAGTTCATTACATCGCCTGTCAGAATGGTTGGTGTAGATCAAGCGCATAAAACGTCATTTTGGCTGAGACACGACTATCGGCTATCCGCGACTTCGTTATTGGGTGCTTTAAGTTACTGTTTTAAGAGTACAAACACATTATCCCTATTTAATCTAAGCTTCACCTACGCTCATTCACCGAAACCGTCCCCCTATCGGCCATCTGAGAACGTGCTCATCAAGTTAATTAATCTGTAATCTATTAAAAACTACTAAAAGCAAGAGGAAAATAAAAATAAAGGGTTTCCAATTTAAAAAAAATTGACTTTTGGTAATTTTTTTAATTCAGTCTTTGGTCGTGTTTTTTGATTACCCTGTATTAATATATGATTGTTAAACATTGTACAAATACTACTAAAGTCGACCGCCTTCTACAAGAAAAGCAACTCAAATTAAATAATGAGGGCTTCTGTATAGGAAAAAAATGATAATACGTTACGGCCTGCAAACGTCATTTTTTACATAAAATTTAGGTATCGGACATTGTACATGGAATGCATTTAGATTTTTATGTAGAATCTCAAAGTGTATTAATATACGGGGCATTTCATTTAAATTAACGAAGTTGGCATCCAATGCCAGAAATGTCAAAATATTTTATGTCCTATAGTTTTCCCATATTCGATCGATGGAGTTCCCGAAGGACCACCCTGTACAGCACCAAATAGATTGTCGTAGCTCCTTTAATCATAATTTTATTTATTTATGTTTTCGTTTACGTAGAGCGTACATTCATTACCAATGCAATTTTTTACAGCCAATTGACGGTAGACGATTTGCAGAGTTCTGATGTCAAAATGGACTTCTGGTAAATTTTTATTTCAGAGGCAGAACATTTTTTAAATTGTAATATTCACGCTTAACGTATCAGCTTGTGGAGCCTCATGAAGAGGTTCCTAAAATCTCATTTTTTGGCATTACTTATAATACTGGGCGAAATTTTGTCCCCTTTGTTATTTAATTGTCCTCTAATGATCTATAAGAAAAACTCTTTACTTGGTCGAATTTTGAGAGTTGGATTTTTAGCAACAAAATATTCCGAGTGGTTAACCTTGGCTTTTTTGCAAACAGTGAAGAAATGTTTTATTTGGAATGGGTTCAAAATATGTTAGTTTATTTGATAAAAGATAGTTTAAAGTACAAAAAGTGTACGACGTCCACCTATAAGTGTCTCATTTGTATGGTAATGGATGAAAGGGGCCTGTGAAGAGCTCTATTTTGATCTTTAAAGAGTGATATCTCCGAAACGGTGAGACTTTGAATGGAACGTGTGCTAATTATCAACATTAATTAAGCAACTAATCGGATAAAGGGAATAATATGGCACTGATGTCAATATGAAGACGTCAACTTGTTGTTAAAAATCAAATTCAGAAAGGTATTATTTTTGTGGAGAAACACTATTGACTCAAAAATAAAATTATGGTATGGCACATTCCTATTACAATTTTAAGGGTTTATCTCATCTTGCCAGACAGTGAGGCTGTTAATTTTACAAAGTGGGCCAAAATGTTTCAATTGGATTGGATTGATTTGGATTATAAAATGCATGGAAGTGTCCGAATGTTAACTAGTGATACAAAAGATTGTTTCACTAAAAGTCAATATAATTTTCGCATTCGTTTGGCATTAACAGATCAATTTTGTTTTTTTTTTGAGAGCCCAGGCAATAACTATTATTACTGAGTTCTTCTATTTCGTTATTGGGGAGTGCGTACTTGGGTAGCCTGCACGATCACTTCACCGTACTCCCATAGGTTTCTCACCTCTTCGTTGGGACCAATAAAACTGCAAAGTTTTCAGCGGATTGGTCTGGCGATGTGAGTATTTTCAGCGTGTGCCCAGGCTGTCGATGGCCGACCGGATGACAGTCTTGTAGAGAAGAAGTTTGTTGTCGGTACTGAACATGGGAAATAGTTTCGCGATTGTGCCGGTTCTTTGGCCGGTTCTGTGATGAACGTGTGCTTTCCAGGTAAGCTGTTGGTTTAAGATGATGCCAAGGTATCTGGCCTCCCTCTACCACGGTATGTGGTGCTCAAATCTTGCCAGGCTGTTAGCCGGTCGTTGTCTTCTTCTTGTGAAGAACATGGCCACGCTTTTGGCGGCATTGACAGTGATCTGCCAGTTTGCGCACCAGTCTTCAAGTGCATCTAGTGAAAGCTGTAGTTATCACCGTTTCTCTACGACCGCTGACCATCACTTGACGCATTTCTTTAATTATATTATTTATTGTTTATTGGTGTTATTGCAAAAAGCATAATTATAATGTGTAAATAATTTTAATATAGCGATGCTGTACTTTGTCATTCAAAACACCAATTATTTGATCTTAGTTCTTAATAATTGACCCACCGCCATCAATGCGGCAGTTTTTAGTATTTTATTATTGCCTACCACTGACAGACAGACGTAAATGAATTGAAAAACGAAATCAATTTTGTTCCTACATTAACTTTCAGTTTAGGTATCGACGTATTTTTCCCCCGAGAAAATATTTTCGAACATGTGTTATATTAAAAGCAATACTCAGCTTTTCTCTCCCCCGAGATGTTGAAAAGCTTAAGTGGTTCAGTCGCAAAAATTACCTTAATATTCTTTTCACTAATATTTTATATTTAGTTTTGTACAAAGAGTTGTGTAGGTCTTAGCGCTTTCTGTTTTGTAGATACAAATGATTTTTTAACCGAAAACACTCAGCTTAACACGGCCTAAATAATCTAGAAATTTCGTATTTGAATACGACGAGAGATGATTATTTAGGCCTCGTTTTACGAATTTCCGTAGGTACTTTACATTTTATTAAAAAATTTCTGTACTCAATAAATTATTCGGCTTCCTTCCATTTATCTTTTTCTAATTAAGTTTTAACTTTTGATTAAATTTTTCTGATCTTATTCGTTTAGTGGTGGCATCGTTAACGTGCATGAAATTGTACTTTAGTTTACTTTAACGTCGAGTGTCTTTACATCTCATTTTGAAACGATGTTTTGCTCTTCGCTTCTGTCGTACACTTTGTAATTTCGGTTTTCCTCATTAACTTGAAAATTTCCGCTCCGAAATAATTAACAGACATTCATACGTTGAAAATTTAATTTAAACACATTGTAGAAAATTACTTACGACCGCAAATACAAATAACCTTATACAGCGTATTCCCGTAAAGCAAAGTGAAACCTAGCTTTTGACTAGAAAATGTGTAAGTTTTTTTTCCGTCTTTCTTTTTTCCGAGCTAACGATCGTAGGTGAAATACGAATTTCCTTTGCCTTTTTCGTTTTGACTTAAAAAGACAGACACCGAACACATTCCAACTCCAATAAATTTTAGTCTAAAACTTTCTTTTGCTTTGCCCTTCCGAAATCTATAAATAACTCAGTTTCTTTACCCCAAGTTTTATTATGGCAAGCAGTTGTAACAACTTCCTAATTCTTAACAATAAATACAATAAAATTTGACAGTTACAGCGTTATTTAAATATAAAATCCCGCATTCGCCTTCTATTCGGGCGAGTCACTAGGAAAAGATTACGACGTGCGTTATACACAGCAGGGCAATATCCTTAAAAGTATTGCCTTCGAAAGAATGGCGAAAAACGCCATAAAGGAAAAAAAAAAACTTTTCAGGTAATGGAAATTCGTGAATTTTTAAATAAATCCAAGTGATTCCTAATCTAAAATTGAAATTTTAAGTAATAAATCAAAATGTCAGGATTTTACCACACCCTCCATTGTACTTTGACTGTTTTCGAAGGTGTTGTGGAGGATCATCGCACTCCCCTCGATCCCGCGACGCACATTAACGCGAAGTGCAACCCTATGAGGGAAACTCGATATTGATTTTTCCTCCTTATTTTTCTCTATTCCGCGTACCGTTGAATTTAATAGAGAAGTTCACAAATTACACTTTAATGGCTTTTTGGGGACAAATTTAATTCCTTAAATTTCATTAGCGACATTTTAATTAATATCACCGTCGTGGCTACAGTTCTTTTTTGCCTTTTCTATAGTTGAGCTGGATTTCAAAGAAGATTCTTGAGATTTACTCCTTGATATAAGTCTTTTGAAGGTGGTAAATGAAAAAGTCTGTGGTTCATCTACGCACACACGTTTCAAGTAATAAACTTTTGAAAGGTTTAAAGAAGTAATTCAAGTTTTAATGGACTAACATTATTATTAATAATGGATTTAATGTACCCAAGCACCTAAATTTTATAACGTAACAATTTTTCAACTACCACAGTAACATTGTAAGTGCTAGTACGTTGATTAGAACGAATACAAATATAAGAATGATAGGTAGAAAATACTTAGTGACATCTTGGTTACCTAGGCAGTGGCGTAGCGAAGGGGGGCAGAGGGGACCATCTGCCCCCAGGCGCAGTTAAGGGGGGCGCAAAAATTCGAAATGAAAAAATCAAAATTGAAAGGAATCTTGTACATTTTGAACATGTTCGGAAACTTGACGTCATCGAACAATAACAAGCAGTACCAACATATTACTGCAGGCAGTAGCAATAATTACTGTATAAAACAACACAAATGTTGTTTTTCTTTAATAATATAGTGGGCCTTTTATTTTGGCTTTATTTTGTGCCTTCAAGGGGGGAGGGGGGGGGGGGCAATTTTAATAACCGTCCCCGGGCGCGCCCTATTCTCGCTACGCCACTGTACCTAGGGATACGTAAGAGTTAATTTCGCCTACTTGACGGATATCCTTTTTACATTCTGATTCGCTACCCAAAATATAATATTTGGGAACGTCCATAATTTACTCGATAATTTCGATTCTTACGCTGGGGTTACATTTTTTCGCTCGGCTGACCAATCATGCGAGCTATTTCTGGTCCACGTTATCGTTGGCATGACAATTGAATTTCTTTAATTTCGTACGTTCCGTTTTAAAAAACACTGGGATAAGTGCATTCATTGCCCACTGAAAAACTAGAAAAACACGTGCTATTTAATCGCGAGTGTTGTGCCACACCTTTGCTTTTCTTTAAACCTATCGATTACTCATCGGTTTTAGTGTTCCTCAACATTATCAATGGATAAATTTGCACATGATGCTGTTCTGATTAATAATTAACGTGTATCCCTTTGGAAATTTTGTTGCAAATCTTACCGTAACATATAATTTTCTTTTTGGCGCTCAACGTGGGGCCCTTTTATTTACTGGAATTTCTTTCACTGTCACTTGTCAGTAATTGACTCACCCCATCAGCCCCTTATAACTGAGCTTATCCGTCCATCCCTTTGGAAATTGTGTTGCAAATCTTAACCGTAACCACTTTTGAAAATTAACAGATCGAAGATGTATATATGTAACAAAAATGGCAATCTTCTCATTGTTATACCATAGAGGGTAGAGCCTTCTCCCTCTATAACCATATATCGTTTTCTAGATATACAAAGTAGGTGTACGTTCACTGAAAATTCTTCACTGCAAAATATCCGCATATAATAGGACTAATATAACCATTTCAACTATTTGTTCTGAAAAACAGGAATTATTGGCTCTTCGAGCTTGGAGGGATACCGAGCAGTTGTCGATTGACATTTACGTATTGCAGTAGATGAAATCATAACATTTTAAAGCATTAAATTAACGTCCACTTATAGTAGAATATGATCTGAATCTGGAATCTATGGATTGTGGACATAAACCTCACATTCGGGCTCTTTGTACTACCTCCCTTACTGGAGACCTCCGACCCCGCAACGTCACTTAACCCATCCCACACGTGAGATGCTGGAAGGAGTAACGGCTTTAATCGTAGCCAAGTTCGGCCGGGATACCCCCAACATGGATTGTCTGAATTGGACAAGTACGGGACACTCACAAAGTATGTAGTGCTCCGTGTCGTCATCTGTGTAACATTTTCTACAAGATGGTGATTAGACCAATCCCGTATGCTTAGTGCCCATATAGTCGCAGATTCTTTCTTGATACCCCTGTGCAAAAACGCAGCAGGCCCTTGGGGATCTTGAGCTATTAGGTTGTTTACAGTTAGTACCGTAAATGAAAGAGCCGGCTCTGTTCTATAAAACACCTGTTTCGAGACCACTCGGGCTAACACATCGGATTTCTCATTGCCTTTCGTTCCAACATACCCATGCGAGCTAGAGGGTGTTCCTGCTTGCTACTTGCGCTAATACGTAGTGACACTTGGACAGTCCTGCTGTCATTAGAAAGTTTGATACTCTTGCTCTTTATGTTATGCATAAGAACTTTTCTTACACTAATCGCTATTCTTTCCAATTGTGCCTGGAATACAGTCGGTAGTGGTTGGAAGTTTAGTTCTTTACAGAAAATATACCAGTACCAGTTAATTTTAAGATTTAAGCAGCTGTTAAGATTATTCCCTTTACTTACTTTTACATTTTTAGCTGTAGATAGTATGATTTACTTCACTACAATAGGACTTAGTATGGGTTAAGTCACTAACTGTTCTTATGACCCATGCCGGTGTGCAACTTCAGCCGCCCATATCTCCTTAGGGGATAAGAATTTGGAAAAAGTGCACAGAATCATTTTGGCTTAAAATTGGTCAAAGAATACGTACACGAATTCTTCTTAGTTCCTCCGCGGACACCCTGTACTTTAGAGATTAGGGACGTTAATGTTAACTAATTTGATTTTGTTTCATTTTGCATTAAAATTTTAGGAACAGGCGTAAAACTACATGTCATGCATTTCATCATAATTTAATTTTCATAAATATTATCTCACGTTTTTCTTTTTTTGTTTATCATATTTGGGAGGCGTACTTTTACAATATTTTGAAATTTACAATGTACACCTTATGCACATTTTGTACATGAACCAACACTTTATATTTTTTTTCTTAAATTAATTAAAAGAATAAATAATATTTTTTACATCACTTATGTACAATTTGAAGTCAACTAACTGTTTTGCCTCAAACTGAAAGATAATAAAAATAAAACGAAAAAAGTAACTTGTGCAGATTTTAAGAAAATGTTTAAGCCTAGCCAGGACCTTCCCTTATACAAGTAGGTATAAGTTTCCTACAAAACATTTAAAAAGAATTACGTAAAAAAAATAATTTAAAAAATTTAACTTTAAAAAATTATCAATACCAGGGTCTGTGGAAGGTAAAACCTCCCCCTTCCACAGACCGTGTCAATACTATTTGTATAAAGTGGTAGAAGGGGGCGCCATATTGAACCTTTGCCCCAGGTGCAATTTTGTCTTCACACGGCCCTGCATTTATCTCATTTAGAGGTTAATTTATCGTCTGTTTCACATTTCACGCTACAATTATTTTTTCCCTTCACGTTTACCCTTTTCGGTTGTAATGCCTGTGTTTGTTAGGTGGTCCCTCTTGACAAATTTCTTGTTCTATTTTTTGATTTTCGTACTGAAATAGTATTATTCCAATTTCTGATGTTTTCTCAGTTTTGGATTTCTGATTCTTCTATTTCGCTTTTTGAAAATTTTGACAATTATTCTGATCTTTCGTGGGTGTGGTGAGGTGTGAAAGTTTGAGTCTCCGGTTTCATCTAATTTAAATTGTGATTTCTTCAAAGTGAGCTCAAAATTGTGTATTCGTTTTGAAACCAACCATATTTTTGGGATTTTGTGAAGAAAATAAGGACACGAAAACACGTTTTTTTCCTTACAATTTTATTTTATCCTAGACTTTGTAGACATTTCTTCGTTCTGGAATATTACCTCTACTTCAAGGCCTCCAGTACCTAGTAAGTACATACAGGGTGTCCAGTTAGTAGACATTATTTTATGTCGATTTAACCCAAATTACTTTAGTCCAAAAATGCTTCTTAAGCTTACAAAAAAAAGTTCATGGCACCATATATAAGGAGCTCCAGCTCGCTTAAGAAGCATTTTTGGACTAAAGTAATTTGGGTTAAATCGACTTAAAATAATGTCTACTAACTGGCATTTTCGTTTCGCACCTTCATTTCTGGACACCCTCTATAGAAGTTGTTTAATCTTCCCCTATTGATTTGTTTTATCTTTTAGAGCCTCTATTAAGCTTCTCTTTATTGTCTATTGGACCTCCATTCGTGCGCACCTTTCGACTTTGAGTTGTTCGTCTTAGACTTCTACATCTATATCTCCCACTCTGTCATGCCCCTGCTTTCACCTTAACTGCATTTCATCCCTACACGTGACTCCCCCTTCTCCATTTATTTCTCATCTCCGTCAGTCATTCTCCAATAATTTGGTTAATTCCTTAATTCCTTACAAAGTCACAAAGCGACAATTTCAGCATTTGATTTCACTTGATTTATTTGATTAATAAAAAAAGGTTCGTTCTGCTCTCCTGAGCCAGGATCTAAGGTGGGATCTCACAACCAACTTGTTCTTTTACGATAATATACGTACTATTGTACCACCTATCACGTGGCAGTTGTGTTAAGGAAGAGGAAAAATAATATCTAAACGGACTAATTGATCTTTATGGGGAATACTTTAGCCAACTGGTACTAACTATTGAAATTGAACCTGTATATTGCACCAAACGCTGAAATGGTTGACGAATCTGTCATTACCGTTGTCATAGATTTTGTTCAATAATTTTTACCGTGTTCGAGAAAACAGTCATATCCAAGTTGAGCAACGTACTATAAGCATAAGCAAAAAGTTGAGGAGATCTTCTCTACAATGGGTGAAAATACTCTTTCAAACAACAACGTGAAGCAGAAACATTCTTGAAGCGTGCAATGAAGCTGAGGGTCGCCATTTTGTTACTGAATCCAAGAGCAATGGCCGCACGCACAATTTCGCTTAAGCCTCGAAAGACCACAAAAACGTGTCTTTCAGACCAAATTTATAACTGCCGTGATTTGGCATAGGTAAACAAGATTTGATTTGTGTTTGATTTTTTAAGGGGATTAGTATTGCCAACTTTTTCTTGGACAGTGCTAAACCAGCGTGTCATCGAAAAAACGGAAGGAATCAACCACAGGCGCGATCTTCCTCCAGAATATCACACCCATTTGACCTGCAGATTAGCATTTGGAACTGCTTGCTCGTCCCTTTTATAGTTTTGATCTCTCTCCTTTGGATTTTTATTTGTTTGGACCGCTTAAAAAAGCCTTAAGTAGATAACATTTGCAAATGGGTGAAAATATGTGTAAAAATTGGTCAAAAAAAGGTTTTTATAAAGACCACCAAGAAAGTGGTAGAGTCACTTACAGTTCCTGTACTGGAGTCCTGTAAAAATTTTAGTATTGATTTATCTAACCAACAGAATTGAGTAAAGGACATATAGGAGAGTCACAAAAAGTTGGGTAGACATCCCATATTCTGGACCAGGTTTTCTAAGCGCCATTTTCTAAAATGGCCGATACGCATTTGATTGTGCATATATTTCCGCCCCTGTGACAGTCACATTCATCATTTTAGTGTCTAAATATATGTTTTTAAGGACAAGGAATTGATTAAGATGGTTTGCGAAGTTAACCGCACGCCATTTCTCAAAATGGCCGACACCAATTTTCTGGTGCTTACATTTTTGCTCCCCTGGCAGTCATACTCATCATTTTGGTGTCTAAATATATATTTTAAAGGACAAGGAATTCATTAAGACAGTTTGTGAAGTTGCCTGATAGCTATTTTTTAAGGAAAATCAGTACTAATAGTTTTACAGGACTCCTCTGTTACTGGATTCAGAAAACAACTTACTTCAAGCAACTAATTGACTTTCATTAGTATATTTATTTGTCTTATTTTTTATTGTGGGAACGAAATATCCGGAAATTTCATTGAGAAAAGTACTTTTTATTTGACTGAGTTTGTCTTTATTAATTTTTTTTTAATACCTAGGTAAACTAACACTGATGAAAACGGATGATCAACAAAGGATGTGAATGAGACTGGCAAGTGCTCGCCAAGAAAAACCAAATGTTTTGTTTGACATGAAGAAGTGCGTTATTTGTCAAGCTGTAGACAGTAACAAAACTGTTAACACAGTTAATTGAAGAAACAGAGGACAAGAAGCGGCCGCTATATAAGAGATGTTGTGTTTGTGTATCATGTGGCAAACCAGTGCTATAAAAAGTATACTTTATAAAAAAAATCTCTTGAAAAAATAGCAGCAGCAAATGCTAATAGTGAAGTGTTGGTAAGTGAAGATAAACATGCAGTGAAGAAATCTCAAGGAAAACAAGATCATTTGTTGTACCACGAGAGCCTCCTTCATCAATCGTGCTCCAACATATATTCGATGTATTGTCTGTGGGCATCAAAGTCATAATGGTGTCAAGGACAAATTTCGTGTAAGCCATATCCTTATTTAAACTTGGGACCTATAATTTCCATTACTTTCAAATGCCACAATTTTGGTGAAATAGTTTTCTGTTTTTTAAAACCTTGTCACAGCATATTCATATTTTATTAATTATGCTTCCAAACAAACTTTGTGGTACGTTACATCAGCACCAAACACTTGAGTATCTGATTCAGATCTGCCACACGAGTATACATATCACCTTGAAAATAGATTGCTGCAAATTAAAAAATTTTTGCTCGTTCAGTTTCACTTACACGAAATTTGTCCCTGACACCATTACTACTTTGAATGCAGACAGACAATACATTGGATATGTGTTGGGTGCACCGTTGATGAAGGAGGCTCTCGTGGTACACATGATGATCTTGTTTTCCTGGTGATTTCTTTACTGGCATGTTTATCTTCACTTTCCAACACTTCACTATTAGTGCTACTGCTATTTTTTCGAGAGATTCTTTAAAGTATACATTTTATAACACTGGTTTGTCACATGATAACAAACACATCAGAAGCCACACTTTCAATCTGTTTGCAACTATGTTATCTCTTATAGTGGTTGCTTCTTGTACTTTTTTTCTTCCATTAACTGTGGTAACAGTCTTGTTACTGTCTACCGCTTGACAAAAAACGCACTTCTCCATGTCAAACAAAACATTTCGTTTTTCTTGGCGAACAGTTGTGAGTCTGATTCCTACGCTTTGTTGATCATCCATCTTCATCAGTGTTAGTTTACATACAAAAAGAAAAAATTAAAAAAGACAAACTCTGTCAAATCAAAAGTACTTTTTTCAATGAAATTTCGTTCCCACAATAAAAAAAATGCCAAATAAATACACTAAAGTAAATTAGTTGCTTAAAGCAGGTAAGTTGTTCTCTGAATGCAGTAATAAAGGAGTCCTGTAAAACTTTTAGTACTGATTTTCCTTAAGAAATAGCTATCAGGCAACTTCACAAACCATCTTAATGGATTCCTTGTCCTTAAAAGCATATATTTAGGCACCAAAATGATGAATATGACTGCCAAAGGAGCAGAAATGTAAGCACAAGAAAATCGGTGTCGGCCATTTTGGAAAATGGCGTCCGGTTAACTTCGCAAACCATCTTAATCGATTCCTTGTCCTTAAAAACATATATTTAGACACCAAAATGATGAAAGTGACTGTCACAGGAGCGGAAATATATGCACAATCAAATGCATATCGGCCATTTTAGAAAATGGCATCTAGAAAACCTGTTCCAGAATATGGTGATGTCTACCCAACTTTTTTTGACTCTCCTATATGTCCTTTACTCAATTCTGTTGGTTAGACAAATCAGTACTAAAATTTTTACAGGACTCCAGTCCAGGGACAGGAGTACTTGATGTAAAGGGAGAGTATGTCGAAAAGTATCGTATACTATACCTATTGTATTCTAAATTATTTGTTTAAATAAAATGTTATTGTGGGATTCCTCGTACATACTTGATAGAAAAGTTCTTTTGGCCTTACTTCAAACATGCCGTGTAGCACTTATACATTAGGTTTCCTACAATTACTCACAGCTGTGCAGCAGTACAGAATATTGTTTGAAATGAACACTCATATTAAACCAAAAGGCGTTAGTATTGATTGATGCTTGAACTTCGTTGAATTTTACTAAAATGCTGTGTGCGTTACCAAGGGAATCTAAGATTGATTACCTACAATCTGAATTTTAATGCTTCTAGAAAATTTTAATATTGTTTTTGGCATTGAGAGAATTTTCCTAATAAATACGCCACAAGTTATAAAAATACTAAACTTATTTTAGTAGGCGACATCTCTTTATATCAAATCAAAGGGTGTCTGGCGCCACGACGCACGAAGTCGAAACAAGCAACAAAATGGACTATTCTTATTCAAAGGTAATTAAACGGAACTCAATAAAAGCTGTAAACAATAAAATCAATATAACATAATCTCATTAACGAAGAAATCGTAAGAGAAATAACAAAACATGCAACTTAAATTAAAATTACGTTATTAAAACTTTTTTGTTGTTATTTCTTGTTTTTCGTCTCCTCTAACTTAATATTAATATGCCAAAATGAGAATATTTCAGAAGCTTGGTAAGTAAATTAAAAGAAATATTCGTTCGTGAGGAAAGATTTCAACTTTGTTCATGAAAGCAATTCAAATTTGGATTAAAAAAATGAATACTTACATTAATTTCTAAATTTCATTAAATTTGAGAGAATGATCAATACGTGAAAAATATAAATCATCATTACCTCGATAATCGCTAACATCTCGTGGGATACTCACCCCTATTGGAAATCATACCCTAAACGGCCTAAACCATTTGTGGTCGATGGGTTAAACTGTTACAGACTTAGTTACGTAACGTCCAATTCTTTTGTTCCGTATATAAAATATAACACGTTATTAGAGAGAATAGAAACCCCTTAGATTTAATTTGAAAGGTGCTTTCTTGATTAGTGACTACTATTAAATGCAAATTTCGCAAGATAATACCTTCTAATTTTTTACTGTTACTTTTAATCGTGCGGGCATTAATTTAAATTTTGTAGTAGAGAACCAATTTTTAAGTAAAAACGGGGCATTAAATCAACGTTCTCCAACTGATTGTATAAGATTTATTGTTATGGCTCACGTCACATACTCTGCCTTTTTCTTGTTAATCTCACCGCCATAAACTAAACCATATTTAGCGAAGGTTATTAAGCCGTTGTGTGACGGGTAAATTTAATACCAGATTTTTTTTAATTTCACGAAAGTCTGACCCAAGGGTTGGTCATAAATGAATTGTTTTGGACAATCCATTTGACGATAAAAGTTTTCATTTATTACGGTATGCGGTTTGTTGAAAATGTTTCAATTCGAAAGTTATACTGGCTGGCGGTCATTAGGGCAATTGAAAAAGTTTATATGTAACAATCATTTTTGGTTATTTATCCTTTCGTTGACGTGTTGCACGAATTTTTCGAACCTTCGAGACTTTGTAAATTGTTTCGGCCAATTCTAATTATAAACACAGTCGATTGGCTTCTAATGTTCTTTACTGAATATTTACGTAGAAAATAGTAACTTTCCTTTTGGGGAAATTTTTAAAAATCTAAACAAGTACAATCTACAACCTTTGGGTTTATTTAAGAAATTTCTAACAACGACGACGTTAATATCGGTATAATTTGCTAAATAACCTTCTGTATCAATCCAAGGTGCTTTTTTTTAGTGTTTTAAGTAGCAATAAGGGTAAATGTCTTCTCAGTTTAATTTTCTTAATAGGTTTATGGAAACATACTCCATTATCCAAATTTCCTTTTTTAAATTTTTCCAGAAACCTTTGCCTTTAGCAATCAACACATCTAGGTATCATTCTCAGGGGAAACTGTTAGATGGTTTTCGCTCATTTTCTCCCATCAAAGCTGTAACATTTTGTTGATCGTGATTATTTTTTAACGAGTTAAGTTGGGGTTCTGTACTAGAGAGAAAACTTTTAATTTTCTGATCTCGTAATTATCAGTTCACAAAGCAAAACATTTCCACACAAATTGCATGAAAACTTTTCTAAAAAAAGCGTTCTTCTGTTATAATGTTTTCTCAGCACCCTCAACAATTACGAAAACTACCCATCATCAGGAAAATTGAAATTGCTCAAAAACGTTGTGATATGACCAAGTAATTGCCACCGTTTTTACATATAACGCTTGTTCCAGAACTAGTAACATACTAGTAACTGGATCTAAACACAAAGATGTGAACCCGACTCTGCTAAACTGTAAACAGAGCTGCAGTTGTTGGACGTTATTTAACGATATTAGGCGACATTTCCGTTTTGTTTCTAATGAGTAGCATGGGTGGCAAAATTATTACTTACACGTGCAAAAATTACATTATGATCAGTTTAAAATTATATTACTTACCTACTTTTAAAATAGTGAGAATTTATACTTTTGTTGATTACTTTAGGTAAACTAGTTATTTACAATGAAATTAAAAATAAATTCTTACATTTAAAGAAATATTTATTTGAGGAAAAGAGCAATACAAAATATTTATGGAAAAATCTGGAACCTCCTTTGGCGTTAATTACAGATTGTACCCTTTTTGGCATGCTCTGAACGCATTTTTTAACATTTTCTTTCTGTAATCATTGCTTTTATAAGATTTTGTTTATTTTTGGTTGAAGTCTGGCGAATTGCCTGGCCAAGGCAAAACTTTGATTCCTTTCATCTCTAACAAAGTTGTTACTGATTTAGATTTGTGGTAAGGAGCGGAATCATGCATAAAAGTGCATTCAGCTGCATCAGCAAACCACTCATTGATCAGAGGAATCAGTCATTTTTTTGTATTGATCCTGCTTCATCACCACTGCGATAACTGACCAGACCTTTACTTTCTGAGGATGTTTAATAGTCTCTACGATACATTCAGGATGATATTTTTCATCCTGTCTTCGCCGAACAATTGAAGATTTTTCCATCATCAATTCGATGTGAGACCCTTCTGCGAAACAAACTGTGAACAAAACGAAAACATTAGTTTAAGGGAACACAAGCATATCAAATATTATTGAAAGAACCAATATTCACTTTTTCCGTCAATTATCGATGATTTTTAGCCCATACCAAATGTTTTAACTTCATGGCTGGAGTCAGTTTTGGTTTTTCTTTGTTGGCCTGCAACATTTGAGCCTCGTTTCTACAAGACAAGGACTGGTTGTTCTATCAGAAATAGTACCTAACGCCGCTTTCATTTATGATTATCGTCAACTCTTTTGTACAGTTTCTCCTATTTTTCATGAAAATGTTACGAATTTTTCGTTCATCTCGAGGTGTAGTGATCCTTTTTCGTGTAGCCTTTAGTCGGTTCACTGTCATCACATTAAAATTTGTAATTGAAGCAATCTTTTTTGGGAATCATTTGAATGCGTCCATAATGCACAAAATTTGTGAAATCCTTTTTGGGAAACTATCTTTGGCTTTTCTCATTTTTCACAATTAATGTGGGCGAAATATTTACATATTTACACAAAATAACACTAATTATACTATATTAACGTTATGTCAAGAATCTTAGACCCAAAAGATCCACTTAAATCCAATATTTACTATTCAAAATAACAATTGAATCTTAAATAATACAGAAATCTTTACTGTAACTAATAATTTGGCCACCCACTGTATGTTACATCCTATTCCAGTGGTTCTCAACCGGTGTTCCACGGAACGCTGGTGCTCCGTGAATTCGTTTTATGTGCTCACCGAAATAATGCTTATTCTACGCATTATTTTTATTAGTTAGTTACCGTTTTTTTAAATAAAACATTCATTTGATAAATTTATGCAACTAAGCATGGCAATTTCCCCAACGCTTATTGAGCTTAAACATTACTGCGTATAAGTTGCTCTTTATATCCCACCATTTTATGTTTAATTATGTTCTAGTGTTCGAGAACACACCGTAATAGTTCATTTCTATGCTACACCTAATATAGTTCTGAGTGGCAATGACAGTGGTAACATTTATTTACGCTTTTGTGCATCCTGTTCTTAGTTTCACCACTTTTACCCGGATCTGTCGAATATAACCTGAATAAGTTGTTAATTTCTGGTAAATTTGGAACTGAAATGAAAGGAAAGCGGAAAATTTGGTGCAAACAGTTTTTCTAGAGGTGTATTACAATAATAATAATAATAATATGGTATTCCATCTCTATGCACTTTTTTGTTTACTTTGAACTCATGGTGTGTAAATAATTGTTCCAAATTGTTAATCTGTGAACCAAATTTTTCCTAAAAATTACTTATGAAGCTGTGTTCCGATAGCGTCGATAAAAATGTTTCAAAACATACATATAAATATACAGTGTGTCCCCGGATTGTTTGGACGACTCTTGTAAATGACAAAAAATTTTCTAGTTGAAATTTGGGGTTCTGGGGTCCAGCCCTGCTTGGTTTGAAACTAATTTGTGACATAATTTTAGTTTCGAAAAATCAACTATGCCTTGGAAATTTTGAAAAAACTGATTTTTCACACCAGTAAAGTGCTTTTTCTGTTAAAGTTACAACAAAATGTTAAAGAAAAGTTGTTCAGAATCAAAAACTGAGTAACTACAAAATTTTAAAAACCTAAACCTACTTTAATTTTTGGTATTTTTTGAAATTCTGTTATTATTACTATTAAAAGAGATATCTAAAATTGTGTAGAGTCACTCAGTTTTTGATTCTGAACAACTTTTCCTAATAATATTTTGTAATTCCTTTTTCTTAAAGAGCGCTTTTGTACTTTTCCAATAAAAAAAGGGCCAAAAATTAAAGTAGGCTTAGGATTTTAAAATTTTGTACAGTTACTCAGTTTTTGATTCTGAACAACTTTTCTTAATAACATTTTGTCGCAACTTTAACAGAAAAATCACTTTACTGGTGTGAAAAATCAGTTTTTTCAAAATTTCCAAGGCATATCTGATTTTTCGAAACTAAAATTGTCACAAATTAGTTTCAAACCAAGCAGGGCTGGACCCCAGAACCTCAAATTTCAACTAGAAAATTTTTTGTCATTTACAAGAGTCGTCCAAACGATCCGGGGACACACTGTATACAGGGTGAATGAAGAACACCTTGTAGTCTCGGCGTATTGAAGCAAAACCCACAAGTCTATTTATTATTTGTATCTTCAAGGTCACAATAATGGCCTCGAAGACCAAAATGTGTAACTGAGTAGGTGAGCAACAAATAACATAGAGTGGAAAAAGGGGGAGACTTACAAGTCTTTTTCGAAGAAAGGAAAAAGCAAACATACTTTTCGCAGAAAAAGAATATAGAAACCAATGTCAAAGTGTTTCTATACTTATTAAATTATGAATGAAAACCTCCTCATGTCTTTCAACGATTTTTAATTTTTTCGTTATCTTTCTCAGGCAAGCTTAATTCGTAGATCTGAAACACTGCAGCGTAGGTCGTAGTCTATTCATTTCTTATTGTTACAAGCCTGCACACGAAGATCGGATAATTTGTCCTTTTTTGTTAAACAATCTTTCCGTTTTGGACTCTCCTGTGCAACTTTCTTGGCTATCTGCATTCCAGAATCTTCTAAAATTTTGAATTTAACATTAACTCCCTCTTCTTCTCTTATCTCCCCCACTTCCGCCACAATAAATTCCCCTCCCGTTCCCCTATTCACAACCCTTGCACTCGTTATCTCTACCTGTCCCCGACTGTTGCCCTTATAGTATATCCTACCAAGTCCTTTTCTGGATCTCCCGCCCCACTTCCTCTTTACAATAAATTATGTTGCTCCTTCTTCTAGACCTTTCCTGTTTCTCAACTTCATGCTTAACCTGTCTTATCTTCTCCCTCACTCCTTTACTTTCCTCCCTCCATTCCAACTCATTTCTTGCCTTACATCTCTTACTTCCTCAACCAACTCCATCTCCTTCCCTTCTATCCTAAGGAGGTGGAATCTTATCTTTCTTCCCTCGTGGACCTTGGAGACCTCTTCGTCACCCTACTTCTTTTAAAGATATGTATCCTCTTTCTACTCCCTAACTTTCCCCTTTACCCTGGCCTCCCTTTTGCTCTTAAGGAATTCTTCAAGCGAACCAGAACTACTCGCCCTCCTCTTTTCTACGCTCATCACCCGTAGACCTCTTCCTTCCAACCATCACCTTGCTGTCTTTTTTATCTTCTTTGGTATTCCCTTTCTCCGCACTTTCTTCCTTTTCAACACTCTTTACCGCTTCAAATAAACAAAAATGTGGTCGGTATCTCGCGCCTGTTACCGACCTTGATGCTTTATTTTCTATACCAAATTTCTACAAAATAAACGCACGTCAACTTTCTTTTTCGAAACGCACGTAGTTCTTTATCACTATCACCACAGATGTATACATCACCATCCACAAATCTGCTCCCTACGAATAATATTCTTGCCTATCCTTTAACTACACAAAACACGTCTGCCTCGCCCGGCCTCACAAATACGAATTCTCATAACATAATCTTTACACGCGGAAATAAGAAGCAGCAACGTGGAGCAGAGCGTTATCATGATGATGATCCTTCCTTTTGGCCACTTGTCACGAACATTTTGGAGAACTTGAGGCAAAAACATACCGTAGTGTACCATTCAGCATTAATACATAGTATACCCACGTTTAATCGCCTGTAATGATATTGTACACCAGATGAGACGATCCATTGTTAAAGCAATCTAGTGTAATGCTTGTGTAAAATGGTGTTACTTACATTAATTACGATAAAATTTACTGCACACTGTGGTTATATTAGAAAAATATGAAGTATTAAAATTTTTATTACAGTCATCTTCGGCATTTCTACGGTATTGATGATAATCTCCATCCAGGTAGTTCAACTACTCGTGGATTCGTTTGGAACATTCTGTTCTTCATTCCCAACTGCATTGTGAGAAACTTTTACTAGGTACTATCGGAGTTCGTATAATCGAAGAGTTATTTATATTTTCCTAATTGTTGTACTCAGTTTCACATTTTCGAAATACAGATTTGAATTCTCGCCAGCTATATAATTGATCTACCTGTGCACATTGCACAAAAGAATGATATTGTGTGGTCTTGACTCAATAAGCACGTACTTAAAGCATTCACAAGACAAAAGCCTTCAATCAAACTGCACAGAGACTTGTTGAATTTCGTCACTTTTACTAAACGAACCTCTTTACAAGCCTTCCTTTATTGTACGCGAAAGTGGCGCATCCTTCCTTTTAAAACAATTCCGCCTCCCCTATTTCAATGATATTTGATATTCGAATTCCGCATCTCTAAAAGTCTCTTTTAAATGCTGACATTTGGCAAAAATCCAACGTATTTAATAAAATATTATGTAGTCGTAGTTTGGGATATAATCTGCAATATCAAAATCCGATTACACGGGCCGTAGGGTATTTCTCTAATAGCCGTATTAACTTTCTAACGTTCTAACTTTCCAAATGATCATTTAATACGCTTTTCCCCCGAAATAGAAATTAAATTTTATATCATATCTGAAACTGATTTATGTATGTGTAAGTGATTGCCTTTAAGTAAGGATGGATTGAAATGATATACCTACGTTTTAAATTTGTTGCTAATTACCTTAAATCGATTTTATTGCTTTAAATGGGTAATGGATATTCTTTCTATTTCAACGTTGTTATGTATGAGGCTTGTACAACTGAAACGTATCTTTGATTCATAAAGAATTTATTAAGAAATTTACAAATAATGAACACCACACGTAAACCGATGTATCCCATGCTCGGAGAATTCTTTTGGCTGCTGCTTGAACTTGAAGAATTCTTTTACAACGTTTTGCACATTTGCGTCAGATTGAAGGCGGATACTTTCAGTAGCTGGAAAAAATGAAAATCGCAAGATGGTAATTCTGGGCTCTAGGATAAATGCTCTAAAATCCTCCATGTTGTCATATTTTCTCTTGTATTAATATTCACTTTAGCTTCTTTAAACTCGGCAAGGTTTCATTATGGTCGAAAAAATGTCACATCATCCAGACGATTGTACCGTAATCTTCTTTACTGGTGATTTTTCTATTGAATCGACTGTCAATTTGCTGGATGGTTCAAAATAATGGCATCAGGTTGGGCGCCAGCGTGATCGCGAAATCGATCGAAACAATAGAAAGCAAGGCCATATTCCAAAAATGGATGAAAATAAGACAATTAAGGATAGCTCCAAAAAAACCGAAATGGTCATTTTAGCTGGAAGGAGGAAACTCAAAAACATCGAAATTAACATCGAGGATGTAGTGATAAAACCTAAAAAGCCATAAAATATCTCGGAATCTGGCTTGAACAGTATGGAAACTTTCGCACACACGTACGCCAAACAATATACAAAGTCAACCGGAAAATCAATGCACTAGTTAAACTGATGCCCAATACCGGAGGCCCAATCCAAGTTACTACAAGAGGCCCTTGCCTCGGTGGCGTTCTCGGTAATTCTCTACGCATCCCCGGCCTGGTCCTCGATACTGCAATACAAGCACTATAGGGTAAAATTAGACAGTACGCTAAGTAAACCGGCCTATAGAACAGTCGGCACAGCGGCGATTTTGGTTATCAGCGAAATTCTCTCGATGGACTTACAAGTTGACGAGATAATAAGCATCAGGCGAGGGATGAACAAAAATGAGGCAAGAAGCAAACTATACACGGGTTGGCAAGAAAGGGTCAATAGAGAACAACTGGATGAAGTGACTAATCCCAGATATCAAGATGCTCAGAAAGGAAATTCAGGAACGTAAACTACTTCACAGCTTTTAACAGGCCATGATAATTATCTACAATCCGAAATTAATAAAATTTGGGAATTCGGTATCTCAATGCTTTCTAAAAAATATATTGCGATATAAAAATGGCAATGAATTATTTTCATTTGTTTATAATTAGGCAAAAAAGCAAAACGTGACAACTTTTCACTTATTGCGAATTCCAAAAAAGCGATTGTCTACAGGGTATTTTTTTTTTGGAGCTTTAGTTAGACGATTCCGGGTAAGTTTTATAGGTAAGTTTTGGAAAATTTATACTTAGGGGTTACTCTGAAAGCCGAATCATGTAAAATATAACCATTTTCTTACTACTATTGCATTTGATAAAGAATAAAAAGGCGCATATTTTGGTATTACATGTTCCTATCCCTATAATCAATAGTTTTTGACTTATTCCCATTTCATTGCATTGATTCGAATTTTTTTACTAGTCGACCATGACCTTATGGCAATCGACTTTGGAACAAATCAAGTGATACTAATCCGTCACCTGTTATAGGTTAACCCATTAACGGCGAAATTTTTTTTTGTCAAGTGCAATTGCATATGGGAATTGTATGTGTTCAATGTTTATTATTCAGGCAAAAAAAATTCAAATTTCATAGTAATATAATTTTTATTTACAAAAAACCAGCGTTACCATATGGTAACGCTAGCCAGATGAAGGGTCAAAGATATGAGATTCTCAAAAATCAATCTTTTATTTGGTATGGAATATGAGATTACATTCTATGCATAACCCAACGCCACATTTTATACACATGCTTGGGACACTTGATGAACAACCCTCCCCAGCACATCTGCGTCTCTTTTTACCTTCAGTATGGACCAGAAGGTGGTTTTTTCATCATAGCGCACATCGTCAGACACTCTGTTGACACTAACGCTGCTCCTACTCCTACATGTGGATGGCCTCCCAGCACCGCATAGTGGTTTTCCGCTGGGTTTTCCGAACATGGCCAGAACACTTTGGACGATTTCTTATATGCCTAAATTTATCCCTCCTCATTGAACTTATGACCATGATATTTCCTAAATCATTTTTCGAATCCCAGTAGAAATCTCTGCCTGGCAGTGTATTGTAACCACTGAGAATCAGAATGGCTATAGCACATCGCATTTCATCAGGAGTAATTTTTGGGTCGGGCTGATTGCAAAATAATGCATATAATTTCGATTCTTCAACGAGGAATGAAATTATTTCGTCATCAATGAACTTTTCGAACAACTCACGAGGGGTTAGGTTTTTGAATTCATCATAGTTCCTAACCGGAAATACGTTTGCTCTAGGCATCACATCTCCGTCAACCTACGTAATGTCTTCTTTCCCTGGTCGACCTGCAGCTGCATTTTCACCATCCTCACCATCAACGAAACGAACTTCAGCCAGTGCTGTAAGTTGCCTTCTGCTCAGGTTGTCTAGCAAACCACCTTCATCTTCATCCCCAGAGTCTTCGTCCGTCAAAACATTTTCCGCAGCAGGTGGCTCTATGAAGATTTCATCTGGGTCCAAATCAGTGCTTATTCTAGTGTATGTCCTCGCCTGTACAGGAAATTGCCATTTTTGATATCACATTACGCTAGCGTTACCGTACGGTAACAGTAAAAAATAAGGGCGATTTACCGGGAAACTATAAGAGGAACAACTAATTTGAAAACAAATACATGAAGATTAGAGTATATTCTACGGAATTTAGAAGTAGCCCACGGAGAAAATTACACATACAAAAAATAAGATGCTTACACAAATCTTATGTCCATGATTTTCTAGAGCTAAAAATTTGTCCTAAAACAACACACTGATAATAGATTTCTATGGTTTCTGATTACTTTGCAACAATATCACTTCACACTATGGACCACTTGCACGCAATAAACTGCAAGAATGCAGTTCTTATTCGGAGTAAACAAAGTGTAGGAAGTGAAAATACGTGCGCCTGTCGGTGTTACCATATGGGTACGCTAGCCGTTAAAGGGTTAACATAAGTTTTTCAATAATAGACAAATAGCTCGCAATTGTTTTACATATTTAGATTTTTGGAATCTAATTGTTATTTATGGTGAAATAAATTGACAGAATCGCGGCATGCGCTTGTCATACGTTCGTTGAGCGATATCTAGAAAGGCTGCGTCCTAGTGAACGTACCATATGAACACTGGAATGAAATTGTTTGAATTTTGGAAGCTTTGTACCACCAAGACAATTACCTAGGGTAAGACCCGTTGTTAAAGATGAAGCTAATATTATTAACGGAGTTGGATATTTCACGGCGTACCTCACTAACGTGTTGAGAGACGAAGAAATTACTTTGGGTTTAAATATTAGTTGCAACCCAAAAATCATAAAAAACTGCCATTGTCACCGATTTTCTCACCATTCGTTGCAACTAGGCGACCTTTCAAGATGAATTGAGTTTTGCGAAAAGCTAATGTTAAGGAATCAAGAAGATGTTAACTTTTTGGGGAACATTATTTGGTCAGACGATGCCAAATTTAGTAAAAATTTAATCGCCATAACTTGCTATTAAATCCTTGTTTGAGTCGAGATGTACACTTTGAAGAGTCCTGGAGTTTTATTGTATTTTGTGTATAGGTATAAAAATAACAAACAATTGTGTGTTTCCACATTTATCCAGAAAATTGGAATGCAGAACGTTATTTGCAAATTTTAGGTAATATTGTTGTTCCTGAATCAGAAGATCTACCTCTGCAGAAAATTACTGAATACTGAAACGAATACGAAACTCTAAAAAAACATTGAAGGTTGAAAAAGTAAAATTGATTAAATGGAAAATCTCAAATCACATGGTGCCAGGTGAGTTACCATTGGAAGAAAGTTAACCAAACGAAAAGCAGGGAACAAAGCGATTATATTTATTTTAATCATCCTTATTAATCGCTTTGTTCCCTGCTTTTGGTTTGGTTCACTTTTCTCCAATGGTAACTCACCTGGCACCATGTGATTTGAGATTTTCCATTTCATCAATTTTACTTTTTCAACCTTCACTGTTTTAATTAATTAATTCATACCGTTTCACACATGATTAGCATTTACCTGATGATGACAATTGCAGTTATTGTCGAAACTTTTTCATGCAAAGTATGGATTTCAATTTATATTTCAGAGTAACCCATAAGTACAAATTTACGAAAACCTCCCTATAAAACTTTCCCGGAAACGTCTAACTAAAGCTCCCAAAAAAAAAACTGTATAGTCACGCTAAACATTTCAAGCATCTTTAATCATACTTACTTGAATCACAAAGAACATGCATCTAAGTAAACAAAAGCTATCACAAACGTACAAATCATATTAATAGTTATTTTTGTATCTAGTGCGCGAAATGCCACTTTTTCGCGCACGAGTTGCAAACAAAATTTTTTCTACAAACGTGAAGAAGTTGACAATTACTTTAACGTTAAAATACAAAACTCTAGTTTGCGTGCAGTGCGCGAAGTACTTACTTCGCGCGCGGCGTCGTCATTTCGCGCACGCTGTCATGGCAAAGTAGGAAAGTGAAAAAAAGGGTCACTTCGCGTATTGTTATCGATGCGCAAACCTTGTCATTTTTTGACGTTTGTAGAAAAAATATATTTTTACATGTTTTTCAGCAAATCATTTTAATTCTGACATTCGTCACCATTCGTTTCGCGGTACATTTTTTAATATTTTTTGTCAAGACATTTTGAAAGTTTACTCTACACAGAGGGAGTTCATCCTCCGTCGAACTCCTCAATCTAGGCCAAGAGGGATGTAGGGAACCAAATTGAATGACTGTGTAAATTAAGCCTAGAAAATGAATGTACATGTTGTTGGTCTGTGGTCACTTCAATCTGGATAACTTTTGCAATGAGAGTTGGTTGTACATCACTTCTCTTCGATGTCATTAAATGTAGAAATTGAATAGGGACCGATAAATACAACTGGAATTTACAGATTTTCAATGCAGTTCAAGGTTAAAGCCAAATTTTAATACTCCAACCCTCAAAAAATGATGAGCACGTTTCTCATAAGTGTGCATTTGGTTTTTTCTCAAAGGGAACCAATCTTCTTCTTCTTCATCCTCTTCTGTTAAAATCTGCGATCTGTGTCTGCCAACTTAGTTTCGTGGGGTTGATTCTCGGCGTCGCTTAGGCTTAGATGGTAATTCCGAAGGTTGTCGTTGTCTTACTGCGTGTTTGTCATCTCTGGCAATTCTGAATATTTTATTACATGGAAGATTTTTCTCTGATGCTTTTATTTTTGATGCGATCTCTTAATTGTACAATAGTACCATAGTACCAATAATTCCATAGTACTGTGTCGCCACTTGTTTTGGCGGAGCGACCTCGACAAGTTTGATATATTCCTGTTTTTTTATTTTTGTACAATTCCTCCGACTTTCCCATTCTACTTCCTTATTTACAGTTTTCTATTTTGGGTCGTGTAAATTTCTGTACCAAGATAGGGGAAGTTCATGAGTTGGTATCACTGAGTTTACTACTAGTCTGTCTCTTTTGGAATTACAATCGTTTTGAATTTACCTATGGTTTTGTTCATGTTATCTTGTTTAGCGTTTATAAAGAATGTATGGAGGAGACTTTGTAAGTTATCCCCACCCATTTTCTGGCATAATGAGCACGTCATCTGCATAGCACATAATTTTCGCACAATTTATTTTTTTTTCCTACTTTTAGCACTTTTTTTTAATCAAGAAAAAAATGTCCTTACATCGACACGCATTAACCGGTTGTAGTCAAAGTTCCTCCACATATGTCTTCTGTTTGTTGCATCCAGCCAATTTCTTTGGAAAAAGTGCCGTATCTAAATTGCTTCACCCTTAAGTCTGTAATGCATTAGTCATAGTTTCTCTCTGGAATATCCTCAACTTTGGAGACAGTCCAAAACTTGATTCACTTTTATGAGAAAATAGTCCTTTTGTGGATGAGGTAGATTTTAGAATAAGTAAGAATATGTAATTCTAAAAAGCTTACATAGGTACACAGTTTCATGACCTAGCATGTATAAGTTTCTTTCATATCCTCGGTATTCTTACGTTTTTATCGTAAGGAAAAATGTTTTTTAAGTACGACATGTTAAAACACCTTCAAGAGCTAAAAATGAAAGTAAAGCCTGATTATAATCCTCATTTCACCACTCGTTTTGTATAATAGTCCCCGAAATAGAAAAGCCTCAAGGACAAAGTAAAGGTGAAATTTATGAATTCGCGTCTTGTGATGCCGTAATTATAATTTTAAAAGCCGAAACGCCGCGCGGAGGAGCAAAGGAAATATTTCTTTGAAAGTTGAATGTCGGTTAATAAAAAAAATGTTTATAAAAGATTCAAAACATTTCCACATAATGTAAGTTATTTCGAAAGTATTTCACGAATTAAACTCGCAACCCCTAAAAAATCGTTCTCGTTGTTTTCAGTCGACTAAGTCTAATTTTAATAAAATGAAAAAGTATCCCTTTTCCCGGCAGCACTGACGTACTACCACTCAACCGATATTAGAACGAAGAGTGAAAGAAACGCATGAAATATGAAATCTTTAAGCTTTTAGTTCGAATATACTCGTCGAGTGTAAATACTGATATGAGAAGTGGCTGTTATTTTGAAGCAAACACAAGTTTTAATATGGCGGTCTTAAACCAACAAGTCTGGAAATATGAAGATAAAGAACCGAATGTACCGAAGATTAGTAGGATGACGCCTTATAAATTAAATTGTAATAATTAGGAATTAAACAATAAGAGTTTAAAAACTTAATTACCCATACGACATACTTAGTTCTGCAAGGATCTGAACAGTTTCGAGCACTTACGAGGATGGCAAATAATCGTACAGCTTTCTCCCTACATTCACGCCGACTTTATATACCCCCTATGATTGAACTTGCAAGGCATTAACTTCTTAAAGAGATTACGCATCAACGTAATAATGATAAGATATTTACAGGGGTTAAAAATTTCCAAATCGTCGACGCACAATTATTCCGGCACTTATCGGATTTCTCAATCGACAATGTAAAACGCAAATCTAAATTACGATCTTTAATTGCGACACGCATAAAACTAATTCCTGTATATTGCGAAATATACGGGTGTTGCTATTAGTTTACAAATCTAACGTGTAAAGGGGTAAGTTCGTGATTAGTTACTAGACTACGAGTAATTTGTAACAAATGAAGCAATTACTGGAAAATGTCTTTTCGGTTAAACTATTCGGTTCAGAAACTTCAATAACATTACGTGTTGTATTAGATGCACACGACATGAGGTATATAATGATACTCAAGGGAAATGTTAACAATTTGCATCGTTTTTGAGCGAGGGAGGTTTAGATGAAACTTAAACGTATTTTCAATCACAATTTTGGCCGATCCCTTTTTCACAACAAAAAATAGTAACCTTTCGAATAAATTTTTTCGTCTTGTACATACAGGGTGTCTCACGGTGACCGTCGATTAGAAGTATATCAAGAACTGTAAAAGTTAGAAATTTGAAATTTTGCACATGCGACATGGAGGGTTTAATCTATTAAATAAAAATATTTTCCAAATGGCAGCACTTCTGGAAATACCCGAAGTGAGCATCAACTTCTTTATTTTAAATACAAACTGGGCAATTTTTTTCCACATTCTGATGTGTCATAAAATGTTTAGTAAGTATGCCTAAAATAATCGGCGTATCAATTTCGATTGTTGGGAAAAAAATTTTTTTTTACTGAAAAATGTCAAAATCTTGTTTAGGAAATAAAATTGAAAGTCGTAAGTGGTAAAAGTTAGGGAAATGGGATTTTAGGTTCTCAATGTCAAAAGATTGAGACACAATTGTCTGTAATGGATAATAAAAAATTGCCCCGGTTACGTATCTATTTGACGTTATTTCCAGACTTAAGAAAAACTTTAAAAAGTCTCTTTTTTTAAATGGAATGCCTATTTAATTATCGGCCCATTCGATGCAGAAATAAATTTCCTTTAAATTGATATACCATGTTCCTATACCTAAAATCAATGATTACAGAGGTATTTACATTTTTCTAATTAAATTTATAATTACATACTTTACAAAACATGGTTGGCTTTGAAAATTTTCAAAAAATTTTTATTCAAATGTTTCTTATGCTTTTATGATTATTTAAAATTCTATCACTGCAACTTCTTGACTATCCAAGGTCTCTTTCCGCCGAAGGAACAGAGCTTTCAAGGAAACATTAAAATATTCCAATACATTGGTTTCTGCAGCGTCATTGGGGACAATTGGCTTTGCCAAATTTCGTGGCGCATTTACTTCGCCCAAATTTAGAAAATTCTTTTCAATCATCCTGATTTTTCGTTCTGTCATTGTAGGTAAATGCGGATATCTTTCGTTAAAGTGTTGAGTGATTCTTTATTCAATAGTTAAAGGTTCTGCAGGTCCGAAAAGTAATACGAGCAGACTCGCCATTAATGTAAAACAAATTTAGAATATCAGCGTTTGTGTATTCCATATTTCCCAATTAAAAACAAATATTAAGCGCAAAAATCAAAATTCAAACAGATAACACTGATAACAAACGTAAATGTAGCGTAAACTTTCAAACTGATAGCTAACTGACAACTGTCATCATAAGAAACAATTGAAAAAAAATTTTTTGAAAATTTTCAAAGCCAACCATGTTTTGTTAGTAAAGTATGTAATTATAAATTTAATTAGAAAAATGTAAATAACTCTGTAATCATTGATTTTAGGTATAGGGACATGGTATATCAATTTAAAGGAAATTTATTTCAAAAAAGGGACTTTTTAAAGTTTTTCTTAAGTCTGAAAATAACGTCAAATAGATACGTAACCGGGGGCAATTTTTTATTATCCATTACAGACAATTGTGTCTCAATCTTTTGACATTGAGAACCTAAAATCCCATTTCCCTAACTTTTACCACTTTCCACTTTCAATTTTATTTCCTAAACAAGATTTTGACATTTTTCAGTGAAAAAATTTTTTTTTCTCAACAATAAAAATTGATACGCCGATTATTTTAAGCATACTTACTAAACATTTTATGACACATCGGAATGTGAAAAAAAATTGCCTGGTTTGTATTTAAAATAAAGAAGTTGATGCTCACTTCCGGTATTTCCGGAAGTGCTGCCATTTGGAAAATATTTTTATTTAATAGATTAAACACTCGATGTCGCATTTGCAAAATTTCAAATTTCTAGTTTTTACAGTTCTTGATATACTTCTAACCGACGGTCACCGTGAGACACCCTGTAGAGTAAATTCTGTTTCAGGTCACGCTATAGAAAGCGAAAATTTTTTGAATCGTTGATCGTTAATTGAGTCCTCCCCTTGTAGGGATGGGGTAAGAATAACCCTACCGCAAGGGCATTGTGGGACTATTTCCTTCTCCTTGTTGCTATTCTCTCTTTAATTTTTATTGTAAATAAATTTGTTTTAGTTAGGTATAAAATTTACAGTTATTAAATGGGAGAATTTTTTTAATGCTCCTGTTATAGGTAGATTCATGAAGTTTTTGATACGTTGCATTTCCCAAGGTCTTAATTGCAAAGTAATATTTTTTTAATCCTGTTTGATTCTACCCGTTCTTGTTTTCTAAAGTGAACCCCTTTTTGAGTTAGCGGAACATTTTTAAAAGATTAAATCAAGTTGGGCTTTTTTATTCTTCCATTATTGAGAGGAGAATTTAGTTCGACAAACAACTGTAAATTGCGTTGGTCATAAAGAACAGACCGAGTTACTTAACCTTTTTCCTTCCTTTCTTCTAGGTTTCCTTAAATTACAATGCTACCAACAATTTTAACCTCAAACTTCGTCAACAAGTTTTTCCTCATCGAGACACCCTCTTGCCTCTAAACACGAATTATAAATCCATCCGTGTTATGAAGCCTAGACCTCCACCCCTTTATGGGCTGCCAAAAAATTCATAAACCTAACATTCTCATTCGCCCTGTCGTTAGTTTTCTCAATACTCCCGCGTCGAAACTTACTTCATGGCTTAACAACTTTCTCAAAACCCATATCACTCTTCAACCTAGCTTTTCGATTAAGAATTCTTTTGACCTTACACTAAACTCAACTCTTATTCTCCCTAAACATTTCTCTTTGCTGTCGTTTGATGTGACTAATTTTTTCCCAAGTATCCCCCCCCAAGGAGTGCATCAATATTGTCTCGGATCACCTTCAGTCTTCAGATTTGCCCGATTTTCAAGTCAATTGCGTCCTTAGTTTCCTTAATGTCAGTGTCAACAAAAGTTCAATAATTATTATTATTCTCAATTGGAAGGTCTGGCCATGGGGTCCAATCTTTCCCCCATTCTTTCGGAATTTTTTATGAATAACTTAGAAATCACCCACATTACTACGAATAAATTTTTCAAAGACCGCATTATATTCTGGGGTAGATATGTCGATGACATTATATGTATCCACACTGCGGATGACCTCAACCTTAATGTTTTCTTCCATTTTTTGAATCAGATCCATCATAATATTACGTTTACTGTTGAAACCGAAATTAACAATAGTTTGCCCTTCCTTGACGTCCTTTTAACTAGAAATTTCCACCACAGCATTTATCGTAAACCACGTACTCCTTGATCCCTCTGAACTCTTTCACCCTTTCTCTCATAAAGTGGCTGGTCTTAACTCCATCATTAGGAGAATGGTCACCCATTAATTTCCGTAATGAATTTAACATCATTTGTCAAATTGCCTTGAACAACGGTTATTTCATCGATTTAGTCCAGACCCTTCTGACCAAAATTAATAGATCCTTGAATTCTACCAATCTTACCGTTCCTAATCGTTTTGTCCCTAATCTGTCGTATAAATTAAAGAAAATTTTCAACAGTTACAACATATCTACCTCTTTTTTCTCCACCACTCACACTCTCAGCGCCAGCCGTCATGTTGGTTCACAACAAAGATCCCATTCACTTATTGTAAAAATCCGGTATTTATCAATTCATCTTGTCAATCTTTCCCGTTCATCTAAATTGGCCAAACTGTTAGATCTTTCTCCACACGGTTTAAGGAACATGTCAAGGCCATCAAATCCAATAATCTTTCCCATAAATCAACCTTTGCAGATAACATCTTGTCCACTGGTCACGACTTCAATCCTCTCCTGGACTATCAAATTCTTCACCTGTGCAACAAAGGCTTCCTTCTGAACGTCCTAGAATCCTTAGAAATTACTAAACACAAACATAACAATAATTTACTGAATGAGATCACCGAGTTTGGTAGGGACTTGATTAGCTATAATGTGTAATTTTTTTACTTTCTGACCTTTCCCCATTGATTTGTAATTTTTTAGTTTGTTATTGGTCGGTCATTGCTTTGCGCCATCTGTAGTTTAGTACTATACTATTCAGTTACAACATGGCTTCAAGATTAACAGTTTATTCTAATTTATTGAGTATATTGTTATAACTCTAGCCCTTCAGCCCTTTGTTTACTTTAAGTATGTCATTATGGTTTAAGTAGTTATCATCGTTTTATTGTTATTCCATTACATAGTTTCCCCTTCAGGTGAGTATTCTGAACCACATGCAAGTTTAACCCATTAGTGCATAAGGTTATAAAATAAAAAAAAAATATGTTCTGCTTCTGAAAATGGTTAAATAGGACACATTTGAACATAAATTAGTCATCACTATTTTTTTATTTTTTTTAATCTACTAAATATAGCGTGTTCGTTTTAACGAACGTCAGTCTCAGGGTTACATTAACGAATAAAAAAATAAATATAAAATTACTGTTTATGATATTTCAAAAAACAATTTTTGGGATGTAAAACTCTTTGACATTTAATGCATACAAATTTTGCGTTTTTTCCACATTCTGCACACCTTCTTTCTCTATCTGAATATTCTGGCAAATGGTTTTGTCATATCTGACATCATGTATTGGTACCGGTGTAATTTTTCCCTTATTAGACGGCAGACCATATGATTTCAAAAGTGCTAAAGCCAAATATCTTCTAAATTGAAGCAGCCCCTTTGACATTTCATGAGATGGATGAACTTTTCTGAAAAGTAGCCATGCATTGACAACCGATACATCGAACAAATGCGAAAAAATAGGCCACCACCATTTGTGCTGTCTCATTCTTGTTCTGTAGACTGCAACCAGTCCATCTAATTTATCTACACCCCCCATACCTTTATTGTAAGTGTCGAACATTTTTGGTTGGGGCACTGAAATTTTAGACCGTGATTCTCTGCTGTATCGCTGAGTAACAGAAGGTACTCGAAATAGCGTTGCAAGAGGAACATTGTCATCAGAACTGTAATCTTCTACTGCTGATGAATTTAGTGAGAAAGATGTAGTAGGTATATTATCTTCTGCCTTGTGTATTGGAACAAACTCACATTCTGCTCTTAGTAAACCACCTCCCAAATGGTTAATATTTCCATCATGATCATCATCCGATAAATCACTGTCAATATCAGTATCTTGCCCATCTTCAGGTGGAGTCATGTAGATATTGCCACTGTCCAGAAAATCATCGTCTTTCAAGATATCAATAAGTTGGGCAAGCGACAATCTACAAACAAGATAACAATGAAATATGGCTTATTTCTACAAAAACAATCTTATTTTTTACAAAATAAGAAAAATATTTTTTATCAAAAAGTAGATGTAAGGCATAATGTTCGATAAAACGAACACGAACAAAATTATCAATAAATCATAAAAATAACAAAACATTCCCAATTCTTTATATCATACAATTATCACATGATATATCAGGCCTACTATTCCAACAAAAAATGCGAACTTGTATCATAACAAATGAGATAAAAAAAACAAAGACTTACCCGTCGTTCCGTGTACTGTATAAACTTGGATCCATAGCACTTAAATGGCCACAATTTTTTAATTACAAGTATTGATTGCACGAGGAATATTGCTAAAATGCACTTGTCTAACCTTAAATATTATGTTTACTTCACCTAGATTTGACAGTTGTGACAGAAACATATATTATCAACCAAAATAGTATGGTTCGATAAAACGAACGTTATGCACTAATGGGTTAATTAATTTTGTTAATTTTAGACATTCATTCACATTGGAATAATAATAATCGTCGTTAATCTTTCTCAATTTGCTTGATAATGAGACGCAATTGGCCTCGAAACATGTCGTGTAGAATTACAACCATTTATCGTCAAAAATTTTAATTGTTGGTTGAGATACATCTACGTTTAGGTTAATAACGAGGTGTTTTTCTGACCTACAACATGGATTTCTTTCTTGTCTTATTTGTGTGTCCAGTTAGTGAAAAAGATTTTAATCAGTGATAAATTATAAAGCCTTCAGCCTAGTCGCTGACTGGCACTTTATTGTATCCTTTCAGGACAATAACCCTGAATCAAGTGTTGTTTTGGGGTAGATAAATATGTTTCTTGTGCGCGCTATATTTTTAACTTAGACAGCTGTAATCACTTTTAAGAGTCATTTCATTAACAAAAGGAATTTACTGATTGCATAAAGTAAACAAACAGTTTACACACTTTACAGTAGATACAAAATAAGCCAGAATTCTTGTTTTTTTTTCAGGTGGGAGTTCTTTTACAGGTTAAACTAGATTGTGGCATATTGAAATAAAATCTTGATATTATGCTGGGGGAATAACTATTACCTGAGGAATCTATCGCATAGGTCTGGTTCTCAATGGAAGGCATGGAATTTTCTCTGTAACTTGATCAGGCTATTGACAATAACAAATCTGATGTTCTGCAAAAGCATTATTGGAAGTGACAAATTTCTAACCAAAAGTGGATGGGATTGACAAAAGTGTATCGATATGTGATAGATCTCGATCAATGTCTGGTCGCTATAGTGCTCTTATTCGCAGTAAAGCACCGTGGAACCATTTCATCAGCCATAAGGAAGAACTTGTATCAAAGTTGATGACCTCTTCATTGTATTTCGTATTATAATGTGCCGTAGACGTACAAAACTTAATCAAAACAGAGTCAGTCAACACTGAACACATCGTGCTGCTATAGTACTGCAGATCACGATGAATTTTACATTTATACAAGAAGAAAGCCATGAACAGTCCAGGTACTTTGCCGAACCCGCCTTTTTCCTGAAACTAGCGTATCTGTACGATCTATTCGATAAATGGAATGTCTTCAAACTACTCAGCTAGGGTTAACATCCACACATTTTGAAATTTTTGATGGTTGCGGCATTAGGGGGAGGCTGCCATTGTAGATAAGAAAGTCAATGGAAATGGAGGTCAATATTGTTTCCCCGAGTTCTTCACATACTTGCTCTGTAATAAAGTTGTGGATCCAATATTCCTCCCCTACTCAAGCTCCACCGAAATTCACCTTCGAAGGGGAAGAGAGTATTTGAACCATGTTACGACAACAGCACAAAAACAACATTTTTCTTCTGATTTAGTGGAGTTTTTGGACATCAATCAATACTGAATATCAAACAAAGAGTTCAAAAACTGCGACATCCAACTTATGCTAGGCCGTATTTTCTCCTGATTTGGAGCGAGGAATAGGCGTGGCAATGTGAAACCTTCGTTTGCGTTTTCCAAAAATGTGTGGCGATCGGAAAGCCCATCCGTCACATTAACTTATTACTTTCGAGGAATTTTCATCTTTTTCATATTTTTTTGTATTTCCATATTTTAGCTTGACGATTCCTCTGATTCAAATTTAAAAAATGGTAACTTGATGTTGTGAGGTATACCTTGCGAGTTATTTCTATTTATACGGCTGATTTGTGTCATTGTGGACATACTTTGAAATGGACGCCGGAAGCCAGCAAGTGCGACTCGGATTAATTAAGTTTGAGATGTAGATTTGCGAAAGTGAAAAGGGGAGTGCAGAAAATCCAGTTTAGAGATCAATTAAAAAAATAAACGAAATACGACTGATGATCGTAGCATTTGGGTCTGACCACCATTAAAGGTTCATGTGCAAGGGAGAAAATATCACATGATGACATCTACAGACTGAGTAAATTGCTATAATAGAATGACGGATGTGCGCCATCCGAGAAGAAATAAAAGAGGCAGGACAAGAAAATTATAAGAGAACGAGGTAATTGGGATGAGAAATCTGAATAGAGAAGATACAAATTGAAAAGGAGAGAATCTGCTTGAAGGAAGTGGAATCCTAACATTCATTTACCTAGTATTCGTTCTAGCATATGTTTTGTTTATTATTAAGAAAAGTTAATCTAAATTTGAAATGTCTAAGGATTCTTCATGTCGATTACAGGATATTAAGCATTAATGAACATGGAATGTTCGTGAATGTTGGCGAATTTGAGAAGAATCCTGATAATCTCACCATAACACAAACTAATCGGTAAAAATTGTGTTGACTTCAACTAATTACACTGAATTAACGATTTTCACGTTTATTCAGGTTTTCTTTTGAACTATTTCGAGCAACTTCCTATAACATTTCGTTAAATACGTCGTAAATAGGTTCAATTTTCTATAATTTCCTTGAATATTGGTAAATTTACTAAAAGTCACATCTTTGCCACTCCAATTAGATAGAAAGAAACTTTTCGAACTTTCCTAATTGCCTTTTTAAGGTTTAACGCTCGCAAATCATTTATTATTTGTAGGTGAATGATAATTTATTAATGGATCAATAACTTTCTAAAACATGTTCGCTAAATATCTTCAATAATAAGTGTAACTAGCTTTCTTTAGTAATGTAAGTATTAATTACACTAATTTTAATTGAGAATCTTAATAATTAGTCTCACTTCTATGTCACAGAATAATTAACAATTCAATAAACTGTGTTTCCTTTTTAACAGATTTTCTTAGTTTATGTTAGGTTACTTCCTATGCGAAAGCTTTTACTATCCTCAGTTAATAGTAGTTTACGTAACAAGTCCCGAAAGTGATCTTTTACTGGACAAGTAGGCAAATTACAGGACGAGCCGCAGGCGAGTCCTGCAAGCCTACGAGCCCAGTAAAAGCACTTTTGGGACGTATTACGTACAATATTTTTTTTTTAAATCGTCCAGAAACGGGCAGAACAATTGACCATTCCTAGGCCGGAAAATAATAATGAGTCGGGTAAAGTAAAAATGAGTCCGGTAAAACTTTTACCGGACTATCACAATAACTTTCCGGCCTAGTCCGACAAAATGAGATTTTCTGACCTAAAAATAATCCGGAAAGTACTACTTTCTGGCCGATTTTAAAAAAATTAGTAAAAGGAATACACACACTTAAGGACCAGATCTGATTACACCAACTCGAAGGATGATGATCTTTCCAAATCCCGTTCTTATTGGTTTTATAATAACTAAAAGCAAAAATTCTTATTGTAGTGTAGAAGTTACACCATTTTTAATATTATGTAGTAGTTAAGACTACAGCTCTGATGATTTAAATAATTCAGCGTGGACATTAACACTTTATAGGCCAGGACCAGGAGGTCTCTTTCTCAGAGTGTTATTGTTTCTTCCACCACTTCTAGAAATTATCTTACTTATGGCCTCTGGTCTTCCTGCATGGGTTGTAATGGGTGTTGTACAGAAAAAAACTCCTGCATCACATCTCCAAGGACTTTATCTGTCCATTCCACTGTAAGGGTTCTTCTTCAAAAAAAATTCCAAAAATACCCGTGTTTCCCACTGACATAGTCGACTTAAAGTCTCTGTCTCCTGTACTGCTTCTTCTCCACTAGCATTTCATAACGCAATTTTACCCACATCCAGTTAATTACTGTTCCAGATCTTGGTCGCCACCATTTTCTGGTTAGTCGACTCTGTCTGTCCTCTACCTCCCATTCCACGAAACCTTTGGCAAACCGTTCCGATGAGAAGGTCATCGTATTGCTGATCAACGTTCTACTCATTCAAAGTTCGAACGCGAATGACCAGGAGACTTGGCGCCTCCGCCAACTCGATTATTATAACCCTCTGTCTATTTGTGGTTTAGAACTCCCATTTACAAAGGCAAGGGAACACCTACTTGGAAATGAAAAGATTACACACTAAAATCCTGCACTTTGTGAAAGATACAGGTATTCTGGAAGGATAGACAACAGCAGGGAGCACAATAGAACAAAAGGTCGCAGTGCAGGAATCAATTGGGACCACCCCTAGCGATAATAATAATAATCTACACGGAAGTGCGTTTATACAACCATAACGGTCGCTCAGGCAGTACAGTCCACACATGAGACTCTCCCCCTCCGACACTTTACCTATCTCAGATAGTATTAACACGTCAACCTTCTTTTTCTTGCAGTGCAGCATCTCCCTTGTATTGTTTATCTTACAACCCATTGTCGTTCATGTGTTGAGCCTCCTCTACGCCTAACTGTGCCCGTTCATTGTTGTTACAAGCTCCGGTAAAGGCTCTCTGTGTCTTGCTCCTTTTTCTTCACCAAATCTCTCACATTTTGGATTTGGATTTCCGGGTTTCCATTGATGTCAAATTATGTGAAAATAGTACGTAGAAAATTTGAGTTTGAGCTGGTTCGTTTTTTTTTTTCGAGAAATGATGGGTATTGAACACAATTTGATTACAGTTTAAAACATTTTTCATTGCTTTGAATCATAAAGGAAGTAAGTATATGGAAATATGTACAATATTTAAAACGATTCTTTAAGATGCACTAACATAAGCCACAGATTTGTTAAAAATACACAATTCTTGCAAAATTAAGGGTTGTTATGAATATAATGTAATGTAACGTCAACATAGATTTGTTATGAACTAACTTTCAAATATGCTTTTATAGGGGTTACCTTTGTGTATTGAAATGTAAAATAAACAGTAGCAACACATATAAACTCGGTTCAGACAAGAATTCCCTCTATTCCATCTACACGTAAACATATTACTTTTGTTAAATATATTTTCAAAACATACATGTGATGAAGGAATAGAAATCAAAAATTTCTAAAGCGTGAACGTCACTATTTGTTCTTTAGCAAATTACAGCAACATTTTGGTTCTATCGGTATTTGACTTTTTTACAATTATTTACTTCAAATTTTGTTTATTGCGTTTGTTTATGCGTTCTTGACTAATAATGAGATTATTCTTACTTTTTCAATTTCTAATTCAAGAAAATTAATTTAATCGTTATTAAATGCTCTCATTTTAAAATGTTTAAATGTGTCCTTTTCATTTTTTCCAATAAAGTAAAAACAAACAAAAATGTGAACTGTTTGAAATACAAACAAGGATGCTTTTCAGATCTCTTTAAAACCCAAAACATTTTACATTTTTATGTAGTAGTTCGCTGTGTCAAACCATCGAAGGATTTTCTAAGTTTGCATCCCATCAAACCATAAATTTTATACATACCGGGTGTCCAAAAAAATGTGGAATCGTTTGAATATCTCGAAAACGAGACATCCGATTAGAAAATCAAAAAAACCCGTGTTCCTTTATTTTTTAAAACGTTGGTATTCAGTCATGATATGTAAACATCACCTTCACCCACCTGGGAGGTGAGAGTTTTGAAAATTTAAATGAGAACTGTTATTTTTTATTGCACTTTTGCATTTTCCATTAAAAAAAACTGTTCTCAAATTACAAATTTCACCCCCCTTCAACCGCTTTTTTGGGGGTGGAAAGAGAGAAAATTGCACATATCCACAGAAAAACGATCTCGTTTTACTTTTCTTCCTCCAACATTTTCTTGTGGTTTACAATTGTCCGTCCCCCCCCCCCCCTCCCCCCCAAGTAATGCGTGTTGGAACTCTCCCAAAGTATTCGTTTTTCTAAGGTGAGAAAAACTGAAAGGCGCTATCTTCTCAAATAGGAAGTAAAACCGTCTTCGATGCGGTGCTTGACACATCTTTGATCCCCCAGTTAAGGTACAATTCTAGCAAGGATGGTGCTAATAACCAAAGTTGAGATTTCAATGGTTGTACCTACGAGGCAGGTTCAATAAATACACGTTCGAGCGGTGGTACATAATATAAGCGGTTTATAACTAAACAAAATTGCCATTACTACAGAGGCAAGCATCCCACTGCTTCACAAGACGCTGGATACCGGTGGCGTACCACTCTTCTGGCTGTTGATGGAACCATTTCAAAACTGCCTGCTGAACTTCAGCGTCCGACTGGAATCGCTGTCCCTTGAGTGCCTTCTTCAATGGTCCAAAGACATGGGATGTCAGATCCGGGCTGTAATACCACACTATTCACCATAAACAGCTTGCAATGTCCGATAAATTTGAACAGGGGTGTTGCCTTCAGCGTGTAAAAACTGTATTACTGCTCAGTGATCGGTTTTGGACGCTGCAACGATACGACCTGCCATACTGAAACGCTCACAACGACTCGAATGTCACAGTAGACACCTATATTACCAACGGCCGTCTTATGCAACGTTCTGCTGTTATAGCACAACTAACATTCGTGATACAGCGCTCGAACGTTTATTTATTGAACCTGCCTCGTATATTGCTCACAATAAAAGCACAATTAGCGTCTGTGGGAAGGTGTGGTCTTTATATTCAGTGTCACCTACATAGATTCATTAAAATACTGCAACAGGTTTATTTTTTTATTCTTTACCTAATTTACGGTGATCGAAAACTTGTTGAATCTTAAACCAACCATTTGAGTCTAATCATGGTTACGCTAATGTCAGACCCCACATTACATTAGTGAAAGGTCTTAGATCACTTATTCTAATCAATGACCTCCGTTAAGATAGCAGCTTTATAATCTAGATTACATATTGTATTCAAACAATAAACCGTGTAATGTATCCCAGTTATGAGAAAGTGCCAGGATCGATTTCCTTCAGATTGATGTCGCGTGTTGGTAAGGTCTGAATGTAAACTGTTTATCCTATATATTACCTCTAATACATAGCTTATATACAATAAACTATCCCATTTTTATTATGAGAAACTTCCCATTATATCGTATATCAGAGGAGCAATTTATATTATGTGGAATGTACCACAATAATTATAACTATAACGTTAGTTAACTAACAGAAAAAAGGTAAAACTCGTCCTTTTAGTTATGAAAACATTTCGTTCACGCATTTTTCTAACGTTGTTTGTTTTGGAGAAAACTGTTCTTTTTATATATAACACTTGGGAAAACTATTAAATTCCTTTGGCTTTCTAAAGCTGCAATATTGTATACATTTTAGGTTGTAAAGAATTGCCTTCGAAAAGTTGAAAAGTTAAATTCTATATCAATAATATTAATAAATACGAGGTGTGATCAAAAAGTATAATGTATCTTTACATCAAATTTAAATTAATTTCCATCAAAACAGTTATCCAAACGTTGAATCTATGATTAGAAGAATTTCTGGATGGCTTCGTTCGGCAGGGTACCTATTCAGTTGCACTGTCGATGTCGTCCCACTGTAACGGCAATAACACCTCTCCGTTACCAATGCTACGCCATTGGCGTCAAGAATGTAAAAATCACTTGGAAATAAAATTTAAGTAAAAATGATCAGGTTAAAGATAAATCGGTTAAAAAGGTAACAAAACGTGCGTCGATCTGGCACAGAAATGTATCCAGAAAAATTCCAATACATAAATAGCCAATTAATATAATTATAGTGGCTTTATATTAACTAAAACATTGGAAACAATAGTGAATAAGAAGGGTTTTAAAACCCTTCTTTCTTTATCCAAGAATATCTGTACAATAATATTAAGGATGAAAAGTTACCGCCGGAAAAAGGTGGAAAAGATTAACCAACCCAAGACCTAGGGAAGATCGTATTTTTGAATAAATAAATACTGGTCAAGTAGATGTGAAGGGGGTGTTTATTTTGTATATTACCAAAATACGGCACACCGCTCTCAATGCCGAAAATCGTGTCAGAACATTTCCCTTTTGGCACGGTTTTGTTTTTGGGAAAAGGCAGAAGTCGCACATTGCCAAATGCGAATGGTACGCGCTGCGAACGCTACAAAAGTCGAAATGTTTTTGAATCCTTGATCTTTAGTTATTTTAATATTGAACTTGATCACCCCCGTGTAGGGGCGGGGTAAGAATAACCCTACCGCAGCGGTACTGCGTGTCGTAAAAGGCGACTAATCAATGACCGTGTAGTAGAGTAAAAGAGGTGTGTATGCAAGCTGGGTAAAGTTAAGTTTGTTTTAGCTGGGGGTTAATTTACAGTTATTAATTGGGTGGTCATTTTCGCGGCCATAATAATTGTCACTCTAAGCCCAAGAATTATTATTTTTACCCCCAAGATTTATTTTTTCGACCCCAGCTTTTTAATTATTTTGGTCCCAAGATTTCTGATCCCAAGAATTATTATATTAGCCCCCAAAATAATTATTTTAACTCATTCTTTTGGCCCCAATATTTTATTCATAATAATTCTTGGGAACAAAAATCTTGGGACCAAAATAATTAAAAAGCTAAGGTAGAAAAAATAATAATTCTTGGGTGAGAATGACAATTCCTAGGATGCACAAAATAATATCGCTTATTAAATGAGAGCATTTTCTGAATGTACGTTCGTCATTAAAGTTTTTGATACGTTACATTTCTCAAGGTATGTCACGTCAATTAGGATTTAATATGACCATAAATTTTATCTGTGTAATAGATTAGTGACGTAAATCATCATTTAGACGCCCACTGATATTGCACATCGCAGGTATTTTTTGAACTAATTGAAATTACGTAGAATTTGTGTATGGTTTATTTTAAAAGTTTTGATTGGTTCTACCCATTCCCATTTTCGATAGAGAACGCTTTTCGAGTTAGTGAACGATTTTTAAAAGATTCAAAAAGAGATTTAGCGGTTAGACAGAGCCTGTCGGTCAATAACTAAGACGGTAGTTGGTGTTCAAGTAAGCAGGTAGACTGTAGAAGGATTTTTACAGTGTAACTTTGACACCGGATCTTGTTGACCATAAGAGAGGAATTATTGAACGACTGTGCGCTATATTTTTATTCCGATTTTATCTTCCGCTAAGGCAACGAATGAAAGCCATAGTTAATTTCATTTTTTTATCAAGTAGAAGTTCTTTTTACAGATTGAGGTATACTGTGTCGTATTAAAGTAAAACATTAATACCGTTGATTGCGAGGATAAGATACAAAAGTAAGATGAAGTTGAAAGAAATGTGGACAGAGACTTTTATGGCCATAAATTTACAGATTAAAAGTGAGTTGTGGCACGGTGCGTTGCTACGATGAAAGAGGAAACTGTTGACGCTATCACAAGAAATAATTAACGTGACCTTAACTTCCGACTTTATCAGATGTCCCTTCTTAAGATGAAGGATGCTACTTATTTTCTATGAAACTTCGTCTCAGGGTCATATTCATATACGCAACTTTCATATGCAGTTAGAAAAATATTGGTAGGATCTTTTAGTGACCATATGATCGTCATGCATTGATTTTAATTTTTGTTTAACTTTCTTGATTTCCACGATACTCGACAGATACGCTGAATATAACCTCATTAGCCGTATTTTTTTGTTACACATCGTATAGGAAGTGAAACTTTTAGCTTAGAACGTCCACATGCACATTTCTTAACGAATAACGTTTAGAATAGTAGATAATGGGACATATGGCCCAGATAGACACCCAGGCATGCGCTATCTCTCTGTCCTGAACAGATCCCGACCTGTTATCCTATCATGGAGATCACGTACTACAGGCGTAGACTTGTTTATCCGTTTAAACAGACAAACGGATTTGTTTAAAATGTTAAAATAATTATATCGGAATGTAATTGTGTGTCCTATTGCTGTTAAAAAATCTGATATTCCGCGGGCTCCGTTACCATATTCTTCACACAACCTTTTCAGTCTACGCTGCATTTCCTCATACTGCCTTCGCTTCTTCTTAACTGGAGGAACGCCAAATTCCCTTTTCCTTAACTTGGTTTCGTCTGCTGCCACCTCTAATCGCAATTTATCAATTAGAGTCCATACCACAACCAATAGAAAGGTTTCGTTACCAGAAGAACTCCATACCTTCAATCAAATGACAAGGGCTTCACTGTTTGACTTATCTTCACAGTACAATTATAAAAAAAACACTATTTACTGGTGGAGAAAGTAGCAAAACAATCAAGATAGGAAACTTATATGGCTGCCAGTAGCTCAATGTGAGTTTAATTCGATTGAACTAGTACAACAAAATAAAGTGGCAAAAGGAACTCAACTCTTTCAAAATTAAAGACGTTTTAGAACTATGTCAAGTCAACATTACAAAATGCTCCAAAAAGCGTTTAGAATAATTGTGTCGACCATGCCTAGACGATAGAAGACATAGAAATGAATTTGCTGTATGGTTAGAATTTTTAACCGCTGATTATGCTTTCACTCCATTACTCTAAACCCGCGAACTGCAGTGTTGCGGCCATTTGACTCTGAAAAATGTATCATTTTCCCCTGTCGTTTTGACCGTGATTCAACCATTAGAAAATTGTTCAATTTCGAGATCAATTCCGCTGTAAACAGTTTCGTTTCGAAATGTTTTTGTAGATATTACACAATCAATTTCATTTACCTACATTCAATCCAATCATCATCAATGGCTCTGCATACTGACGAAATTTGCACACATGTCCATTCTTCTCATAATAATCATACACGAATCTCATTTTAATCAGCTTTCATCTGTGGTTACCGTAACGCAAATTATACAGTCGATCATGTTGACTCTTGCTTTGATGAAATGATTTGTAGCTTTTACTTGTAATTGTTTTAACATTACTTTTTGTACTGAAAGACTGAATAGATGACGGAAGTATGGTGGAGAGACATTATCAAATTTAGGCACGTTGAGTCGTTGACTGTAGAAAGAACTGTTCTTCTTAAATACTTGAATTATGGAAAACATTACGATTGGAAATCAAAAAAAATTTCAATATTTGCCAAGTAATTGATTACATGTCTCGCACGTCATGAAAAATGAAATATATTACAATTTATATTAAACAACGGGGCAATATTTTTTTATCAAAAAAAAAAAAAAATAAAGCCGGTAAAGTAAAATGAGCAACATCAGCGAGCCAAGATTGCCTCATATATAATTTATCTATTTAAATGTAATCCTTTAAAAATGAAGAGTGGCTTCCAAAAATACCGCACTGTTGGAGATTATGCATCAACTTTACATCTTGATAATCACCGGAAAAACGTGAAGCGTAATTATTCTAATTTTTGTACCAACTTACAGAAAAATAAAGTTTATCGGTGATTAATGACTTGGCAGGCATTAAAGTGAGGGCAAAGCTATTTTATTTCTATTTAACTATTTATCATATCACCTAAGTATAAGAGATTAAAAGGAAGCGAAACGTTTCGTCTCTCTGTGTCTATTTATCTTAAGTTCGATTAATTGAGACTCTTTAAGTATGTTATTAAAAGGGTTTAAAAGTTCCCGAAAACTTGAGCCTCTAATTCCCAATTTCCTCTTTCTCTAACTTTCACAAGTTAATTACAGTATTGAGGAATGGATTTCCGCGAGAGAAATGTGTCGAGCCGGTTTTACGTAACATTGTCTAATGCGAAACTCTGGGAAATTAATTCGTAAACAGGTGAAAATGAAAAGACACTAATTGACTACCTAAATAACTGAATTAGAACTCTTCATAGAGCTACTTGCGCTCCTGTTTCATTCCGTTTCTTGAGATCGATTTATAAAACAAGAGCGTATTCGCCGATGACTGTGATATACGTAGTTACTTTATAATAATAACAGATAATTCCACAGAGTATTTTAACGCCATCTATCATTTACCAGGGTGCGGTTAATTAAAAATTAACCATGAACTGCTAATATGCTATGTTTATTCTTAAAAATGCAAAGAAATCATCCAACCAACCCTCTTCCTATAAAGGCACAACAATGAGAATCAACCAGTGATAACAATGCACGTGGTTAAATTCAAATAAATCTCAAAATCTTAGTATACCAAATCTAACAGTGCTAAAATTGTGTTTTTTGTTGTAATCAAGAATGTGAAGTAATGATGAATCAATACTTGGTCAACTTGCTTATTCTTTATAGGTGTTCAATGTTCATTATACATCGCCATATTTATAGTTACAAATCCTTGTAGAACATTTTGGACAAAAATTGCAAAAAGGACGATTGAATTTGTAAAACCGGATTTTGTTTTACCTTTATATCTATTTGAAAATTATTGGAGTAGACATTTGGGAGTGGCCTAATGCGCAATATGGCACTGAGGAAGTTAGATAGTGTACCAAATAAATTCCTTTATATTATTTGTTGGAAAAATTATCACAAAGGCAACTGTATTTTAGGTTGTCATACATACATATACAATTCCAGAAAATCTTTTTCCGGAAATCGTCTTGAAAACAACATTTTCCTGCTTACCTATTTATGCGCAGGAAAATTGAATTTTCCGGAGTAGTAGACCTTACAAGTCGCAAACTATAGTTACCAACACAATTGACAAAGTTAATTTTTGTGGAATTTCGTCTTTTTTTGCGATTTCCGGAAAAAAGATTGATTTGCACCATACCATATCCGAAACGCTAAAGAAATTTAAACAAAATAGAAATGAAAGTAATCCTGTCGTTGGATGGAATTTGTTATCTCCGAAAACCGTTCTGGTTTTCATTAATATAGAGGAACAATTCAAACGAACGCAGAGGAGAAATCAAATAATCTACTAGATCTCCGACAACAACCTGCCGGAGAAAAGAAGATATAATTAAACGATGAACCAATAGAAAGGTACCAGAAGAACTCGATACCTTCAATCAAATGATGAGGGCTTCACTTGACAGCACAATTATAAAAAAACACTATTTACTGGTGGAGAAAGTAGCAAAAGAATTAAGACAGGCAACTTATATGGCTGCCTGTAGCTTAATGTGAATTTAATTAGATTGAACTGGTCAAAAATAAAGTTGCAAAAGAAAACTCAACTTTCAAAGTGTTTGAACTATGTAAGTCGACATTGCAAAATGTTCCAAAAAGCATTTGGAATAATTATGTCGGCTATGCCAAGAACGTAGAAGACATAGAAAGAAGAAGAAATGAATTTTCTGCATGGTAACAATAGTGGTTTGTGCACAAGGTTGAGTGTGTTTAATCGCTGATTGGACTTTCACTCAATTACTCTAACCCCGCGAACCGCACTGTTGCGACCATTTCATTCTGAAAAATGTATCACTTCCTCCTACCGTTAAAAACTTTTTTAAATTGATTAACCTCGATGATCGTATTTTTCTTAGTTTTTATTTATCTGGATTCTGGATTACAATAGGAGGGTGGACGACGCCGACGGACGTAAAAGTATGTGTTATGCCGTCTCGTCGTCTGTGTAACATCCTCTACAAAATGATGATTGTGCCAAGCCCACCATCTTGAAGAGGTTAGTTTTTATATATCACGTACCTTAACAACTTTTGGGATACAGCGAAGAGTATGCGAATTAACGTTTTTTTCATTACTATAATGTTCTTTTTGAACAAAAATACAACAATCCTTATTAAAGGTGTACGTTATTACATAACGGGTGTCGCAACAAGAGCGCCGGATTTAAATTTGACGCCGTTTTGTTAATACGAGTTGTAAGGTGATTTTTTTTTGACAGTTGTCACGTAAAGACCACGCGATTTAAGAATATGGAGAAGTATTCAAACGAATACCGTTTAATTATTGTAAAAACACAATTTTGCTAAAAAATCTGTATTTGTACGCGTAGAAGGTTCAATTGGTGCAAGAAATCAAGCCAAGGGACCATGCGCAGCGTCGTGGATTTGCTGATTGGGTGTTGGATTAATGCGGATTTTTCGAAGACAATTAATTTTTCAGATGAGGCACATTTTCAACTCGACGGATACGTAAATAATCAAAACTGTCGGATTTGGGGTGCTGAAAATCCTCGTGTGATACTCGAACAACCATTGCATCCACCGCGAGTAACTGTTTGGTGCGCATTTTAGGCTGGCGGAGTGATTGGGCCGTATTTCTTTGAAAATGCGTCCGGAAATGCGCTAACTGTTAATGATGTGCGGTATCACGAAATCTTAACAGAATTTGGCCCGAATTGGATGTAATTGATGTGGGTGACAAGTTTTTCCAACAATAGAATGCGGCGTGCACTACAGCACGTGAAACAGTGGTGTTACTGCAGACCAAGTTTCCAGGGCGTGTCATTTCTGGATTTGGCGATCAACATTGGCCACCAAAATCGTGTGATCTAACGCCGATTAACTTTTTTCTTTGGGGCTATATGAAGGAAAAGGTTTATGCGAATAAACCTGTTGAACATCTTAAAGAGGAAGTACAGCGCGTTATTGGTGAAATACAGCGACATTTATGCGAAAACGTTACTCAAAATTTCAACAAAAGGCCATTTGCCTGATGTTGTATTTCACGTTTAATCGGAACTACATATTTTTCATTATGTTGAAATAAAAATGTTTGCTTAATTCAAAAAATAAATGTGTTTTTCATCAAAATTAAATCCGGCGCTCTTGTTGGGACACCCGCTACTTATGAATTTTGGATTCCAGTAAATTGTTTTTTCAATTCTTATAGATTGAGGTTTCTCAAATCGTATTTTCCAGAACATATTTTGATACACTAATTCGCTAAATTCATTAAAAATTACGTTTTTCTTATATGTGAATGGAAAGTGGATGTATTTTCATTATTTTGAGGGAGCAAAGTACCACTTTTTCTCCCTCGGGGAATTTTTTACACTTTTTCTCCCTTGGGATTTTTTAAAAACTTTTTCTCAACAGTAAGATCATAAGTGCTCAACTCTTGTCGGCAAGATTTTTTTGTATGAGCACTGGTTGCTTGGCAATTAAACGAGATCAAATTGACGAAAAGACCCGAGCGCGAAGCGCGAGGGTTCTTTTCCCAAGAATTTGATCGAGTTTAATTACCTTTTAGCAATCAATGCTCATACAAAAAAATCTTGCCTGACAAGAGTTGAGAACGAATGATCTTCGGTTGGAGAATTAACTGAATGAAGCGTTAAATACGTCAAATTTTTTACTTTTGTCAAAATGACATTTGATTTTTTTAAATATAGGTTGCTAAAACAATGAGGTAGCGGCAAGAAAAGTAGCATACATTCTTTTCAGTTAAAAAAACTTGTGATTGGTGCATGTGACACTGTTCTTAATGTCTGATTGGTCTACAACACTATGAGGTTAATTATCACTTATAATTGCACAAGAGGTTTGTATTTTACCGAGTAAATTTGGGTTGTTTAATAAGAATCTGTTGCCTAGCAATTAGACGAGAAAAACTGTCAACCAATAAAAATGCGACACCGAAGGTGGAGCATTTTTAGGTTGACAGTTTTTCGAGTCAAATTGCTAAAGGAAACAGATTAGAATTTAAACAACACAAATTTACTTGGTATAAATACAAATCTCGAGTGTAATTCGGCAGGACAATTTAACGAACAAGAAATTTAGAAATCCGTTCGTAAATGGACTCATTCTTAAAATAACACAAACATTATGCAATAAATTATTCGCAAATGTCAAACTATGTATTTATACGGCGGGCACGGATACTGCGATAGTTGATTAGAATTTGAAAGTGAAAAAACCACTAGTGTAATTGTCAGTGTAATTCATTCCTAATTGGTCGAATGATTCAAAATTGTGCAAACTAATTGGTTGAAATTTTCTGAGTGGAATTGTCCCTATAAAAAATATTTTAAGTTAGAATAAAGCAATAAGGTATAGAAATTTTGATATTTATTTTAAATATTATATGGAATTATTGAACAATATATCAATTGAGAAAGTTAAATTAAATAAAACTTATGAAACAATCATTAAATAATATTATTTGTTAACATAAATATTAAAGGTACAATATTATTGGCATCGATTGTAACTCCTGTCCCAAGTAACGATTTAGATGATGAAATATTCGTGCTGGTTAAAACATTGCTTGGCTCGAATGTGCTCATAGGTTGTGAAACTATGGCCATCGTATCTGAGCTGGTGCTTGCTCGAGGAGGTGAAGGAGTTTTTTGAATTACAGGTAATGATGAATTCTCACCCCTGATGATACTATTTGTAGCCCTCCGCTTAGCATAGAGTGAATCGTTCACATATCCTTCAGCGACGCTCGTAGATCGCCAGCCACCATGACGTTTGAGACTCAAAGAATCTGCCCCTGAGTCAACTAAAAGAGTTGCCGAGCTTCTTCTTAATGAATGTCCAGTAAATTTTTCGGGGTTTGGCTTACCCAGAAATTTCGCAATCTCCATTGGTATTTTTGGTAATGTATTTTTACCAACCGGCTGCACAGTACATTTTCCAGATCGAAAAGTAATAAATAATCTGCGATGCCCGATTTCGGGAGGCCGTAAAGCAAGGTATTTTCGAAAAATTTCCACCAAGCCTACACCATTTGTGGAATTTCCGTCAACTACGAAGGTTCTCGAAATTTTCGTCTTTCAATCTGGAATTCTTATTATTAAAATAGAACCATTATCCTCAACATCATGAATTTTCATATTGACTAGTTCATCGCAGCGACACGCTCCAGTTATTCCAAAAATGAGAACCACCTGTGAAATTATACAGTGATAGTAAATTAATTTATACCCATATGTTATAGTGTATCCAGATGTGTAATAACTAGGAACTGCATAAATACCTTCATTAGTAAATATTTTTCATCTGGAGCATCTTTTAAGAAATTATTCATGTCATCCCGAGAGAATGTATCAGACTTTTTGGGTTTATAACCAGATGACTGACGTTTTAAAAATGCAATAAGTCTCGGATACTTGATATCAATGTTTTCTCTTATGGCTATGGTGGTTCTCAGCATCGAATACTTACACCATAGAGTTGGTGATTTAAGAGACTTGGATTTTTCAAAAAAATAAGCCAAGACTGCGTTTTCTGTGATTTGCTTCACTTTTTTTAAGTCGCACCACTTTTTGAATGAACAATATTCGTGCATATACTTTTCTTTGGATTTATCGGGCAATGTATTATAAGTCGTTTCATTAGCAGCTTCTAATATTTCGGCTGGTGTATTTTCTACATCAGAGTCTGAATTCTCATTAGACATTTCAAAAAGCGTTAATACACAATATCTTAATACACACTATCGCCGATCTACAAATGATGAGATATTGATGAAATATAATTAATTAAAAATTGTGACAATAACTAATGGTAAACTCGAGGGTAAACTATACCAAACGTATAATTGTTGTGAACGGAAAATAAATTCACATAAAAGAAAAAATCATATATCTACCGCGAGAGCAAAGTGAAATTTTCTCCCAAGCGTGATTAATGCCCTCACTTCGCGTCGGGCATTAAACTTTACCCGCGGGAGAAAATTAATCACTTTGTTCCCTTGGTAGATAAATAGCTATTAGTTACCCATAAATAAATAGTGATTCAGATAAAATTTGCTTGAGAATAATCGGCCCAATAGCTTTTTTATAAACATTTAAAGTGGTGTGACCAAACTTTTTATTCTGATTATCATGATCTCATTATGTCAATTTGACTCAGTAAACGTTTATTTAAAGTATCCAATGTGTTTCCATTACGTTGACATACGGAAAACCATTATGCCCGATAGTGTATGGAAAATGATTTCCAATGGGACGGAACGGTGACAAGCACAGCCGCGTTTCCCTTATTGAGGACCTCGCATTAGGCGATCGACGCTTCAAAGTAAAAGAAACAAAGAAAGAAATTGGCCGAATCATCCACGATCGTTTAGGCACGAGGAAAGTTAGTGTAAAGCGAGCCCGCAAAGATTCTTCAGCAACTTGGTGTCAGCGTTATTTTGAATGTGCTTTATAAAAAAATCCCATAGAATGGTTCTCCAAAAGAATCTTTTATCTGGAGTGAGGAGGGTGGGCAACAGGGTTTAATGTACACAACACAACAGTCAAGGTGGAACCATTGATCACATCGAAAAATATAACTTGATCTATGCCTTAACCTCTTGGGCAATCGGGGCAATTTGTTTGAAAATTGAAAACCAAGATTTGTAAAAGGGAATTTCATTTCTACAACAGAACGGTATAATTTAATTCGCATCTACTTGAATCATCTTAGATCACGATTTAAATAATTTAATTTCATTTGTAATCGTGTTTTACAAATTATTATTATAATGGAATACTTGTAAGTAACACAAGCGCGATACGGTACAAATTTCGTTTAATGTGGTAAATACTAATATTACAGGTGGATAACGTTTGTTGTAGTTTTAGTTTTGTAATTAAGTATGTACGCGAACCTCTTCCTTTCAACTTGAACTTTGATCATTAAACTGTGGTATTCCACTAATTAAATTAGCGCTAGTTCTATCTGTTGGAAATGGAAGGAAACTTTAAATAAAATAAAGTGCACTTTAGCGTTCCATGAATTACCACAAACACAAACCCAAATTGCATTAATTCTTTAAATCTAATTGAAATTCGAAGAGTAATATTATTTGACAGAACCAAAATCCTTTTCGTACCTAAATCAGAGGGTATAATGAAACTTTGAAGCCGCGAACAAATGTACGTGATCGTGAAAATGTTCATTTGGGTATGGCATTAAAAACAAACACTCAATATGACAGTAGGAAACATTAATTAAGACGTAGCTTTAATAAGTGTGATCAAAGCGAAGTGACGTCGGAACATTTATTGAAGCGCGGGTTCGGTCGTAAGTATAGAATCTTATTTACGTCATTTTCATATTCGCTCCCTAAATTGTAACTTCTAAACCGTCTTACCACGCTCCCATGTTAGTTAAATGAGGTAGATTTTCAGTATTTCAGTGTACGCGAAATATACGAGTATATAGGTATTATTAACCATTGATTTCTTTTTAAAATTATTCATAGGTACACGTATAGACTTGCACGTACGACCGTATAAGTTGAGCTCAAGTTGTACTTTTCACGTATAACTTTTTGAAAAAGAGGAGTATTCACAAATTATTATATTTCACAGCTATAAATCTTTATATCTTCTGAATTATTGAACATTTTCGTGATCAACTATATTATACTTACTGTTGTTAACAGGTACGTGGCCAGTTGTTATGTAATTAGAAAACAAATAAGATCTTATTATTCAAGGTAAGAACCATTAATACTGATCCCAACGTTTTTCCAGCTACGCTACTCCTATGGGGGAACAATTTTTTGGTAATTCAATAGACTGCTACCTACTTATGGACAACTTACTTACTAACTGGTACAAAAAACCAAAACTTAAAATGCCACTGCCAATCTTCAATATAAAAGTTGAAAGAAAAACTCAAAACCTCCCCTTAGTACAATTTATTGACGAGACGAAGAATGAAGATGAAACTGAAGGGTTATTTTTTGTACAAATGTACTGAAACTATTGACAATGCAAATCAATAGGTGGTGAAATGGTGACGGGGGTGCTAAAAGCAGTAGCAATCTTACGGCATACTCTCAATGGCGAATTGTACAATTAAAATTGAAAGTATGAAACGGGGGATAATAATTTAAACAGGCGACATGTTGGACACAATACTAGTGCCATTATCAAGCTAATAAGGTTACATCGATTAAAACGCTGAAACACTATTAATAGCAAAGCGAGTTTACAATCGGAAACACTCACCTTAAGATTATGAAATGTTGTACATGAAGAAAATAAGAGTAACTTATGTTAGATGAGATATTGTTTCTTAATATTATGTGCTAAAAAGATAAATTTGAGGTTAGGACATCGTACAAAAACAACAACTCACCTGAAGGGGAAAAAACAATAAAATTATAAAGTAACTAGTTAATTAATGAGAGATCTCAACATGGGGGACTCGCAATAATTGTGGTAAAACTTGATAAACAAATTAGATTTAAGAGGATGAAAACGTGAACGTAAAACGCAACAAGTGCGAAGTCACGAAAAATTTTACTTAAGATAATATCAACAGATAACAACTGGTATACAGGGTGTAATGAAGAGTTAAAAACATATGGAGCTAATATAATCCTCCCGAAAGTCTGTGATTTCATTTAAAAGGTTGGGATCATTTTTTAATTTAGATATTTCAAAATTTTCCAAAACATTAAGGAGAAAGCCTTTTTTGCAAAAGTGTATGATTTTTTAAAATCTGAGTGGGGATCAAAAGAGTGACCAGTGGTGAGGATGTGTTCGGTGAATCGAAAGGGGCGACCAGTCTGGCCTATGTAAAGGGAGGAGCAAGAGTGACAGTGTAGTTGGTAAATCACGAATTTGTCGAGTTTTTCGATATAATCCTTATTATAAATCAACGTAGTTCTAAGAGTGTCTTTATTTGAAAAGAATATTTTGATATGATGTCTCATAAATATATTCTGGAGAATAGGCGAAATTTGAGGGTAAAAAGTAACAGATTTAAAGAGATTATTATCAACTTTGATAGGGGTAAGGTGAGTGGGGTTGATCAAACGTTTGATTCGAAGTAGTAATTTGTCCACAAGGGGGATAGGATAACTATTGTTAAGAGCAATTTATTTTATGATATTTAATTCATTCTGGAAAAAGGAGGGGGGCATTGGAATAGAGTCTCCTAAGAAGGGCGTGAAGACCTGCCAATTTATGGGACGATTTCACCAACTATTGATTTGCATTGTCAATAGTTTCAGTACATTTGTACTTATTATATAAAAAATAACCCTTCATTTTCATCTTCATTCTTCGTCTCGTCAATAAATTGTACTGAAGGGGAGGTTTTGAGTTTTTCTTTCAACTTACCATTAACCCCCTTTTTGAGATTTACGAACTTGGTCAACCATGTTCAATATGAAAATCACCATGAGATCTAATAATAATTACTATCGACTATTTTTGAGTTTTGAAAAGAATTACAGCCACAGGAGATGAGATCAAGGCTGTGAGGTGGATATGATTCTAATTCATCATCGACTGCTGCTTGAATAATTCGTGGTCAAACACCCTGCTGTTTTTATACAGAAGAAAAGTAATTGTGGAGTGCACTTACGACAACTTTCAACTACGTAATTTCGTCATTGAAGGTAATTTCCGTTATTGCAGTCCTTTTCGTCATGTACTCAGTAAACGTCCCAGAAATCTGTGACTCTCACTTTCTCCACAGAAAATCTCACTTTTGCATTCTTAGGTGATGAATTCTTTACATGAAGCCTTGCTTCGTAGGAGGATCTATGTGACGTACCCAAATCCCATCCCCACTTACAGTTCTATACAAAAAGTCTTCATCTTCAAACAAAAAAGGTAAATCATTTTCAAAAATTTGTTGTTTGGTAGTTTTGTTCGCGACTTGTTGATGATCACCTTCGGTTTCTACTTTCATAGGTCTTTCTCAGTTTGGAAGGGCTCTCTATCCCATTTGAACTGCTTGAAAGCAACATTTCATTTGGAAGTGGGACGATCCGTTTTCGACATATGCAAGTAATGTCATTATCCTTTACCGCCTCATCTCATGGATGTGGGAATGTCTTTGTTGTCTTCAAAATTAATTGATTGATTGATGGGTTTCTTTTTCACTTTTATGCAGTCGATACAAAATAAAATGACGTACAGGGGGTATAGAAAATGACTCAAACTCTATCAATAATGGAGGAAACAGGTGAGCATTACAGACGAATTAACAATCCGGATTTACATTTTCAAAAATTAATCCCTTTATTGAGAAAAATATGCGTTTTCTGAAAATTTCAATGTTTGATTTATTGTATTCATCAGATTTTAGAGCAAGTACCTCCTCCGTGATCCATGTTATGGCTTTCTTATGGCCTTAATGTATTTGGTGGGTGTTAAAGAACCTTACTAATCTGTGCTCGCAATCGAGCAAGTCCCTCATATGTCACCAGGGCACTACTTTTAAGGTATAAGTGTTCAAGGGTACATTTAACATGATTGTACTACTGCGTTACTGAGCCCTGTTACTTTACAATTTTGGATTCAGCCGTGAATGGAGACCGAAAATCTCAACAGTTGAACGAATGTGTTTGAATATTTCGAGGGAAAGGTAATAAATGTCCTCTGAGATCAATTTTTGCAGCTCAAGAGGGAACTGTCGAAGTAGAAGTTTCAAGTAACTGTATTTTAAGCAAAAGGTTCACGTTTGTCTAAAATTCAAGCTCACAGCCAGATTGTGTATAGGAAATCTCATTTAGGTATAAAGAGAATAATTACTCTTTTTATAGGGTTTCAGAACAAGAAAACGAACCCATGTTACCATCCAAAGAAATACTCTTCTTCGAGGTTAAAAAATAAAAAAATTCAAACATTTATATTGAAAAAATGTATTTCAGAATTTGAAAAGGAACACATATAACGCTGTAAAAGTAACATTGATATAGTCCACCCAAAAATAAATTATTTTTAATTGAGGAGTAAGTAAGTAATATTACTTAGCTACCTCTATTGACATCATCAAAATCAATTTTTTCTTACGTAAACATCACCCGATTAAATTAATCTAAACTGGTATCTTGAATTTAATTTTGACCACTATAACTTGTTCCATTGTTATCACCAAAAGGGCGTTACGAAAGATGCGACTTTATTTATTTGAAAATCAGTTGCCTTTCGTTACTCGTCGTGCTAAGACGGACGTTAAATATTGTTTATTTTTAAATAGTGTGTGTTATATTCTATTTACAAAGTTTTAAATCGACGTGCGTAAAGAAACTGGCTTTATAGCCATTAGTAAATTATGTGAGTTTATGTATTGCAGCAAGAATGGATTGCCACCTTGGTAAGTACAGCGATCTTTTTATATCCCTAATTTGTTCATATTTCGTCAGTTATACAATCTCTTTAAATTGTAATTGCCAACTGTGTTACCTTTGTGCACGATCGGTCTTGTTTTGCCATACCATGGATACGATCAACGCAGTAAGTTGTACTTGCCGCACATAGGCTGTGAAATTCACTAAGTACAGAACTTACGTTTAATTTTTGAACAAACTTTTATTTTCCTTTCATTACCTTTATACATTACATGAGTACCTAACTACATAATTATATACTTTCTATTTCCTTAAAACTGGAACAAATTATAAATAGAAATATACAATTATACAACGTGTCCAAGATAAGGATGAACAGCATGGGGATCTTGAAAACGGTAAGAGATACGAAGGCGGTTAAATTAGAGAAAAGTTGTATAATTTAGGGCATGTTCACATGTAGTTTGCAAAAGTTCATTATTGTTGATCGTTTCCGAGATTTAAAACAAAATGCGATTTTTGGGTTTTTCTTTTTTCGTAATTCCTACCTTTATTTTAAAAGATTTTTAAAAACTAACGATACTTCTTCATTGTCACTTTTTGAATTCTATTTGATGGCGTTGTCAAATTTTTTATTCGACGTTTCGTCTCCGAGGAACCATCATCAACTTTATTTTTTTATATCGCCGCAACCAACAAAACACCCTGTATTCGATAGTATTTTTTATTACGAATTTAATGATGTATTGCACATTACGGTTTTGAAGCTTATTTTTAAGAAAAATTTCAATAAACACAGTAAACCTGTGTCCAGAAAATAACAACAACCTATTTGAACAGTTATTGTAATTATTTAACTTTAATTAAATAGGTTTAAAAGATTGGAGTTGTTAAATTTGTACAGAAAAAAATTTTTTCAAATACTAAAATTAATCCGAACATTTCTTAAAAAAAATTTACTTCAGGTAATCGGAAAAACTTCTTTCAGCGATCATAGCGCCATCCGTCACGAACTTCAAAAAATTTTTCAAACAAAAAGTTCCTATTTGTTAACGCAGAATTCAAATCTGCATAATAAACTGGGGAATGCTATTTAAGATTACGAAGTTACCCCCCTCTCCACCCCCCGGGGGTGGGAGTGGAGACATCCTATTACTATCAAACAATAGAATCTTAAAAAAAATTTTAGACGTATTTTTTCTTTTTTCAATGCGTTTTGTATTTCGCGAGATATTTGAGCGGTACGGTGGTCTGAAACACCCTGTATATTTTTGCAACGGATTCTAATATGCATTTTGTATCCAACAAGTTCTCTGTAAAACTTTACCTGTCCTTTTAAATAAATGTAAGAAAATATCTATTATTATCGACTTTTTTATGTTAAATAAAATTGCTTTCAAATTACGACAAATATAAAACTTAAAAACTCTTCCTTTAATTATATTTCACACCACGCGAATTTTATTTGTAAATTTTGCAATATTGTAGTCCCTAACAATATGTTATAACTTATAATAAAGTCTCTGCACCTATATTTCATCCTATGTAGCATTCAGTGCCGGATTGGCCATTAAGCAGAGTAGGCAATTGCCTATGGGCCTTGTAGGGGCACCGTAACATTAGATTAAATTGCAAGTACATATATGAAATATATACAGGGTGAGTTTTTTCCGATGTTTAGTGTAGGGATCTTGGAAACTAGGAGCGATAGGGAGACGATTAAATGGGTAAGGAATTGCAGTTTTTCCAGCTCCATTTAATAAGCTTTTCGTTTTTTGAAAAAAATGCATGGCTAACTAGATATCCCAAAAAAATCATTTCTTCGTTTTTTTAATTAGTGCCTATAGCTCTGTTATTATTGACTTTAGACAAATTTGTAAAGGGAAATTTGTAGATAATTATGGGCTCAATAATACAGTTCAATCAAATCTTTTATTTAAGTTCTATTTTTTGAATTATGACACAAACTTTTTTAATGGAAACCATAGTTGGCCAACACTTTATAAAAAAAGCCCTTTTTCAAAGATTCTAACAATACCTACCTATATCGCTAGACATACTTATTTTCATAAATTTTATAGATAGATAGATAGATAGATAGATAGATATTTATTTGTCATAATTACATAACAAAAAGATTCTTATTCTACAAAAAACAAAACATACTTTTTACATTTCAAAAAAAAAAAAATCAAACACCTCCTACACTTGTCCCCTTTTCTCTACCCTTTCCCTACTCTCCAGCACCCCCTTCATCCACTCCACCCCTTCCCCCTTCACTCCCAAAATCACCTTTCTTTCTCTCTTCTCTTCCTTTAGTTCCTCACACTCCCTCATCATATGCCATATAGTTTCCCTCCCTTCCCCACACATTCTACATATCCTTTTCTCCTCCTCCCACCAGTATCTGCTTTCATTTTCCTCGTTCCCGCACCTGAACCTTGCCACCATTCTTTTTTCCTTTAACTCCATACCACTCACTATATAATCGGCCTTGCCTTCCACCATTATCTCCATATATCCCTCATTATATCTTCCCTCCGCTATCCTCTCTCTCCTTTCCTGACCTTGTACATCTTTGTCTCTTGCTACTACTTCCTCTACCATATCCATTCCTTCCTCTCTTCTCCTTTCTATCTCCTCCCTCGCATATCCCACTCTCTCATAAAACAACCTCCTCTCTTCTTGCCCATACCTTATCCGTTCTTTTCTTATCTCTCTCATACACTCATTTACCATTACAATTTCATTTCTCTTCCTAACCTCTTCCTCATACTTCACCGCTCGCTTTCCTGTCTGCACTCTTATTTTTTCAAATTTTGTTTCTTCCTCTACTATATACCCTGGCGTCTCTCTATTCAACCCCAACGTCCATCTCCAGTACTTTTCCTGTATTTTTTCCATTTTCTCCCACTCCTTCCATCCCCATATCTCCGCTCCGTAAACCATCACGCTCTTTACCAACTTGTCAAAAATCCATCTTCTCTTCTCCATATCCTTCCCAAAAACTCTTTCCCCCACTCCCCACACTTTCCCCACTAGTCTATTTCCCTTCTTTGCCAATTCCCTGATGTGCGCCTCATCCTTATTGTCGTACCGTAAAACATAACCTAGATATTTCCATTCATCCACACTTTCTATCTCCTCTTCTCCCCACCACCACTTTTTCTTTACACTCCTCCCTCTTCTCTTTTGAAATACCATCAACTTAGTCTTTTTTACATTCGCGCTCAAACCCTTTCTCTCTAAATATCCCTTCATCACTCCGATTAACCCCCTCATCTCTTGCTCACTGTCCGCCATCACTACCACGTCATCCGCATATGCCAACACCCACACTTTTATCCTCCCGATCACCACCCCTCCCCTTTGATATCTCCGCAACTCTTCCTCTAAATCCCCAATGTACAGCGAGAAAAGACTCGGGCTCAACGGGCATCCCTGTCTCAGTCCTTTCACCGTCCAAAACCTTTCTCCGTTTTCTTCCCGCACCCTCGTCACGCACCTTGTCTCCTCATACACCTCTTCTACAGCCCTCACCAAATCTTCTTCTACCCCACATTTCCTCATGATCTCCCACATTTTCTTCCTATTAACATTATCGAAGGCTGCCTTTATGTCCAAAAACAACGCATACACTTTCCCCCCTTTCTTTTCCATCACCTTGTTCACCACTTGCTTCAACACATAAATGTTATCCACCGTACGCCTTCCCTCCCTGAACCCCGCCTGCCAGTCCTTCACTAAACACCTTTCCTCCATTTCCTTCTTTAACCTCCCTCGCAACACCTCAGCATACACCTTGTATCCCGCATTCGTAATACTAACTCCTCTATAGTTTTTCACATCATTTCTTTCCCCTCCCTTATATATCGGGACTATCCTTGCTTCCTTCCACTCTTCCGGAAATCCCTCTCCTTTCCATACTTTACTCAATATCCCTCTTATCCTTTCCCTCGTTTTCACCCCTGTGTATTTCCACTGTTCACCTTGTATTCCGTCCGGCCCTTGCGCCTTCCTTAACTTCACTTTTTTCAACGCTTGCTCTACCTCTTCACGCTTTATCTCACCTCCGTCCCTACTTCTCTCCCCACTTTCTTTTTCCTTTTCCGGCTTCTCCATCCCTCCTCCCATCACCTCCATACACTGCTTTCTCCATTCCTCCTCACTCAACTCAACCTCCCTTCTTTCATATTTACCTCTTCTCTTGTTTACAAAACTCCATATCTCTTTTTCATTCTTTAACCCCCTTATTTCCTCCTCCACCTCATATTTAAACTCTTCCTTCCTCCTTTTGCACTCTTCCTTATAATTTCCCTTCAACCTCTTATATTCCCCAATGTCTATTTCCCCCCTCTTCCACTTTCTCCTTCCCTTTCTCACTTCCTTCCTTGCCCATTTGCACTTCCCATTCCACCACTCCGCTTTCCCCCCCCTTTCTCGTCTCTTCTTATATCTCCTTCTTTCCGCCCCCGCTTCCATTTTTTCGCCTAACTCTTTCAATTCCACTCCCACTTCCTTTTCCTCCCATTCTACTCCCTCCAACTCCTCCCTATACTTTTCAATACTTTCCATAGTCCATACCTTACTCTCCCCCCATTCATCTTCCCTCTTCTTTGTTTCTCCCTCCTCATCTAGGTCCTCCGTCAAAAATACCTCTAGCGGGTTATGGTCAGATTCCTCCTCATCCCCTACTCTCATCTTTTCTATACCGCCTACACTCTCCTCATTCACTATCACATAATCTATAACCGACTCCCCTCTCTCACTTATATATGTGTACTCTCCTCTCCCTCCCTCTTCAATATTTCCATTCAGAATTGTCCACCCCCTCTCCTCACATAAGTCCAACAACTTCCTCCCCTGCCCATTTATCTTCTTGTCCATCGATACCCTCCTTCGCACTTCTCCGTTTACCAACATCCCCCCTTCCTCCCCTATTCTTGCGTTAAAATCCCCACCCATTATCATTTTTTCCTCGCCCATCTCACCAATCACTTTTTCTACCCCCACTGTTGTCACCTCCATCTCCTTCCCGTACACTGTTACTATCACATACCTCTCTCCCCGTTTTGTCTTCATCCATCTTTTCACTACCCCCAGCACCTGCCCTTCCTCTCCTTCCTCTTCACAACTCCATTCATTTTTCACCCCCGTGATTATTCCCCCTTTTGCCCTGCCTTTTTTCTCCTCTCTCACCGCAAACTGCACTTTCCACTCATACCCTTTTGGCAACACTTCCTTCCACTTTTCCCAGTCTTTTTCCTCCAACCATGTCTCTACTAACCCTACCATCACAAACCCTCCAATATAGCTCCAAAAGTCTCTCCCCTTATTCTTCACTCCCGCCACATTCCAAAATAACACCTTTGCTTTCCCCTTTTTCCCCCTTTCACTCTCTCGCCCCTCCGCTTGATCCTCCCCCCCCATATCCCCCCCGCATCCCCTCCTTAGTTTTTTGGACCCCTTCCCCTATCATCCGCCTGCGCCGGCTTTACCCCTCCTATCTCTCCATCCCAATCATACCTCCTATCCCCTATCCATATTTTCTTGTACCCCACCCTTGTCCTCATCCCTTCCTCCCTTTTCTCCTTTGCAATCTTCCTTATCTCTCCCTGTATCCTTCTTTCCTCTACTGTTAAGTCGTCATCAATAAAGATATTGGTATTTCTCAATCTACCCTTCCTCTCCATAACTTCCCTCTTCCCCCCCCAGGTTCCTAACTCCCCCACCACCAGCTCCCTTTCCGTCCCCTTACCCATTACCCAAGCATCTTTCACTTCCACATTCACCCCCACCTTCTCCGTTAATAAATTCCTCAAATCCCTCACCGGTTCTTCCGTCTTAAATCCTCTCACCACTATATTTTTTCTCCTCCTATTTCTCTCCTGCTCCTCCACCCGTTCCCCCATTTCTCGCACTTCCTTTTCCAATCTTTGCCTTTCCTCCTCCCATTCACTTTCTTTCCTTCCATGCTCATCTTTCATTGCTCTCATTTCTTCCCTTATACACTTTATTTCTTCTTTCGCGCCTTTTAATTCCTTCCCAAGATTATCCATTCCCACCCTTAACCCCTTCAACTCCTCCATCATACATTTCAAACCATTCCTGATCTCCTCCATGTCCAGCTCCCCACTGTTGCTCTCCCCTTCACACCCCGGCGATCTCTCCGTCACCTTGCTTCTCTTGAAAGCTTCTTGTCTTTCCTCTGCTGCCTTCTCCTGCTCCTCTCTCTCTCTCTTTCTTCTTAAAAACTCGTCTAGCGTCCCTATACTACTCGCCCTTCCCCTTGTTTCAGTCATCAGACTCCCAGTCCTTAAACCGCACTCGTAACACCAATAATTCCGCACCGTGGTGGAAAAGTTCGTTCCCGCAAAACCGAATTTAATAAATGGAATTTCAATAAAATAACGCACGTGTGAGATTACTTTTAAAATTCTTTATCCCTATCACCACAGCTGTCTACACTGCATACATACGTGCTATCACCTTTCTGTCATCTGCTCCTTGCTAATAACACTTGCTTATCCTTATCACTCTATTCCCCGATATTAAACTCCGAAAAAACTGTAACTACCCAAAAATACGTCTGCCTCGTCCGACCTCACGAATAAGAATTCTATTGCATTGAGAAAAGATACTCTTTCCACGCCAGTGCGCTGCCAGAACAATTTCTTCTCCATAAATTTTATAGTCATAACTCAAAAATTAGAGCTTAAATAGTAAATTTGATTAAACTGTATTATTGAGCTCATAATTATCTACAACTTTTTCCTTTGCACATTTTTTTTAAGTCAACAATAACAGATCTATATATAGGCACCAAACAAAAAAACGAAAAAATGATTTTTTTTAAATCTCATAAATTGGGCCGGTCAAATTGCAATTCCTCCTTCATTTAATCGTCTCTCTATCTCAGTTATAGCTTCCAAGAAACATCGACAAAAATTCACCCTGTACATGTACATTATATACAAAGAAATCCTTAAACAAGGAAATTTTGATTACAAAAAAGAAATGTTTGCAATATTAACAAATCTTACTGAATACAAGAACCTATTCCTACAAACAACTAAACAATATCGGAGTACAATTTACAATAAATATGAAATATTTACACATAGGTACATGTATTGCGTGAATTAGGGGGTTCAAAATCGACCAAGCTGAATTTAAAGTATATAAAATAAAACTAAAGTAGGTACATATACATAAACTAAAGTAAACTCTAAAAATAATCGTCTTTGCGTAAATAGTCTTTGCTTAAATGGTCTTTTGACAATTTAGTGATTCGCGTGGGGAGTAAGAACTCAAAAAATATATTTCGAAAGTCTACATTAGGCCTTGGTTATAATAATAATTATCCTTTATTTATATTTTACATAAATTGGTTGATAATCTGTTATTTTTACTTTCCCGTGCATATTGCATATACACACATAGGGAAAGAATTGGAATCGAAAAAAATCGAAATCGAGATGTTGATGAATCTCGACGTTTGAGTCCAAAACCACCATCTTTGAAAAATGTTTGTCTGTGGGTGCGTGGGTGTGTGCGTATGTTATGGCTGTGGAGCGTAAGCTACTAGACCGATTTTGATGAAATTTAAAACTAAGGCCTATAAAAAACTTCATCTGTAAAACAAGCTTCTCATCAAAATCGGCCCAAAGGGACCCAAACTAGGAGGGTTATTTTGGGAGCAAACATTCAAATTTTAACCCAAACTAATTTACCTTGGTGAAAAGTTAGTAGACATGGTAACAAGTAAAACGCCGTTTTTCTTTTGTGTCTAAATTCAAAATGGCGGCCAATACAGACATTCTCCAAGTTTTTACTTTTTAGGGACTCGCTCAAGAACCTTTTAACTTAATTAAAATTTGAAAACTGGAAATTATTACCAAGGGATAGCTAGAACTATTACTTATAATTCGTACAGAACAAAAATTAAACGTAGCCAATTAATTGATGCCCAAAATTGGTCAAAAATTAAATCTCGATTTTCTCAAAATCTGCTCCAAGCATTTTTTTTATTTTTTGAAATGTTAAAAAAGTAAAAAAAGCTTTAAAGTACATTATTTCAGTAATAATAACTTGATAACGTGATCACGTGATCGATGTAACCCTTTTACCTCAGGTTGAAACGTCTTGGTTCTGCGAAAAGTTGTTTTTGTTGAGATCCTCGGCTTTTATGATAAATTTGAACAATTTGGAAAAGGTGTTTTGTATGATCGGATACTTAGAATATTTTGACAAAGACACAAATTTATTATTTCACCTTTGCGATTGGACATGAGTTAAACGATAATCTTATACAGTCCGCACGTGATAGTATCTTTCGAGCTATACTGTTCCAAAATTCATCTGATTTTAAAATTTTGGTCTGTAAACCCTTGTGTTTTTCGACCATAACTTTAAGTTCTTAAATTTTGTGAAGGCTTCATATTTAGCATGTAAAAATACACAAAAGCCATTTACAGTTACAGTTACAGCTTCCTTTTCCATTTTGATCAAATCCTTCAAGTTAAGATATCCCCCCAGCTCTCCCCTGAACCACGTGGTATTTACTTGTGTATTCAGCTTATATTATATTACTTTCGAATGTTGCTGACCTACTATCTACCGTTGAGTGTTAATAACCTTGCAACAGCCATTTTCTTCGCTCGAATTTAGCCTGTCGAGCAACGGATAGTTCACGGACGCAAACGCCCAGTCCTCGTACTTTTCGCGCCCCCATTAATTTGGGTATACTCGCCATAAAACTACCACTTCACGTCATTTCCCGAATTCCCGGTCTAACGGCGTTAACCAATTTGCCAACCAATAAGAATAATTTTTTTGGGGACCCAAAAGCAGTAGCCATGACCTTACCGACAGGTGAAACCGATTCTTCCTGTAGTTCTGCTGATTTTCACTACCTAATTATTGTATTGATTATTGTTTTGTTCGCGGCTTTTAGTGGTTGACCTCCACATGGTATTCGTTGAAAGTGAAAGGCACACTCCTCTGCTTACCACCTTTAGCGATAAACCATCCAGAACGAATAATTTTGGAATTAATCTGATGCACATTACAACCCTATCGAACGATAAAAAAATTTAATCCCAAGCTATACATGATTAATGTTTAATATAACGTAAAAAATACTAATGATTATAGCATTTATTAAAGAGAAGAATTTGTGCGAATTGTAAAAAGCAAATAAAGGTGTTCAAAAATCGCTTTTTGAGTCATCATCAATGTAAAACTAAATGAATCCATATGATGAAACGCAAATTTGACAAAAAGGTTAATGATCTAAAAGGAAAGGAATTTGAACTAGTTTTCCAAAAGATGTAAAGATACATTATAAATTCCGGACCCGATCTCATCAGCTTCGGGTCGGAGAAAGCTTTCCGGATTTCTGCTCCGGCCGTTTAATGTGATTCAATGTCGTCAAGTCAATTTATGACATCGATCTAAAACTTAACTTAATTCCCTAAACTCTGTTATGATTTGTTTATTTCCTAATAATATCATCCGTGGTATATACATATATTTGTATGTGAATATCCCCTCGCCGGCTTACATAAAACTGTCGTTAACTTTTCGAAAATTTAATGGAATTTTGAGGGAGATCGCTGAATACTAAACAGATTTATATGAAATAGTATCTGTTCGTTATTTAAAAACTTTTATAATTAAATTATGTATATTTTTAGAGTTTTTCTGCTGAAACGTAATGGAATTTATTACCACAAAAAGATGGAAAAACTCGTGCTATGTTATGAAAATTTATACTCGTGAGCTATTTTCTTCATTTTTCTTGAAATTCGCGCGCGGATTCATTTTTCATTACTGATATATGAACTAATAAACGGTGCTCGTTTCTCCGTCACATACTTAAGAACGGCAATTGACATTTTTCACATATTGATACTTACCTTTTTCCAAATACCTTTCAAAACCTCCCTCTAAGACTTTTGTAATATCGGAACAGTAGCTTTACTACATTTTACCAAAGACACCTCCTTCAGGGGAAGAGATTAAATTTGGAATGAATGAAGCGCAAGACATTATTTCAGTAGAATAACGTCTTTACTTCATCTTGCTAAAAATAGAGTTCATTGATTTCGGTTAACCGCAAACTATTGTAAAATTGTTAAGAGATAAGTGTATTTAAAGTTTTATCTATGGAAGGTGATCCTATCTATATGCCATCGAAAATACCACATCACATTCGAAAATTCTCCCTACTACCAGTCCCATTAAATATTTTTGTTAAAAATGGCACTATTGCTAAAAGTGCATTCATCTATTCCCTTCGTGCATTGAAGTGCAAGAATACTTCCCCTATTGTAAATGAACATAAAATTCCAGATATTTACTGATATTCACGATAAGTAACAAAAGGAACTACTGAGAATAAAGCAGCTGAGCAAAACATCGAGGAGCAAACGTTGAAAACCACTGAGCAAACAACAGAAGAAACCAGTGAGACAGAAACAATGGATGTGAAACCACCGAAACACGAAAGATACACCTGAATTATCTGAAGTCAACAATGGAGTAGCCATATTTAATTAATCCAATTTAGAAAAGAGTCAATTTTAATTACAAAATAACCCACAGTTTTTTTCAATACTAGAAATCTTCTTGAACTATAACAAATTGCATTTGTTCTTGAAAGATTCTGGCGGGAATACTTAAATAGGCATCCATTGTTAAGTGAATGTAATTATAAAATTTTAGGGTACTTTTAATTTGATATTTGGTAGTCTAAAAACAATACCCGAGAATACACAGGATGAACCTATGCCATTTCTCAACTCCCAACTTAGCAGAAAGGTATAAGCAGTGTAATATCACGTTCTCCAAGCCTTGACCTTACTCCCATTTCATCGATGTAACGTAAAAAGGTTAAAATAATACCAAATTTTTTATTTATCTAATAGCTGCGCCACCGCTGTTATAAATTTCTTATCAACAGCAGCATTGGAACCAATAGTTGAATTTTATTAAAACATTTAATGCACCTTATAAATAAATATGGTTTAACCATTACTTGAAAGCTACATCTATGGATTCTTTTTTCAGTTTTAGATACCTGAAGAAGCACTTTTTAGTTCCTTTTCTCTTTTTACAAAAGGCACTGAAATTGTTGATGAAATAAAAAAATTATGTTAACAGACCACCATCAATTACTTTACTACCTTTGTCTAGTGTGTGTCACAGTAGGACTGGATGTAACTGGTCTTCTTCTACAGACTCCCCGAATTTGAGTTGTCACGTGGCTATCGAAGGTGGATTTGCGTAATAAAAATTGTATGCTTAACTGAGCCTTTTGATTTTTGCTATAAACTTCAGCGTGTAGCCTCAATTTGTTTTGTTGGATGTCGTAAAGGTCCAAGGCCCACCGTTGCATCTCCTCTGTTCTGGTTCGGAGAGCGTCGTGAGCAATGTTGGTGTTTTCGTTATGTCTCTCTATTTGAGCGAAGGATCATGCGGGATCTTCAAGCTAGTCTCCCAAGAAGGCAGATAAAGGATTGATGATCCTTAAGATCGGTTGCTTCAGTGAAAGTCGGAAGGGCCAAAGGAACAAGGTTGACCAGTTACCCATGAAATTTGAGGTAATTGGGCTACTGCTTCTAAAATACTGTAAAAATGAATTCTAATAATTACAAGGTATCTGGGCCACGTTATGAACATATAAAAATATATTGGTAACACTAATTTGAATATATTCGGACAATTAATTGTACAGGGTGTTTCTACGCAAAGTGGACAACGTAATAGGGGTTGTAGAACTCGTCAAAACTAACACTTTTTTTAGGTAATTTTTTTTATTTTGGCTTTTGTTTTCGAATCATGGACCTTTTTTGTTTTTTTTTACAAATCTCTATATCTCCATTATTTGTAGTCGTATTTCAAGAAATCAAAGTTCTTTGGGGTCAACTTAATATTTACAACGTTTGTTCAAAACTTTTTTACACAAAATTTAGAACAGCAAAATGGTGGTCATTTTAAATTATAGTCGTGGAGTAGATTTCGTGCTATTCAATTTCCAAAATTTAAAATGATCGCCATTTTGCTGTTGTAAATGTTTTGTAAAAAAGTCTTGAACAAACCTTGTAGATATTAAACTGTTGATTCCAAAGAACTCCGATTTTTTGAAATCAGACTACAAATAATGGAGATATAGGGATGTATAAAAAAACAAAAAAGGTCCGTAATTCGAAGACATGAGCGAAAATCAAAAAAATTATTTTAAAAAACGTGTTCGTTTTGACGAGTCCTGTAACCTCTATTACGTTGTCCACTTTGGGTAGAATTATCCTGTATAATGTAAAATGCAAAGTCCTTAACAGATAAGGAGCATAAAAAAGTCTACTCCCAAACCACTTCATGTAATCATGGTTTTATTGGAATTTTGCATATTTGCAACAGCTCTCAAAGTTTCTCTGAAATATATTGCCTCCTTCTGTTTTTCGACCCATTCTAGCTGATAGAACACATAAACAAATTAAGATGTGATTACTTTTCTCAAATCCGTTAAAAATGATCGAACCGGGTCATAAGTAGCCCAGTTGCCCCAAATTATAAATAATTCTGGGCATATGGGCCACCCCTCTCATAACCTGTATTTCTTTTGTTGAATAGAGGTTGCAAGGGATAATAATGTAAATTAATGGCTAAATGATTATAGCGTCAGGTCATAAGGTAATTTTCATTTAAATTGTACTTACCACAGCGTATTAATTGCCGATTTGATCTTCGTTGTATATCAATTTTAAAATCATGCGACATTAACCAGTGTCAGGTTCCAGTGCAAACACCTGATGCACCAAAAAGTTTCAATATTGTTTAGTGCCAACCTAGTTTGGAAAAATTATTTAAGGTCCCTAGAGCCTTATTAGACAGGGGTGGCCCACTTACCCCTATGACCCATTTACCCAAACTTACTTATACCGCGTTGTGAGAATAATGTTCTAGCACAAGGTCGAGTATGTTTAACCACTAATTGTGCTTTCATTCCATTCTTCCAACCTCGCGAACTGCACTGTTGCGGTCATTTCATGTTACATAATACTTATAATTTCCTCCTCTCATTAAAATTTTTTTAATTGATCAATCTCGTATTTTTATTAATTTTTTTATATCACGTGCCTTAACAATTTTTAGAATTCAACGGATTAACCAACGCGAGGTTTTTTTTCATTATTACGATATTGTTAACGAACAAAAATGTATCAACTCTGCATTAATATTTTATCAAACATATTCTAACTAAAAGTTATGAAATTGAGTTTAATTACATATAAATAAATAAATAAATAGTGACTCAGATTAAAATTTATTTGATACAAGAAAATTGATAGATACCTAATTTACGTGAGAAAGGAGCCCAGTGATAAAATGCATTAAAATAGTACTTTGGTATTAATTATACACGAAGGTCTTAACCAATACACAACATTCTATCTTCAAATTTAGCTTCATATAACGGTTGATTCTCCTTAATTACCCACATTGATCCAGGCTTACCTTGCGAAACAATAAATGCTGCTGCCTTAGCGACGTGAGATGCCCTGAAATACATTTATGTTAACGAAAAATCTTGTGAAACATATCTTACGGCTGTAAAACGACAGAATTTTTTGCAGATTTATAAATTTCGTCGTAGTTGGAGTTGAGAAAAGTGTCCTCATCAACATCAAGTAAAGGAGTTGTAGTGAATCCAGGACATATAGCAAGTACTTTGATGTTATTCCTCTTATATTGCCTTTCCATGCCAAGTGAACGGGTAAATCCAATGACAGCCCACTTGGTACTTGCATAAACTGGTATGCTATCAAACGGTTCCAAACCCGCAATTGACCCAATGTTTAGTATCACCCCCTCAGTACCACTTTTATGCTTGGGTAAGTAATATTCAAAAGCCAAGGTGGTGCTGAAAATAGTTCCTTTCTGCAAATCCATTGAGATTACGTTCTCCATTACTGTAAATATCCAACTCACCAAGTTAATATCAATAGTATCGTCAATCTTTTTATCCTTAAGAATACCGGCTGCGTTAATGACAATGTCTAAATTCTTGAAAGTGCGAACTGCTACTTCGAAAGCATCTATACACAGAAGAAAGTTAAGGAAATAACACACAAACACGTTATACCTTCCAGTTCATCCTTTTGCCTAACATCAGCTTTAACAAATAATATCTTACTATCCCCAAACTCCTTCTTCATCTCTTTTGAGATCCTGGCTCCTAAATTCTCATTTATGTCCACCAAGATCAAAGCCTAAAACATCAACCAATTTATTATGCGCCCTACCATCATCAATACCTTTAATCCAATTTCCAGCAGTTCTCTCGATATTGCTAACCCTATTCCCGATATACCTCCGGTTACTAAAGCAATTTTTCCCTTAATTTCAAACATCTCGGCTATGCAGTTTTCACTAAATAAATATAAAGTGGGATTCCTATACAGATTTTACCGTTATCAACTTATTTATCTGCAGAACCTCTGAACTTTATGCAATATTGAAAATTATTGCAAACATGCGAAAGTAATTTAATTATAATAAAAAATCAAGATCGCGTAAAACACATTATGTAACAAATAAACTAAGGTTATGAAATGATTCAAGGACTAAAGGGGGGCACTTACGTAACCGCATAGAAAGCAATATAGTGATTGTTGACAATTTTACCCTGATATGAATTGACCATATTGTTCTTTAAAAGAATTAATTGTTTGACCAATTATCATAAAATAAAGATTAACCTTAAAATTTATTTTCCAAATCTAATATTTGTTCGTCTGGTGCCTCGCAATTAAATTGCCTTTTCTTCCTTCGAATTCGTACCAAATCTTGGAAACCAAAATCTGACGAGTACCTAATTCTTCTTTAGCATAAGAGGACTCAAATCTTCCTTCAAAGTATTCTAATTAATTCCTTGTATGAAAATCTTGAATCATTTTGCTAACAGAATTAATTTTTTTGAATATGCACAATCAAATGAAATACAAGCGTTTCTTAAATTTTACCAATTTGGCACAATCAAGCCACTTATGAATACGTGCTTTCATTCCACTCTTCCAACCTCGCGAACTGTGGTCATTTCATTTTTCTACGGATTGAGTTCACTATAGGTGTAAATGACCAACAATTTTTTGGAATTTCAAAACGGTTTTTTCAGATTTTGCCCTGCTTCATTGGAAATGAATTTTCATTATATTTTAATTTTTTTAATTCAAAGCCGCCTTGATCGTGCAACAAAAACTATTTTCTTTGCAGGTAAAGTACCTTTATTTCATACTGACTAGTAATCTGTGTTTTACCAGACTCTTATTTCATCCTGTGTCACATTCTTTTATTTTCCGGACTCATTTCAGTCATTTCAGTCATGAAACTTTACAGTATTAACGAATATCAACAAATTACACAATTGCTAGAAACCGTTGCTAACAAAATGAAACCGTAGGCGTTGCTAAGAAAATTGTGATTCACAGACTTACTGATTGTTGTGACATTTAAAAAAATTTTTAGTTTTTTCAAACAAAATTGCTCACAGGATGAAATAAAACGTTATACGATATAGGTCCGGTAAATATTTCCACAGTACTCGTTTCGAAATTCTTGACTCGGCTCCTTCGTCACCTCGTCCAGAAACATCTCACTCGTTACTGTAAAATCTTATTTCCCGGACTTATAACGTAAATAACTATTATTTCATACTGACTAGTAATCTGAAACTTTACCGTACTAGAAGTTTTGTACCCGAATACAAAGGTTGCCATAGCAACATAAAGTGACATGACTTTGGAAACGTCAAATTTTATATAAAGTTAATAGAAAAACTCTTAAGAAATGAATCTACGGCCAGTATGAAATAAAATGTTTTACATTATTTGTACGTTAAATCAGATTACGTTACTCGTTTCGAAATTCCTGCCTCAGCTACGCTTCGGCAATAAACATCTCACTCGTTAACGTAAACCTTGATTTACCGTACTCATATGTAAATAACTATTACCGTACTATAAATTGTATTTTTTGTATTCTGTCTCCAAAGTAACCATTTTGCGGAGTGAAAACAATCCGCAAAATACATCTTTAAAGGACAAGTACGCTAAAGTCGCTATGACAACCTTAATGCTGAATTTTCATTCGTTTTGACGTATTTACGATATCTTTATTTTGACTTTTTACGAATTTACTTGTTGTTGCTATAACAACTATGTCAAAGCTAAATATGACGTTTACAACTGTTCTGTAGTACCAAATTAAATTTTTATGAAATTAATTTGATAATTTAGAGAATTCATGCAAAAAAATGTTGTATGCATCACGTACGCAAAACGTTTTAGTGGATTCGTCTAAGTTTTCGGACTCGGCTTCGCCTCGTCCGACAAACTCGACTCATCCACTAAAACATCATTTTGCGTACTTAATACATAAATAACTATTACCGTACTAGAAATTTTGTATCCGAATATAAAGGTTACCATAGCAACATAAAGTGACATAACTTTGGAAACGTCAAATTTTATATAAAGTTAATAGAAAAACTCTTAAGAAATGAATCTACGGCCAGTATGAAATAAAATGTTTTACATTATTTGTACGTTAATAGTAGTTTACGTAACAAGTCCCGAAAGTGATCTTTTACTGGACAAGTAGGCAAATTACAGGACGAGCCGCAGGCGAGTCCTGCAAGCCTGCGAGTCCAGTAAAAACCACTTTTGGGACGTATTACGTACAATATTTTTTTTAAAACGGGCAGAACAATAATTGACCGTTCTAGACCGGAAAGTAAAATGAGTCCGGTAAAACCTTTTACCGGACTATCACAATAACTTTCTGGCTCGGTCCGACAAAATGAGATTTTTTGACCTAAAAATAAGCCGGAAAGTACTACTTTCTGGCCGATTTTAAAAAAATCAGATTAAGTTACTCGTTTCGAAATTCCTGCCTCAGCTACGCTTCGGCAGTAAACATCTCACTCGTTAACGTAAACATTGATTTACCATGATACTCAACTCATATGTAAATAACTATTTTTATATATCATAGAGCAAAATTTTATTAAGAAAAACTGTTCTGAATCAAAAAATAACAATCAGTGCAAAATTTGGAAATAATCGGCACAATTTCATGAAACCCTTATTTTTCTATCTAGGAATCTATGCATACAACTTTTCAAACAACAATTTCAGTAACGTCTATTTATAATCAATAACAAACATAATTTTATGAAAGAAAACGTAAATTAAATAGTAAAAAGAACAACTATTTGATGTAGCCTCCAGCAACTTCAAAACATCTCTCCACTCTAATTCGAAATTCTTGGTATACATTTCTTAGCATGGTCGGAGTTATTTCACTTAGGGCATTTATTATTGCTTGTTTAAGATGTTCAATATTGTGGTTCATATCTGTTTGGTACACTTTCTGTTTTAGGTAGTCCCATAGAAAAAACCCAAAATTGTTAAGTCTGGTGAACGGGGCGGAAATAATATCGGTCCATATCTTCCCATCCATCGTTCCGGAAAATATTCATTCAGCCATCCTCTTATCAGCAAAGTTGAATGTGACGTACAGCCATCATGCTGAAAATACATTTTACGCCTTTGCTCCAAGGGAAAGTTCTCTAATTCTGGTAATAAAAAGTTGTCCAGCAAATCCAAATAAACTTCCTGATTTAACTACTCATCCAGAAAATGTGGCCCAATTATTCTGTCTGGTAAAACCGCACACCAAACATTAAGCTTTTTAGAAAATTGGGTTTTACATTGAATCCTGAATTAAGGATTTTCACTATACCAATATCGACAGTTTTGGCATGAAACAACCCCATTTGTCGTAAACGTTGCTCCATCGGGAAATAAAATATTGTAGTGAAAAAAATGTCGTCCGTTACACAAAAATCAAACCTAATGTCATAATCACAAGCTCTTAAGGTGTGAATAAATGTTGGTTTGAAGGGAATAATTTTCTTTTCTTTAAATATATTCCTTAAGTGGCTTTTGCTAAAACCAACCTCCGCTGCTCTTCTTCGTAAACTCAACCTGGGATTTTCGAATAAAGAATGCATGGCTAAGGCAGTAGCTGCCTCATCGTCGTCTTCACGGTATGCCTTTTTCGCTTTCTTTCTGACTTCAACAGATCCCGTCTCATCCAATTTCTTTAGTAATTTTTTTATTCCATTAACCGTAATGTGTACGTCTGGACATTTTTGATTGAATAGTTGAATTGCGTACCTGTATGAAACATCCCCAATATTCAACATTCTTTGTTGAAGAGTTATCATTGTAACACAATGACAATCAGTATTTTATAGTGTATAGTCCGGCCGCTTAGAGACAAACATGAAACCAATTGTGCACTTCGAGGTAAAAGCGATTTTATTGCTGAACTTTGTTCAGGGGTCCATAAGGAACTTTTTCAGCTATGGAGGCACTCGGTGCGACCCCTGTTTATTTTTTTACAGAGCCCCAAAGTACCCCCTACGGGAAAAAAATACATTCATTTTTTGATGGGCGAAATTAAAGAAATGGGTGTCATTTCCGATGTTTTTAAAAATGTAGAAACCATTTTTGGGGTTATTTTTGATGTAGGGGGAGGGGAGCGGCGCAATAAGGGTTAAAGCACCAATATTTTGAAAACCAAAATTAATGAAATAACTATCATCACCCAGGCTATTTATTATGTAGAATTCATTTTTGAGACTATTTTGGATGTAGGGGCCTGGGGCAGGTGGGGGGCGCTCTCAGGGGATGAGGGGGAAAAATTAAAGTTGAGGTGTTACATGGCATTTCCATGGTTTTTAGGGGCGCAGAATTCATATTTGGGGTGATTTTTGTAGTAGCGGGATACCTTGAGTGCCAAAGAGCATATCTACGGAAGCGTTCGAACAGTGAGAACAAACTGTTGTCCAGAAAAAAAATTTACTTCAACAAGAAAATTAGATTAGATTAGATAAGTTTATGTACAAATTTACAGGAGCGTTGACATTCTGAAAAGAAATACAATTAAACTTTCGTGTCTCTTAAAAACAACATAATTTCAGGTAGTAAGTTCCAGGTTTCACAGCCACCACATTTGCACAAGGAAGTGCACGGATCGTGTTCCTTTGCAATGTGGTATCACAGCCCGTAAAGGCATGGAATCCCATCAACCCAGCGCACTTTTCCGGTCCGATGCGGTTTACGATTGCGTTGATGTCGAAAACTCGGTTGGATTTTCCTGTCCCTAATCCAACTCATAGTTCTTCACATCCAGGGATATCACCAAACAAAGCGGTAGCCAACACGACAACGTCGGTATCTACTGTTCGGATGAAGATTCTGCTACAGCCCTGTCTTGCGCCGTCTGCTGCGTGCAATAAGAGTCTGCCGTCAGTTTCTTCTTGCGAGCAAGGCATCAATCCTGTTAAATCAGACTCGACGTTGCAAACGACGTTTTGGTGTAGAGTGACAAGAACTTTTCGGGGGCATGTCGATGTAGCGAGAAACTCAAACAACTCTTGCTTGTTTGAGTCGTTTCTCAAAATTCTGACCAGTTTTTCGGGAGTTTTTTTGTCGGCTCCATTTTTCGTCGAATGCCCTTTCCTCTTTTCACTCTTAAAGAAGACTTCAATGATGAACTTACGTATACGTCGAATACCACATCCAGCCGTCGCGCTCTCGCGTTCATAGGATTGTTTAAATAGTTGAAGAACTTTTTCCCGTAGTCATCGAAAGTACTTCCAGGATCTGGAGCAAGATAGTTGACGGCGGCCGCTCCATCGATTACCACCATTTCAAAATCCAGGCTCTGTGGCTGTGAAGTCTCTTCAGGGTTCAAACACGGAAGGAGATCTACTTTCTTCCCAAACCGAAGTGCGCCGTTTTCGGTAATTGACGGAGGATAAGAGTGATTCTCGTGGCTGAAGAAGACATCTAAATTTCCTTGACGCCTCTGGTATCCAATGTACAGCTTAGAAAATAGGCTACGGTGTTCTTTTACAGAGAATTAGTATTTCGACCTAAACGCACAATTCAACATACCGCATCGAAAACTGCAGATGGCAGTTCTGTAAAACTACGTTTTTTGTTAGTTTCTTTTAATTATTGCTGCCGTTTCTCATTGATTATCGTCGTATTTACGCTCATTTTAGTAATCCTTGCCAAAACCTCCCCAGAAAATTAATTCAACGCCGTAAAAAAGAATTACAAAATACGTACCGTTGCAAGCAACAATGGGCTCTAATTGTACCCACGCCCCACGGATATGACCGTCGGCACTCAAGGTTACCTTCCACTACAAAATTCACCCTAAATATGAATTCTGCGCCCCTAAAAACCATGGAAATGACATGCAACACCTCAACTTCAATTTTTCCCTTCATCCTCTCAGAGCCCCCCCCCCCCGCCCAAGGCCCCTACATCCAAAAATAATCTCAAAAATTAATTCTACATAATAAATAGCCTGGGTAATGATATTTATTTCATTAATTTTGGTTTTCAAAATATTGGTGCTTTAACCTTGATTTTATTGCCCTCCACCCCCTTATAGCGCCGCTCCCCTTCCCCTACATCAAAAATAACCCCAAAAATGGTTTCTACATGTTTAAAAACATCGGAAATGACACCCATTTCCTTAATTTCGGTCATCAAAAATGAATGTATTTTTTCCCCGTAGGGGGTACTTTGGGGCTCTGTAAAAAAATAACCAGGGGTCGCACCGAGTGCCTCCATAGCTGAAAACGTTCCTTATGGACCCCTGAACAAAGTTCAGCAATAAAATCGCTTTTACCTCGAAGTGCACAATGCTTTCCCTATTCCGCCGGACTAGTAGTATTTAATAGAATATAAAAATAACGGTTTCATTAAATTGTGCCGATCATTTTCACATTTTGCACTGATTATTATCTTTTGATTCTGAACAGTTTTTCTTAACAAAATTTTGCTCTATAATACACAAAAAAGGTACTTTACCTGCAAAGAAAATAGTTTTTGTTCCACGATCAGGGATCTGTGAATTAAAAAAATTAAAAATATGATGAAAATTCATTTCCAATGAAGCAGAGCAGAATTTAAAAAATCGCTTTCAAATTCTAAAATTTTTGGTCATTTACACCTATAGTGAACTCAATCCGTGGGCACACTGTATAATTTCTTCCTGTCATTACAGTTTTTTTTAATTGATCAATCTCGTATTTTTATTAATTTTTATATATTACGTACCTTAACAATTTTTGGAATTCACTGAAGAGTACGCGAATTAACCAACGCGACGCTTTTTTTATTATTACGATATTGTTATTGAACAAATATGTATCGACCCTGCATTAATATTTTATCAAAGGTGACTTGATTACATATTATAATTCGCTCCATTAAATAAAAATTGTTAAATTAAGTTTACTTACACATCAATAAATAAATAGAGGCTCGTCGGATTAAAATTTATTTGATACAATAAAATTGATAAACACCCAAAAACTAGTATGCTTGCTAACTGTAACGTAATGAGAACACTTATTTTTCAAAATTAAATATGCTTTAAAAGTGGCGTATTTTGTGTTTTTGTTTGTTCAGTAAACTGTTAAATCAACCTAATTTATGTCAGAAAGAGTTGCTATTAATTATACACAAAAGTCTTAACCAATACACAACTTTCTATCTTCAAATTTAGCTTCATATAACGGTTGATTTTCATTAATTGCCCAGATTGATCCAGGCTTACCTTGGGAAACAATAAATGCTGCTGCCTTAGCAACGTAAGATGCCCTGAAATATAAATATATTAACGAAAAATCTTGCGAAAGGTATCTTACGGTTGAAAAACGCCAGAATTTAATGCACATTTGTAAATTTCGTCGTAGTTGGAATTGAGAAGAGTGTCCTCATCAAAATCAAGTAAAGGAGTTGTAGTGAATCCAGGACATATAGCAAGTACTTTGATTTTATTCCTCATATAATGCCTTTCCGTACCAAGTGAGCGGGTAAATCCAACGACACCCCACTTAGTGCTGGTATAAATCGGTAGGCTGTCAAACGGTTCCAAACCCGCCATTGACGCAATGTTTTAAATAACAGCCTCAGTTCCACTTTTGTAGTGGGGTAAATAATGTTCAAAGGCCAATACGGTGCCGAAAATAGTGCCCTTCTGCAAGTTCTTTCAGGTTACGATTTTCAACATCGCAAATCCTGAATCTTACCAAGTTAATGTCAATTGTATCTTCTATCCTTTTATCCTTAAAAATACCGGCTGCATTAATTACAATGTCTAAATTTTTGAAAGTGCGAACCGCTACTTTGAAGGCATCTAATACACAGAAGAAAGTTAAACAAATGGCACCCAATCACGTTATACCTTCCAGTTCATCCTTTTGCCTAACATCAGCTTTAACAAATAATATTTTCCTATCCTCAAACTCCTTCGTCATCTCTTCTGAGATCCTCGCTCCTAAATTCTCATTTATGTCCACCAAGATCAAAGCCTAAAATGTCAACCAATTTATTATGCGCCCTACCATCATCAGTACCTTTAAACCAATCTCCAATAGTTCTCTCGATATTGCTAACCCTATTCCGGATACACCCCCAGTTACTAAAGCAATTTTTCCCTTAATTTCAAACATCGCGGTTATACAGTTTTCAGTAAAGTGCTATTCCTATACAGAACATACCGATAGCTATTTTAACTATTACCAAGTTATTTATCTGCAGAACCTCTGAACTTTACGCAATATTGAGAAATATTGAAAATATGAGAGTAATCAAGATCATGCCGAACACATTATGTAATAAATAATCAATGAATGTTATGAAAATATTCAAGGTCTTTACGTAAGTACATGGAAAGCAATGTAGTGATAATATTGAAACTTTTAACGCTGATTTGAATCCACCATAATTATTGTTCTTAGAAAGATTTTATTGTTTGGCCCTCGGTTTGGCCAATCATCATAAAATAAGTATTAACCTTAAAATTTTTTCAGATTTAATATTTGTTCGTCTGGTGCCTCGTAATTAAATTGCCTTTTCTTCCTCCGAATTCGTACCAAATATTGAAAATCAAGATCTTGCGAGATTTCTAATTCTTCTTTAGCATAAGATTCGGCCCTTTGACAAAAAGTTTCTTCAATCATTAATTGAAAATCTTGAAATATTTTGCTTACAGAACATGACAAATAACAATGGAACACAAATTTAAAAGAATTAATTTTAATGGCTAATGATTGTATCTCTAAAATTATCATTTTATCATTGTTACTAAACTGTCGTAAATTTCACCCAGTTGATACCGTAAGCGTATAACGACATTTATTTTGCTTTTAAAGTAAAATTTGAAATGTTCTGTTTTGGTGTGTTGAAACGATAAGGCGAAGAAATTCTTATGTATGTGTACCACATGGTATAAAAATAGCTCAGGGATTTATGTCAAAATTTCTTCGTTGAAGTCCTATATTTTGCTCCATTATCATAACCCTGACCGCGCATGTTACAGATATCAATGTTTATCTTTCCTAATGTTTTAATGACAAAGTCGTACATTCCTTCTCTCGTCATTGGATAAAAACCTAAGAAGTGTTCACACATTTTCACACCATCATTTTGGTCTAGACAAATCTAACAAATAGTAATATTATGTAATATAAGCATGTAATTGAATGGTTATCGTTCCAAAAAGTTTGCAGCCAATACAGAACACTTTTAACTGAATAAATGAGCGATTTTCTACTTATTTTTTCGCCATTAGTTAATGTACGCGTGTAATGTTGAACAGAAAATCAGAAAATTCAATATTGACGGAAATGGAAGCTGCCAATGGTTCTGACACTGATACGGATACCATTTCCAAGTCAGGATCGGATCCTCGAATTATTTCACTCAGGACTGGTGTAACCCTCAATTTTCACAAGTTTAACTTTGACTTCTATGCTTGCAATGCAAATGAGTTAGGGAGGCCGATTTCAAGGAAGTTGAAAAAGGGAGACCGGTACATCGTTGTCGTCTGTCATTATAGTGCAATGAAATTCTTGCCAAAGGAAGGTTATTGTGTTACAAATTAGGTATGTCATCTACCATTATAAAACCATAAATAACTATAGTGGTTGAATTTACTACCGTGAACTTCACCATGGAATACAATGGGAACGTGTTCATTTTGAGCTTCTGGTTCTTACATGCTGACATGTTTGTTTTTGGTTAATTTTGTGTTAAGACCTTTTTCTCGAGATCACTAAACAGGTAAACGGCTAAACAGTAAACAGGTCTGTTCCTGTAGAAGCCATTTGACTTCTATTTAGTTCTCAAAATCACCCCCCAGAGGTAAATGATTTTGAAGTTGAGTTATGAGCGGTCTGAAACATATCTTAATATGACTACTATCAAATCCACGTTTAATTTATTTATATAGTTTATATACAGGGTGGCCCAGGTTTAATAATCAGGACTTTGACATTTTGTAGAAAAACACATTGTGAGATGGATTGCTCCTATAAACATAGGTCCTAAAATTCTTTGTTTCTGAGATGCAGAGCGTTAAAATTGTCTAAAAAATAAAGTTTTTATTTATTTATTTACGAACTGTGGAGAATATTCAAACCAAAATTGGTACACAAAATACATGGACAGAGGATCATAAGATTCAATAATATAATTTTTTTTAATCAACCAGTGGCGGAGATATGGGTAATCAGTTCTACTAATTTGATAAATAAAAAGAGTACGGCTCTGAATTAAATATTCTCAATTAGGGGTGAGAACGTGTACACGAGTACACGTGTATACGTATATTTTTTAAGATAGTGTATAAAAACTAATACACGTTACATAAAAAGTTAAGTGAATCTCTGACTCATAATTTTTAAGAACCCAATTAATTCCAAAAAATGTACACATTTTATTATTTTTGATTAAAAATAAATGTTAATGCTTACTTAATTAGTGCCCAAATGTATGCACCAAATGTTCAAATGAAGAAAATAAGTTGTATATATTTTAAGGCGCGTATACAAGGCTACACGCGTGTACAAGTGTCGTTTACACGTGTATAGAAAATGCGTAAAAATCCCACCCCTATTCTCAATATCTTTTTCGATAGAACATTCTTTTTTTCGATTCTGTTATCGTCCGGTCGCAAACTAGATTTTTGTCATTTATTTCACGAAAAATGTATTTTGGCTGTGTACAAAAATGATTGTTGCCATGGATATTTGTCCGTATCATGTGTGCCAATTTTGGTTTGAATATTTTCCACAGTTCGGAAATGAATAAATAAGCACTTTATTTTTTAGAAAATTTTAACACCCTGTATTTCAGAATAAGAGAGTTTTAGGACCTATGTTTATAGGAGCAACCTACTTTAAAATGTATTTCCCTACAAAATGTCAAAGTCCTGATCATTCAACCTGGGACACCCTGTATAATTACTAAGTATAGGTTAGAATTAAAGGCGGAAGCTATAAAAATGATGGAGGACTAATATGCAGCCCCTCAATTCACGTCATCAATTCAATAGGGTCTTTTGTTGGTTGCGCCGATATAAAAAAATAAAACTGATGTTGGTTTCTCGGAGACGAAACTTCGAATAAAAATTTTTAAAACGCCACCAAAAGAATTCAAAAAGTGACTTTGGGTTTTAAAAATCTTTTAAAATAAACGAAGGAATTACAAAAAAAGAAAACCCAAAAATCGCATTTTGTTTTAAATCTCGGAAACTATAAACAATAATTAACTTTTGCAAACTACATGTGAACATGCCTTAAATTATACAAGTTTTCTCTAATTTAACCGCCTTCGTATCTCTTACCGTTTTCAAGATCCCCATGCTGTTTTCATCCTTATCTTGGGCAGTACATAAATTGTTCTGTTATTATTACCTATATAATGTATTATTATTATATAGGTATATTATATATTGTTACGAAATAGAACTGAAACAATCAATTCTTGGCTTTAAACAGAAAACGTATTAAAATCGGTTTTTCGTGTAAGGAGCTATCTGATAGCTTTGTTTCACTGTAAAGGGGAAAATTTCAATTTCCGTTCGATTGATTTATCTCTCATGCGTATGTCACAAATTATTCATGAAAATTTAGTTGACATCAAATTCTATTACCGTTTGCCCTACAATATTAGATAATTATTTTTTTTCAAACAAAATCTACGCAGAATAGAAACGTTGCCTTGGTTTCAACTACAAAATTTCATTTTCATATTATACCTACTTAGATTAAACTTTTGTCATATTTTGTAAGAATGAGAGCAACTAAAACAAAATGAAAATTTATATATATTTCTACATTATTAATAAGGGAAGTTTATATGAATTTGTTGAAACGTATATTATTTTGCTTTAGATGTATATGTTTCGTAAATAATCGTATTGTTTTCAAACACGCGCATCCTCCTGATAATACGAGTAAATTAGTTCGAGAGTTTCTGCAAAATGGATTAATTACTAAGTGTATAAACAGTGTATGAAATATTTTAAAATTAATCGATCTGTAATCATATAAAAGCTCGAGAATTTGTTCTAGGGTTACGCGAATTCGATCAGGGATCTAATTTTTCGTACACGAACCATTTGTCAATGGTTTACAATTTAATTCAATTCCTACCAAATATTGCTATCAGGTTTTTTTTTATATTAAATCGAAAACTTCACACACCTTATTATATTTGGCAATTTCCCGTCAAATTGAAAATTTGAATTCAATTTGTTAAATGGTTCCTTGTTACAAACTTCGCAAAGTGAATGTGTTTGGGAATGGATAATTTTGAGAGACGTCCATTTCTGTATATGAAAGACAAATACAGAATGTATTATATCATATACCACCAAAAAGGCATGGTTGGCTGAGTTGAAACCTTGTAAGCGCCGATTGGGACGCTCACAACAACATAAGACGTCGCAAAAATTCACGATATGGTGATAAAGACTAAAATTGAGCCAGTACTGTAGAGATTTTAAAAGAGCAAAAATATGCAATACTGTGACACAAAAGTTAAACACGAACAAGCTCTCAGCAGAATGAAACATGGGTTCAACGCTATACTCCGGAAATACGCAATCTAAGCGGTGAACGGAACCAGGTTGATCGGTTCCAAAGTAATCTGTGGCAACGAAGGCTGCCGGGAAAGTAATTCCATATGGGATGTTCAGGGAATTTTAATTGCAGGAGTAGTTTTCTCTCATTCTCTCGATTCACTCACAATTTCTGTACCAATCTGTTGTGTATCTGTTTCAGTCTCATTGTTATTTGTTGGTTTTTTCCTTGAATACGATCAGTATTTTCGGGCACCACTCTTGGTCATCTGGCTGAAATAATAACAAGAAATTAATTAGACAATACAAATAAAATAAAATAAAACAATTCAGGTTCCCAATTTAGAAGAAAAATGAAGATCCCATTTATGTAACTACAAGGACACATAGCATCATACTTTTGGCAGGTAACACGGTATTATTATACAAAACAATGAATTTGCCTTCTGGTGGTTACTAATGATATCATGAAAGCATATTCACAATGTGAAAGACCTTTAAAGCAGAAAATTAATTGAGAATTACCGCTTTTATAGAGCAGGGAGAATAGTGGAAAATGCGTTCGGTATACTTGTATCTTATTTTAGAATTTATTCTAAACCCATCACTCTCCAACATGAAGAAGTGGATAAAGGATACAATATGTACTCTTCACACTTGGCTTAGAAAATCTACAGGGACTTATTTCAACAGTGGTACAATAGATCCAGAAAATTTTGAAACATTCTATTATTATAAATGGTCCTTCAGGTAGAATTAATTTTCTTCTAACTTTGTCGAACTCCATTTTAATGGCCGACATGAATTCTGGGTATGTGACGCGAGTACCTAACTCTAGATGTATGTTTTTAAAAATTACCCCCTTTTCATCTCAAAATAGGTGGTGATAAGGTTTGCTTCGTATGATTGTGTAAGATATCGGTTGAGCTTCGGCAAAGGAGTGTGTCCACACTGTTCAACCTCTGGTGTTGATAATTAGCGTGCCCAAAGTTCCATCTCCATTAACAATTCGTGCAGGAAATCGTTTCTCTGCTTCATATTCTTCAAAGTCATCTTCTTTCCCCAGGAGGTCTACTGATGCAACCCATCATGATCGGATCGGTAACCATCGAATCTTCAAATTAAGACAAAAATTACTTTTTATCCCCTTGCACTTTACTTATTCTTAAAAGTAATGACAATACAACTTAATTAACTTTTCTACTGTGGAAATATATTGTCAACATTATCTTTTCTTCTACATTCCATCACGAGAGGGATCAGGTTCACCTCCACATCTAGGCATGCTTTGGTTAGAAACTCAACAATTTGTGCTAGTTGCATCCTTAAGGACCTTCTGCTGCTGACTTGAACTTCGGGCCGCTGTGTATCCGCCATCCTCCAATAAAGAGATTGAGATCTTATAAAACCTTCTATATCTGTGTTTTTTGTAAGAATTAAGCAATTGTGCCGGGTATATTTGGCATTGTCGCTCACTACTTGAGCAGCGCACACTTAAAAACCTACTGTGCTCCATTGTTGCAGACCGTAGCACCAAATATTTTTGACCAGTCCCAGATTCTTAGATTGTTTAATTTCTTTTTAATTTAAAGTGATAATGATTAAGACATTGTCCATTCCCTTCCAATTCTCCAACTTCTTCATGTCTGCAGAAAGCTGGTATCCCAATAATCAGCACCATTTTAACCCTCATATAAGAGTCATAAGTCACAACATTATAATCCTCTCATTTGCTTTACAATGGGAAAATCAGGAGACTCCAAAACAGGTTTTCTTTCGAAAATCGTTCTTGAAATTTGAAATACATGCTTCTCTTTAACGGTACCTACCTATCCGACCTTCTTTTATTTGAAAATTATTAAAGTGAGGAAGGCTTGCGAAGAACTTGAACCGATCTCGTGCTATAGAAGCTGAGATTACTTGTGGAATGTATGCGGCATCTTCAGACCACTAAATTTTTATGGATGTAATGAAAAACTCCGGATGTTCCAAAAACAGATGAACTCTCCGAGATGACATTTTTATGGGTTGACCACTATCGTTCAATCGTCGAGAGGTCAAAACAGCCACCTTTTTCAGATTTCGTTAATAGTTTTATGGCTCTAGACCTAGAAGAACGTCTCTTTTTCCTTAAGGATCCTTTAGAAAGGTAATTTTCCTGTATTTTTTGTTTATTACTTTCTAAAATGATTTTCCCTATACATATGTGGAATGTTTGCTATTTTTTTCCTATTTTCTTAAAGTGTACGTATTTATTTATAAAGTACATATGTATTACAACATGATCATATAGCACAAACGAATGCCATTGGCATAGGTAATATAAAACGCGTACAGGTATTATATTAAAAATTATTTGAAGAAGATACGTAAATCGATAGGTAACATGCTATGCAAAAATTTCTCATCAATCATCAATATCCATCTCATCCACTCCCTCTGTTCGATTCCAGAACTTGAAATAATTCAAATATAGAAAAATTGAAATGATCGGAAAAGCCATTTCGCATACGGAATCACCGAAATTAGAATTATGGAAATGCCTTAGGAACGAAATTAAATGCAAACTACGAATTTATTCCCAGATATTGTGTATTTTTTTTTCAGAAAAAAACCGTGAAAAATGCGATGTTTCTCATTAAATTTTTTTAAGCAATCCATAACATTAATTAGAATTCAAAGGCGGAATTGATTACCACATTATTTGAATTTAAATAACTATTCCACTCCTACAACATTTTCAATTCATGAACTAACCCCTCGCCTCCCCTAAATTAAATACCATTCGGACTTGGAAAGTTTCTCTTGTCCCCAAATTCAAATGGGCAGAGAAGACGTTTAATCATAATACGAATAAACATTAATATTCTTGTTGTGTTAGTTATCTTCTAAATTTGATCTTAATGGCAGTTGGAAAATAGTTTTCCCGGGCATTCAAGTTCTCTAAAGTCTAAATGTGGCGTGCATTGAATCTGATGGTTAAACGTACACATCCACATTGAATTATTAATGTCGTAGCACAACAAATTATTCTAATTACAGGTCAGCTTGGTGCCGTTATTATAGTCGAGTAGGAATTCCGACCCTTTGATCTTGATAATTACTTTTATAAGAGATATTGCCGTGCAGAATGACAGCCTTTGTGTAGAAGATGATTCAATTTTAATTAACAACGTAGGTACACCCTCGAATTACCGACACCCTACGCTCTTAGTTCTATAAGCTCACAAGTTTTATCGTATACTCCTACCTATATAATGGATTTAAATTATTGTTAATTAGACAAAGCACTGTTGAACTTTCTTTTTAAGACGAATGCTTTTAATTAAGGGAAGTTTTCTGATAAACACTTTTTGTCCTTTTTTAATTTACCACCTCCTTTCAGTAAAGGAGGTAGTAAAGTCTCACCCACATTTTGGTTTTTTTCTATATTTTTGTAGATTTAATTTGCTTATACATGAGATTTATTGAAATAAGGTCCTGTGTCTTTATATACTTGACGTGCAGCAAATAAAAAGAGGGTTTAATTAAAAATAGTGACTAAAATCTAAAATTTTCGATCAGCAGTTCAAAACAAAACATTCATCCTGCATCTTTTCCAGTTGTCAGATTCCTTTGTAGAATATTCAAACCAGTATCCACACTGTCAATGAAAGAAATTTCTTTATTGTCGTTTAAACTTTTAGCATGTTTGTCTCCCTCCTTACTAAATTTCACCCTCTTCCTTGCTCTTCAACAACCTACATTATCTCTGTTTCCACTTCCTCTTTATCTCGTTAAGTGAACTTTGCTCCTTCGAGTCCTATTTTGTAAGGAGAATAAGTAGCTACAATAGAGGATGTTGCCTTTCTATCTAAGGTTGACGTTTCATTCTTTGTAGGGGGTGTTGTATAATGTCTGTTCGATTAACGTAGGCAAGAGCTGATTTTTTTCCTCCTTTGACGTAGTAATCGGGCTGACAGTTAAGGAGGCGAATGGGAGTGTGATTTTTAATTTTTCGTTACGTGGTTTGTTAATAAAGAGTGGTGATTAAATACAAGCAATTTTACGCTTTGAACTTAATTTCATTACACTGGTGTCAGGTGTGGGGTTCTTTGCGATGAAGAAATTAAGTCAATTAAAGGTTTCTGAAGTGAAAGTTGAGTTGGAAAAGAGGGGCCTGGACATTACGGGCGTAAAGTCAGTACTTGTGGAACGATTGAAAGAAGTAATAATCGACGAAGTAAATGATCCGGAAAATTATTATTTTCAATCCGAGAATGAATTATTATTCCAAAACATCGAGAAGAAACTCGAACAAAGCTCTAGAACGATCGAGAGGAAAATGGAAGAAAAATTCAGAAATGTTAGAATTTAAATTCGATAGAAAAATCGACGCTGTTCTAGAAAATTCAGTGGCTTTCAAACATAAAATAGGAAAATTCGCAACAAATGGATGAAAAAATAGATGCAATAAAAGAAGAATTTTACGACAAGTTTCGGGAACTGGAGAGACGTTCGAATAGTCAAAATATTCAAGCCGAGAGACATCAAACAATGGAGATTGATGCACCCAACAGCGAAGTACAAGAAAGCAGAACTAGTGAAGTACAGGAGGTCACAATTCGAAGACTAAAACCAACTACATTCGATGAGAAAACAACCTGGCAAAGCTACTTCATCCAGTTCAACGCTGCTGCTATATCGAATGGATGGAACGACGACCAAAGGGCTACAGCATTGACAGTCGCTTTGCAAAGAGAGCCACTGGATGTTCTTCAGATACTTCCTCCTGCACAACGAATAAAGTTACGGTCACATAGTAGAGCGTTTGGAAACTAGGTATGGACATGCCCACATGGTAGGAGTTTTTAGGATGCAGCTTCGGAATAGAAGTGAGAAGCCTAAAGAAAGTCTGCAGGAGTATGAGACGGATGTTGCCCGTCTGAGTCAAATCGTGTACAATAATGTACCAGATTCTATACTGCAAGAATTGGCAATAGACGGAGGGATTGCATGATCCTGAAAAAAAACAAGCTCTGCTCTTGAGCTATCCTAAGAAGCTAACAGCTGCACTTTCGCAAGCGCTGGAGATGGAGGCGGCTAAACGGGCAGCCAAAGGACACGGGCACGTCAGAACCGTGGAATTAGGTAAAGATGACCAGCTGACAGAGAAAATAAGTCCAACGATGACCAAAATGACCGAGAAAAGGTTTCAAACGCTAGAAGGTGCCGTGAATCTTTTGAGAAGCAACAACCAAGTCCGCTGCTGGAATTGTGATGAAGTCGACCATATCCGAAGTCGCTGTAAAAGGCCTGTGAGGTGACAGGGGTCCCTCAGTGGAGTAGGAGCAAAACTAAAACAGGTCGGTGTCAAGGGGCAAACGTCGACCTCTCATAATAAAACTCTGACAACACGCATATCCTTTTTAAATAATAACAGTCAAAAATCTATTGTGATAGATGCTTCCGTGGATGGTTCACCAGTTAGGATGCTTGTGGATACTGGAGCTACGAGGACAATCGTAAGGACAAATGTCATCAGGAAGGAACTCTCAACTACCAGATGGGGATTGCGTAAAGCAACTGGGGATGCTGCGAAGATCTATGGAGAAGTGACTGTGAATATTGGATTTGGAAACTCTTGCATAAATGAAAAGGTTCTGGTAGCCGAGATTCAGAATGAATTCATTTTGGGCATGGTCACCTTGACTAAATATGGCTTTAGGATGGATCTACAACAAGGATTGATCCATGTTAATAATGAATAACTGGTGATCCGCCCACAAGAAGAGTGTGTATCGCGAGTGGTTTTGTGCAAAGACACAGTGCCGAACCGAAATTATGGTCACGGGTTGTTTGGACGGAGACTTTACTGAATGTACAGTTATGCTTTTGGAGCCCGAGAGTGACGAGGAAATGGTTGGCCGCGGTGTTTTAGTCGGTAAAGAAGTGTTCCGATGTAAAACGACAATTCCGGTTCGTGTGATGAATGTCAACTATTATCCAGTGACTTTGCGGAAAGGTACCGTTCTAGGAAAATGTTTCGTGTGTGATTCACCAAGTTAGCGATGTGGATAATAAAAACGCGGCTAATAAGGTTGGTGCATCCAAAATTCTGAATCAACTTTTGCCGAAAAGTTCCCGCTTGTCAAAGGAACAGCGGAAGAAAATTAAAGAGTTTATGCCCTCGTGGATTTTCTTTAAGTAGAAGAAGGAGGAATAGGATAGAGACTTGGCTTCTTGAAGTAGAATATTGTGGGCGTTTTGCGTGATCACACGAGGTCTTATACCTTACACGCTTATTGAAATAAGATTATGGATTATATTCACAATTGTGAGATTACATTTATCGCAATGAATTTTAATGTCAAAGCGGTTGAAAGTAGCTACTTATCCAATTTACACTGCAGTATAATCTTAGTAAAGCACCACACTTCGCTTACATCCTTTTACATCCTTCTTCTGCCACATCTTGAATTAATAAACATAATGATTCGACTTAGTCACACTATAGCGTTTGTACGATCTAATTGAATGAAAAATTGTTTCTAAGGTTTCGTATTAGATTAAATCGTGGAGAACTCTTGCTCTTTGCTGTTAGTGATGGCCAAACGCAAGACCAAGACAAGACCACATAGGTCTTGGTCTTGGTCTTGTCTTGCACCAATTGGTCTTGCTCTTGGTCTTGCATTGATATCCTTAATCTTGGTCGTGGTCTTGGTCTTGGTCTTGCACCAATTGGTCTTGTTCTTGGTCTTGCACGCAAGACTCTTGCAGTCTTGCATTTTTACACCGTACTTATGAAAGATATCAAATTAATCGACATTTTGTGTCACTAAATGCTACTAAATTACATTATTGCAGAGAATAAGAATTGGTATTGGGTTTAATGATCAAAGTAAATTATAATAACTTAATTTATTTTAAAATTAAATACCTATTAATTATTTAATTCACGATCAAGAATACTTTTTTACTAACTTATGTTTCAGTATTGCGATGACAATTAAAAAAATATATTTAGGTTGAAACTTCACATTGAAAGTCAAAGTCTTGTAAAGAAAAAAAGTAAAAAATTCTGTCTAACCCGCATAAATTATAATAGATGCGGCATGTTTCGGCTTTTTTAATGCTTAAGTCATCTACAACTGCATCTGTAAATGGCGATAATTCACAAATATTGAAGAATATGCACTAGATATTGCATTTGCAAACAAATGTTTTTTTGTGTGGTATAAAAAAATAATCGTTCGTAATAAGAAAAAAACTGCAAGAGTCTTTGCGAGATAGTTTTGTTCTTGCCGATGTCTTGCAGAGCTGGTCTTGCATCCAGTCTTGGTCTTGCAACTTTGAGTCTTGGTCTTGGTCTTGCTATTGGTGTTGCTGTCTTGGTCTTGGTCTTGGTCTCGCAAGATTTGCGAGACCAAGACAAGACTGCAAGACCAAGACCGATTTTGGCCATGACTATTTGCTGTTGATCCTCCGGAGTAAGCTTTCTTACACGAAATTACCATATAATTCAACAATGCATCTTATGTATCATATATAAAGATATTATTATTATCTGAACTGTAAGCTTGCAAACAACCTTAAAAGAGGTTCATCCCCAGAACATGCACGATACCAAGTGAAAGCTCTGAAATTGTTATAACTGAAAAATCATCTTCTCGGTCGCTTCTCAATATGGTTTCTTAACGATCACACGGGAAAAACTCTTTCCACTATGGTAGTGAGCTTTTTTTCAATTTTAGACTTTGTATTCCTATTTTCGGTACCGATGACCTGAAAGAAATTTTGAACTTTTAACCCTCATCTTCGGCTTGTTCAATGACACATTATCGATCATCAATGCTTCATTACACCCCTTTAGTGTCAGATTTAATTTACGACAATACACAAAAGGATCCGAATCTGTTTTAAGATAATTTTTTTCGTTATTAGCAAATTTCACCGTTAAAAAACGAGATTAATAGAATAATTTAGCTTGAAAAAAATTTCATAGTTTCTCTGTAAAAGGGGAATAGAGTACTATGTAAAACTAAAGTAGTTACATTATAATACATACTTATTAATCTCCACTTGAATTGCAAATACAAAACCCTTAACTTCGTAAGTAGAAATTTAAACATCATAAAAATGCGAAACTTCCGTTAATGTCGATTTGAATCCGAAACTTTTTTAAGCTTCGAAACTTTTTGAAAATAACAATAATATTAAATTAAATTATGTGCAATCGAGGGAACTGATGTAAAGGGGAGACTCTTATATAAATTTCGTGTTTCTATTAAAAGCTATTAATTACAAGTTATTACCTCTAAATACAATAAAGCAAAAGCATGGCGGTATCTTAATAAAAGATAATTAAGTTTGTGTTGATAAATTTCTCTGACAAAGGAAAATTTAATTTTTCCTTATATTGATCAAGCGCTAGAGACCAGGCGGAAATTCAGCAGAATTCAGCAAATACCCTGTACAAAAATAGTGCTGACTCGAATAACCCTATCTTAAAATTGCAATTTAGCAAATTCGCACTATATTTATTATCATTTATCGTCGACATAAATTCAATTATGGACGTCCAAGGAATACTAATTAAAACTTTTGAAGGTAATGCATCTGAACTTATTCAAAAACAAAATTACAGAAAGCATTCTTATACCTCGTTTCTTTAAATTAAATTTACTACGTACTTATTTGGCCTGGATAGTACATTTTTATTTTTACTTTAATTAGCTCTTATTAAACTTTTTAGTTGAGAACTATATTAGTCATTAATCCCAATTAGTCTGAAAAGTAGATATTAATTACAGTATAATTTAATCTAATTCCTCTCTACCTTTTTAATTTTTTAGCCTGATTTATGTCGCGAGATCTTTTACTTAAATGAGAAGTATTCACTTTGTGCATATTTTTTTGTTAATTAACATTAAAAGTGGAATATTTTTCATCTTTCCTCCTTAATTAGTGATTTGTTTGAATTTCTAAGATAAAATGTGTATCACCTTTCTAACTGCTGCGAATTGAAAATACTGGACGCTTTTTCTTTCTGTAATAATCGTCGTAGAATTTCTAACATAATTACGTACACATTAATACACAATTTTGCATGTATGAAATTACGATGTTGGCGTAAACATCACACGAAAAAATAGGACAAAAATTGATTACCTAAATCAAACACGTTTCGACGAGCGCACAACAATTCTTGCTGATGATGGTTTGCTGTGTTGTGTGCAAGGGTTCCACCATTTTTCGTAGCACCTTATTTTGGAAATTCTGTATAATTTGGATTTCTTTTCGTTCATAAAATTAACATGCGTAAATTTTTACTGATTTACATGGATTCTCCATTTTCTACTCTCATTTTGTTTAAAGCTTTTGTGCAGCTTGCTTTATGCCTCATCCACAGTGTCCAACTGTTAACTAGGCTGTATCATCTGCAAAGGTGCTTAAAGTAGTTTTCTCGTCCTGTAGAATACTTCTTGTATACAACAGATACACCGTCGGGACATGTACTATGTACCACTCCTGCAGTAATCTTTTTGATGTAAGAATATTCACTCCCGCATTTAACCCGAAAGAGTCCTGACGGATAAGTATGATCTCAGGATTTGGCAGGATTCATTCATGACTTTATTTGTTTAAAATTGCTACAAATAATTCTTATCCAACAGATTCCAAATATTCCAAATTAATCTTATCTGCACAACAGTATTTCTTTAGGTAAAACATAGTTTATATGTTCCATCATGCCAAACTTTATCGAAAGCTTGCGAGACGTCAAGAACATCTTTTTCCTTGAATAATCGGAAGCACCGCTTCGGCAACTGGTTCCGTGGCTGTCTTCAGTGCGATAGATTGACTTGTACAAAAACAAACGTTGATACATGACAAACATTTTTCAAAGATTGTGGTTTTGGACTCAAGGGGGCTCAAAACGTCCAGATTCATCAAAATCTCAATCTATTTTGTGACTGGTTGGTTTAGACGGTGGTTCCTTGAGGATCGGCATCTCGCTTACCATCAACATAATAATTACGTTCCTGATCTGAAGGAAGATCATTATAATTCCTCCACCTTAATGTGGTTAGACACTCCGCCATAGTTGAGTGTCTAACCAAGTTACTAAAACTTTTTTTTGCTTTTCGCTAAGATGGATTAACCTTTTTTAGGGGTAGTGCAATTTAAAAAATAGGGGTGAGATGGTTGGAACCTATGGAGTGGTTTTGCAGAAGATTTCTCTATGAGTCATATTGGTTCCTCCTCATTGTTCTAGATATAGTTCAACGAACTGTTTTCTCCCATCGTTTTGTTCCATGCTGTATATTCCTTTGTAACGTTTTACATTTTATCAATTTTAATCAGAACTGACATAACGGAGCGGATACTGCAAGCCAAAAAGGATATTAGAATGGGTTCCACCAGGGAGAATGTGAAAAAGAGGACTGAAGAAAAAAATATAAAAGGAACAATGCATTCGGGGCACATTTTACGATAAATAGAACTGGATACTGGGCAAGGAGGGACCCCGATGGTTGTAGGAATTAGTAATAATAGGTAATTGCTAAGTCAGTTTTTAGTAGATCCTTCAACAATGACGTACATTAAGTTTATAATTAAGGGTAGTTTTGGAAATATAATTTCTTGAAAACTTCACTCCTTTTGTATGGTTTTGTATTACGCACTTGGCGCATACATTCGTTACTTTTGGTCCAATTGGTTACGTTGTTGACAGCTGCTTGTAGTGTCTTTGTAGCTGTTTCGATTTCATTGCTTGTGGCTAGTAATGCAGTATCATCAGCAAATGTAGCTGTACCCCATCACATTTTGGAATGTCGCTGGTGTAGAGGAGGTAGAGTAAAGGTTCCCCGCGGTACACGTGCGGCAATGTCTTTTAGTTCTGAATACTCTGAAACCCCCGTCAGCTGCCCCTTGCCACCACGCGAGAATTGAAAAACTGATAGCTCTGAATTAAAAGCTATTTATGAGTTTTCAAAATCCGCAGGAATAATATTTTGAGCTCAATCCACTTAGCAAGAATTTCCATTTGAAAATGGGGGGGGGGGGGGCTTAGTGAACGATTTTCCAGCTCCACCACTTACCTTAAAACAACTCCAAAACTAGTTTCGCGGAAGAGGTAACTCATAGAAAATACCATTCAATCTAAAATATCTTTAAAGCATGTAATTCCAGCATTATTAGGTTACAAAAATATGTAACACTTCATTTCTACGTTGCAACCCCTTAGCAGGAAAACGACCCCTCGTTCCAAACACGCAAGAAGGAACTATGTTAAATAATAGAGAAACGAATCATTTTATGACGGTATATTATCATTATTATCCTCCGATTTAGGAGCTTTCGAAATATGTATAACCTGAATTTCGAGTTGAAGCCCCTTAGCAGGAAAACCACCTCTTCTGCCAAACACACTAAAGGGAACTACCTATGTTAAATAATCGAGAAACGGATTAATTTATGAAGGTGTATTATTGTTTATATCATTACTCATGAGGGTATTGTGATTTATTCTTCTAAAATATTTATATATAGGTTATACATTTACGACCGGTTTTATAAAGGCATGGTTAACTATATTGTCAACTAACAATGCGATCAATTGATTACGTGATCAAATTTGTTTTGCGTTGTATAAAATTTCTACCACCAACATCAATGCACTTTTGACTTCTTTTGATAACACCACGTGTAGCTCTTAAATTTAGATGATGTGTCACCTGATGACTAGAATGTGAGGCGCCCCGTTATGCTGGAAGAACATACGCATTCTTGTAGCCAACAGAATCTCTTCCAATAATGCTGGAGGCTAATTTTCAAGAAATTGTAGATAATGGGGTCCTGTAAGACAATGCGGTAACACAACAGGCCCAATTAACTGATTGTCCATCAAGCCACATCACACATTTACAGAGAAGTGTTCTTGAAAATGTGTCTCCACAATGGCATGTGGGTTATCTTCGGACCACTGAAACTACACTAGTTTAAGAGCTCCTACGCGCGATGCCCCGTTGTTGTTTTTAAGAGCTGTGGGAGCTGAGTGAATGTTCACCCAGCACCCCCACTGTCAAATGGAAATTCTTGCTAAGGGGATCGAGCGCAAAATTTTATTCTCGCAGATTTTGAAAGCTCATAACGCTTCCAATTCAAAGCTACCATTTTTTTAATTCTCGCATGGTGGGGGGGGGGGCGAACGAGCGTTACTCTGAATTAGCGAGTAGAGATATAAATGATCTAAGGAGTAGACTCATGTGTCTAAGCAGATTCTTTTGTATTCGAGGGCCTCGTACCACAATTTATCAAAAGCTTGGGGCACGTGCTGCACATGTTTCTTTCTCTTCTAGAGATTTTTTGATAATGTCAGTGATGCGATGCACTTGATCGATTGTTGAATCTTTATTTCGAAATCCACATTCGTGGCTCGGTATTAGCTGTTTTTCTTCAATAATTGGTTTGAGCCGTTTCCGTAGTAGCTTCTCAAATAATTTAGATATGATTGGTAACAATTGGATCGATCTGTAAATAAATAAACTGGAACTGGATACTGGCACGAAGGGACCCCGATGGTTGTAGGAATTTGTAACAATATGTAATAATCCATTACGTACGAATATTCTTGATTTGCTAAGTCAGTTTATGACAATGACGTACCTACATTAAATTTAAAATGAAGGGTAGTTTTGGAAATAAAATTTCTTGAAAACTTCACTCCTTTTGTATGCTACAGTGATTTAACAAAAAAACGAACTACATTTTAAGCTTCATCCTTGTTCATTACATGGGCTTATCCTATATTAACGTTTCAATATAACTCGTATGAAGTCTGCAAAATAATGTGTTTAAGGCCTTTCATTTATAGCACAATCTTTCTACTCCGGCCTTTAGAAAAGAATAACATAAAATATGGTTTTCAGATCGAGTTCGTTAATGCAGATCATTAGTAAACTTTGTGGAAACAAATCTAAAAACCAAATATTGGTCTTTCCAGACTATTTTAAAAGCTTCATGCATTATACAGTCATAGTGTATTTGGTTAGTTATTGAAACTAATTATCGTAGACTTGTCTATTTTAAGAGTAAATAACAATCAACGAATTACTTAATTATATGAGGAAAGTTTAATTAATGCCTTAGGAGCATTTAGAGTCGGCATTTAATTTAGCAATTAAAGTGCTGAGTAAACTTGTAGGTTACTACGTCTTGGATATGGCCCTTGAAACTTACAGTTACTTCATCTAATCGTTTAATTACGAAAAGTGATCAAGATAATTAGGTTGAAGACGACTTAAAAATGTACAATGGAAACAAGCGAGCCGTGTATTAAATTACAAATCGATACTTTCGAAAATAAATATTGAACGAAATGAGGCTTTATTTGTATGTAACTAACGAACGCTATATTTAAAAATTGAAATTGTAGGAAGATAAACATAAATACAGTTAAGAGCAAGTAACCTGAACATCAATTTTACTTTCATAAATATCAAAACAATTTGCTCTGAAAAATAAATATTTACATACACTTCTGCCCACTTGATACCGGGATTTATCATTCTATCCCGAAATATCCAATAACAAACACTTGGGAATTGTTGCATTTCCCAATTTTGACTATGTATAAATTGGGAAAGGAACGCGAATGTGAGTAGTAAAAGCGGGAAATTTTGTTTATTTTGATTTGATTTACTATTATTTATGGTGAGAATTGAGCATCAAAGTGAGAGAGGAGTAGATGAAACTATTTGCTATTAAACCAAACGTCACGAACTTGCCTACTCTAATTGCAAATGATCATTACTCGTGATATACGGTCTATATCAATAGGCATTCAAGCTTGATTTGTGTGAGTTTCCAACATATTGTGATTACAATCCATTGTACCAGACTGATTGTTGTGTTTAGTACAATTTATTTGACGTTTTTATTACGTGGTTTGAGTGTATTTTAGTTATGTCTGTTACTAATTAAGCTTCACTCGAATACGATAAATAAATATTTGCATAGTGTTGTTAAGCTTCGGATGCCACTTGTGAAATCAGCCACCGCCTGAAAACTACCAGCTCGGAAAATGAACATGTTCTCTCCATTTCTCTTCTCGGAATCTACATACTCTGCGGCGGTTACTACGAGTGAAATAAATTTTAAATGGACACGCATTACATTCAATTGAAATTCACGTTCAAATTAGCAACCATTGTACGCTGTTCACGCTTTCCAAGATTTATAGATTATTTTGCTTCTCTTCGTTTAAAATCCTTAATTATCAATCGGAGTAAAAAGTCTAGATCGCCGACACGAATCTTTGCGATTTATTTGTAAAAAATGTATGTTATTTAAATGTAACACAACTCAAAATTAATGCAGCTTGAACCAGTTAAAAATTACAAAATTAAAAATCTTAAAACTGAACAGGGTGTTCTTAAATGTCATGTACATACGGAAGGGGGTGATTCTTTGGCTTTTTTCATAACCAAAAGTTCATATAAACATAGGTGCTCAAACGCTTCCTTACTAATCTACAGGGTCTTGAAATTTGAAGTTTTTTTTCGTTTGAAGAATAACTTGTTGTTGTTGTGACGCTGACTTAGGAAGAGCTTTCTGGTTATTCCAGAAGGCCGAATCTTCCATTAGTAAGAATGCTGATTTAAGCCTATCAATAGGGACTGTTTCTTCACCTCGTTTTGTTTGCAATATAAATGTTTTATTTGCACGATAGAGGGTCAAGGTTGGCTGTAAATGGTTTTCTTATGGCGTCGTGACGAAAGAAGACGTGTGTCGTTTGCATAAGGTCAGGACACACAAAGAGTTTCTTTTGTGTGTGATGCCTAAATGCAACTGATTGAAGATGTCTTATTTGCTCTCTGAGTGTTTATGTGATGGGACGTCGCTTGGTCGTGAACCTTTTATAACATCAATTGGCAGTCGGACGGTTTCGCCATAGACTAACTCTGCCGACGTGACTTGGTACTCAGGTATAATGTAGCGAAGACTGTTGGTAGTGCCAAAACCCAGTCTTTGTGTAGTTGCACTTTAAGTGCTGATTTGAGCGTTCGGTGCCAACGTTCTATTGCGTCATTCGACGTCATTAAATATTTAATATCTGATACAAATATTGTTATTGTCTGTTGGTTCCTTTAATTTTATTTTCAGAATTGGGCGAAAAAACAAAATAATTCAAACTAAGGATATTATCTCGGAAACTATTACCTTTAGACATAGGACATATTTAACAAAAATCAAGGCTAACTTAAAAAGTAGTTCATTCATGAAAAAATAGACAGGGTGTTCTATTTAAGCCGACTTTTGGCATTTCTTCTGTGGTCTTTAGAAAAAATTCAGTACGGACCTTTTGCAACAAATTTCGTTCAAAATCAGCATGTCGAAAAATAAAACGCTCTTTTGTTTATGATAATCTCCAATTTTGGTGCTCTGTTGCCAATGATTGAATAGTTATGATTTTTTTACTGATTGTTGATTTCGGCGACAATTTTTTAAAAACATTTATTTTCTCCTAAATGAGTTGACTTAAGTAGGTAAAAGGCCAAACAAACTTGGCCTAGAATCGAATATGGATTTCAAAAAGATAAAATCTATAGGGTGTTCCATTTAAAATAATAGAATACGATCCTGCACAGACGAAACCGAGGTTGCGGGGCTCAAAATATTTTTAGGTTGTAAACAAGGAACATCTGAATAAGAAATGTCTCTTGACCTTTTGTCCTAAAATTAATATTAAAGGTGCTATCGAAGAACAAAAGGCAAGTGGGCAACCCTGTATTCAGTAGTAAATTTTTCAATGTAGTCAACGTAATTCTCTACGGCTTACTCGTTCGGGACGTTGTTTGAACGCATAAATGATGGGTAAACGTAAATAGTAAAATTTCTACCTTCAAGATTATGTCTAAAATATTTTATGGCTTGGTACGCAGCCAGTAGGTCACGCCGGTCATAAGTGCTATAAGACCTCTCTGAATTGCTGAGTTTTTGTGAAAAGACTTCCAAAGGTTCAAGATTATTCTCTCGAAGTTGCTGAAGTGAAGCTCCTACAGCAATGTCAGAAGCATCAACGCTGATAAATAGCCGAATTCTGAAGATGAATGGGCTAATAATATGGCAATAGCCAAATCGAATTTTAAACGATCAAAAGCTGCACTTCGCTTATCTTCTTTCCTTGGGTTTTACATAAATCAAATAATACTTTCTGAACTACAACCGAATGAGGTAATGAGCGTCTATAGAAATTAATTAATCCTAAAAATCGACGAAGTTTATCAATTGTGTCTAGAAGTGGAAATACTGCTAACCCGTTCGGGAAGGGGATGTATTCCACATTTATTGACACGGTAACCGAGAAATAAGGGCTCAAAGACAGCAAATTCACTTTTAGACGAATTGGCACATATTCTTTCTTGATCAAGTAATTTAGAAAGTTGAATTACGTGTTCTTCGGAGGAAGAAGCAACTAAAATATCATCAAGATATGAATAAACGAAATCGAACTGTCTCAATATTGCATGTAAGTATCTTTGAAATGTTTGCGAAGCATTTTTTAATCCAAACGGAAGTTTGACAAATTCGAACAATTCGAATGGTGTGATAACTTCTATCTTTGGAATGTCTTCTGATGATACTGGAATGTGGTAAAATGCTCTGATTATATCTATTTTAGAAAATATGGTCTTGCCCGCTAGTTGTGTATTGAAATCTTGAAGATGAGGAATAGGATATCTATCGGAAATAGTTACATTGTTCAGTGCCCTATAATCACCGCATGGTCTCCATGAACCATCCTGTTTTCTGGGTACCAGATGAAAAGGACTTAACCAACTACTTTTAGAAAAAAACTAATTTTGCTTGTTTTAATTTTTCAGGCGTTAACCTTCTTTTCCTTTGCATTAACTGGTGGGCCTGTGGTTGATATTGTATGAAAGTATTTAACATTAGGATATTTGCCAGGGTACTCTTTAAAAAGTTGCGAAAATTGTTCTAACAAACTAAAATATCTGTTGGATGGGTTAATCAAATGAAATGCTGATACGTATGACGGAGTAAGTCCGGATGTCCGTGTGACTGTGTGTCTGCGCGTTGGTCGAAGTTACAGGGTTTAGAAAGCTGGAAGTGGTGTCATCTTATAGGAAATTCTTTATTGATTCCAAATCTCTGGCAAATTTTTTGATCGGATACCCATTCGCTGTCGGGACCCCATTAAAGTCAAAATTATTCACCCTGAATATCTCGAAAACGACACACAGGAAGTTAATTTTTTTTCTTTGATGGAGAATCGAAAAAAGAATTTAAAATGAAAACATTGACATTCACGATAAGTTTAAATGTAAAATGGTTTCGTTCTTTCATCCTCGGTTAAGGGTCGTAGGGGCGGGGAAGTGTATAAAGCCCCTCTCTACCTTTTTTACAAACCATTAACATTTCTGATTCTCATTTAACAAAACTGACATCAAATTTTGAGTGATCGGAAAATTGAATCTTTTCGCGATTACAGCGCCATCTGTGATGAACTTCAAAAAAATTTTCTGACAAAAAGTTCATATTTTTAACGCAGAATCCAAATTTGTATATAAATCTGGGGGTTGCTATTTAAGGGGGTGGGAGTAGCGACTTCTCATTACTTTACATTCAATAGAGCCTTAAAAAATTTCCACGCGTATTTTTTCTTTTCTCAATGCGTTTGGGGGGGGGGGGTATGGGTGGTTTGGAACACCTTATAGGTATATTCATTAGAACGAATAACACATACCTACCTAACTTTTTGTTTTAAACTCTCTTAAAAATAGTTTCAAGTAATTTTTATGCGCCGACAGCCCAACATTGCAAAATTTTAAACTACTTCTACAACAGAAAAGCTGTCATCATTAGCGATCCTTTTACATACTTGTGTATTAATTATTAAGTACAATTTGCTTAACTTATTACTTAAGTAATGATAATGGAGAACGATGAAAAGCTAATAGGCAGTGGAGTATTTAGAAAATTCACGAAGGACAGGACCTTGGCACGACGGTGAAAAATATACGTCCCATATGATATGTACAGGATATTATTATTTTTATAACACATATCCTTCTATTGTATTGGTTGGCAAATAGAGTATTTTCTTCTCCATAAAATTTTTGCTTTTTACCATCACATTTCAATAAAATCGTTTTGGACAAAAAATCATATTCATGTATTCATGTGTATTCATTAAATATCTGCTTCCCGGCACAGTTTGAATAATATTTATTGCATCGGCTGCTTAGAGTCTTAGACAATTATCATTAACAATGCACTTTGTTAAAATATATAGTATAAAATTTTTCTTTCATTAAAGAAATAAATTATTAACCACTAGGACAGGATGGCCTCTAGCTAGTATCTTGAAACATCGATGAGCCTTCAAAGGCAAACTTTTGCATCGTATGCATTGCACCAATTCAATAAACGTATCATTAAAGGCAACCCCTCTGTAGAAAATAAACTCTTTGATGGTCGAACTGCTTTTAATCTTGGCGAAAAGTTAATGTAGGAAAGTTTGAGAAGTTCGAAGTTAGAAAACACACGAAAAGGGTTCTACTTTCTATTGGCGCCTTAATTGTTACTTACCAATTTGGCTGTAAAGTCATTATACGGGAACTTCGGCTTTCTACTTTAATTAGTTGGATTAATGGACATGTCATACACTTTCTATATTAATTCACTCGTAACAGTTACAACAATTAGTGTGAAACAGTTCCGAGGCTGACTAAAATTAGCAATTATAATGGTGAGAAAAATTAAATGAGAAAATACAATAACCAGAAAGCACTTAATCATTCACCACAATAATTTACAAAAGAAGAATTTCATTAATAAATCTTCCAAAGAAGAAAAATCTGAATAACGTATTTAAAATAATAAGTGTTAATATTATTTTTCTTCTAGGAATGGTCACTGCAACCTCCGCAATTGTCTACCCTTCAAGGATTCCTGTGACTTTAACAAAAGCTAGGATTTTAGTGTGAAACATTTCCTCTTGTATAATCTTTTCATTTCCAAGTGTTCCCTTGCCTTTGTATATGCCTCACATTGGCAGGTGACGTATGATGGTGTTTCATTTTCCTCATCACAACCCCTGCGTAATGGACTGTTGCAATTTATTATATGTTTGTCTTACTTAGTTTTAAAGTGGCCGTTGCTAAATTCCTGTTTTGGTTTCCCTGGTTCCGTATCCTAGGTTTAACGTTTTACGCAAGTATTTACCTTCCCCTCTCACGGCTTTTTTCTACGTGAGAAGAGAATGAGGTGTTTTTGGATGAACAGACGAGCCCTCTTCTCTGCACCACGTTGCCACTAGATTTAAAGTTTCCAGCATGGCAACTGAAGTCTGCCACGTACCACAATCACTATGTCATCAGTATAGCCTGCTGTGGTATAACCTTCCTCACTTAATCGCCTCAGGAGTTCGTCTATCACCAAAAACCACCATCCATGTACACACGGTATAGTGTACTCCCTTGTCAAAACCCATCTCTATATCTAAAAACGGGTTGTAGGGCAAATCGCCCCATGACACATCGCCCCCGGACTTTTCGCCCCGTTACTTCGCCCCACGGACCGTTCGCCCGCGGACATTTCGCCCCCGGGACAGTTCGCCCCCGGACATTTCTCCCCCCGGACAGTTCGCCCCCGGACATTTCGCCACCTGACACTTCGCCTCCAAGATATATCGCCCCCATACACTTCGCCTCCAAGGACATATCGCCCCCGACAATTTCGCCCCCAAAACATATCGCCCTCCCATCGCCTTCATCCGTTATACATATACAGTGTGTCCACATTTCGATGCTCACCATTTGTAGAGCTGTTAGAAGAAGTAGAGCAGCGGTTAAATACTTAGGGAATGTTTTTCAGGGTTTAATACCCGTGACATTCAAATTCTCCATAATTTTCGTAGATTTTCAAAAACACAGTTCTGGTTTCTGTATTTCACAGTGTTACTTAGCACTTGCATACCTTTAAGGTTATATTTCTCATGTGTGTCTCATTAAGATAAATACATTTTTTTGTTAATATCTCTCCCATAAATAAATATTTTTCAGGCATGTTATACATTTTGAAAATCTCTTTTCAAAGGCAATTAACTAATAAAAATTCTATAACATCTGCCGTATGAAAACGATTGCTGGCACACATTACTTAAAAAATTAAAAATAGAACGGTGGTTTTCTGATTACATCAAAAAGTTTGTCTTGAAAATGTTTTCGAACATTGTAAAAGTTTAGAAAAGGTCAGATTAGAAGCTGTGGAGTTATTGAAGAAAATTGGAATCAGGAAATTTTGTTTTTTGTTAAATTATTTGAAAATCTAAAGACATTGAAGAGAATTAGAAATGAGATTTATAGCGAGAATTGAATTCTAAAAAACATTCCCTATTTAACCGCTGCTCTACCTCTTCTAATAACCGCGAGATACCGATGGTGAGCGTCGAAATTTGGACCACTGTATAAGCTAATAGACAATTGATAATGGAATATTGGGGTTTCGGGGGCGAAATATATAAAGGCGAAATGTCTTGGGGGCGATATGTTTCAGGGGCGAAATGTTCGGAGGCGAAATGTCTTGGGGGCGATATGTTTCGGGGGCGAAATGTTTTTAGGCGAAATATCTTGGGGGCGATATATCAGGGGGCTAAATGTCTTGGGGGCGATATGTCCGAGGGCGAAATGTCCGGGGCGAAGTGTACGAGGGCGAAGTGCCGGGGCGAATTGACCGCACACCCTAAAAACGCCCCTAGGTCCACATCCTAAAAACAAATTGGCCTTTCAGCTACGTCCGCTACCCTGTTCTAAGGCCTTTAAACATAGTTTATCCCATGGGAGAATCTTTATTTATATTATTTATAGAGTAAGACCGTTTTTCTGTAATTTTCCTTCAGGGATTTTCCCTACAATGATGAAAGAATCGTTTTCGCTACAGCTAAATGAGATCGGAATGTTGGAGACACATCCTCTAGAAACTTTGGCAAAAAAATCTATTATTTTGCTATGGATGTTGTTACTACTGGCATTCAGGCTGAATTGTGCCGAAATACTTTGGTTGAAAATCTGAGCATGAGAAGAATTGGAACTTTCCTCTTGATGAAACAACCAGTGAACACAGTCAAGCTTCACTGAGTAGCATAACCAATTTTTCTTCATTTTGAATCCAACCCTAGTTGTAAAACTGTATTAGCTGTTTAAAAAGGAGTGTGTTTGCTGGTTTTCATCTGTTGGAAATGGACCTTCAGGTTGGATCGGGCCAGCCTCTATAATTTTTCGTTTGATATCCAAGTCTTATACAGTATTGAGGATGACGACATTTACGTTTACGTTTTCTGTATTTTCATTAACGATATGTATCTTTTTTTCTGAACAGTCGAGCGGTTGCGGAACCGAATTTTACAACGAGCTCTTCGCCGTCTCCCAAGCGCAAAAAGCCCTCGGCTTTCTGAACCTTCTATTTCTATTTCCTCCCACCATTTCCAATAATCCTAGCGGTGCTGACCGAAGTGTAATCAAATGGTAGTTAAAGTTTTATAATTTATTTGGCTTCATTCAGAAAAAAAAGAAGAAAACACACGTAAAAGAAAATTCCTGCTCATTATAAATAGACAATAGACATACCTACCAATTATTGTCATGAATATCATCAAAATATAATAACCTATTTCTCAAGCATTCCCACTTGACTCAATTAATGGGGTATTTTAGTTCCACGCCTTTACAATCAGCTTTGCTTACATAAACTTTGATGTACTAATATACTCAATATATATTTCTTGTGGCTACACATTTATAACGTGTTCATCGAATTTCCTTTGAATTAATTAGATACGCGTAAATTATTTAAGATATACATTGTCAAGATGCGTTACATCGACTAACAATCAAACTCAATTTCCATATTATAATTTAGGGATAATGGGAACGAGCTGAAATGGATACACTTAACAGTTCAGATCTTTAGATCAAATACCAAAAATTGAATTGATGATGTTATTCTAGGTCATCACCTAACAAGTTTTGCACTTTCTTTCATCGATTTCACCAGCTGAAGTTTATAATTTACAAAACAAGAGACAAGATAAAATAATCATTATAATAGTACCTTTTTATTCAAAACTTCCACAATACGTTCTTATTCAGTTTGAGTTATCTAGTTATCCAAACAACCCACTACATTGAAAACGCTCTTTAAAGTGGATAGGTATTACCGTTATTTTGAAGAATGGGTTATTTTCATCTTCTTGGTCATATTTCAGTAACGATTTGAAAAATTCAAGGGCAATAGGGTAGAATAAGTTATAAAAGAAGAATAGGCGATACGATATCAGTTCTTTCTCCTTCTGTGCTTCAATTGAACCTCTATAACTATAAAATGTTCTCACCCCAATTTTTTGCCGAGCTAAACAGTTAGTGGAAACGAAAATTGATTTTCTTTGTAAATTAGAAAGGCTTTAACAACATTAACGTTTGAACATTAATTAGTTGAGTTTTATGATGAAGTGAAAAAGGGTTTACAGAGAATAATAGATAAGAGCGATCCAAAAAGCTAAAAACGTAGATAAACGTTAGACGCATGAGGGCAACGAGTAGGTGGAGAACGAAAAGGTATTAACGAACAGTATAAATTTAGATTAAGCACATCATGGAGTGTTAAGAGAAACGTTCGAGGAAGGTGCACTGAAGCAATTGGCAGAGGAAATAAAAAAAGAGGCACAAAGGAATTCTTACATCTTTCTAAACGGCAGTGAAGCTTCAAGAAAAAGCAATTTTTGACCAAATTTGTTACCTACAATAAAATTAGAAGTAGAAGACTTAAAAAAAGAGTAGTGGAACAAAAGCATAAACAAATTATAAAATATTTAAGTGGAGCAGAAATAGGCAGCGATCATTTTTTGGTATTAGCTAAAATTACGAAAAGAAAAATAAAGGAAAACAGGTACAAAAGATACCTGTCTGAGGTGGCTACTACAGAGAAGATTTTATTAAAAAAATGAAGAGAAAAGGAAGAAATTGGAAATTGTAGAAAGAACAATTTTGAGAGGATTTAATGGAGGAAAAATTAAATTAAAAAATAATTAAGAAAGTTTATTTAACGAACCAAATATTGCACACGTAACCAAAGCTGCAAAAATAAGATGGTGAAGAGAATGAGGGAACGAAGTGTATCGAAACAGATGTTGAAAACAGATATGCAAAATACAAGAACAAAGAAAGACCGAGAATAGATGGCACGGCGAAGTGACCTAGCTGAAAAAGAAGGAGGTTCGTAGCGAGAAAGCGCAAGAAGTGGCCCTAAAAAGACCATGACAGCTATATATGTACACATGTACAGGGTGTTTCTACTCAAAGTGGACAACGTAATAGAGGTTACAGAACTCGTCAAAACTAACACTTTTTTCATTTTGACTTTTGTCTTCGAATTATGGACCTTTTTTTGCACATCTCTACATCTCCAGTATTTCTAGTCGGATTTCAAAAACTCAAAGTTCTTTGAAATCAACAGTTTAATATCTACAACCTTTGTTCAAAACTTTTTTACAAAAAATTTACAACAGAAAAATGGCGGTCGTTTTAAATTTTGGAAATTGAATAGCACAAAATCTACTCTACTACTAGATATAATTTAAAATGAGCACCATTTTGCTGTTCTACATTTTTTGTAAAAAAGTTTTGAACAAACGTTGGAGATATTTTTTTGAAATCAACAGTTTAACAAACGTTGTAGATATTAAACTGTTGATTCCAAAAAACTTTGATTCTTTGAAATCCGACTACAAATAATGGAGAAGATCCAAAATGCAAAAAATTACTTTAAAAAAAGTGTTCCTTTTGACAAGTTCTTCAACCTTTATTACGTTGCCAATTTTGAGTAGAAATACCCTGTTTATAGTATAATGCTTGAACATACAAAATCGACTACTACAGCATTTGAGCACATTTTTTGGCAAAGTTGCTACATAAATGGTTTATATTATTCTTTCTACTTCCTCTCCCAACTCCTTCTCGCTTTCTTGCTCATCCTGCAACTTTTTTCTATACTCCCCAAGTTCTCTTCATTTACCACCACATAGTCAATTACAGACGCTCCTCTTCCACTAATATAGGTATACTCTCCTCTTCTCCCTTCCTCCATATTTCCGTTTAAGATCATCTATCCGCTTTCGTCACACAATTCTATTAACCTTCTTCCTTGTCCGTTTATTTTTTTATCGATGGATATTCTTCTTACCTCTTCCCCATTTATCACCATCCCTCCTTGTGCCCCTATCCTATAATTCTCCTTTTTTCCTCTGTCTCCCCTAGCACTTCTTCTATACTTTTCCTTGTTTCCGCCATCTCTTCCATATATCGTCATCACTACATACTTTCCCCTTGTTCTGTGTTTATACAGGGTAGACGGTAGACCATTTTAAGTGATACACGCGAATATCTCGAAAAGGAGAATTTTTTTCAAAAAATGTTTCAGACGAATATTTTGTGGCTTTGAGGGGGAAAGATGATGACATTATCAATTTAATTCTAGATGGCGCCACTTTAGAGATTTCATCATGGCGGGCATTTTTTTAAATGGGAGTTGATTTTTCTTTCATGGTTTTTTGTTTTTTGTAATCGGAGTTACGGTGTTCCAAAGTTTATAAATTAAATAAAAGTTTCCACCTCCCATAGTGTACGTATTTTGTAACTCCACACCACTCTGCATTTCTCTCCCCTCTCTGTGTATCCGTTATCTGGATCGATTCTGGTTGATAGTCAACCAGGTCCAGGTTGATTCACACGCATTGTCAGTTGCCCTGCTTAGCAATGCCCAGGATGAACGACGTGGACTTGACGGGGTTTTCATCCCTTTGGGGTGCTTGATTAGCGTGAGTCCCCTTGCCTCTCACGATTCGGAGTACTTGATTAGTGCGAGAGGTGCAGAATTACAAAATACCTAACTTTACTTAATTTATACATTTTGGAACACCGTAACTGTTGTATTCGTCTTATTGCCAGCTACAACTTTCATTTGGAAAGAAAAATCAACTCCTATTTAAAAAAATGGCCGCCAAGATGGAATCTACAGTGACTCTATTACAAACAGTGGCGACAAGCGATGTATCGATTTTTATTGGCCGTGGTATATTTTGCCTCGTAATGGTGGCCTGACTGTGTTTACATTTGATCAGCGTGTAATTTTTATTTGAATTTGGCACGTTGCTAGGATACCACTGTTGAGTTCATAAAAAGTAGAAACCCGCCCAAAATTTTGCCTCCTAATGGCGGATGGGTGGAGCTAATTGCTGCTTGTCGTCACTGTTTGTAATAGAGTCACTGTAATGAAATCTCTAAAGTGGCACCATCTACAATTAAATTGATAATGTCACCATCTTTCCCCCTCAAAGCCACAAAACTTTCATCTGAATCATTTTTTGAAAAAGATTGTTCTTTTCGAGATATTCGTGGGTATCACTTAAAATGGTCTACCCTGTATATCTTGTTAGCACCCCTTGTATTTGTTTCTCTTCCTCCCCTTTTTCCTTTCCGTACTGGTTTTCGCTCCCGTCACTATTCCCCCTTTTGCCCTCCCCATTTTCTCTTTCCTTACTGCGAATTGGGCTCTCCAATCAAACTCCCCTGGGAGCTATTCCTTCCATTCCTCCCAATCCTTCTCCTACAACCATGTTTCTACTACCCCTGCCATCTTAAACTTCTTTATATAGTCCCAGAAATCTCTCCCCTTCCCCCAATTTCGAACCAGAGTATGCTGATCTAAAACCTAAACTCTGGGTAAATATGAGAGCGACCAAGCCATGGCATGCCGTCGTAGACAAAGGACGCTGGTAAATTTAAATGGTTTAACCATATCCTGAAATCGAGCTTTATATTATCTCTCGAGCCAGAACTCTCAATGCAGGTAAACACCTCCACCACAACGCACACCATTCGTCTGTGCAGAAAATACCATCATACCGGCAGATAATCATTCCGTGGATGGAAGTAATGCCTCGTTTATCGACTGTAGATGCCTAAACGCATTCACGCAAGACGAAAACTGTACTTCCCTCTGGGATTCGGAAAATCGTTTTGGGCGTGAAATGCAAGCGGCGTATCTCATTATCAACGTTAGGAAATGCCTCGTAATGACACCTCAACGATTTTCCAAAATTAAATCCGTACCTAACAAATAACTCAACGCGATTATTATGTAAAATAATTGAAACGATTGCGATCAACCCAAGCTGGAAAAAATGAGATTGATGATAAATTCAAAGAGTCACTCTCATTTTTTTAATGGCAATTTAGCGAATACTTAGCAGACATCGCGCAAATGAGTACAGCTTACAATATATCATTTTTACAGTTTCACACATCTTATATTAAAGGCAGATAAATCATCTGGTGACGGTATAAAGAACAGTTGGCGCTCGCAATAATTTTTATGTCCTTTACAAAAAAAAAATAATCCGGAAAGTTTGAGCAACGAAAAGGATATGAAAGTAATTACACGTACAGCAAACAACTGAGCACTGTTTCTAAAAGTTGGCCGTGCGTTTGAAACAGACAAAGGAGTACAAAACAAAGTTTTACAACTTTACCTTCTACCTTCGTTATCTCAAATAGTGACCTAAGCGAAATCATGCTGAAACCTGCAGTTTGGCGTTAAAGCGAATAGAAATTTTGGAACGTTTACTTCCCCTTGAGGTGTACACCGTTTGATAACAACATTGGACGTGCCACATCGTATAATAAATAGGAAACTCGCCAAACTGGGGGGTTGATATTATCCTACAACACGTGACCTGCTTGCCACAACAGTTACCGTGGCAGAACAATCAACCCCATACTCACAACGCCGCGTTGTTATTAACAACACTTTACATACAAGTCGTTTAATTTGATTTCGTACGTATTTTCGAGTTTCGTTATTTGTTTTATAGCATCTATAAATAGGGAAATGTCCGTTAAAAGCTTTTTTGAGTTTCCCAAAGAGATCTATAATAATTAATCCGGTTACGCTAACTCTAAATTAAATCTTCAATTTTAACCTTTGCAGTGTCCTACTGCCATAACTTATTATTCAAACCGCGCACGTCACACCTGATGGATATTGCTTTGTTAAAGCGTTTATCGCATTCACCCGCCATTTAGGACGCATCATATAACTTTTCACGATTTGATTTCAAACATCATATGAATAACAGCGAATGACCATTATTCATTTTTGGAACTTGGCAAATATGCAAATATGTTACACATCATCCCCTATTCGGAATTGTTACGTAGAACTATTTCATTTTATGCTGTACTGCTAAACTTTATTTGATGCAGGGCTTTTATTCATTGCAGCATCTATTATTATTAATAACAATAGTAAATAGATAGTGATATAGACACTTTCCGTTATGGTTGCGAGTTCAACAACACAGGGCTCCCCCACTTTTTTGATTATACTTCTCTTTATTTGTTACAAATATTATTTAACAAATGATTCTTATTTACTCTTACATATCAACATTTAACCATAAGACACAACCACAATATAATACATAAAACCAAATACATTTCCAAAAAATAAAAGACTTCCTACTCTCCAGCACCCCCTTCATCCACTCTATCCCTTCACCCTTCCCTCCCAAAATCACCGTTCTTTCTCTCTCCTCTTCCCTTAGCTCTTTACATTCCCTCATCATATGCCATATGTTTTCCCACCCTTCCCCATACATTCTACACATCCTTTTCTCATCCTCCCACCAGTATCTGTTTTCGTTTTCCTCGTTCCCGCACCTGAATCTTGCCACCATTCTTTTCTCCTTGAAACTCATGTCACCCACTACACAGGGTGTTCCTAAATGTCATGTACATACGGAAGGCGGTGATTCTTTGGATTATTTCATAACTAAAAGTTCATATAAAATAAACTTAGGTCCGCAAACGCTTCCTTACTAATCTACAGGATCTTGAAAAGATTTATTTCGTTTTTTCTTTATCATGAGATATTCAACTCAAATTTGGAATACAGATTACTCTTTAGGGATTATATTATTGGGCGTCTTAAGTGGTTGCAAAAATCTACAGAGATATTATTCTTTCAGGGGTCATGTCCCATTTTCTCCCCCAGAACATTTTTGCGGTGCGCCTCTGGTAGATTCTATAATAAAAAATAAATTTCGTGTTTTGCTTACAAGATTTTTTATCTTTTGTCGTTTTTCCGTAGCTGCCACCGTTACTGGAGAAAAAATGTAAGAGCGATTTTCTGTAATTGGTGAGATGAAATTAATATTTTTAAAATGATCTATTATAAGTAGCAATAATTTATTGCAATACAATAACACTAAACAATAACCATAACAAAGAAACTATGTTACAACAATATTGTTGAAAATGACCTCCACCAACACCAAGGAACAACGAAAAAGATCTTTAAATTTCAAGACTCTGTAGATTAGCAATTAAGCGTTTGAGAACCTATGTTTTACGAACTTTTAGTTATAAAATTAGCCAAAGAATCACCTCCTTCCGTATGTACGTGACATTTAGGAACACCCTGTATAATCGGCCTTGCCTTCCACCATTATCTCCACATATCCCTCATTATAACTTCCCTCTGCTATCCTCGCTCTCCATTCCTGGCCTTGGACATACCTTACCCGTTCTTTTCTTATCTCTCTCATACACTCATTTACCCCAATAATTTCCTCCATTTTCTTGATCTTCTCTCTTGATCTGCTCTCTTTCTTGCCTGGATCCTTATTTTTTCTGCTTTCGTCTCCTCCCCCACGATATACCCTGGTGTCTCTATATCCAACTCCAACGTCCTGCTCCAGCACTTTTCCTGTATTTTTTTCATTTTCTCTGAATTTGGTCCGGTCTCGTCTAGTCGAGAAAAGGCTAAACGTTTATATCAGTTTCATATCTATCTTACAGCATTATCCATAGCAACAATGGAACCTTCTTGGATAAAATGTAGTACTTACTTGGTTAAAATGTTCTTCAAATTCTCGATTTGTTAGATTCAATCATAAGTGTTATAATGTGTTATAATCAACTAGTTGACCAGTTTTCCCTGTCTTTTTGCCACACTTTTGAAACCATTTACCCCTAGTTTACTCCACAACTCATTCAGATGTTCTGTTAGAAATTCAATTATGGTTTCAAGATACGTCTGTCTATTAACATGAACTTCCAATGAATTCTTTTTCTGAAATAACTTAATTCGTGCAGTGTTTTCTACAGTCAAGTATCACTGATATATTGGAAAACTCTTGATAATTCTTCAGGGCAGCGTGAATTTTCATCATTCAGGTAGTTCATTGTCAAAGAGACAGTTATACCCCACTCCATATTATAATTTTGATTCTTTTGGTGATCTTCCTGGCCTTCTCACTTTAGTTTTCACTGAAAAAGTGTACAATTAGAAACTGGTCGCACAACAGTATCTACAGATCAATAGAATTCACCGTTGAATGATTAGGTTCAACACAGGGGCTAAGAGTGTGAGCTGAGGAAAAATACTCTAACCTCCCCCCTAAACAACATTTCTTATTTGTTCAGTGCATTTAGGGTTCTCCTTCAGAGCCCAATTGTAGCGAATGAATTAAACTAAAAAGTAAAATGCTCGCTCCCGTGAAAATTATATTTATTTAGAATATAGTATACTTATTTCTTTACTTGGTTTTCTCGCATGAGAATAGTTTAATTTTCACCTGAAGTTTACAAAAGGATTGCACAGTCCTTAAAGGTGGGGGGGGGGGGGAGAACTGGAGCACTGTAGAACACAGCAAACGCCAAAAAGCACAATAATAATTCGTATCGTACACGTTTCGGCAGCAAAACTGTCATCATCAACAACCAACTAAATTCAAATTACAAAGTAAGCTATTTATATCAATTGCGGAGAGCGATGTGGGCGATAGAAAGTTGTGCACGGGTTACATTTTTTTGTTACAGGGTGGTGCAATATCTTGGCGGTCACACAAGCAGCAGACTGTGGCACTATCTACTGCTGAAGCTGAATACATGTCAATGTCTTCAGCGGCGCAGGAAGCACTGTGGCTTCAATAACTGCATGCTGAACTGTGTCAAAAAGGCCACTCGTCGTATTTAGTGATAACTAGAGTGCAATAAAATTGTCCAATAATGATTGTCACATACCTAGGTCAAGACATATTGACATTCGTTATCAGTTATTAAGAGTTTACATGGGTCCCACCCGTTATCTTGTTCAAATTTTCAATCGTTAATAAAATTCTTGTTATTCATCCACTCAAGTTCAAAAAATACATTTTTTTACACTTATAGTGGATGATACATGATGTTAATAGTTTTTTCAAAAAAAATTTGACCTAAGTAGGAATTGACTTTAAAACAATTTTTTTTATATTACTTGTTCTGTTGAATTGGTCAGTAGTGAAAATTGAGAAACTAAACCGTAATGTGACGAAAAACGAATAGTATTTTAAATGGAAATACGAAGCGAAGGTAATCCCTTTATATTCATGTAAGATTCGCTGTAGCATCAATCCCATTAACGGTATTACAAGATACTTTTGAGGGCATACAGTATAAACGTAAATTAACTGGCAAGTCTGATCAGCATTGACACATAAAGGAAGGAGAGAAATACTTTGGGAAGTACATCCAATTAGAACATGTAACAACATGTTTGTAATATCTGCATACCGCATCCCAAACCACGACAACTGAGCTATAGATTATGGTTAAGTTCAAAACTATAAATTAATATCTATTATTCAATTTCAAGCGAACTTGTAGAGCAGGGCAAATTCAACCCTTTCCCAACAATGAATATTACAATTAAAGTCTGAATTAAATGCCTTCAGTTTAATAAAGAAAAGGATAGGTCTTTCCAATATCTATGTTGAATATAAATAATGACTGTATTCGAAAGCCGCTATTAATCAAAATTTTTTTTAAAAACGAGCACTTTTAACAATAAATTCATTAGTTACATTTACAATATTGATGTACTCCCCAACATTTTCCGAGAATTTCACTCCTAACCATTCATTATTATTATTAATTTGTTTACGTAATGTATGTTTACACCAATTCACAATTCCGAGAGAGATTTACTTTAAACATTCGACCCAAGTTTTCATTAGATACTTCTTTCATTAAATTTTCCCCACGCAAACAAACGCGTTTTTTTTTATCTGGAAAATTTAAAATTTCATCATTCCCACAACGTACTTTACAGCTCAATTCATTTTATTCTCTTTTTCTTTTAAATACCATGAAGTAGGTAAATGAAAACTTGAACGAAGTGGGCTTTATTAACAAAATTACGTCGGTTATTTTTATTAAATGCGTGAACGGAGAAACAAGTATTACCGCTTAAATTACATTTTATTCAACTACCGACAAGGAAATAAATAAATTCTATATTTCCTACGTAACGGGGAATCTGTATTTTAGATTGCACCAATAAAAGTGATCGTTCCCTTCTTTTTAAGGATATATCACATAATCGAAGAGACCAATTTGTACACATCATTCGAATGTTTACTATTTTATAAAGTCCACAAGCGTTTAGTTATATTATAATAAGAGCGTGCAATTACACTTACTATTATTATATTATCTATTACATAATCATTTAGAGTTCCACAGTGTAAGTCTTCATAAATGGAACTATACCTAAAAGCGTTCATGTGTCAATATAAAAAGAATGACAAATGAAGCTATTTTATGGCATTATTAATAATAATAATTTCATCATCATTAAACAACGAATAGATGCTAATGGAATGGATCGCAATTTCCATATAAATTTTATATTTAAAGGATTGAAGTATTTTCTGATACATTTAGTATGCAATTTGACATATCACTTCAAAGTGCCATTATGTCAACTTAGATCCGACGAAAAGGCGTATTTTCCAAATTTTCACAGAACAGAAAGTTTTATCTAAACTATATCTCTTTCCATTATAGATAACGAAATTAAGAAAAAATGTTGTTTAATTCTTTTTGTGGGACCTTTCTGCTCATTTTTTTCAATTTCATTTAAATGGAATAAAAAGAAAGAGACTTTTCTGGACAATAATGTTTTTCAAATTGCGCCAATTTATAAAAAAAAGCTTATATGTTCCTTTATTTGCATCTTTTTGCAAACCAGAAATTTGAACTTTTGCGCGGTACGCATACGGCTGGTAAAAGTTTATAAGAGGTCACGGTTTACCCTTGTAGTTACCGAGACGTGTATTTTGTATGATATGGAAACAGATTATTCATCAAATGATGGAAAAAGAAAGAGAAATCCAAAAATTTCGAATTTAAACGCTTTTTTAAAGAGCAAAATAGTAGCAAGAACACCAGATAAAAGGAAAAAGGGTGATGATAAGTCAAAGATATACGAACAGAACAAAAACATTGCCAAGAAGGAAACAAATCAAATGGTACAATACCACGATACACATAAACACGGTATGCTGATTATTTGTATCAAAGGCGTTCGCTTAGCGCATGACGTCACCCGAGAAGTAACGGCGTTCGGTGTAGTCGTAGCGGTACATCTAAATAACGATAACTCCTTTGTTTACAACTTTTTGAAAAAAATATATTAATAAAAGCTTTAGGAATTCGTATAAGGAACATTTTATATAAGGATAAAATTTTCACAAATATCAACCCTTATCGAGATATATGGAAAAACTGATTTTTGCAGTTTCATTACAAAATCGGTCATAGTTTTCTTGTTTATCGTTTCTCAGAAAAATTATTCAAATAAAAGATGTAGATATTAATATGATCAATATTTTAGATATAAGTATATATAATATTTTTACAGAAAGCAACCCTTAACAAGTTATTTCGATATTTCTGAAAGTAAGCAACCCTTAAGTATGAAATCGCTCGTATCTTTTTTATTTGTAACTTATGAGGAAAAACATGTGAATAAATATTATAGAAAATTATCTTTTGAGCATTTTATGTCGGTATGAAAATTTCTCAAAAGTCAACCCTTAACGTGATATATCGAAAAAACCAGAAACGGTCTATATTTTACTACAGTGGCATTATTGTTATATAATTCGGTAGGTATATGGGTGTAGAAATAAATGTAATTCCTCAAGCTAAATCTTCACAATTTCCCACTTTACGTCCACAATTTGCATGCTTTATAAATAGTATGTATACGTGAGTTTGCAATTTTCCTTCGCAGATGAGACGTCAGCCGGTGCGCATCAGCATACCGTGTTTATGTGTATCGTGTACAATACTCTCAATTTGGAGTTCATGGTTTGCTCCGTTGAAAATTTAGGACAGAAAAACTGGTTTTTCGCTTCGCTCTTTGAATGACTACACCTTCCTTATTTCAGAATTTCCAAATTAGTTTATAAATTTTTTTTAAGTTCTATCGCCTCCTAAAACATGATGTGTGTTCCTTTCTGAATCATCTTGTATGTTTCGGTCCTATAATTATTACAAGGTATATTGAAATCCTAACGTCCAAAATGTAAACCTAGTTCCGTCACAGCGTTAAATAAAATTTTTATTTTATTATTATATTACTATAATATTGTTTAATTTATTATTGTTAACTGTTACACTTAGGACAGGTTTTGAGCTGTAATATTCACATTTCACAACATGTTAATTTTAATTATAAGTAGACAATTGAGGAGTTGGGGGAGGATAATAATTTTATTTAACCAAGGTTATCATGGAACTAGCTTCCCATTTTTGACGTTATGGCCATACTTATTTGTAATAATTATAGGGGCGTTGCTGACGATTTTGAGACTAATAAAGTTGAATTAATTTTTTCACTACATGGAGTGGAAAGACTGTGTTCCCCTTTCATTTTTATTGTTGAACACGCCCATTAAGAGTATGGATTTTTCTAAATATTAAAATATACCCATGCAAGTTGTCAAACAAATACTGCTGTGTAAATGTTAATAAAATTCTGCATCAGGTTTGACACTTTTTACTGTATGGCGTAAAGTAAGAGAAGGAGAGGGGGAAGGCCTAACGGTTAGGTCAAACCTAAATTATAGTTCTTTAATCTCCAGATTTTCCCCCTCCCTCTTGTTTTAACTCCTACAGTAAAAAGTGTTAAATCAAAAAAATATAGAATTTCAGTAGCAGTACCATAGTAGTATTTCTTTGACAACTTTATGACGATATTATCTAGAAAGTTATGTGACCCTAGCAATTACGCCTGCTAGCGGTTGAATTAGACACTTAATGCTAACAATTTCTCTAAAAAAGGTAGTGGGAGAAGGTAAATACTTGGGCATAGCGTTAGACTAAGGGTTCACCTTCAAATTACCTAGAGAAGACAACGAAAAAGCCACTTATGGGCCTGTAGGCGAGCGTTCAGAAGCAAGTGGAGCCTATCTCCAACGATGACCCACTGGATATACACTAAAATGATCAGACCGATCATTACGTATGCTTCACTGGTGTGGTGACACAAAACCTTTACCCAGAGAACATACAGAAACTTAGCAAGGTGCAGCGAAGGGCTTGTCTTGGAATTACTGGGACAATGACAACGACCCCTACGGCAGCTATGGAGACTCTCTTGAACCTGCCGCCACTAAACCTAGTAATTAGGGCAGAGGCGCTCAGAGGGCCATACCAGCTGAGAGTCAACGGTGAGGAGTGATCGTCACGTGGGGCACTCGCTTATCTTTGACGAAATCTCCAAAGATAGAAACCTCAGTATAATAACTGAGAGAATGCCCAAAATAGTTTGGTCTACTAAACCCCGACTGGGAGACTAATTGCAATAAAGCAAAGCTGAATGGAATCGTGTATTACACAGACGGCTCGAAAACTACTAAGGGCACTGGCTCTGGATTGTACGGGAGCAATGGACGGAACTGCAAAATTTCTGTAAGCCTAGGATAAAAAGCGACCGTGTTCCAAGCCCAGGTATATGCAATCCTGACAGCGTCTGCTTAGTTAAAAGAGAATCTTACCGATAGGAAAATCTTTATAGGTACAGACAGCAAAGCAGCGATTGCAGCAGTAGACTCATATGTGGTAAATTCACGGCTAGTTCTTGAATGCACACAAATGCTAAACGCACTAGGTAAGTGCAACTCCGGCACACTAGTGTGGGCACCTGGGTACGCGGGAATCGAAGGTAACCAGGTTGCTCACGAGCTTGGAGTCATTCCAAGATCTTTCTGGAAACCCCAAACGGGGACTTAGCAGCGTCCATCTTCAAGTGAAGCAGGACGAAGGTAAAACTTGCGACAGAGATGGCCACAGTACTCTGTCGCCTGCGTAACATGGGACTGGTCGATACCCCGATATGCAGGGGTTGTGGTGAGGTCGAAGAAACGCCCTATTTGCCAATGTGAGGCATTCACAAAGGCAAAGGAACGCCTACTTGGAAATGAAAAGATTACACAAGTGGAAGCAACGAAGATTCGTCCTACTAAAATACTGGACTTTGTTAAAGATACAGATATTCTGGAAGGGTAGACAACAGCGGGGAGCACAATAGATCAAAAGATCGCAGTGCAGGAACCAATTGAGACGACCCCTAGCAACAATAATAAGAATAATAGTGAACCAACCTGTATATGGTGTAAATATGGACTAAATTACTACAGGTTGGTACGCAAGTTTGTCTTTGATTGTACTCAGTAATTCTCTGTCATATTTTGACTGAAGACTGTTCGCCATATTCAAAATTTCTATTTATATGGCAATTTCCTTGGAAAAACTGAAAAAGATATTGCCTCGATGGGCAAGTACACATTTTTTAATACTATGTTAATCATCGTATATCTTCAAGGATGTGCAAAGAATTTATTTAGGTTCCAGATTCTTCATATAGGAATACAACCAATCACGATTGGCAGTATGTAATTTTAATGGATTTGCTTTGCTTAATCACTAAAAGTGAAGATTCAGGAATCTTTCTATGCCTAGGTGCCATAACAAGTATTATGTTTTGAAAAAAATGAGTTTAACGTTGTTTAGTACATGACTAAAATGATATAACTGTAATAATAATATAAATATCACGCTGTTCCGTTACTATCTATTCTAAAATAAAAAAGAGTATCTAAGTTTGTACATTAGTATCCCCATCGTGAGAATGTACGTTTCTGTAGAAATAACAGCCAGGATAAATTGCACGTATCCGTAGTTCACCGCAGAATATTTCATCATGAACACCATCGTATAATAATTTACAAAATAAGGCAGAGAAAGTGACACTGACATATACTTTTCCTTAAATATTCAAACGTGTGCTGAAACTTTTCATTATATATACACTTTACATCTAACTTATTTTCACAATCAAACGTTTCCACCCTAACTAACCTTATAAAGCTCAAGCCAAACGCCAATTAAAGATACTACAAAACGGAACTTCGTAACGTTCTACTAACAATTTGCGATAATCAAAAGTAACTCGTCCGAAATGAAGTAATTTTACATGAAACGTGACTTTGTACAATATTCGTTTAAGTATTCTTTTTCAACTATTTTTTATATACCTATTACTATTGATCGATCGGTCTACCGGCTGATATACATACTAATTTGAAATACATAGCAGTAAATGAATATTTATTAATGAATTTACTTTGTTACAGATATACCATCACCGGCTTGTTCCCTAATAAAGTACTCAGGTTGGGAAGAAATTCGAGCACCAGATCTGAGCGTAACAGCACCGCTCGATCTCGCCCCAGTTTTCATAACACGCATGAGGTCAGTACAACATCACTTTGATTAACACCCTTAATGAGTATTACACAACTGTAATTGTTATAAATTGATAAAAGGACGTCAAGTAATAAAAGTCTTAAGATAACGTTAATAAATCTTATGAGATAAATTGTAGCCGAGCATCATTTATTACAAAAGTGAAAAATAAGAGGAAAAGTCTTGAGACACTAATTGTCGTGTATGAAGATGAATGACTCTAGTTGTAATTCGGTTCTTTTATTTTCCTTCATTATAGACTAAGAATCTGATACGCAAACGTAACTAAACACGACCAAATTGTAAATTATTCGCTACTAAAAATATATCTTTATGATGAAACGCTATGTCAATCATCGTGTTTTTTCCCTTACAAGAAATCACGTTTGACACCTATTTATTTTTTTCTAAAGACTCAAATATTGTGCATTATTTATAAAATCACCTTTTGAACCTTTTTTTTTTCGTATTCGTCCTTTATGTAATATTGGAGATGACATCCCAATTTGTTTTTCCTTTCGTTCCCCTTTTAAAAGTTTTCCGGTAAAATTATTTCCTGAAAATTTCGGCACAAAATTTCTCCTTTTGATCAATAAAGTCAAAAATAAGCATATAAATTTCTTTTTCAATTTTTTTTTGTCGTTACGATGATATTTTGTTTTCTTAGTTCCCCTCTTATTTATGTCAACTCACCCGATGGTGTCGCAAAAACGTCGAAGCTTTCAGTGAAACCTAGATCTTTCGTAAATTAATCGAGTCTGTTAGTTAATTAACGCAACTAATGTGACATTTAATTGGGTATGTAAACGTAAATTGGAATGTTAACAATCAATTAGTGGTAACATTGTTACAATAAACTCTAGACTCAAAAAGTCGATATCATTTTTTGATTGCTGAATATGCTAAATGTGTGATTTTGTTCTTTGTTGATAATTATTTAGTTAGTAGTGTAATAATTTTATAATTTTTTTCTCTTGTTCTTTTTTATTAAGTTGGAATATGTTTCAAATGTCGATGCGGGACGCTTACCTTGTAAAACTCGTGGCGCTCTATTTTACGTTGCTTTCTTCAATTTAATTCAGGAATTTACAGTGGTTTAAGTGACACTACTTTTGTTACTTCAGAAACAATGGATTTAAAGCAATTTCGTGTATTGATTAATTATTGTTTTTTAATGGGAAAAACACCTTTGAAGCTGAGCAATGGCCATCAAACGTTGGTTTGCTAATTTTAAATGTGGTCGTACAGACGCCGATAATACTGAACGTTCTGGGCATCCAAATCAGGCTGTGAATCCTAAGAACGTCGAAAAAACCCTGAAAGTCATTATGGAAAATCGCAAAGTGGATTTTCTGGCACCCTAAATATATCAAAAAGTAGTCTTTCACTATTATACATGAACGTTTGCGTATGAAAAAGCTTTCTCCAAATGATTACTCGCTTCAGAACAAAAACAACAACGAATTGACGCTTCAGAGCTCTGTTTGGACATGTTCACGCGGAATAAGTCTGAGTTTTTGCGTCGATGCAAACATAGCTCTACAATTTCACTCCAGCTCCAGAATGAAATCGACAGACAGGTGAGTGGCAAGCGGAAGGTGGAAGCCTCCCGCAGCGACCAACAAGGTTATAGCTTTCGTATTGTGGAATGCACAAGGTATAACTTTTATTAACTACCTTTAACATGGAAGAATAATCAACAACGACTATTATATTGGGTTATTGGGGTGTTTGAAGACCGAAATTGACAAGAAGAGGCCACATTTGGCGAAGAAAAAAATCGTGTTTCACCAAGACACTGAAAACGTTAGCAAAACTACAAGAATTGGACTTCCGCACCTACCGTATGGTCCAGATGTGGCCCCTAGCGATTACCACCTCTTTTCCAAACTCAAAAAGATGCTCTTTGGCAAGAGATTTGTCAGAAACTGAAGCCTATTTTGAGGCCAACGGAGACTATAAATTGTTGAAACAAGAAGAATTTTCGCAAGAAAAAACTTAGGCTCAGGACTTTTTGACCCATGATTGCCTAAAAACAGAAGGAATTCATGAATTCTTTACGCAATGAATTGCATAATCGCGTACAAAATGGTGAAGGAAATCTGACAATTAAATATGTGATCATTTCGATTTTTTAAAAAGTGCATATGTATAGCAAAGTTTGTTAAATTAAGCGAATTATTTTTTTGAACAATTCAATTAATTTGTTTTTAGGTCATAGGCCATAGATATGACCATAGATTAGGAACTCGTGCGATTTTGAGTGTTATGACACCCATCAATCTGGAGCCACACATTCTGGTTCTCGCGAACCATCTCCTCAACTGCAGGTCCTACATTTTTCAGGAGTAATTGGAAGAAACAATTTCCTGTCAAGTTTCTCTCTAAGAATGGTCCGATGATGCGATGCGGTAGTATACATGCCGAAACATTGACTTTCTGTGGATATTGGCTTCTTACATGGAATAGGAAACAGTAATTGTCAAGCGATCGCATTCGAGTGTTTTGTTGATTCGGTTCTTTGTGAGTAGTGGACGCATATTCGTCCTTCATCTCAAAGCAAAAGTTGCTTCTCCATAAAGGTCTCATCTAAAAAGTGCAAAAAACGGTTCATGTTTCTGATGACCCATACGCCACTCACAGGGAACAAGCCCTTGATGATAATCCAGTTTGTACGACTTGTGCGCCTTGAGAATGTTTCGCACTTTGGTGCAGCACATTTCTAAGGTTTCTGCAATTTTCGAGGATTTTCCGTGACTTTGAATGTATTTTTGTTCGCGTTAGCATCTGCTGGACGATCGGGATTCTTCACATTTTGCCAAAATCTTGCGCATCCCAGCCTATTGTGGTCGTAATCTTTTGAGCAGACGGTGCACACAAAACTTCCTAGGGTTAGAAGATCTTCCGATATCTTTACATCATGCTTCGAATTTTGAGTGGATATTTAAAGCTACAATTCCGTAAACAAAACTACCTGGGTTTCGTATAAATAAGTCTTAATTGGCCTTAAAACAAATCATTCGCTAACATTTTTGTTCAAGTGTCAGCTTTCGGAATTAATTACTGTTTAGAATGGAAGTCGACGACCTTTCATGGCGAAAGACAAATGTCCACGCAGTCGCTATTTTTGGCCACCCAGTCGAAGGTTTTGTAAAAAAAACTAGAGATAAGAGAAAGGGAAAGGGAGGAAAAAAATAAGCAACAGAAAACAATAGCAGAGTATTATATAATTGGTTTGGTTGAAAAATAATAATTCGGGTTCTTTTTTGAAGAATTTTCTTTGTGAATAGATTTCAAACTCCGGCTCCCTGTAACTCCTCTCTTTTCCCCTTAAGAATTCTGCCAGTGCAGACCTTGGGTCATACGATGCTGTGCCGATACCATTCAAGGAAGTTATCATCCTAGAATTGATGGTTTGTTCAGATGTAGACATCCTATGGTGGAGATTTCAATTGATTATAATGAGAAATAACCATTTCTACAGTCATTGAGTGGGGTGAGAAAATAAGCAATGACGAAGCAATTTTTGAAGAACTCCAAAGGTGATCGGAATTAATTTTCGAGTTTTATGTGACATTTTCACTCCGTCATCCTGTATTTCGAAATCTCTAGTTTCCTCAACCGTTAGCCAGCGGTCGCAAACGTCTGATGCAAACTGCTGGACATGGTTCTTCCCCCCCCCCCCCCCCCCCCCCAAATATGGATTCCACTTAGCTTCGACCACATCAAGCATTTGTTTCGGAGGTTTGCTCTTTAAAAAAGCGGAAAAACATTCTCTTCAATGTTTAGCCGCTCGTCTAGAAAGTTGATGGACGAATTTTTTTAGTACTTGACCTACACGAAAAAAAAGATGTCACTTGTTCGCTTCTCAGCACGAAATTCGCTTATTTGAGTGAAATTCCATCATTCCAAGTAAATTTGTCGAAAAACAAACGATTTTTTCAAAGAATCTTCCTAGAATTGAGTTTTTTACGTGTACGAACTTCACACATTCATATGGGGTGGGGGGAGGAGGGTATGTTTCCTCAGAATTGCCCACCCAGTCGAAATTGCTTAAAAAATGCCCTGCGATGACTGTGTCTTACATATCATCACTACCTTACTGCAAACACACTGTCTGTGGTCTTTCATCACCATTCGCGTTATGAAGTATGTAAATATAGTAACTTGAATGAAATAGTCCAAAGCCTTAGCCAATTATGGGAAGCCAAGTCAAAGGCTTTTTATGTTAATTGTTCATTTCTCTGCCTTTAATTGTGATTTGCATCTAATTGATAATTATGTAGGGATAGTGAGTGGCTTCATATTAGTAAGTTTTTTTTAATCTACAGGGTGGGGCAAACCTCTGTCGTTGTTCTATAACTCTTATTGTATAATAATTACAGATTTATTTGAAAGGTGTTTATTGATAGTGGTCAAAAGCAAATATTTTAAAATTATTTTCATACATACAGGGTGGTCCAACACTAAGGTAGACAAACAACTTACCTTCTTTTTTTTTCAAATGAAATGACAAAACTTTTTTTTACATTTTAAGAACCTCTGTAGTCAGTCTTATATTATGCTCTTAAATATTTTTTTACCCTTCCACTCGTTGTGGAGATAAACTATTTCTTTCGGCAAATATGGAAAAATGATACCCTTATTTAAAAATTCGCCACCGTCTCAGATTTAATGATGAAATTTCGAAATTTACAAATTTACAAAGCTAAAGGACATAACTTTTTTTACTATGTTTTGAATTTCTATACTTATTGTATAGGGTGGTCAAAAAATAATTTTAAACTCACAATTTTTCCAAACAATAGGTGTTTTCTTTTTGCATTTTGTGGTAGCTTTAAGTCAGCTCTGTCAATACACACCATTCGCTTTATAAAAATAATTTGACTCAGTTCTCAATAACCCTATTCGTTTTAAAAGCTTTATTTAAGTTTTATATTAACCTGAGGCACAAATAATGTCTACATGACGCAAGGCACTTTAATCACGTGATAATTGTGCATGTGCCCAACCCTGTGGCGATGCATAAAGAAAACACCTAGTGACTACAGAGGTTCTAAAAATGTAAAAAAGTTAGGTCGTTTCATTTGAAAAAAAGGAATTGGTTTGTCCACTGTAGTGTTGGACCACCCTGTATACATAAAAATAATTTTAAAATACTTGCTTTTGACAACCATTAATGGATACCTTTCAAATAAATCTGTAAGTTTTATACAATAAGAGTTATTGTACTACGACAGAGGTTTGCCTGCCCCACCCTGTATTATTAACATTAAGCGAATCTTTTGAAAGAGGTCTAATAAAAATGCTTATGAATAGAAATTACCGGAAGGAACAGTGAATGTTGAAAAACCATAACTTTGATATATCTCATCTATAAACATTGAGTATTTTAAGTCATAAAAAAAAATACAAGACCCTTCAAAAAACGGGGTTAAATTAAGGATTTAAGAGAAAGGGGGTTTAAACGTAAAGGGTTTCTCTAGGCTTGGTAACATTTTATTTTAACCTCTTGCAAATGATACTATTATTATATTACAATTGTGTTATTTGGGAATCTATTAAACGTTACGGGGAAATTAGTTGAGTACGGTTCTTTGTTAAACCCTTAACCTTTGTTAAAGTTGGTTTTAACTACACTAGCTAAACAGACGAGGGAAAATTTTGAGTAAACATTTTGGTAATTAAGTTTTAGTGTACTTTAATGATGCCCGTATTTGAATTTTAAACTATTTCTTTACGATGTTAGTAATTTTCATCCCTCAGTAACTAAATAATTTATTTAACTTGAAATTATTGTTTGAAATCTACAATAAACAAAATTTACTTCGTGTAAGTGGTTCTCAGTAGTTGTAAGCGGAACCTTTCGTAACATTTGTACATATATTTTTAATGGAAATTCAAAACCAAAAATAACACAAACGGAAACCGTCTTCGATATAAAATTTATGAAATGAGGATGATCATTTATGTATATCTATGTGTGTGTTGTGTATAGATGGATGCGCAGCTCTCAAGTTACAATCCATAAAAGCTTACGTCGAAGTAAAATAAATTTTCAAATTATACAAGATAAACTTCACATCTGGGTTGCTTTCAATACAACAAAATGGAATACGATATTAGAAGCTCAACATCACGAAACGTACAAATCTACATTTCGAAACATGACAGCTTACAAATTACCAACTAATCGTCAAGCATAAATAATTTTCAAATTAATGCAGTTCGTATATTCAACTTTTATTGTGCGGAAAGTACGAATGGAATGATTGACAAAAGGGAATGGTGTGAATATGGGTTAATAAAACTAACCCCCAAAAAAAAAAAATCGGAAAATTTAGGAAAGTGCAACTCAACATAAAAATCCCTAAAAGCTTACAACTCAGTAGTGGAAGAGATCTGTAAATTATGCACGATATACTTTACATCTGGGTTGCTTTCAATATATACATATATCGAAATAGAATACGATAGTGGAATCTTCGCAATCATAAAACATAAATGTTACACGTTTCGAAATGTGATTGTTTATAAATCAGCAATTGATAACACACCGCGCTTATTTTTACGACTCTCCTTTGTTACAAATTTGTTAGAAATTCGCCACTATAAACTTGCCCTTTTCAGTTCGGAACGGAATGAATTATTCAATAATTCCCTTCACATACTCTTTCCTTCACACTATCTCATACGTGCGCTAATTGAGTTTCCATAATTATACAAATTCCTACCTGAAATTCTTGTGGCTGGTAGTGATGGCAACCAAAACAAAAGTTTAAGTAACGTGGCTACATAAAAATTATGTTTTAATTTTGTGATTTTTATAGTCAACTTCAAAAAGTTGGTTACTAAATTCGTCCTGATGTCTGTCTGTCTGTTAGTTCAAGAGTTGGCTGCAAAAAATCTGGCCTATCGAGTAACAGCATGAAATGATCTTTAAAAGCTAGTACTTATACAACAGACCATCCATAAAATCTTTTGCTACCTGGGCAGAACTTGTGCAGAAATTCGCCATCTCCTCTCTCCTGAATATTTTTTGGATACGAACTGTACCTGTATTATGTTCAAACTTTAATTTGGTTATAGTTTGAAGCTGTTACTCGATAGGTACAGCAACGTGCCAAAACAAATTTTATATAGTTTTCTGCCAGGGTATTAGTACAAGATGTAACAAGGCAGAATTTTTTTTCTTTTTTAACTATATAAAAGCTATATTTTAAGAGTGATTTGAAGCTGTTACTCGTTGGGTAGAGTTCATATCCAAAAAATATTCAGGAGAGAGGACATGGCGAATTTTTGCACAAGTTCCGCCCAGGCAGCAAAAAATTTTATGGATGGTCTGTATATGTAAGTAGGTATTAGGTTTTAAAGATCATTTCATGCTGTTACTCGATAGGCCAGCTTTTTTGCAGCCAGCTCTCGCTCTATGTGCGTTGCACGATGTTACAAGATTTAGAAAGCTGGAAGTGGTGTCATCTTATAGGAAATTCTTTTCTGATTCCAAATCTCTGGTAGATCTGATCACCCGTTCGCCGTGAAAGGGTAGTTAAAATCAAAATTTCGATATTATTATATGAATAATTTTATTTGTTTTTTTAGGTAATGTAAGATATACAGAGTGGCCCATTGAAAAGGAAACACGCCTGTTTTGGGACACTTAGACCGGTTTCTTAAAAAACGATCGAACAGCAACCCCTAACTCAAGAATTTAAATGGGGAGAGGGGGTCGAGCGACCACTGATTTGAAGTGTCTTTCAATACTCTATGCGACAGCATGGCCGAAATTAGTTTTATTCGATTTTTTAGTAAAATTTACGCAACGCAACCAGGGTCTCTGGAAGAGTTGCGTCGACGCGTTATTGAAGATGCCGCCAAATTACGCCACAGATCCTCCAAAATCTAAGGAAACGTTTGGAGCACAATTTGTAACATTGTATGGAAAATGATGGTGCACAATTTGATCATTTGTTGAATTGATAAAAACTTCTTCTGACGTTGAATTTTGATGTTTAAATTTTCTTCTACACTAGAATTTTTATAAACCTAAAAATAATCATGCACTCACATGGAGAATCACGAGACCTTTAAAATGAGGGGTCACTCGACCACATTACCGTAATTTTTGTTTTTGTTGGGGGTTTTTTGGGGATAGGGAGTTCACCTGACAAAGTCAAATTTGACATCAAAATGTGCCGTTCAAAAGATCAAAGGTGGCGTGTTTCAGGATTTTTCCTAAGCAGCACCCCCACCTTAGTTAATCCAGAGAGTGGTTTTCATGAGGACGAAGAAAAATTGAATAAAACTACTTTTGGACATGCTGTCGCATAGAGAATTGAAAGATGCTTCAAATGAGTGGTCGCTCAACCCCCTTTCCCTATTTAAATTCTTGAGTTATGGGTTGCTGGGGCTTGGGAGTTGATGTGTTAATGTCAAATTTTGACATCAAAAATCAAGAATCGACGTGTCCGGGCGTTTTTTTAAGAAACCGGTCTAAGTATCCCAAAACAGGCGTGTTTCCTTTTTAATGGCCCACCCTGTATGTAATTATAATTATATAATACAAGGTGTCCAAAAAGTTTGGAAACGCTTGAATATCTCACAATATCCTCACCCCTCTGGAGGTGGGAGTGAGTTTTGATAAAGTTTTGAGGTTGGGGTTGAAATTAGAATTCTATAAGAATTTGCACCTCTTAAACTTGTTCAATTTCTCTTTGTAATTCTTGTTAGTGTTTGATTATTGAGTTGTGTTAAAATATTGTTCTTAAAAATTCGTGCGTACCAGCCAAAGATCTCATTTCCCTTAACAATTGTGTTGGTTTTTTATCACCTAACTCGAGTTCTGTCAACAGTTTTCTAACTTCAGGCCAGCGCGAAAATCGATCTACCATAGTAGTAGTGGTAGTAGTAGATAACGATATCCCTGCGACGGTGACGCACGGTGGCAATTGTTGAACTATATCCACATTGATATGCTCGAATCTTCTTGTAGTCGACGGCTAAACCAATTGCCCTTGCAGTGTGTTTTCATATTTTACTACGGTGACAAGCTATGCAAGTCTTGGACCACAGCGATAGATCTCGTTTCAGTTTGGGCCAACAAAGTCTTTGCTACACCAGGTTTACTGACGCCAGGGTATCGAGCAAGGATCCAAAAATCTGATTGTGTCTGCAAGTGGAAATTGTTGAATAATGCTAATCCGTTGGGGAAGAGGATATATTCCAGATTTATTGACAAGGCAACCCAGAAATGATGGTGTGATAACTGCAGTCTTTGGAATGTCTTCTGGTGACACTGGAATATGGTACAATGCTCTGATTATATCTATTTTAAAAAATCGCACACAAAGGTTCAATAGCCACTGAAAACCTTGCTTTATGGTGGTAACCATGGCAATATAAAATCTTTCCTCGAAAATATTTTCCTGCTGGGTACGAGGAGAAATATTTCCGGAACTAAAGGTTAATAAATAATAATAAAGAAAAATTGATTTTTCGTGCGATTTTCTTACCGAATATCCCTCTGTATCGATTCATATCCTGGAATTTTTTTTGAGTGCACCGATCGCTGCTCGCGCGATTTATACATTGACATTGATGCATTCAAAAAAATTTTCGGATAGAATAGACGCCTCGAGATATTACATTTTCGTTGCCTGTTGTTCCAGCTTGACACATACCAGCTCAAGGGTGCTGCTGTTTGTCACTTGTTCTAGTACTTGGTGATACTCGGAAACTAGCCTAGAGATGAGTTTCTATTGACCTAGTGCCTGCAGAGCGGCTCTGCTGTCATTGGAAATTCTGATAATTTTCTGAAAGACAGTGGAAATTTTGCCTAATGGTTGACTGATATGGAAGTTCAGTTCTTTGGAATAAATTCCGATACCTGTTCCTTCCATTGTTTTAGATCGATCAGACCCAGAAGGGCTTCCACGATGGCTGTTAGGGTTGTTCGCATTGCGCCTGTGCAAGCAAGGCATGCTAGTCTTTGCATGTGATGAAGAAGTGGCAGTACTGATATATCTGGACCGGAATCAATAAGAAATTTACCAACAAATAAGCGGCTACTTACTACACCTTTATCGCCTGCCACATCGAGCGAGTGGCTTAAGAGTTTTCCAAAGACTGGTGATTTATATGAACATGGTGGAACAGATTTAATAGCTCTGCTGCCAAAACGATGATGATATGAGCATTTTCGAGAATCAGATGCTCTTCTAGACCTATCGTACCGATGTCTGCTTTGAGACCGAGAACGTGTCTTCAATTCTTTGATAGAAGCAGTTAATTCTGCAATCTGGGTTGCAAGTCTACCAATACGGTCTGTTGGTACCGACTCTGGCGGACTTATGGAATGTCCTGTATTAAAATTTGGTGATGAAAATTCCATAATTTTAAGTGATCTAATTGATCTTTAGTAGATGCCAAAATAGAACGAATATTAACTGGTAAACGTTGGACGAATTATTATGATTATTTTTTTTACACACTTAAAACACTTTCATTGAATTTTACTGGGAATTTAATTGCCCATCGTAATTGAGATTTAAATGTAAACCACGGACGGAAATCGGATTGGATAAAAATCAAATTACGCGAATTCTACACAACACGAGAGAAAAAATTGCGCGAAATTAATAACCACAATAAAATTGAATTTTTCAGACAAATAGATTGAATTACAAGACCGAGAGAGAGATTTTCGATATTTTTCAGGTTAAACATCGTAGTGATACTAACACACCCTCTAGCATCCCGTTGTGCCATTTGTTATAATTACTAAACCGAAAACAAGGAATGGGTTCCCTCCGCAGGTTTTATCTTGCAATTTATCGTTCTACGGTCTCCTATTTCCCACATCCTACAAATCCGGCAAGGCACAATTTAGATCTTTTTATCCCGGATAATGTAATATACTGTTGTTTAGTGCATCTTGTATCTTAAAAGTTTACTTTTAGTAAAACGCCTAAGAAAGTCAACTTTATATAAAATTTATATAGTTTGGTAGGATTTAGAAAATTTGGGTAGAGAAAAACGATAAATTGCCAGTAAAAATGTATAAATTATTTAAATACCGTACGTGCTTTAATTAGATTTGGGAGGGATATGGGTGGGGGGGTTTTTTTAAAGCTATTTTCTTTTTAACTTTGCTTTGTAAAGTTCTTGTAAGATAAACGACGTTAAAGCTTTAATCTGTTTTGTAAATATTTGGAATTTGCCTCCAGTTTCAAAGGAAATCGTATACTGTATTCACGAAGTTTACAATTTTCGTGTTTAATGTACTGATGCCGATTTACGAAATAGGTCTTTATGTGCCGAACTTAACATCACTCATACTAACTAAATATTTGGAGGATGTAATAATAGTGGAATTGTTTCCTTGTATCTTCAATGTTCCATAAAAGAACTCCCCCTCAAGTCCCAAGGGTACTGACAAATATAATTTTGCCATTTTATCATAAGATTAACAAAAATTTGCTCAATGAGGTCAATTCTTATATGAAAGGGGGCAAGTTTTTCCTCACTTTTAAGTCCATGTAGGGTGGTCACCCCTTATAACAATTCATGATAAGTGATAAGGAACTTTAGTTTAACACACGAAAAAATAAGAGATATTTACACATATTTGCCGATGATTTTGGACCAATTGGTGCCAAATTCCTGATCACTTGTACTTGGCGTCTAGGAATATCAAATTGAAGTAAGTAATAAATTAACTCTTTGGAAGATATTCAACACCATAACTGTAAGGGCATTGCACCAAAAATTACATTACTCCGCAGAGAATGAATTCATAAGAAGTTTTAAATTTTGGCCACTGAAAACAAATTCTAGTCCAAATATTTTGGTTTGGAAAAGAAATGTCTCCTTCAGCTTAAATAACTAAAGGGTATTACATAAGCAAGAAGTTTTGTAACATACATTTCTTTTCCCGCAACTTGAATTCAATGCTTAAATCTCCGAATGTCACAAGGTACTAGAGCAAGCAACAAACAGCAATATCCTCAAGACTGTATGGGTTAAAGGGTGTGCTGGAAGTGGAAGTGTGGGGATGGGTGGAAAGGGAACAGATAGAAAGAATAAAAGTGAAAGGGAAACTCCGGGGTATGTAGTGGAAGAGGAGATGAAGCTGGAAAAAATTGGAACTGGGGCGGGGAAGAGAGCGATGGACTTCGAGGAAAGGATGGCCAGGCGGGAGGAAGAGGGGATCTTGAGAAGCTGTTGAAAAGAGGTGAAGAATAAGAAGATAACATATGGACAGGAAGAAAGAAGGTGTTTTTACGAGAGAGGCGGATACGCCAGAGAGGTGAAGAAACGAGAGGGTAGGGATACCTGGGGATATAATAAGAAGGGATGTCGATGGATGTCGATGTGCAAATGCAGGGGAGAGAAGGATGAAAATTAATGGAGGGAGATATAACGAGAAATACAGGGAGTTGGTGACAAATGATATACCGATGTACCTAAGCGGCGAGGCTAGTCTAAGAAGGAAGAGGATAATGGTACGGTTCAGAGTAGCTAACGAAGAAAGGGATAATAAGATTGGTGAGAGGAGGAAATGAGGGTATGCAGACTGTGTGGAGAGGGAAGGGAGACGATAGGCCATTTGGTGGAGGAATGTGGTGAGCTAAGGGAACAGGAGGAAGGGTGGAGGGGAGCGTTAAGTGAAGGTGGAGAAGGGAGAGAGTGGATGGAAGAAGTAATGGAAAGTAGGAAAAGGAAAGGGTGGTAGACTATTGGGGAGGAGAAGTGGAATAGGCAGGAACTGTGTAATTTGGATAAAATGGATGGAAAAGTTGTTGGAAAGTAGGAGAAGGAAAGGAGGGGTACATTTAGTATGGTAGTTTTGTTTTTATTTGTTATTTATTTTAAGTTCAGCCACATTTGTGGTGGGCTTATTATGCTTAGTTTGTAGTTATGGAGCAGGAATAAGAATCCTTTGTATATTTTATAAACACAATAAATATTTTATTTGAGGGTATGCTGGAACAAAAGGCAATGAGAAAGCCGATGTATTATGCCGACTGACCTCAAAACAGCTGATAATGATGATGATATACCCAACTCCACACAAGGCTAAGTGGAACTTGATGTGAAACTGTCCTCGTGCAAAAGAGACCTTCAAAGAACTATCTCGACGAAACTGCGCACCACACACTTTACAACCATTATGTCATGAGGGTTTTGATGCGGACAAATATGAAAATTGCGTGTGTTGTTTATTTTCCCAACTCAAAATAGTTAATCTCGCCGTGCTTCCATCTTATTCACTTCCTCGGGATTAGGGGTTGTGTCCACGAGTTCCTTCTGCTCCATTCTCATTGTCTCCTTACTCATACCCTTCAGTCGCTCTTCTATGATTATCCTCCTTTGGATTCTGGCAAGATCTTCACGCGCCTTAAACCTGGTTGCCTTACCCCATATCTCAATGCCTTATGCTATAATATTGTTCACCGTTGCCGCGAGCAGCCTCTTTTTACATTCTTTTGGGCCATTATTGTTCCTCACTAAAATTTGTAGTTTCTGAGCCCCTTTTCTACCGGCATGAGTCATGTAGTTAAGGCTGCTGTCTATCGTCAGTCCCAAGCGATCAAGAGTCCTTTCAAGCTGACCCTTGACAATGATACTGGCTTTTGGGAGCTTCCTCCTACCCACAATCCTTGCGGCCTTTTGTGTTACTGCCGAACAGACTCACCTTCCTACTCTGGATCTCTTCACCATCTGTATGGTCTTGTTCATTTTATCAACCGCGTCCTCTTCTATCGTTGGCGAGGAGTGTAATATCGTCGGCATACGGTATTATTTTAACTCCCCATGGCAAAGGCAGTCTCAGTACAACGTGATATGTAACGTTCCACGGAATGGGTAAAACAGATCGCCCCCACCCCCTCATTAACTTCGATTCTACATCCCTTACTAGGTGAGAGGAGCTCTCTACATGTAAAATAACTAGCTACCATTCTTATCAGTGTTGTCCTGCGATACTTTTTTCCCTCAACGCCTCTATTATTATTTTTGGAGGTATGTAATTGAAGGCATTACGCACATACAGGGTGGCCCATTGAAAAAGTAACACGCCTGTTTTGGGACACTTAGACCAGTTTCTTAAAAAAACGCTCGGACACGTCGATTTTCTATTTTTGGGGGACAACTTTTGATGTCAAATTTGAGTTTGTCAGGTCAACCCTCTAGCCCCAGCAACCCCTAACTCAAGAACTTAAATAGGGAAAAGAAGTCGAGCGACCCCTCATTTGCAACGTCTTTTAATTCTCTATGTGACAGTATGAATGAAAATTAGTTTTATTCAATTTTTTTTTCGCCCCCATGAAAAGCATCCTCCAGATTAACGAAGGTGGGGGTGTTGTTTAGGAAAAATCCTGAAACACGTTACTTTTGACCTTTTGATGTCAAATTTGACTTTGTCAGGTCAACCCCCTTGCCCCAGCAACCCCTAACTCAATAATTTAAATAGGGAAGGGTGTCTTTTAATTCTCTATTTGACAGTATAAATGAAAATTAGATTTACTCAATTTGTTTTTCGCCCCCATGAAAAGCACCCTCTAGACTAACTAAGGTGGGGGTGTTGTTTAGGAAAAATCCTGAAACACGCCACACGGCACATTTCAGGATTTTTGCTAAACAACCTTACCTTAGTTAATCTATTCTAGAGGTTCATGGAGGTGGAAAAAATTGAATAAAACTAATTTCGGTCGTACTGTCGAATAGAGAATTAAAAGACGCTTCAAATGAGGGGTCGCTCGACACCCTTTCCCTATTTAAATTCTTGAGTTAGGGGTTGCTGGGGTTAGGGGGTTGATCTGATAAGGTCAAATTTGACATCAAACTGTGCCGTTCAAAAGGTCAAAAGTGACGTGATTCAGGATTTTTCCTAAACAAGACCCCCACCTTAGTTAATATGGAGGGTGCTTTTCATCGGGGCGAAAAAAAAATTGAATAAAACTAATTTTGATTTGTACTGTCGAATAGAGAATTAAAAGACGCTTCAAATGAGGGGTCGCTCGACTCCTTTTCCCTATTTAAATTATTGAGTTAAGGGTTGCTGGGGCTAGGGGGTTGACCTGACAAAGTCAAATTTGACATCAAAAGTTGTCCCCCAAATATAGAAAATCGACGTGTCCGAGCGTTTTTTTAAGAAACTGGTCTAAGTGTCCCAAAACAGGCGTGTTACCTTTTCAATGGGCCACCCTGTATAATGAGGCGAGGATAGCCAAATGCTCCATGAGCCCTATAGCGCCCTTTTCTCCTCTTCTATGATCTCTTGTAGGGCTTCTCTAGTGCCCATGCCCTTCCTGAATCCGTATTATGGTTATCAGATAAGTGGATATGTGGTTCCATTCTGTTGCTACTACTCGTTCAAAGAGTTTCCCAAGGTCGCTAAGAAGGGAATGGGGCGGAAGTCTTTGGGATTAAAATTATCCACGCCTTTTTCTATTTAACCGGGTATTTGCTCTGTTTAACTACTCTATTGAAAGTTTCCGTCAATATTCTCGTCACTTGCAGCGCTATGGCGGGTAGCCGCCGGGCCTGAGTACTTTCACTTAAGCATATTCTTGAACATTAGTAAACTAGCACCCAAAAACCTAAAAAGCTCATTAAAATTATATTTAATTAAGAACTCCTTCTACTCGAATGAGGAGTTTATTAATTCGTTAGAGTAACATAACTTAACCTACTATAAATCTTGACGACTGTAAACATTACGTTTGTAGATATGTATTTTGGCAGGAATAAATAAATATCAAAAATTGTGCAATCTGTATTGTTCTGTGATTTTTTATTGATTTATTTCGTCGCCTACCTCACCACTTGAGTTCTTTTCCCTATTCTTTTTGTCACGATTTGGTACGCTTGACACTGTATGTCTTGGTCTCTGTGCATAGCTTCTTCCAGGCCTCCACCTTCTTCCTCTCAGTTATTTTACTTAGGTGTTTTCTTGCCTCGTGATACTCCGATTCTGCCCCGATATCCTTGGCTTCCATTCTTACTGTCTCTTTCTACTCACGCGACGTTGCTAGCTGCCCTCGTCTCCACCACCTCCTCGTCGCATCAGTAAGCATTTCCGATCTGGTTTGTTCGAATCATCCTTCGGCATTACCTAGGTGCAACACTTCTGGCGTACTCAGGTAGTCAGGTAGCTTGTTGGCGTTTCTTTGCTTTCCCGTCACACGCGAGTTCTCTATGGGGTCGACTTCGTTCCTCTTACGGATTGTCCAGGTAATATGTTTGTGGTCACTCAGGAACTCTGCTCTTCATCCATGGCAAATTCTTCCCGGTCAATTGATGATCGAAGTTCTCCCTCCCCTGTCAAAAGGTTTAGATACTCTCACTACTCATCGGTATGAGGCTAAGGTAGGCTTTCATTTCCTCCACAAGTCTTCCCCTTTTGTAGGTTTTTGGGAGACCCCAATTTCAAGATTCGGGATTCACATCGACATATTCATCATGTTGTGTAGATCCTCTTCCAATACGTTTAACGTTTAACATTGGGAAAAAAGTAACAGTTAAGTACATTCGTCCTATATCAACCTAGACGTAATTCCGGGCCTTTTCCCATTTTTTCAAGTGTATGGTCTGGTTTACGGAAACTATAACCCACCTGCTAGTCTCGCCCTGGTATAAATCATCCCACCTAGTTGTCCCAACTTTGGAGACTATTAGGATGCCTGCTGCGTTCTCCAGAGCAGTCCCAGCCTCCTCTCGAATTGTTTACATTTTCTTGTATTACTTTTCACAACCTCTCCACAGTTAATTTAATATAACTATGTAATCTGTACAAAATAACTGATGAACTTGATCAAAGGTAAGAAATGTGCTTTAAATTTCATCTTCTTGGCACATTATACCTAATATCAGTTTTAATCTTCCTGAGCATGCTAAAATTCTAACCCCCAACGAATGAACTATATCCAGATTAATTTCCTACTTAGAATAATATGCAAATTTTCATAATTAGAACTTCAAATTGTAAGGTTAATAATAATCGACTCCATTTCGTAATTTCCGGTTTCGTAACAAGTACAGCAACTTTATGTAAACTTGTAAATAAGTTTGTAGTTCCCCATTCTGTTTAACCAATGCGACTGATTTGTTACATAATAAATTTGGAAGATGTACATAAGGGCGTGAATCGTATTTACTTGAAAGTTCTCGATAATTGTACGAAGTGTGATAATACAGTGATGGAAACCTCGGAAGTTAATAGCTACCTACTATCTATATAGTAAGGAAAGGAATTATTGGCATCCATTCTATATTTTTTCGATAACGAGTTATAAAGGAAACTTTATGGGATATTTCATCCTCGTCCTTCTATTTCGAGTTGGTGTTCAAGTGGAAATCTTACAAGGAATGCAATGGAATATTGCCTTAACAAAAGTAGAAGGATTACCCGTGAGTGGTATTCTTGAATTTAAATCCCCAAGTAGGAAGGAAAGCTTTAGTGCCCTTATAGAATTACGTAGATAAAAGCAATGCAAAATCCGAACTTGATTAAGGAAATTCGACGTTCTGAATCCATCAAATCCAAATACACAGATCACAAAAGAAAAAAGAGAGGGATATGAATAATATGGGACCCTTTACGTTATTTCTGTTAACGTCTCGAGTATTTTTTAATTGAGTTTCAATTTTGAATTTAATCGAATCGCAATGTAATGGTTTGTATGTAAATTTTATGTCGTTCGTGTTACGGTAGAAAAAGAAAGCAACAATTTCGAATAGTCATTTACAAAACCAATCTATTCTAATCGTTCTTTAAAACAAATTTTTTACTACATTTCTCTTTACCTTTCGAAAGATTTAGGTCTATGCAAATTTTGATTACACACGCTTTCGATTCAGCAGTCGAAGTCACACATCCCGACTGATTTTTGTCGACAGTTTTTACCCGCCCTTTAGTAACGCACTGATTAACGCAACGGAATATGTTTTGAAAGCGTTTATCGTTCCAGTTTCGTTTTGTTAACATTTTCATTGATTTTCAGTTCTGATTTCAATTTAATTTTCGTTATGAGAGTTGTAGGAGATTATTACTTTCCCTTTTTCGATTCTTTCGCGATATCCCGTTACAGTACCTACTTTTTTTAATTGTTTAGGTATTCGGTGAAAGGAAGATTTACATTGTAAATGGCGTGAAACAGCTAAGAAAATTGAGCATAATTTCATAGCTAAATTGTGTAATTTTATGCCATAATTACACAGAAATTCATTTCTAATAAATTACATCAAATACTATGGTATCTGATTAAATCATAAGGAAATTAATTTACGTTTTACCTTATTTATCAGTTTCATTGCAGCTGATAATTGCGTGAGAATTAGTACCATGGTATGGAATTTGTGAATACTCAAGGTTCAACACGTGTAGTCCAATCAACGAACGGCTGAAATTTTTAATTACCTCTGCAATTCGAAAAACTACGACAAAAAAAGACGACAGTACTAGAAATTTGTTGTTACGTCGGAAATATCGTATCGAAATTATCATATACATATCTAATCATTTATTCCCCTCTACAACTTTTATACTGAAAATATTTGTTAAATAATAGTGAAAAAAGAAAAAATACATAGGAATTTCCACTGGTTTTTTATAAATTTTTCACGTTTCCCGGACGTTTTTTTTTTTAGTACCTGGCAAATATCCAGTTTGCGGGGGCAATTAAAAATTTCGAATTCAGCCGTTCGTTGACTGGACTAGTGGAGTTTTTTCTCATCATTGCAGTGGCAGAACTTCAATATTTCGCCCCCCCCCCCCCCCGCAAAATAATAGTGGATCCCTGAATCCCATTTCCACAATTTAAAAAAAGTTTCATTTTTAACATTTATTTAAAGAAAAGGAAAAGCTTATTTTTACATTTTTTTAGGGAGAGGATTTGGGTGGATCCCTAAAAACAGGGCTCCATATCTGGGGCCCAAAGATTTGTCTCATTTGTCTATGGCGCCTGTGCTATGATACGGTTCCCACGCGGCGCGGCGGTGACATGTCATACCGAAGGTTTCGCCTACGTGACCAATCGTGACAAATATAATCACTAGTATCTCTAATCCAAACCGCATTAACATGTTAGGGTAAAGTCGAATCATTACTTTTTATACAAACATTGGTAGCTATATACTTATACAGGATGTTACAGAATGTTGTCAGATTCACCATCACAAAATATGAAGAAAAGTTCATACAGGGTTTACCAACAAGAAGTTTGTTTTTCCTATTGGGCAAATAGAAACAATTGACAGTTTTGACATTTAGTTTTTTTTTATATATCAGTAGTAGAATATTTGGCAATTGTCACAATGAATTCAATTTCGCTCGAAAATCGCATTAACATAATAAAAATCCACTATGAAAATGGTGGATCTGTAAAAGTTACATTTCGTAAAATTCGTGATATTTTCGGTCAACATAATCGTCCTTCTGAGGCCGCTATTAAGAAATTGGTCATTAAATTTGAGTCGTCAGGCTCGGTACATAATGTGCCAACCTCAAAGCGTGTTCGACCGCGTCGTTCAAGTGAAAACATTGGAGCCGCGAGCCGCAGTGTTGAAGATGCTCCGAATTTGTCAATTCCTCGACGTTCTCAACAGTTGAGGTTATCCAAAATGGCCACATGGCGAATTTTGCGTAATAATTTGGCTTTGAAGCCTTACAAGATTCAACTGGTGCAAGAATTGAAGTCGGCCGACCATTCACATCGCCGTAGATTCGCTGAATTCATTCAAGAACAAGCCGCTGGTTTTTCTGAGAGAATCATTTTTTCAGACGAAGCCCATTTTCATTTGGTCTGGACACTTCAACAAGCAAAATTGCCGAATTTGGGCTTCTGAAAATCCAAGAGCGATTGTTCAGGCGCCTTTGCATACGGAACGTGTCACTGTATGGTATGCTATCTAGTCTGGAGGCGTGATTGGGCCATTTTTTTTCGAAAGTTCGGCTGGAAATGCGGTTACGGTTAATGATTTACGCTATCAAGAGATGTTCACAACTCAATTTTGGCCTATTATTATTGATGATATGGGTATCGCTGGCATGTGGTTTCAATAGGACGGTGCTACGGGTCACACAGCCACCGAATCAATTAAATTATTGCAAACCAAATTTCTTGATCGCATTATTTCACTAAATTCAGCTGTTAATTGGCCGGCCCGATCATGTGATTTAACACCACTGGACCATTTTTTGTGGGGCTATGTTAAAGACAGAGTCTATACGGAGCCAATCGAATCGATTGCAGCCTTAAAACTCAAAATCCGAAAGGTGATTAACAAAATTAACCAGCATTCTTTCCAACAACATTGCAACAGCAAACCTCCTCCCCCCTCTCTAGGCCTTCCTTGTAGCTAGCTTCCCGACTGTATTTTCCGCTTCTCTCCCTTCACCTCCTCCATCACCACGTACCCAGGAGTGTCTCTCTCCAGACCCAGTACCTCACATGCACTCTTTCCAACACCTCCCACTCACTCCATCCCCACAGCTCCCTCCCATATATCATTACACTTTTTCCCAGTCTCTCTCCAAAAAATCTCTGCCCCAGACCCCTTATCTGCCCTAGTGTTTTGCTTCCTTTCCTTCCTAGCTCCTTTACCTGTACAGCTTCCTTATTATCGTACCTTAGTTGGTATTCCAGGTACTTGACCTCTCCCATACTTTCAATCTCCTCCACACCCCATCTACACATTCCTCCTCCCCTACCCTTCTGAAACACTGTCATCTTTGTCTTCTCTACACTTATCTCCAGTTCCCTTCTATTCAGTATTTCTAGTACCTACCTACTTATGAAAGAAACATGCATATAAAAAGAAAACCTTATATTTGGCATTCAACAAAAACATGAACCGCAAATTTTCGATTCAGTATATTTCTTATAGTATACAATACTTACCTTGATTTGTAGATTATACAAATTTGGTTTAGCTCTAGTGCTTTGAGCATCAGGTATTTCCCGCAATAACACTCCTACGATGTCATCGAAATCGTCATTTATAATTTCTTTCGCCCTTTATTTAAACTTTTCTCACGAAATATGGCCAAATCTATTGCTTGAAACCCGCAATATATAATAGTGTGCACTCGTTACACAATCAAAACGGTATTATAAAGTTTAAAAACCACGACCTGCCGTACACGTATAATCACAACATTTGAACGGCGACGTCAGTCAACAACTTAGCAGCTCTACCGATAGGGCGGCGCCAGCGTCGCGTGGCGAGAAAGAGACCAGGCGTTTAAGAGAGGCTTATTAATCACGAGAACGAATTTTTGCGAAACGAGCTGCAGGTGAGTGAAGCAAATCGTTCGAGTAATTAATAACCCTTATATGCGAGTTGTATACTACGCTTTGTACACGACTACTAATATTTTTAATTTAATTCAAATACTTAGTTCATTTAAAATTAACACGGACATCTTGATCTGTCAAATATTTGACAATCCTCCTTTACAAACCGACACCCTGCCTTGATTGAATGTATTTAACGAATACCATGACAACCGACACTCTTCATTGACTGTATTGGACGGTTACCATTACAATATATAAAATAACAGTGTGTAATATTCATTACTCCCGTTGTTAATGACAATAACAGTGGTTAATGAAAATTAGTGTGTAATGAATGCTATTAGTACAGTCTGTCGAGACATATAACGACTATATTATACCGTAGTCGTGGACAAAAGTTATTTATGGTATACAAAATAGTTATTTACGTAACCAGTTATGAAAAGACTAACTTTATTTGACGAAATGTAATATTTGGCAAATCGAGCGAGCGAAGCGAGCGAGTTTTGCAAATTACATGAGTCAAATAAAATTAGACTTTTTCATAACGTGTTAAGTACAAAACTTTATCTAATTCCGTAATTTTATCTACCTTTTGATTTTTTAATGAGAACATTAATCTGAAATGAAGTAGTTTTAAGTTCATGGTTACTATGGAAACAAACATCGAATTTTGACAATAATTAACCAATTACTTATAGTTTCAAATTGTCAGTTGTGTAATATTATTACATAACTACTTTACATAACTGTGATGAGACAGTTTTGAAAAAGATCACGTTACCTAATTTTAAACAACAACGTAAACTATCACTTTTATTAACGGAATTAGATAAATTATTTTACATGAAATAGTTAGAAATATACTCTGTGACAAGAAATGCAACACCAAAAAGCGTTAGGCGTCCTGTAACCCTTCGTACAGTTTACCATCGACTTAGAGTTTTTGGCTTGCAGTCATATCGACCACATCTTGTGCTTCCGCTGACGGCTCGTCATCGACAGCAACGTTTGGAGTGGTGTACCTTGCTACTGAATTGGGACGTGGTCTTCAGTGACAAATTCCGATTCTGATTGGGAATGCACGATGGTCGCGGGATGGTCCGCAATGCGCAGTTTTCTGTTGAGTGGAATGTGCACCACACTATGGGGGTTATGATATGGGGTGCTATTGTTTATGGAATCAGGTTTCAGTATTCATCCGAAGCAATATGAGTTCCCACCGATATATTGATGAAGTGGTAAAACAGCTTCCATTCCTTCAGGAGCTGGAGGACCCGATTTTCCAACAGGATAATGTGCGTCCCCACTTTGCAAGGCATTCTATAGAGCGCTTCGAAGAGGCTAACGTCAATATCTTGCCTACTACTAGTTCTTTATTTGTCTTAAAAACAATTCTACCAAACCATTCCTACTTCTCTACATACTATACAAACTTACATTAAACATAAAAAACAATAAAACCCTATTTCTACCACTCCTTTCTTTCTTTCCCCTACCCCCCATAAATAAAAACTTTCTACTCTTGTCTGCCCTCTCCTATCCTCGTTCTCCTTTCCTGGCCTTGGACATCTTTGTCTCTTGCTACTAATTCCCCTAGCATACCCCTTCCTTCCTCTCTTCTCCTTTCTATCTCCTCCCTAGCATATCCCACTCTCTCATAAAACAACCTCCTCTCCTCCTGCCCATACCTTGTCCGTTCTTTTCTTATCGCTCTCATACACTCATTTACTCCAATAATTTCCTCTATTTTCCTGATCTCCTCATACTTCACTGCTCTCTTTCCTGCCTGGGTCCTTATTTTTTCCGCTTTCGTCTCCTCCTCCACGATATACCCTGGCGTCTCTCTATCCAAACCCAACGTCCATTTCCAGTACTTTTCCTGTATTTTTTACATTTTCTCCCACTCCTTCCATTCGCATATCTCCGCTCCGTACCCCACCACACTCTTTACCAACTTGTCAAAAATCCATCTTCCCTTCTCCATATCCTTCCCAAATACTCTTTCCCCAACTCCCCACACTTTCCCCACTAGTCTATCTATCAATATCTTACCGTGGCCACCCAGATCTCCCGACCTTTCGCCCATGAAACATGTGTGGAACATGATGGGTAGAAGCAATTAGTCAATCCTCCACAGACACTAGATACTTTCCGGCATGAATTACAGATTGCCTGGGATGCAGTACCTACCTCAAGAAGAAATCGACCAGCTGGTGGAATCCATGCCAAAAAGGGTGCAGGAGTGTGAAATTTAGGGATGGTCCACACATTATTAATAAAAAATACCTTGATCTTTTGTTTAATTTCCTTGAAATTTTAATCAACTTTTGACTACCTAGTTAAACATTTCTGCCAATTTTAGTCCAAAAATTCCAACGCTTTCTTGGTGTTGCATTTTTTATGTCACAGAGTATAATTTAGTGGTGCGACTTTTGTCGAATCGACGAAAGTGGAATCTTTAATTAAGGTGTTTTTGAGGTGATAAGGTCGGTAGACGAAACAGGAAATTTTCTTGGGATTAACGAAACTGTAATAAATCAACACGATATCTTACGTTGGTTAATAAAGAATGAGCGAGAGATGGTTCCTTTTACCTTGTAATAAGCCAATCTGTACTAATTTATCTATAAATCTCATTAAAGAAGAATTGTGTAATATTATTAAAGTGAATTTACTTTGTAAAAAATTACTTTCGTTTATTAGAAGCAAAATGAAATATACGGTTTCGGTAAATATAAATTAGGAGTTTGGGGTAGGTTGAAGTAGCTATATTAAATTTTTTTTTCAATTTTTTGTTTACTTCAACCACTTCTGCATACAAAATTTAATTTATGATTTATTAGTTTAGGCACGTAGAAAATAATAACAAAGACAGCGAAAGAAAATCAATGTAAAAAATAAATAATGCATGAGAGAAAATATTCGTCATCGTTTCGGAGCAGCTAAATAATTCTTATAAAAGAAAACTGTTTATTTTCCACTAGATGTTATAGAATTTGGTATCCATTTTCTTTTGTGTATACTTTTCCTTCTATAACAACTGCAACAGAATAAAGGTACGTGCTCTCGCGTTTGTTAATAAAAAGGCTACAAAATGTGTTTTGTTTCAGATCGTGCACGGTACTTGCGGGATCTGCAGTTATCCTTGTATTATTCGCCTTCTTTTTGGCCATATTGGGACACTGTAATAACGACAACAAAACTCTTATTGCCAGTGGTCTGTTCATACTTGGAGGTAAGAAATTTACTCGCCAATAATTTCTAATATTCGAAATCGTTAATAAGATTATTATGCTTGAACTATTTCGACGATAGCGCAAAATTTAATTAACTCAACACTCCAGTTATTCCCATATCATTTAACATTGTATATCCCCTTCATAATCCAATAACCTTTTAAATCTGATTCAATGCAAACTTGCAAGAAATAGAAAACACCGAAAAAGACAGACTAAATCTCGAAATCCTTTTTCTAAATCCCTTTTCTTTCCTTGTTGCCGCACTTAAGTCGGGCGCAACGTACAAGCCGAAACTTGCTCGCTAGAAACATCTTCGTTAAAAAATTTCTTTTCGAAGGAAAGCAGATTTCGTGTCGTAATCCTTAATTAAACTAATTACATGTCGAATATAGTAAAAAAAAAATGATTTCTAATTCAAACCGTTATCGAAATTGCATCTTTACTATGAGGGAAAATTTCGAATATTTAACGTAATGAAGCAATCATTTATCGAGGGAAAACTTTTATCGTTATTCGTTTTAAAACTTTCCATTGATAATTACCGAACACTTTCGAATTTTGTTCGAGCGAGTGAGAGAGGAGCTTAAAAATTTCCATATTGCTCGATTTTTAAGAGAATTTCGTCGGTAATCTAAGAACATGATCTCCTCATTAACTTTGCAAATTGTGCCGTCATTTTAAACGTAATGTAACGTACGTGATGGGCGTTTCTAATTTATCTTAAAAATATTGCACATTTAACCCTTGCATAATTATACATAATCCCAAAAGATAAGCGGAGGTTGTTTGTTTTTTAATGGATACAAAAACAAAAACTGGTCCAATAAATATGAAAGTTTCAATTTTGCTTTGTTATAAAATTAGAGTCTTAGAATATTTATGAAAAGGAACGCAAACATAGTACACCTGGGGCCGGAAGTACGTTATCCTTCCAACAACTTGGTGAATAAGTTAGGTCTCCCGTTGGAGCTTTTTAATAATGCTTGAGATAGCACCAAAGGTGTGTTCGTTTGTTTTAGTTTCATGAACGTATGAATACAAAGATGATGCGCAAACCAATGTTAATCCTTTGATAAGGGTGAAGTGCCGTTTACACCTTACTCTCGTACTTATTACCCCTTCGTAAATGGCGCACCTCATTTACGTCTAACTTATTTTCATCAGCGTTAGTGTTTCAATTAAATTAAAACGTTTGAAAATTTTGTGATTTTAGGCGCGCCAAACTCGTACCAATTAAATAACATAAAATCATCATTTGGACAGTTGTATTTTTCATCCCTGCAGCAAAACAAGGGAGGAAAAAAGAAAAAAGGTAGTATATATAAAATGTCTTCAGCTTACAAAGGATTTCATGTTTACTTGAAGTTTGCGAAGTTCTATCACACGCTTGAATCATGTCTTCTTTTATATAGGGTGTTTATATTAAGATGAAAGAATTTTATTCCTTAGACTTGAAGCAACGGATTTTCTACCGAATTAAATTTACTCTGTAGAAGGCTTGCATTATTAATTGATACAAATGATGGATACTGTAACTCTTTTCTTTAAAATTGAACATTTTGTTTTATATAAAGACACATGTCTTACAGCATGCTTAACGATGGTTGCTTGTGTACAGACGTTGAAAGTTGTAGAGATGCTAGAAGGATCATATTGATTGATTGAAAATAAAATATGCAGTGTAACTTTTTCAAAATTTTATTTGAGATACATTCAGAATACCTAGTTGCCTTCTGCTATAATGCACTTAGCCATTCCTTCCTTCCACTGCTTAAACGCTTCAAGCCCAACAGGTTTAGGAATACTATTTAAACAACACCGAACAGCAGCATGGATCTCTTCCTCCGAACAAAACTTTCTTCGCAAGTTCTTTTTTAGTCCAAAAAACAGCCAAAAGACCTGTAGCTGATTAGGCCGGTACTTCTAAAGAACACAGCTAACATTACTTACTTGCTTCATTGCTCGCTGCTTTCTTAATATTGTTGGAGTGACCTCGTCTTCATGGATCCGTAGGCGGCTCTCTTGTCGAGTTGGCATGTCTAAAAAAAGTTTCATCGCCTGTTACAATTTTCGACAAAATTTGATATACATGCTTTCTGAAAATCTGTAAGATGATGGGGTGGAAAACGATTTACGACTTTTTTTTAGATGAATGGGTCGTATATTATTGTTTTCACAGATGAGGATCCAATCCCTAAATGGGCCTCTATTACGGCATAACTATTTCTGTTATCTGCTTCCACAATCTTCTTCACAACAGTAATGTTTTCCTCTATTACAGCGGTAATACACTTTTATGGTGATCAACTATAGTTCTTCCACGTTGATCGCCACATGTTCATTTCTTCGCAGTCATGCGCACTTAAGCCTTACTTAAAGTCATAGTAACTCATTATGCGAAAATGTTCTCGTTTAATTCCATTTTTTCGCTACACTTGCGAATCTTAAAACTATCTTTTTCAAATACTATTTAAAATAAATTGGCAAATGAAATAAAGAGTAAAAGTAAGTTCTTCATTCTCAATAATAATGACTTATCTCTCATATAAACCGCACCATCAAGGTCATATTCATAATCATATATTTATTTACAGTTAGCAGATAAAAATGTATAACAATAAATAAAACAACTCACAACCTCCCCTTAGACATGAAATTTAATGGTGCAAACTTAGATGACAATGAGATGGATTGTTATGTTTTTATGTTTTTAAAGTAAGTACTTCCGTACCGAAACACTAGCCAATTGGCAAAAACTAGTGGGTAAGTGAATAAAATGACTAAGTGGTTTGGCTACCTCGTTTTTCTTCCATAATAACGTAAGGTGCACACCGGCTTAATCAAGAGGGTAAACAATTGGATAAAACCAACCCCGTTCCTTAACCTTTTACGTAGGTGAAAACCAAAATACGTAAAAGGTTAAGAAACGGGGGTGGTTTTATCCAATTGTTTACCCTCTTGATTAAGCCGGTGTGCACTTACGTTACTACGGAAGAAAAGAGAGGTAGCCAAACCACTTAGTCATTTTATTCAATTGCCAATTGGCTAGTGTTTCAGTACGGAAGTACTTACTTTAAAAACATAAAAACATCCATTTCATTGTCATCTAAGTTTGCACCATTAAATTTCACGTCTAAGGGGAGGTTGTGAGTTGTTTTGTTTATTACAATTTACCCCCTTTGTGCTATTTCGACCTTCATTATGGATAAATGTACCTATAACAATCATACAAATATAATTCAAATTTACATTAAATAGATAACCGTTCATTATTATATAGTTTTTTATACACTATATATTTTTTTTCTTCTTCTGACATTTTTCCATCTCGTACCCCTTTCTTCAGCTGCTTTGGGCACTTTCGCACCTTACCCGGTAAGCTTATTAAAGTTATACCTCTACACTTTTCTACTCCTTTTTGGAACATTGGTATTATTACCTACCCTACATATATCCTTTGGTCAGTTTTTCGTCTTGCTCCTCACCGACGAGTCTGTTGATCTGCAGAAGGAAGCCGACGTTTTTTCCGACTCCATTATGGTGGCATACTCTCTGGAACTGCCCTATAATCATTTCTGGTGATGTTGGGTGCGTGAAAAACAGAAAACTTAACTAGGAAAACTATCCAGGTAAATCCACAGAATCAGGCCTAGATTCTGTACAGAGCGGATTGAGAGGTCGCTGGACTATAAACAGCTCACCATGGTAGCTTTCATAGACATTGACAAAACAACATGCAAAAAAATAGAAACTGATTTACGCCATCATGGCGTATCCGAGGTCGTACAAAGGTGGATTATGCAGCTGCTGAAACACACATCAGCATTGGCGACAAAACATTGAGATGCACAGTAGTGAGAATATACCCCCAAAAGTTGGGGTGTTGTCGCCACTTCTGTGTACCATAACTTTAGACAGCCTACTCTGCTGTCTTAACGACAACGGGTATGCGAATGATTTGTTCATATTGATCACTGGCAAATTTGAGGTTGCTCTATGGAGTCTCATACAGTCTGCTCTCAGATGAACCGGAAAATGGTGTAACACACCTTTCCCGTTAATCTGACAAAAGTGGAGATAGTTCTCTTCACAAGAAGAATAAAAGTAGATGGCATTTGAGGTCCTTTTTCTCTTCTCAAACCACCTCCAATTTTCAGAATCGGTGAAATATCTATTTTAAAAGTATATCAAGCTCAAAGTCGAAAAAGCAAATAAGGCCTCCTGCAAATGCCGTCACACAATTGGAAGATTTTGGGACCCATCCCCAAAGACTGTCTTGTGGCTGTGAGTAAACCTATGTTTTGTTATGGAGCAATCGTCTGGTGATCTAGAATCAGACTCTCCACAACCATCGCACTTCTCAATCATGTGCAAAGACGAGCGTGCCTTACGTACACGGACTCAATGCGAATAACCTTCACAGTCGTCATAGAGACCCTTCTAGACCCGCTTCCACTAGATCTCCACGTGAGAAAGCAGTCAATGCTGGCAGCCTTGCATCTGAAAACAAAGAGGTTACATAGGTATGAAGGTAGGGGATGCTCGAATTCTAGGAGGGGCAATCGAGCCTATCCTGGAAAGGGAATCGAACTCCCTCACGCCTCAATTTATAATAGGGAGAAACTACCGCATCTTCGTTGATGTGGAAGTCGCATCGCAACCTGACATATCCATCTTGACGGATGGATCTAAAACAATTGCAAAGAACACAGAACTAGTATTTTCTCAACAAAAAAAACTGGACTTCCATATCACTAGGAAAAATTCCGACTGTTCGAGCAGAAGTGGTGGCAGTGCAAGGAAAGTTCTCATACATAGCATAAAGAACAAAATTATCAGAATCTTCAGTGATATCAGGTCATTGCAAAATTACCTCTGACTGGCTGTTCCACTTACAGTATGAACTGTGAACAACTTATAACTCAAGAAACCCAAGCTTAGCACAAGGCTAAGTGGAACTTGATGTTAGACTGTTGCCATACAGGAATTGACGAAGCCAAGTAGCTTGAGTTGAAATATAATAGCTTGGCTTGGGCTTGAAATGCAAGCTTTTAAGAAGATAAGCTTGGTTTGACTTGGTGTTTGCGAATGCAGGCTTGGCTTGGTTATCAAGCTTTCCCAAGCTTTATCAAGCTTTTTCAAATTTCCTCTTGCTCCTCCTATAAGAGTACCTAGGCATTACGCACTGTTGAGTGCTTAAGTAAGCGATTGTTAACTATGAGTTCTCTAACAAAATATCCGAAAATTCCGGAGAACCGTTATTTAGACCGTACATTTTCCAGAATATCTACGCATTCACAATATTCACATTTTCTAATTTGTACTTCTTTTATACCGAATGAATATATTTTATGGTAGAATGCAAAATCATCAGATGGATCTTCTAAGAATTATGTTCCATGGAATACTATAAAATTGGTTAGAAGTATCAACGTGAAACCTTGGGAAAACCTTGAAAGCTTGACTTGGAAAAGCTTGATAACTCAAGCTTTTCTACAAATAAGCTTGACTTTATTTTATGTCAAGCTTTAAAAATTCAAGCCAAGCCCGTGAATCCCTATCTCCATACGAGAAAGGCCTTCAAGGGACGCTTTCGCAGCTTGGCGCGTTTCTAGACAGGGCAAGCAAGAAACATCCTGCGACTACTTGTAGGTATACTTTCTAGGCAGTGACTTTGTCCACCCTCCTAATGTAATCCATAATCCAGAAGGTAACCAATTCAAACCTCAATTAGACGAACCTCCATATCGTCTTCCATGCAAAGTGGCGTCACAGATAATTACTGGCGTTATCATCACCGTATCATAAAGTGCAAAATTACAGCAAGAAATAGCCGTGGGTTTCCGTGTACATAAAATGATTGATATTTGTCAGTTCGATGAATTTTTGTCGAACATTCGACGTACAATTTTGAATTTTAATTTTCTTTTGGTTTAATAATTCAATTGCTTCATTTAAAGGCCTAATTCCGACGAACTGTGTCATCCACGAGGAAAACATAAATTGAAAAATCTATTATTTATATGAAACAATGTAAACATGGGGTTGAACTTGTTGATCAACAAAAGTATAAAAATGAGATTTCGTCAAAGGAAAAACGGTCAAAAAAAGAGCGGGTTTAATGTGATTTATTTCTCTTTTGACAAAAAGTTTTATCAATTTTGTGGACTGTGATTTCATCTGGATTAAGGCGCTTATGATCCCGCTTTCGAATAGAGCTTGTGTTAGAATAAACTTCACCAATCAAAGGTTAACGTATATATATAAAAAAGAGGTGAACCGTAGTTCCTTCTTTTTGTGCGAAAACTTTTGATAAATCCTTAAATCCGAAGTTTTTGCAATTAAGTATTGGCATGAAGTTTATAGACATATATAAGTCTAAAAGTTCTAAAAGCTTCTTTAACACTTTGATGGAGCCATATAAATTTTCTACTCTCAACGTGTGTTGAAAAAAACGTGTTTTTTTTTTGGTAGATTAAATGTTTTTATAGTTTCTTTTTGTGAAAAATGCTTATAATTATTTTTATTTTGTGTTTGTGAAAAATTCACGGCGTGTTTTTGTATTATATTACAGCTCTCTCGCTGGGAACGGGTCTCGTTGTTTTTGCATCAGTTCTATCAGAAACTATATTAGAAGCGACGCAATATCAGAAGAAACCCCATTCGGAAGCCCCCTACGACTATAGATATGGATGGTGTTTCTTCGCAGCGGGTGCGGCATTCATCATGACGAAACTGGCGGCTGTATTTACTCTTACAGGATACATAAATAGATTTCCATCCGTTGACGAAATGGTATGTATTTTTTTTTAGTAAATACTTTCTCTTTCAATTCCGCAACGTAAAGCTTCGACAAACAAAAAAACAGATTAATAAGTATAAGTGTTATCAGACCAGCGGAAAAGTTTCCAATTACACTGAAAAAGCTTTTACAGTTAACCTCGTTTTATCTGATGGTGATCATTCACATAGAAAAAACGTTGTGTTGTAATTGAATGTATGTTAAAAACCGACATTTTTAATTTCGATAATAGTATAATTTATTTTCCTTCCCACTGCCCAAATTACACAATTGGGGTAGTTTTTATTTAATTTTAATAAATTACACATTCGGTTCTGATATCTTGCGACGAATATGTCAACATTTGTGTGATAAAATCGATAAATCGTACAAATTTTGTTGTTTGGTGTTTAGTTGTTCTGACTAGGGATTAAAAACACCTTGAAGAAAACAATGTTTCTATTTTACGAGTTTCGAGCAATTCCATTACAATCGATATGAAATTACTTACTTAAATACACTTCGTTCTGAAAAGGTCGCCCTAACTGCCAATATGGATGATCGCTAACAGGGAGACAGGTGTAAGTGAAGGAGACAGAATTCTTTTGATAAATTGTTAATCTCTAGTATACTAACCCACCACTCCATTATTCTCTACCGTTTTCGTTCAATCGTGACGACTTTCTCAAAATCATTAATGCACTGAACGCCTTCGCACATTTGAAAACGAGAAACAATTGAACTCTCATGACATTTTTAGCCGTGTATTGAATTAAAGATTTTAGCTATTCAACTAGCTGTAATTCATTACACAACAGTACTGCTTGACAAGGAAGGGAGTACTGTGCGATTATTACACCGTTTCAGCAATTATTAAATACTATTCAAACTGCACCTTCAGCTCCTTGTTGTCATCTCACTCTTTGTCAACCAACACACCACAAATCTTCTTGGCCCTCCATTCAATTGATTCCCTTTTGGGCAAAGGATTTTAAGAGAGAACCATGGTTTCATAACCTGTGAGGATCGAGTATATTCAATCGCGTTGAACTGCGGAGAAGTGTTTATTAACCACTGAAATATAAGCAACCTGGAACGCGCACGGTGCATTTAACCTGTAGGAAATAAACCGAGCGTGCGATAGCAAAACGAAGGGACATTGTGTCCTTGTTGTACTCATTCACAGTTAAGCTGTTGAAGCATTTTCATTGTTTTACGATTAATCAAACTAGTTTTTTATTACGTATACGATACAATAAAAAAAAATGAGTAAGACACAGACCGAATGTCCCTACAATAATTCCCTTTCTGTCGGCTCGGCTGTAAGTTAAGCGTAAGCGTTCCAGGTTGCTTATATTTCAGTGTTATTAACTTCACTCATATCTAAAATAGTCACAGACAACTTTCCCTTTACTATTCAATGGTCAAATACAAGCAAGAAAAATGTTGACCGTCATCTCTTCTGCTAAGGGGAGGTTTTGTGTTTTCTCTGCAACTGTTCTTCCCACCTTAGCGTCATCCTCCAAAGATCCCCGTCGAATTCGAGACCACTTTGGTCAATCTGTTGCCATAGAATGAGATCTTCGATTTTTCCCCGTTTCGGCAGCATGTAGTCCCTTTGCGATACCTGTTAGGTAGGAATCTTTGGTGGTTACCCCCGTGTGTGTGTGCTTATTAAACATATCATGTATTTTAATTATTTCAATTTCTCTTGCATTATCCTAGAAGTTGTGTACTGAACCTATTCTTCCTGGTTCCTCTGTTACAAAAATCATGGAGAACTTGATAGAACAAGCACAAATATCTATTAAATGACCTGCACTCAGCATAACATTTTTTCCAATTATCTCCAAATCACAGAATTGAGCATGGATTTTGTCGCAGTAACTAGATAATAACGTACCCTTGTTTATATACAGTGTGGAAAAGGCAAATGGAATAAATTGATTATTTTGGTTGCTGTACATATTTATAAAAAAAAACCGAAACACGTCAAATTTAAATTATAAATTGACATTCTTCAACGTGCAAACGCCATCCGTACCTTCAACCCCCTTCGAATGACAGTTACAACCCCTAATTTTTTAAATAGGAAGTATGGGCTTGTGATATATCGTTTGAAAGGTCTCTTCATTCTCTATTCAAAAATGTTATCGTTTTCAAATTTATTGCCAAAATGAACACACACACAAAAATAAAATCATCTGATTATCGAAATTCGCTGCAACACATTCAAAAACTAATATGTATGTAATACGTATGTGTTTATAATGTAAAAAACAAAAAAACCATAAATGTCAATGAAGTAGATGCTCAAAATTCTCACTGTCAACGTCTTGACAACATCCTAATCTTAAATAAAAATGTTTTCTAGCTTTATTTAACATATCAGGCGTGACTGACCTAATCGCAACCCTTATACTTACTCTTAAGTCATTTAATCGAGGAGTTTTGTACACAATACTCTTCACATATCCCCATAAAAAGAAGTCTAATGAGATCGGTTGTTCGTGCTGGCCATTTTATCGACCCTCGCCTCCCTATCCACCGATTTGGAAATATTGCGTTGGGGTACTGCTGGACATTGCGTTGGTAATGTGGCGGTGCTCCATCTTGCTGGAACCATGCCGTATGCGCTAGAACTTGAAGTTTTCCTGGATCAGCATATAAATTTTCCAAAGTTGGCACGTCATTATTTTGAAGTAATGCTGAATAATTATTTGCCATTCAAAGCCCTAAATGAAAAAGGGACCAATGATATGGTTAAACCCTGCCCAGACATTAACCTTTTGGAGGGTATTGCGTATGTTCTTCTCTCATCCAGTGAGGATTTTCCGTTGACCAGTACCGGAAATTTTTACGATTAGTGAAAAAGTGCACTCATCAAAAAACACAACGTAATTGGATAGTATTGTTATCCAACATTTCCATCATTTCCTTTTTGCAATATTAAATTGACCAACTATAAGTACATGTAAAAAGGATTGAACGTCTATTTTTAGAGTACATGCACACCCCACCATCAACGTCTGTAGTACTAGAAAACTTCGAAATCAATTGATAATTGTCAAGGGGAGCGGTAGATAATGTATCCAATGGATACCAATTTTGCCTAGCAATATCATACTCATTTTCGTCTACAAAAACGGATAGCTCGTCCAATTTATTGAACAAATCTTATTTAATCGTATGGTAAGACACTTAATAAACTTCTTATATTAGCACTGACGAGGGCATGATCGACACATAAATAATAAGCATTCTCAAGCTGGATTCCTTTCATTGTAGCCTCTTCTTGTAGAAAAACGCGTTACGGTTGACCAATTTTTTGTGTTGCGAGCAAGACATAATAACCAGACGGTTCACTTTTTGATCAGTAGTGGTTTGAGAATACATTTTGGACTTCCTCGGGCCAGTCTGAAGATTGTTTATACGTTCTTCTTCATTAGTAATAATTTTATTATTTCTGTAACAACAGCCGTCCAATCTTCTTCATTACTGGCAAGATTTCTGCAAAGCTCGTCCCTATCCTCATTTTAGGATTTTTTTGGCCTCTACTTGTGATGAGGTGTAGTCAGTTATTGTTTTCACATTTGCTGCATTATATTTATGATACACTAGAAAGTTTGTGGCGTACCCAGGTTAACCGAGACCCTAAAGAGACAACCAAGGCCCATGATCGTCAAACTATAAACCTGCCAAGTGGTAGAACTCTACGTCGTGAAGGAGTTACTCGAAGATGTGTGGGTGCTGCTCTTATAAGGATCGATTAAGCAAACTTAATTAAAACATAGGAGATGGGGAGAATTAATTTTAATTAAAAAAAGAAATTCTTCAACAAAAAACACAGGAGATCCCTTCTCAAATTAGGTCGAGGAAGAGAAATACTAATGTAATCTCGAACAAATGACATTATCAATTACAAATGAATAAATAGGTTATGGCTATACTAAGATAATCGCAAAAAAATACACGAGAAAAACCATGATGGTAATTTAGAAAATTACCTATTACAATCTGTCAATTCTACAAGTTATAAATGAAAATGCCACGATGCGTATAAATTTTCCTTTGAAATTAATTACCACGTAATACTAAATGCATACCCTCCCCCAAATTCTTACAAGCCATACGAAAACCCCGACATACACAAAGCAAACTATAAGGCTATCCCCTTAGTCAAAACGTGATAATTAATTACTTAGGCCAGGAATTTCCAAACATAACATTAAAATTTGTGATATCAGCTGCCTACTAAACAAAACAGAAAACCGTACAGTACTCCCCCTTTATTTAACAGTATATATTATAAAATTAACATAAAATAATATGTAATATTATCATGAAACCTGCCTTAAAGACAAAAAAAACACTTTATAGGCCACGTAGTCGACAGCGTTAGTTGAAAGAAATTGGTAATTAAAGTGATTTAAATTTTGTTCATTTACGTTTACGTGCAAGAAATATTCATGTCAGAAAATGTTTAGGCAACGATTCATACGAGATTGAACAATATTTATTGTCTCTAACATACAACATTATTTGTTAACTGAACATCATGAATTGGAAAACATCAGGAACTAAATCGAATAATTCACCAAGCTTCTGCCAAGATTCCTTCACTTTTGGAACCACCTGATCTTACACGTTCTGATGGAAAGAGACCCGACGGAGTTACCTTAATCCCTTGGTCTAAGGGTTGCAATCTAGTTTGGGATGTCACTTGCTCGGATATTCTAGCCCCATCTCATGTACTAGCATGCTCAAAGGAAGCTTCTGCTTATGCTAATGTGGCGTCAAAACGGAAGGCTCGTCATTACGAAGAGATTATCCAACAAGGCTATCACTTCGTTGCTATAAGCGTAGAGTCTCTTGGTTCATTTACCTCCGAAACTGTGGAATTCTTGAATGATTAGGGAAGAAGATTACATCAAGTAACTGGTGAGGCAAGGTCTCGTTTATATTTGAAAAGCGCTCCCATAAAATTTTTGAAGAAATACGGGTCGCCCTGGAACATTTGTCGTATACAATAGAAAGAACGCAGCTACACGAGCTGGAACCAGTTTGTAATATTTTACAAGCAAAGGCAATTAATCTTCTGTCTACTAAAAAGCTGACGCTGAAAAGATTTTCAAAGATATTTTCCAAAAATGCAAGACGTTCGGAGACAAATTCGATATTCCAGTAAAAATTCCCAGGTTAGCAGCTAAACAAATTCAAAGGTACAACATGCGCTGAAGATTATTTTTGAATATCTGTTTTTGTTCCCTGTCTAGATTCGATTATTGAGTCTAACGAGATCCGAATTTTTTTGGGAGGCAGAGGAGGCATTTGCACTTTCACCACCGCATCCACAGTTGTAAACTGAAAATTATGAAACATTAAAAAAATATAATTCGAACATCTCAAAAATATACGACATCGATCATTTTCAAGTTGAAGTGGAAACGCGGAAGGAAATGTGAACCCAGAAAGGTTATGATAATGAGAAGTTCAAACTTGTTCAACTGTTAGATAAATACTGTGATTTTTTTCCCAACGTAAAAAAGCATTGAAATTTTTTGTAGCTCTGTCTCCAACAACAACAACTATTGAAAGATCATTTAGTACTTTGAGACGAGTGAAAACATGGTTACGGTTCACTATGTCGGAAGAGAGGTTGACTGGGCGTTGTGTGCTCAGTGTGCATAGATTCCCTACATTTAGGACTTCCGGCGCCCATGATGATTAATCTTTTTTAAGTGCCAATAACTACTCTTGCGATGCCAATAATTAAAGAAAATGAAACGTTTGCCAATAATGGTAACTACAGAGTAACTACTAATTATGAATGGAATCGTATATTACACAGACGGGTCGAAAACCACAAAGGGCATTGGCTCTGGAGTATACGGGAGCAATGGACGGGGCTGCAGAATTTCTGTAAGCCTAGGACAACAAGCGACCGTGTTCCAAGCCGAGGTATATGCAATCCTGACAGCCGCTGCTCAACTATTAAAAGAGAACCTTATCAAAAGGAACATCTTTATAGTGACAGACAGCAAAGCAGCGATTGTAGCAATAGACTCATATGTGGTAAATTCAGGGCTAGTCCTTGAATGCACACAAATGCTAAACGCACTAGGTAAGTGCAATTCAGTCACACTAGTGTGGGCACCTGGGCATGCGGGAATCGTAGGTAACCAGGTAAGCGCAGAACCATTCATAGGACCCGAACCGGCTTGTGGGATTAACATATAACACAGCCAAAAAGGAGATTCAAGCAACACTCACGAAAGAGCATTGCAGACATTGGTCGAAAATTCCAGGATCTTTCTGGAAACCCCAAACGGGGACCTAGCTACGTCCATCTTAAAGCTAAGCAGGACAAAGATAAAACTTGCGACAGAAATGGTCACGGGCCACTGTTGCATGAACAAACACCTGCACAACATGGGATTGACTGAAAGCCAAACCTGCAGGATTGCAGGGGTTATGGTGAGGCAGATGAAACGCCCTATCACGTCATTTGCCAATGTAAGGCATTCATAAAGACAAGAGAACACCTACTTGGAAATGAAAAGATTACACAAGAGGAAGTAACGAAGATTCGCCCTACTAAAATCCTGGACTTTGTGAAAGATACAGGTATTCTTGAAGGGTAGACAACACCGGGGAGCACAATAGACCAAAAGGTCGCAGTGCGGGAACCTATTGGGACCACCCCCAGAACAATAATAATAATAATAATAATAACTACTAATTATAGGGCTAAATACCTTTAAATTTGAAAACTCTTATTTGCTACAATAAATTTTATGCATGTCTGTAAGTGGCAAGAACACTATGAATTCAAATACAAAATTTTGAAAAAAACATGTACTTATAAAATCCTTTAAAGTATGCATCTATATACAATTTCAAATTCATATATGTGACTCATAAGCTTATAAAAAAGCTCTGTATATGCATAACGTAGAGAAATTTTGTTTTTCGAACCAACCAATACTTATGAAGCATTTTCACTTCAATAAATAAATGGCTTAGTTGATTTTTCCCGCATCTAATTACATTTCATGTTTACTCCCCTCGGCCGCGTTACAGTTAGGGAATCTAGACCTTCCCTTTGTCCTCCCCAAAGTAAAGATTTCTCTTCATTATTCAGATATTTGTGTGCCTGAAGCGATAAATATTGATTGAAATGAACTATTTACTTTTAGTATCCATAGTAATGGTTGATGTAATGAATGGTAAAGTTGGGAAAATCTACTAACGAGCCAATAGTTGTTACACGTAAGTAATATTTGAAGCGAACAATGTATTTACTGCAAATAACCTAAAGCGAGTTCATTAAACGTATTGGAATCAATGGGGGTAAAAAACCGTTAAATTACGTTCCCAAACTTTTAACAAAAGCCATATCCTTAATTACGCAATCTCGAGGAATTTAATAATATCATCACCGTTGCTGTCTATTTTGCTTTTGAAGACAATAAGACATTATATATACCGAAGGAAGATACAAAGCAATGATAAGGCTTTTACAATCACGCATATATACATGCTACACGACATAAGTGTATCCAAAATTGAATTACATTCAATTTACATAACTTTATATACATCGAATAATGTTAAGAATTACTGGTCAGTTTCTAAACAGAAAATGAGGGGGAGATAACAATGTTTATGAAATAATTAATTAGTGCAAACTTGAAACATTCCAACTATAACATGGAAGTTCGTTGTATGAAAATTGGGAAAGGGATTAAATTAAAATTTATGACGAAGTTTGTAACAATGATATTAACACACAACTATTATATTCTAATTTGAAATTATTAATTTTCGGCACAAGCTTGCGTCATATAAGAATATGAAAGCAAATCACAAAGTTTAGGATAATAATCTAAACATTGCTACGTACGAAACAAATTGACGTTAATTTATTATTAGAGGTGGATTCGTACACTTTAATGAACCTTTTACAAAATGAACTAACATATTTTAAAATTTTTTTGAAAAGATCGGCTTAATTCTTTTGCGAAAATCGCAATGAAAAATTTTCAGAGAAAAAAACTTCTTTCCTTCATGTATGTAGATTATTATTGGACGAAAATTTTATAAATACCACAGATTCGGAGATGTTTGCTGAAGAAAAATAAGAATGGTCCCTTTTCTTCAATTACGGTAAAAATGAGACACTTACAGGTGGATTTCGTACACTTTTGTACACTAAACAATCTTTCTAAGCATTTTTGAAAAAAAATTTCAATTTCAATAAAATTGCAAGGAAAAATTTTTTCGATTAAAAATCAATTCTCGAAATTTCATTTTCTTATAGATTATGGGACAATTAAATATTTTCCACTCGCCATCTTCAAAGTCACACCGTTTTGGAGATATCGTTCACTGAAGAAAAATACTATTATTATTATTATTATCCTTAATCTTTTGCCCAGAGGTGTCAGGTTTACATTCTAATTTATTTGTTGTTACATAGTTTTTTATATTTTACATTAATTTTATTTTTCTTCTATAAATTTTCTCCAAGCTTTTCTATTTTTTGTTAGATTTTTTGCTTCTTCCCAGGATTTGCCTCTTTCTTGTATTACTTCACTCATAAGTTTATAAAAAAGCTCTGTATCCTCCCCTCCGCCGCATTACAGTTAAGGAATTCTAGACCTTCCCTTTGTCCTCTCGAAAGTAAAGATTTCTCTTTCTTTTTTATTCAGAAATTTGTGACTTGGTTCGATGTTTTTCTTTGTCTTCCCCTTTTCTTTTTAGTCCGTGTCCTTGCTTCATTACTTGTCTTTTGTTATCCATTCGTTGTATGTGACCCCACCAAGTTGTCGTTGTTCTATGAAATGTATCGCAGGTTGTGCTCCTAATTCCTCTCTTATTTATGTGTTTCTAATCCTATCCCTTCTGGTCACTCCTAGTATTCGTCTCATATATTTCATTTCTGCTGCTTGCATTTTACTTTTTTGATTGTTTGAGAGTACCAAAGATTCGCTACCATATATTGAATTGACCACTTTTATCTTTGTTTATTAGCATTTATTTGTTATTTACAACATTAACAAAGAATTCAACATCCCCGCCATCTCTCTACCCCTAATCTGTACATTGCATGAACTACACCAAAAAATAAAAAATAAAACAAAAACAAAAACAACCCTTCACTCCCCTTCTCCACCTCTCCTTTGCCTCATCCACCTCCTTCTCTCCTCGACCTTCTCCATCCATGCTAATCCATTCCCTCTCTCCCCCAAAATCTCTCTCCATCCTCTTTCCTCGTGCCTCAATTCTTCGCAATTTTCCAACATGTGCCTTATGCTTTCACCTTCCCTCCCACACAGCCTACATCTTCTTTCCTCCTCGTCGCACCAATACTTATTGTCCTTCTCCTCATTTCCGGTTCTGTATCTCGCCACCATTTTTTTTTCCCCAAGCTCAAGTTTCCCTTTAGATACTCCGGTACCCCCTCTGTCATGATCTCCCCATACTTTTCATTGTACCTGCCCTCCCTTATCCTGCTTCTTCTTTCTTGCACCTGCACATCTTTGTCCCTTTCAACTATCTGCTCTCTTGTTGCCTTTCCGCCCCCACTTTCTCTTCTTCTCGCCACCTCTTCCCTTGCAAATCCTCCTCGTTCATAGTACTTCCTCCTGTCTTCCTGCCCGTATTTTATTTTCCCACTCTTGACCTCCTTCCAGCACTCCTGCAGTATACTCCCCCCTCCCCATCCTTTCCTCAAATTTCATCGCCATCTTCCCTGCCTGTATCCTTATCTTTTCCCATTTCATTTCCTCTTGGACGATGTACCCCGGTGTCTCTCTTCCCAGTCCCAACACCCATTTCCAATATCTCTCCATTATCCTTTCTATCACCTCCCTTTCCTTCCATCCCCATATCTCCGCCCCGTACATCATCACGCTCTTCACCAATTTTTCCCCTAACCACCCCCTCTTCCTCACGTCCCTTCCAAATACCTTTTCCCCCAATCCCCACACCTGACCCACTATCTTACCCCCCTTTCTTGCTAGCCCCTTTGCCTGTTCTTCATCATTATTATTGCTTCTATGTGTTTCTAATCCTATCCCTTCTGGTCACTCCTAGTATTCGTCTCATATATTTCATTTCTGCTGCTTGCATTTTACTTTTTTGATTGTTTGAGAGTACCAAAGATTCGCTACCATATATTGAATTGACCACTTTTATCTTTGTTTATTTGCTAATTTCTTTCTTGTTTATAAATTTTTGGTTCATTGCATAGTATAATTTTATTGTTTTTTCTATTCTTTCATTAAGTTCCATTTCTTGTTTTCCTGTTGTCTCAAAAGTTACTCCTAAGTATTTAAAAACTTTTCCTTGTTCCATTATGATATTTTCTATTTTGATGTTTGTTGTAATATTTTGATCTCCAATTACCATTATTTTTGTTTTCTCTATTCCCTCTTCTTCCATTATTTCTTTGCATATATTCAAGTGTTCTTGTAGCCTTTTTTCATTTCCGGCTATTATTACTACGTCGTCCACGAATACTCCTCCAGCTATTTCTACTCTTTCTAGATTTCTATGTCCTACAGTTTTTTTACTTTTTGTTCACTTTTCTTGATGATGTTGTCCATGTGTACATTGAATAGGGCTGGGCTTAGTCGTCCTCGTCCTTTCTCTGTTTTGAACCCTTCTGATTTCATATTATCTCTTATTGCATGGTTTGTGTTGGTTTTGTATAAATCTTGTATCACTTTTATTGTTTTGTTGTTTATTCCTTTTTCTTTTAGGCTTTATCTCAAAGTACCGTGTCAAAGGCCTTGTGTACATCTATAAAGACTAAGTAAAGATTTCTATTTTGTGGTCGTCTTTTCCTTATTAATTGTTTTATTGTGAAAATGTGGTTCTGCGTATTTCTTCGTGGTCTAAATTCACTCTGCGGTTCTGCCAGCTGAGGTTGTAGTATTGGTTTTAGTCTGTTGTTAATGATTTGTTCATATATTTTTATAATATAGTTATTGCGTTGTTTTCTGTCTCCTTTTTTATGTATTAGTGTTATTAATGCTGTTCCCCATTCCTCCGGAATTTTTTCAGTGTGCCATGCTTTGTTTAATATTTGGAGGAGCATTTCCATTCCTGTCTTCCTCAAGTTCTTTATTATTTCTGTTGTTATTTTGTCATCTCCGGGTGTTTTACAATTTTTTTAATTTTTTCACTACGTTTCTCAACTCGTCCATTTTTATTTCTTCGACTTCCCCTTCTTCAGCCTGTTTTACATTTTCAGATTCAGTTGTAGTGCTTCTATTAATATTTGTTTGTTGTCCTAGTAATTCTCTGAAGTATTCCCCTTCCATGATTTGTGTTTCATTTGTTAGTATTTCTTGGTTTTTGTTCTTTATGTATACTTCTTTTATTGGTTCATCTGTTCTAAGGGATTTTAGGACTTAGAGAATGGTTTGAAAGTCCGTCCATGATTTATCTTTTGCTCTTGTTATTAATTCCTTTACTTTTTTCTTTGATTTTTATATATATCATATTATTCTGTGGTTTTTTTTGTTAGGAGTTTTTTCCATTCTTTCTTTTTCTTTTTACTTCTTCTTTTATCTCGTTGTTGCTGTTTCTTCTTTCCCGTTGTCCCCACATATCTCCTTTGCAGCATTAATTAGTATTCCTTTAAGTAAATTCCATGCTTCTTGTGTTTTTGCTTATTTTATTACGTCCGTTCAGTGCTTTAGGTTATTCTTTCTTTCTTGTTGGTTTTGCAATCTCTTTCTTTCTGAGTTTGTATGTTTTTAATGACATATGTTTCGTTTTATTGTTTTTATGTTGTTGTTTCCGTATCTTTCTGTCTTATTTTTCCCGTTAGTGGTCGCTAATAATTTCGGCACCTCTTCTCACTCTTACATCCATTATGTTTTTTCTCTCTTCGTTTTGTACTAATGTGTAATCTATTATTGATTTCTCTCCTCTGTTTATTTGTACTCTAAGGAACTTGTGTATAACTGACAAAATTCCATAAATTTCCAGGACAATACTAAAGGGCCCTTTTCTTCAAATATCGTCAGTTACAGATTTCGTACACTTTTTGTACACTAAACAATCTTTTATGAAGTAAACTAACATATTCGAAAAAATTTTCAATATTTTTGCTAAACTTGCAATTTTCAAAGAAAATTTCAAAAAAAGTTCAGAATATACTTCATAAATAATTGTTTAGTGTACAAAAATTGTACGAAATCTAACTGTAACAATTTGTAATTCAATAAGAATCTGTTAAACGGACGCACAACCACCAACATCTCCTTGCCAGTCTTGTCATGGGATTAGTTTGTTGTTAATGTTTAGTTTACACTTCTGGAAAATCTTTCACACAATTCTATATTTTGTTCAATAAATTTTGGTTTGACTGTAATATGCACCTCTCTATTAAAAATACTTAGTCGAATAAAATCAATAGCCTACTAGACCCCGGTCCCAAAATTGGTACAGAACGGCAACCATAAATCTAGAATTTTTTACTAAACATGACAATACCATAAAATTAGACGAGGTTGCTTCAAATTCGTAAGAAATTCACCTCTTCAACTATAAATAAAATTGCCAATGAGAACAGCTTGAAATATTGTCATGTAAAATCCGAATATTTCAGGAAAAAAGTAACCATATTAAATTCCGAAGCTTTCCAGAAATTCTTAAAAAGTTTTTAGAAGTATGTGCCCGTTCTTTCGACTCCTAGAGAATATATCCGTACTTTTTTATTGCCGACCTTTTCACTTCAGTCATTTTGTAACGAGATAATATTTCATACCAGCCCGCCAATTTAAATTGAATATTATAGTGTCACGTTACCTCGAACAACGAAAATAGAATGCGAACGTAAAAGTTACGCATTTCCAAAAACCTCTTTGACTTTCACTAACTTCCATTGTAATAATTCTACAGAATAAATGAAATTAAGCTCGGTTCTTTAATAATTAATTCGGTTCGGTTACGTATTTAAAAAATGAAATTCTGTTTATTCAACATGAATATTTATGAAAAATGCTGTACGTAATTATTATTAATTATAATTAAATCAATCATTCTCTCAAAATTTGTATTCATTGCAACGCATTTTCTAGAGAGAATTTGTTGTTTCAAGCGGAAAGGTAATCCATATGTTTTCAGGAATCAATAGTTCATGGACTGAAAAACAATCGCAAAAAAGAAATTAGAATCCAAACATGTGTAGGTGTAATTAATCAAACCAGAATTTGATGGCGGTAACTGAATCTCTGTTCTTGAGAAGTAAACAAAAAGGTTTTCATTTCCTTCTGCTGGGTGTTTCCAGTTTCCTTAATTTCATGCTACCTTTACATTAAAAATATATGACATTTTGAATTAAAAGCGAGTCATTTCTACAGTATAATGGAATGCAATTCTTGATTTGAATTTTTGTTCCTTTTCGTATTAACAAATTACTGTCTTGGAATTAGCCCTCCACCGTCCTAAAGCAACCAGAATCTTAAGATCGTAAGGAGGAAATTAAGAATTACTTATTCTGATTTGTGTAACGAATGTCAAAACCAATTATGACTTCAAGGGCACAAATTCTTCGTCAGAACTGAAATCCTGTTCAACGAGGAACAACGTTTCTTTGTTTTCTTCATACCCAACCACTGCCATCATATGTCCTAGAGTTATTCTTTCCTTTTGTTTTTGCTTTGTTTCGTTTAATTGTACTCCATGTCTTCTTTCATGGGTCGTCTTTTTTGACTAATTCTTCCTTCAGTTTCTCTCCGTATGTTTCGAATGTCGGAAAGAAACTTTAATGAGTTTTTCTTTATCTTTTCTTCCGTCCAGTCTTACACTGTGGAAAGTATACGGTAAGGGTTCAATGACGGAAAGGGAAATGGTTTGCGTTTTTGAATTTGTTGGTGTAACATATTTGCGATACGGGTGATTTAATTAGAATTAAATTAATAATTTGATGAAACGTTTGGGGAAACACTTTTACAATACTGCCCCGTGCCCCCACCCCACCCCAATCTTTGTGATATTTGGTAAATGGAGATTCGTTTTTCAAGGGGGAAGCCGTAACTATCCCCTGTACTACTCATTGTAATATTTCTTTAAAAAACCGAAGACGGTACTGTCCAGAGGGTAGTCTGCTGCTGTTGTCTGGTTGTTGTTTTCTTTGAATGTAGCTCTAAATCGTCCATTTGTAAAAAAACTGATCTACTGTTGTGTGGGAAATAAAGTGTTGGGTCCAATCCAAGTTTTTAGAGCATCTTTTTTAATTTACATTGCTTCCGCCTTCTTTCCCTTACAAAATCAGATTCAGAATGCAACACACGCTACTATACGCTTGAAGAATGCTTCTCCTTCACGTTCATAACGAAGAAGAAGCGCAGTTAGCATCTCAACCCGACTTTGCCTTTGAGCGTCAATAAGAAGTTTGTAAAAACTTTACGGAACTTTATGAGTAATTTATTGGATACTTCCCACATTTATCTCAAGAGATATTGCTATTCGTTAATCATTGCCAATCAATTCATCCATTCGTTGAATATTTTCCGAAGTTACGGATATTCAAGCACGCCTGAAGGGTCTTAAGTTTTCTACACAATCTCGCCCTTCACGACACTTTTTAAACCAGACTCATATGTGGTAAATTCAGGACTAGTCCTTGAATGCACACAAATACTAAACGCTTAACTCAGTCACACTAGTGTGGGGACCTGGGCAGGTAACCAGGTTGCTGATGAGCTTGCGAGAACGGCAAACGCAAAACCACTCATAGGACTGGAACCGGCCTGTGGAGTTACATATAACACAGCCAAAAAGGAGATTCAGGCAATACTCACGAAAGAGCATTGCAGACACTGGTCGAAAATCTCAAGACCAAGTCATTCCAAGATCTTTCTGGAAACCCCAAACGGGGACTTATCAGCGTCCATCTTAAAGTTAAGCAGGACGAGGATAAAACTTGCGACAGAGATGGTCACAGGCCACTGTCGCCTGAACCTGCATAACATGGGACTGACTGATATGCAGGGGTTGTGGGGAGGCCGAAGAAAAAGGCCCTATCACGTTACTTGCCCGTGTGAGGCATTAACAAAGGCAAGGGAACACCTACTTGGAAATGAAAAGAATGCACAAGAGGAAGTAACATAGATTCATCCCGGACTTTGTTAAAGATACAGGTATTCTGGAAGGGTAGACAACAGCGGGGAGCACAATAGACCAAAAGGTCGCATTGCAGAAACCAATTGGGACCACCCCTAGCAATAATAATAAATAATAATTTTAAACCATGAAAAGGTTTGTGCCTCTGAAAATGTGCTTCCTCCAAACTGTACATAAAGTCTTCTGTAGATTTCACTTGGATTTACATCTGCTGCTGGAAATTTGATTATGGTGCGTTACGCAACTTGGCTAGGAACTGTTTTTTTCGCACATGGCAGAAATCATTTAACAAAAGCCATGACAACGGTCATAACAGATCAAGATATAATAGTCTATTACGTAAATTGTCTACAACGGTTTTCTATTTCATCAACTATTTCAGCGTCGGGAGCAATATTCCGATTTAAATTTGAACTCTCCTCGTATAATCTTTTGTTGTGCCCCGTAAGTCCCTTTCATGTTTTGTCATATTATTAAGTGGCGAACGTATCACCTGGATGGGCATGAATGAATTCTTAAGGTTTTGCTACGTTCCTAATCGATTTTCGTTAGAAATATCCAAAATCTTGGGAACGGTTATGTCCAAACGCATTATTTATACAGGGTGGCCCAACGAAAAGGTAGCAGACGGGTTTCTGGCCAGAGGGAATTTTTTTTTGGGAAACGCAAAAACACGTCAATTTTTATATCAAGGGGGACAACTTTCGCCATGATTTTCAACCTGAAGTGATTTCATCCCTTAGCGCTGTGAGAACAACCCCTAAAATTTAAATAGGGATGATGGGGTAAGTGATACGTCATTTGAAAGGTCTATCTGTCCTGAATTCAGTGCACTAGTTTTTTTTATATATTTTTTATTTTTAACCAAAAAAGTTGAAGTTCCAAAATGGAAAATGAGGAAAGAGATTGAGGCATTTAAAAACTCAAAAAAACTCGGACAGGTCAATTGTTTTTTTCTTAGAGAAGCTAGGTACTTTTACTGCTATTTGACAACATTGTTTCACCCCTTGGGTACAGGGTAAACAACCCTTAAATTTTTAAATAAAAACAAGGGTTAATTTTTTCTTGTGCTAATTAATAAAACAAGTTTATGAAAATTCAACCTTAATTTAATAAACGTTCGAAGTGCCTGCCTTCAGCTTCCATGCAATAGTACAAATTTTCATTAAATCGTTCCCGTACATTTTGCAACATTTGAGGAGTGATCAGGCGGCATTCATGTACTATACGGTCATGTAACTCCTCCAAGGATTCCGGACCAGTGGAAAAAACTTACTTTACTCTTTACATGACCCCATAAAAAAAATCTAATGGGGTGAGATCAGGAGGAACGATTTAATCAAAATCTGTATTATTACATGGAAGCTGAAGACAGACACACGAACATTTATTAAAATAAGGGTTAAAAATGCATAAACTGGTTTTATTAATTAGCACAAGAAAAAATTAACCTTTGTTTTTATTTAAAAATTTAAGGGTTGTTTACCCTTTCGTGTAAGACTTTTTCTCATAATTTTTTTGGATTATTTCGACTTTCTCTCCACGTTTCCTAAGTTTAACCAATGTTTCACTTTATTCTTGTATTTACTTATTTCATGCTTCTTCTATATCAGCTGTCGTTCCTAATTTTCGCTGTATACATAGTTTCGATCTTTATTTTCAATTTTCTCTTCTTTCTGGTTTATTATTCCGAATCCTTATACGATTATATTATTTCCCGCCTTTCTATTTCTTCTTATAGTTTTTCCATTTTATGTAGTACTTTTTCCCTTTTCTTGGTTCCAGTTTGGATCATTCCGGGCCATTACTTTTTTAGTTCCTTTATATCCTGATTTATTTTTTTTAACTTTTTCATTTAAATATTTCTCCCATCTCTCTCTTGAGATCACCAATTGCCTCCAGGATTATATTTTTTCGCGTTTCACTTTTACTGCGTTTGATCTAGTTTTCTTCTTCAGGCCTCCCTTTACTTAACGATTTGTTACCACTTCTTAACATCTTTCGGTACAATTAATTTGTCATTTGCAAGTTTACATGTCAGTGCAAAATTTCAATATTTCAGTAGAAAAGTAACGTACTGATAGGTCACGAATGAGGATTTCGATTGATGATTAAAATTTGAGATGGTTTGAATGGCCTTTCGTTCAATTTAGTCAAAATTCTGGTTTCACTGATAATTTAATATCTACTAAGTACTATTGTATCAAGTAAACTAAATGTATATTTCTAACTTTTCAAATTAGAACAATAATTCAAGAATTGACGAGTGCAAGTTAGTGAGATAACGTGGTTTTATATTCCCATTAGTCTACTAATACCTACGATAATTAACGCTATAGAATGAACTAAACGATTAATTAAAAGCACTTGCATGCGTTTAACTGCAGCTAATAATTTGAAATGCTGCAACTAATGATCCTAACCACGGGCAACTTTCGATTGATTTTCTGGCATCAAAACCATAAGTGATTTAATGGATGATTTGTGTCCTTGCGCCCTGTTATTCAAAATGACAACACTTTGTGTGAGTATGCGAATTTGAAAACAGCGCCTATACACTTTACATTTTCAAAAGGGATGATAATGTACAATTAAAGCGTTAATATAGCATTAGGTGTGAAATATGATGTATACAAGTAAGCTGTGCTACGCAGGGGATGTAAGTTATTAATGGTTTAGGTAAGCGGCCGTAAATGCTAAATAAGGGTTTTATATTACACTTGACTCTCCATTACCTGTATTATCCCTTCATAATCGTTAGCAGAAGGTACAAGATAATTAATCACTTTTTCTTAATGTTTAGGTTCGAGAGATGGTACCAGGTGCCGATCGAAAACTACGAGAGCATCAACGTCTTTCAACTGAATATTTAGTGAAACATGCCGGTACACCACATCGTCAACAATACGACCCCATTTGCACGGACCGTCCTAAATATGAGTGCGAATGTGGTCCATTATTAAACAAGACACCTCCAGACGTTTGTACAATGAATAAGTCCATGGAATTTATTAGTTCCGATATAAGTACCACGGTGCCGGGTATTACCGAGCAAAATTATACCGGCGTATCAAATACGTTAGCAGCACAAACCGTTCCTATACAAATAAAGAACCACTGCACTACAACGCTGCATACAACCCCATTTTCATACTCAAATTTCTCCTGTAACAAGTACGGGACTATACCGCACAGCGGCATAACGGTACATCAGGGTTTCTTAGGCGTTGCCGAAATCGGAAGTTCTAGTTCGAATAGCTCGAGTAGTTATTGTTCGAAAAGTAAGACTTTACAACATCAACGACCGAAAAAGAAATGTGTAAAAATTGAAACGTTTCAAACGCCCGATACCGGTTTTGTGGACTTCACTAAGCGATCTAGCACTTTCGGATATTCGGGCAGCGCGGTATGACGAAAAAATGACTTTATTTAGTCGGGAAAATATTCTAAAATTTATAAATTAGGGAACATTAAAAGAGACCTTTTTTTTTTGGAAGTAACAGGTGTATGTTTTTCCTTTTTACTTGGACTGTTTTAAAACACATTCATCAACACTAAAAAAATGACATTAAACGAGAATTTTATAGATTTTAAATGATCAGTTTACCTCATACTGACAAATCAACATAATCATATCGTAAATGTTATTGCATAGTTTATTTCAAAAATATGACGTCGTAATCGCTGTGATATATATATTTATTATTGTCAGTAAACCCAATAATATAAAAATTTGTGATATGTTAATAATTTGTTGTGTTAAAAATTGAATAAAGGAAAATAACAAACAGCGTATTGCTTCATCTGTCATCTTTTGACTGTTTCAGCATACTTAACTAGAATATCGACGTAACCTGAAAGGTAAGTTCAAGAAGATTCCAGAAATATTAAAGAATATGATTATATTCTGTAAAAAGTCAACACTCTGTATCATTTGGGGAAAATGACGTACATTGAAAATGGGTAGGTTGTCATCTTTTTTACTGTTTCAGCATGCTTAAAATAATAGCACTAAGTTCAAGAAGATTCATAAAATATTAAAGAATATGAGTATTTTCTGTAATAAGTCAACACTGTACCATTAAAGAGTTAAGGGGCCCAGTCCCTAGGGCCTCTTTACGCGAAAGGGACCCTTTCATAAACTCATCGAAATTATTTTGCAAAATTAAGATAAAATCATATGAATAATATGAATCTAAAGTAAATAAATAAATGTACAAGTAAATAATTAGATAAATATTTTAAATAAACAAATATATTATTTATTTTTTGTAGACTCAAGTGGTAAGGGGGTTCCCCTATAAAATGGAGGCCCCCTATCTAATGGGGCCAGGGGCTGTAGCCGCCCCCCCTAGCGCCGGATTAAGGGGGGGCATAATCCGGCGCTGTCTGGGAGTGCAGTGCATAACCATAACGAACTTCGCGAATTTCAAACTTATACAGGAGTGATACCAAAAAACTATGGCCTATGTAAAGTCAAAATTTCGAAATTGGACACATACATGCATACAGGCAGTTTTGCCGAACTATTTAAGTCAGCGATGTGGCTTCATTTGTGGCAGTTTTGGTATCAAAAGAAAATGGCTCTAAGCGAAGATTGATTGAAGGTCACTGTCGCTCTGGAGTGGGTCCTCATTAGCTAACAGCTGAGATGACAGTTGGTGTGACTCTTTTGGCAGATTTCCGATTATTCCCCCGTCCATATTTAGAGTACACCTTCAATTTGTTTGCACAGTTTCCTTGGTACCCTCGATGGTTTAGAAGGAGGTACTATTTCTTCTACTGTTCATACAGTGGCCATGAAGTGGTTCATATATGCAGTAGTTAACTATTAGATAATGAGTAAACTACTAGATATGCTGGAATTGCTGCACCCGGAGTTGGAGACACAGGTTCGCACGTTTCTGAAAGTTGTGGAAGACGTTGTGAAGAACGTCGGGAGTGATGACTCGAATTTGATGGGTCAGTGAATCTTGCAGTTCCTGTATGGTGTGCGAATTGTCTTCCACGTGCCTCACAGAAAGAATCCAGTGGAGTCAGTCAAGCAGCATCATGTTCCGCACTTCCAACACCCTTTCTACGGATGTGGATTCTGATTTTGACGCATTACGAACGTTTTCTGTGTCGCGAAACTTGGTTTATAAGGTCCCGAACATCATTTCGATTAGGCACTTTCACTCCATTGCGGAACACATGCTCCACCAGAGAGATTCGGTAAAAAGTTTGAACAAGTTATGACATGTTAATGGGCTTTTAAAGTCGGTGGAGTATTCACGTGTTCAGTTTCAAACAACGTGTTAACATTAAGTTTTAAGTCGCAAAAAAGTGCTAAAGAAGATCATCTTCAATATACGGCAATATTGAGGGAATTGTTTACAAGTGGAAGTGAGCAGAAATGAGTTGGTTAAAGACGAGTAACAGTCGGAATTTTCTTCGACTTCATAAACAGGAAAACATAAACAAAGAATGGTATAAACGGTTCGTTCAATTCAAACAGCCAAGAGCTTTATCTCAAATTTTGGGAACCAGAAGTGAATGAAAAAATTTCTGGAATTGTATGTAAAAATAGTACTCAAGAAATAATCAGATAAATCATAGATGGCATAATACTGTGTTACAGTCCAAAATTTTGCCTTAAATCTTTCACCATCAAGACAATCGAGGGTGAAAACGAAAAAATCAACCAGCTGCTACAAATACAGAAGCTCATTGAAAAGAGGGTCCGTTAACAAAGAAAAAACTTACCCATAATATGAAGCGAACGATAGCCGGAATGAGAGGAAATTCAAAAATACAGTGTGCATTATCTGAAAATAGACCGGACATCGCATTTTGGAGAAACAACCCCCCCCCCTCATTAGACTTCCAAAAAACACCCCAATCCCGTATTTGTGGCTCAAAAACAAACGGAATAGAATGAAGCTGAAGAAATCAACGAGATCATCAGCAGCGACACCAGAATAATTCAATGGATTAACCTAAAATGATGAATGATGATTAAGATAAAAAAATCCACAAGACGGTCACACCACACTAATGAAGTTGACTGCATACTTGGCTTAAAAGATGCCGAGAAGAGAATATGTGAGAACAACGAGGCCCCTTTCTAGTCTTCTTCTACGCTGACGTTCTGGAACTGAAGATAGGAGCATACTCAACATTTTCAAACTTAAACCAATACCTTTTCCAATTATGGACAAAGTTAAAGAAGAAATTGAAATACTGTCCAAAGTAAAACCTGCATGCTTCAAGTGACCAATCCATAGCTGGATCATTTTGACATTATTTGGAGTAAGAAGGCCACAATTTGCTAAAGCATCAGTGATTTGGACGTGTCTATTACTATAGAGATGGTATAATATATAGCTAATTTGAGATCTCCTTCAAGTATTGCCCATCGAACGGTCAAGACTACAGCGTGTACCCTGATGCGTGGAAGAAAAGCATACATCATTCCCATTGCCAAAGTTTCAAAGAACTGTTTCGCCAACTTTTTTTAAAGTGCCGGAGAGACTTATGGGGCAACAACTACGAACACAGTTAAATAGATTTGATATAATTCCGGATAATACTGGATAATCTGGATACTGGACATAGTTGTGTTACAGCATTGCTGAATATTACGGAATAATGACTTTTTGAATGCAATACTCCACTATACAGGGTGGTTCGAATTTATTTTAAAAATATTTACCTACCAGTAGATTCCCCATTGAAAAACAGTAACTGTTTGGTAATATTTTCTCTATGTTCTCTTTTGTCCCTCAACTATTCTTTGCTGTAGTTTTTCCACATTTGGAGGAGCCGCAACACTTGTTTAAACGCAACAAATGGTTCAGTACGCGTTTTACGAGCAAGTGTCAACAGCGAACAACTCCACATCCGTCATTGCACCATTCCTTCTTAGTTTTCCTGCTCTTGTATGCTATGTTTGTAAATAAACACAACAGCTAAATACCTAAATATAATATTATGTTTAATTAATTATACCACTACTTACAAATTCTATATGACAAAGTTTTTATGACACTCTGTCATGTAGGTACCTAAGGATCATTAGGTAGAGTAATAAATAAATTTCTCTTCTATAAACTTGTGTAATTAAGTCCCTAAAGTCACCTAAACAGGGAAATAAGTAAATATAACGTGGAATATGAACCAGCCAAAACAAACATACACACACTGAACAGTATTTTACACGTATTTAGTCAAGGGATTTCTTATTTATCTTTTGAAACATCCCTTCATTTCTCCTGAAAAATTATACAATTTTCGCAGTGAACAAAAATTACGATTACAGTAAAGCCTTTCGAGCAATACGAGTAATGGTAACAGTTAGCCATTCGGGTCCACTTACAAACTCCAAAGCGAGTGAAATTTAACTTATAAGTAGAGTGGGTACCTACTGCAAATTGCGGTCCGACATTTGCTTTATCGCTGTGGTAACTTTGACGGAATGCTATTTTACAGTCTTCATTTTATTTCTGTCGAAACGTAAACTTAGATTAGTTTCACGTTTACACAAACGTTAACCGCAGTAAGCAGTTTACATTAATGACTTTGGCATATTCGTTTCAGAAATGTAATCTATCTTAGAGAGCATAGTCAAAACATAGGGTTAATATAGTTACATGTTAAACCGTATAGCGTATAGTAAAGCATACACTCCACTTATTATTAATGTATCCAAATATCTTTTATTTGCATTTAGAGGGCCTAGTTAAAATCAGGATTACACATACACCTCAATGAAGTAAAACCACTTGTATAAGCTGTGGCTTTTAATGTAGAAGAGATTAGAATAAAGTAAGTTTGAATGAATAGGTGGGATCCTTTAAATAGTAGTTTCTATCCGATTTTCAGTCGAGAGGCAAACAGCGTAAAAGGATCTAAAAGTCACATCTGGAGTTCCATACAAGACTTTAAAACAGTAATCACAAAACCTTCCCCATATGAATTTTATTAAAATTTATAAAGTAAGAATTACGTTAAATTTATGCAAAAAATTGCAATTAAGATTTAGATTAGGTACATTAAGGTTAAATTAGTGAAACGTTGCAAATTAGATAAATAACTACGACATGTTTCGACAATTGCAAATTGTCACCATCAGGGTAAAAATTAGTAGCAATCGCCACTCTTTTGTTGAAACAGTCGCCATGTCATTTTCAAATTTGTTCACTTAAAGTGTCCGTTGTGGGCTGTAGTCATATTCTCTTTGCACTATGTGCCTTCCTATCAGTTTTATTAATTGATTAATTTCTTCTGCAACTTTTTTTCCCGTAAATATTATTCCGGCTTTACTGCTTTTGTTATTAACCTTACTTTTTCAGCATGGCTATACCTACTTCCCTTTTAATGTAATCCTTTCGATCTTTTCAATTTCAAGCGCGATTTGCCCAATTTTTTGAGTAATAATTGGTTTTAACATTTTTCAACTGTGTGTTTTCAGCGACAGATAGGCTATTGGCTTCGCCAATGTAGCTTTCATCTTCACCGTCACTCGCATCCCATTACCTCATGACGTTTCAAACACTTATCAATTTTTAGTAAGTAATCTATTGTTTTTAGTCTGATGATGACAATCTGCAATTGTCGAAACATGTCGTAGTTATTTATCTAATTTGCAACGTTTCACTAATTTATAATGTAATCTAAACCTTAATTTCAAATTTATTTCAGTTTCACTGTCTTTTTGGAGAAAAACGTAATTCTTATTTTATAAACTTTAATAAATTTCATATGGGGAAGGTTTTGTGATTACTGTTTTCAAGTTTTGCTTTACCTCATTTGATGTACCTATCACTTTTGTCAACTTATATGGATCTCAGCAACGTTCCATACAAGATTAGCCTTATTCGTTATCATATCTCATCATTCGAGTTAGAACGTCGTCATATACCTAGTCAATTTCTATTGTCTTCAATCATTGTAGCCCCTTTCATTTAGACTTCTTTCGTTCACTGATCTTATACAATGTTTTCTTTGGCCTTCGCCTTTTTCTACGTTCGGATGATTTCCATTGAGGTTCTGTTTTTGGAAATCTTCCTTCGAACATTCTTTGGAGATGTCTATAACAAATTGACTGTTTTTGCTTACATTCCGTATAACTGTCTCTCGTGTATGCCTATTTCTCCTTATTGTGTCGTATTTTGCATATCGCATTAGAATTTTCTTGAATTTCCACAACTTCGGATTCCTCGTCGACACTTAATTTGTCAGTTGCTTCAGAATTCACGAATGCTTTAGATGGAGTTTCACGTAAGAGGTATGAAGCAAAATAGTTTTTATGTATAAAGAGCGAAAGGTTTTGCGTGACGTTTTTTTTATGAAACACCCTGCATATTTCTAGTTCAATGAAGAATGAAAAGTATTAGTCCAATTACTTTTAATTTTAACGAGAAATATCAAGAAGTGTGGTGGTGGAAGAAGCAAAAAGATGTGGAACGACTACAAGAAAAATATTAGAAATGGGTATTGGGACTAGATAAGAAAACTCCAGGGGAGGAAGTATAAGAAGAAAAAGAAGCGTAGAGGAGGGAAACAGGGCACTAAAGTATGAGGAAGAAATGAGAGAAAGAACTGAATGCAAAATATTAGAAAAATTCTGAAAAGAGAATGAAGGAAGAGAGAAATATGAACAAGATAGCAGAGAGGAATATTACAAAAGAAACGGGTAGGCGAAAGAAGAAGTAGAGAGATTAAGAGAAGAAGGAGTGAAGGTAAGAGAGAACATAATAAGGAGAGACGAGGACACACAAAACTAAGAGAGATGGGCGAAAATAAAAGAGGCGAAATACAATGTAAACTATAGGAACATTAATGGAGAAGGGACACCAGAATATTTGAAGAGGGAAGGAAAAATAAAAGAAAAAAATGATGCGGTAATGAAGAGTTGAGTAATAAAGTAATAAGTATTGGAAAAAAGAGGAAGATAGGAATTGGAGACTATATGGGGGAAGGGATGGAGAATATGACGCATATGAGAGTGGAGTGAATGGAAAGAACTTGGAAAAGGAAAAAAACGATCATGGGGAATGGGACAATAGGAGGGCACGGGCAAAACCTTTGGTAACGACTTTTCTATTTATTCGTAAAGTGGGGCTACGATACACATAGACCCCTTTCTCTTTCCCTTTATCAAAGACCATCTGCCCTTTACGCCCTTGGATTAAAGTCAACACTAACACTAAAAACATTAATATGTTTCGTGCTCTAAAAAACCACTTTTGGGTTCCTCGAATCAGCTTGAAATTGTTGTTTCGACATCATCATATTTCTCATGAAGAACCATGTTGCGCAGTTCCAGAAATTATACAGTTCTCAGAATAACCGACGAATCCAAATAACGTCATGTGTTGGAATTACTATAACCCCGTCCTAAGAAGGTACCAATAACTGCAAGTCGTCAGATTTCCATTCAGTCTGACCAAGAGAAGTGAAACGATAGGTATCGTCATGCATATTATGATTAAAACAGCTATCTCGAGGCGTTCAGTGTTACCCATTGGTTAAAGCTTTGTATCCAGTTTGGACAATGGATGCTACGAACTGTATTTGGCGTACTAGTACTAGTGTTCCTTGGTATTCAATTCAATTCAATTATTATTTATTGCATATGATATATACTAATGATAATAATAATAACCCATTACAAATAAATACCTTTCCTCTCTCTTTCTTCATTCCTGCCACCTTCTTTTGACCCTTTCTCTCCTTCACTCTCCTTCATCCACCCCACTCCAACTCCCTTCTCTCCCAGAATCTGCTTTCTCTCCCTCCCCTGTTCCCTTAGCTCTTCACATTCCCTCGTCATACGCCATATACTTTTCCTCCCTTCCCTACACATTCTACAAACCCTTTTCTCGTCATCTATTTTTCATTCTGCTCATTCCCGCACCTAAATCTCGCCACTATTTTTTTCCTTCAATCCCATATCCCCCAACAGGTACTCGGCCTTGCCTTCTACCACAATCTCCCGATATTATACCTCCCCTCAGCCAACCTCGCTCTCCTTTCCTGGCCTTGCACATCCTTATCTCTTTTACCATATCCCTTTCTTCGTTCCACCCTTTTCCTTTCTATCTCCTCCCTCGCATAACCCACCCCTCATAAAGCATCCCCCGCTCCTCCCGTCCATACCTTCTCTGTTTTTTACTCATCTTCCTCATCATTACAATTTCATTCCTCTTCCTGACCTCTTCCTCATACTTCACCGCTCTCTTTCCTGCCTGAACTCTTATTTTCTCAACTTTTATCTCCTCCTCCACTCTATACCGTCGCCTCTCTCTATTCAACCCCAATGTCCATCTCCAGCATTTTTCCTGAACTTTCTTCAATTTTTTCCCACTCTTTCCACCCCCATATCTCTCCTCCGCACCCCATCGCACTCCTTACCGACTTATCAAAAATCCACCTTCTCTTCTCCACATCCTTTCCAAACACTCTTTCCCACCCCTTCCCACTCACTAGTCTATTCCTCTTATTTGCCAGTTCTGTGGCTTGGTATATGTGTGGGAAACCTTGTATGGCGATTGAATCGGATCACCATCTGTTTGGTGATTGTGCCAAATAAACAATAAAGTTTTGGAAGTTGGGAAAACAACTAACATTTCTATTTACAAATATGTACAAGTTTTAACAGCGCGAAATGCGGTTAATAATGGAGGTACAGGCAGTAGCTAGGTTGATCGGTCGCCGGAGGGTAGAGTGGTTCTGGAATGCAGGCTGACGGGTCGATGTAGACGGACTGGTCGGTGTTGGCTGCTTTCGTTGGCGACTTCTGACTGACTTCTGTGAGTAACAGCGTTCGCTTATAAAGGATTCTGGCCGGTGTCAACGCGTTGTCATTGGTCGGCCATTGGGATCAACCGTTGCTCTTCAGTATGTAAGCGACTGTGTAGCAGGATGTGGTCGCCACACCGTGTAAAAGAATTTTTTCATTTAAGTGGTTACACTTCGAAAATGTAAGTATAATAATATGTACTTAATTATATTTATCACAATAACTAAAATATCCACAGACTTCTAATCATAATCTTCAACAGTCATGCCTTGAGATTCCTCTTTTAATAATAGATAATTAATTAAACTTCGTGATGAGTTTGCAACTTATTGACGTCATCGTAAAATCACGTTTTATTGACCAGTGTACATATTAATTAACGATTAGTGCGTTCATATATTTGTGTGACCACTTAGAAATAAATTGATTCTACAATATTGCACGTGTATAAATAATAATGGAACAGAATTTTAGTCTCTTTACAGAAGACTGCATTCGTTCAATGACAACCTTTCCCGCCATTCCATCAAAAATAATGAGAACACTACTGCAAGATCTTTCGAATGAATGACGTTATTCAAATTATGCGGCATTAATATGAAAGCGGAGCAAAAGTTATACTGTTACCTGACGTCACAAATTATTAATGAACTGTCTTTATCTCAGTCATTTTCGAAATTAAGATGTCGCCATTTCTCTGTCGCCAAAATCATTAGAAAATGAAATAGCTATTTCCTTCAACATTACACTTAACAGTCCATTATTCCCTAGTAATATTAATCTTTATCCTTCGTAATTATTATGTCATCCCTATATAACACAATCGTTACCAAAATGGCATTGGAATTGTTTCACATAAAATCTAGAAATTGATTTGTGTCCTCATCGTTGCCTAAAGCAAAAGAGATAAAATTAGTAGTCTTGGGAGCGCAGGTGTAATCTGGTATTTTAGATGTCGTTAAAGTAAAGGTACCCTATACAAGTTTCAGGTGAATAAATTGGAAACCATCTTAAAGTTTTTAAACGTGTTTTAGATAGCGAGAAGCTTTTGTTCTCTCATTAGTGTAGTGAGAAAGACTTGAATAGGTACACATTTTGTGTAAAAAGCAATCCTATTAACCAGTAAGCCAAGTCCATGTTTTAACATGGTGACTTTTAACCCCTTGAAAACCGTAGGTAACCTTGACCCAGTCAATGGTCATAACTGATAAACCACCCCAGGGTCATATGTGCAACATTTCGGCCCTGGAACGGACACACGAGCCGCAATTTTCATTATAGCCAAAAATCTTACTTTGAATCAAGGGTTCATAAAAAAACCGATTTGTGACATTTAACTTTATTATAATATGTGTACAAAGGCAAACAAGAAAAACTGCCTAAGCCCCCTGACATGACCAAAGTCCTCGACTCCATTCACAAGCCGGGATTCTCCACGTTAAATACTAATCCCACTAAAACTGTCCGCAATCAATATCAATTATAATATAAATCGCTTCTTAGGATGAACCCGGTATGCCCGGTAGTGTGTGTGTGGGGGGGGGGGGGGGGGGGGGGGGGGCACTGAAATAATCACTAAATAATTCATTCTGAAGATGTGGTTTCCGAGTTTGCAACTGTCTAAGCTAGAAAGAATAAATTATAATAACTGAAATATTTCTAAATTAAAAGTTTTTTCTATACATAAGGTCTGGGAAAAAGTTCGTGGCGTTTTTCACGATAGATGGCGTCAATTTCAAATAACTCAAGTATCATATCATATACAGGGTGTCCATTTAGTAGCCCGTTCTTCAAGTACGGTTTATTGTTAAATTTACTAAAAAATAAATATACGGGATGGCAATTAGGTTGGATGAAGCACATTTGCAAATTAGTTAGACACATACAGGGTGTCTCCAAAAAGTAGGGTGCATAAAACGTATATTTTTTTAAATGGAATGACCCACTTTTTTTAAGCGCAAATGTAGGGGCCTTGGGTGAACTTTTTAGTCGTACATTATTTTTGTATTAATACAGGGCGTTGCCACGTTATTAATTAATACATATTTTTTTGCTAAAAATCAACCCTTCCATTATACGCTTGTATTTTTTTAACGTCGGGACGGCGTAAACAGCACATATTTAAAAAAATAAATAAAACCTTATTTCATCGCATCCTCGATTCGAGTGTCCAGCCTATGCGTCGCCTCATCCACGCGCCTTAACCATCTCGCCACTATAAGTAAAAAAATACAAGCGTATAATGGAAGGGTTGATTTTTAGCAAAAAAATATGTATTAATTAATAACGTGGCAACGCCCTGTATTAATACAAAAATAATGTACGACTAAAAAGTTCACCCAAGGCCCCTACATTTGCGCTTAAAAAAAGTGGGTCATTCCATTTAAAAAAATATACGTTTTATGCACCCTACTTTTTGGAGACACCCTGTATGTGTCTAACTAATTTGCAAATGTGCTTCATCCAACCTAATTGCCATCCCGTATATTTATTTTTTAGTAAATTTAACAATAAAGCCGTACTTGAAGAACGGGCTACTAAATGGACACCCTGTATAGGGACCCTAAAGAAACACAGATCGCAGCGACACCACGTTCGTTGGAAAGGTGACACTTCGAGCGTTATTTTTAGTGTACAAAGATCAAAATTGGTGCAGTGGTTGAAAAGTTGTTTGTGTTTTTGAACATGGAGGAAAGTAATAAAAAATTGCGCTATATTTTGACATTTTATTACGACAAAGGGAACAACGCTGCACGAGCTTATGAAAAATTTGTGCCGTGTACGGTGAAGGTACTTTATCAAAATCTGCTGGGCGGAAATGGTTCGCTCGCTTTCGTTCTGTTAATTTTGATGTGGTAGATGAGCGACGCTCCGGTCGTCCAATCGCTGAAAATGCTGATGAAATTCTGGAAAAGGTCCAGTAAGGTTAGAATATCAGCAGTGTCGATGTTGGTGTGGAATTAGGAATCGAATTGAACCATTTCCACAAAGCTGGCTACAAAAAGATGCTCGATGTATGGATTCCTCATAAGTTGAGCGCGAAAAACATGATAGACCGAATTACCATCTGCTATGCGATGCTGAAACTCAATGAAATCGAACCATTTCTGAAACGTCTCATGGGTCACGTACGGCAATCGGAAGCGTCAAAGATTCTGGACAAGGTATGGTGAGCCATCACAAGCGTTCGCGAAGCCAGGATTGACGCCGAACAAGGTGATGCTGTGTGTGTGGTGGGACTGGATAGAGAATCGTCCACCATGATCTACTTCCAGTTAGTCAGACGATTAATTCACAACTCCATTGTGTACAACTAGGTCAGGCAATTGAAAGAAAACGGCCCGAATTGAATAATGGGAAAGGTGTTCCAACATCACAACGCGCGACCACACACTTTCTTGATGACCCGTCAAAAATTACTAGAACTTGGTTGGGAAGTTTTGAGGCATCCACCGTATACTCAGACATAGCACCGTCTGACTATCACTTGTTTCGATCTCTGCAGAACTTTCTCAATGGAATTAAACTGGTTTCAAAAGAAGCCTGTCAAAATCCCCTTGATTCAGTTTTTCCAACCCGAAACCACAGAAGTTCTTCACCGATGGTATCATGGCTGTACTCGAGAAATGGCGAAACATTGTGGATACTATGGAGCATATTTGGTTTAAATGTTAGCTGTTAGCTGAAACCTTGAGTAAAATTTTATATCCAAACAAAAATTTTACACGGACAACGTGATCTTCCGGGGTAGATACGTGGACGATGTCATATGTATACACTCCGCTTGTGATCACGAAGTCAACAATTTCCTAAACAAACTTAACCTCATACATCGAAACATACAATTAACCATCGAAAAAGAACATAATTTTACCCTTCCTTTCCTTGATCTGTAAGTTGCTACATAAAAGTTCTTACAAAATCTCTTTTAGCACTACTACCAACAGGGTGATCCCCTATGATTCGGAACACCATATTTCTCACAAGATGGGCGGTGGCTGGCCTTTTTTCCTTACTTCATAGATTAGTCCCCTTCACATTTTACCATCGAATTCATTATTAGCAAACAAATGGCGATCAATAATGATTACTCCATCACTCTCGTGGAGAGATTGGCAAGAAAAATTCAAATCTTCCTACACTCAACCCTCCTTATCCTGATTAAATGAGAAAAACCCAACCTAATCTATAGATCACTCACCTTATACTCTAATATTTCCTTAGCTATTCAAAATTCCGAAATGTCTCCTTAGTTCAAGGCCGTAGCCGGGGGGGGGGGCATCAAGGGGGTCAGAACCCCCCCGAAACTCAGTGGAAAATAACAATTTCTTAAACGAAATGTAAATTACATTTTGTTTGTAGTTACATCGGGTGGCGTGTAATTGTTAAAATTTGATCCCCCCCCGAATATTTTTTCTGGCTACGGCCTTGCCTTAGTTAGAAACAAAGATATTTCAAACAAGACTCTTCAGGTATTTACCAATTAAATTGTGATTCATGCCCTTCCCTATACATTGGACAGACCGGTAGAACTTTTTCAATTAGAATCAAAGAACACGTTACACAGGTGCAAAAATGAAATTTTCTCAAGTTACCCTTTCCAAATTTCAACAAATTTACGTTGAAAACAGAGACATTCTGATTATAATTGGGTTACTAAGCTTTGTGATGTGGGTGTATCTACGTATTTACAAATAAAACTCGCATGTTTTAACACACACGTATGTAGGTAACAGTAAATTTGTCAACCGTGGCCAATTAACTAGTTCAATACCTCTAAAGCAATTGATTTACTTTAAATTTAAACAAACAAGATCGAATTTGTTTTCGAAATAAGCGTATTTTCATAGAGATAATGAAATTCCTCAAAAGCAATCTTTACTAATTACTCAGTCGCGCTTTGTGTTCGGCTAATTAGTTAACGCAGTTCGTTCGTTTTCAACAATTGAAATGGAATGCATCAAACGAAAATTAGGGGAGGCGATCGAATATCCGTTCTAGTAAAACGGCTGTTATACGCGTCATGCAACGACGTTAAGTCAAATTGAATGATCAATAGAATCGCTTTCGAAAGGTCAAAACATCGTATAAACAAAACATGCTTTGAAATGGTTTATTCGACTAGAAATTTGATCATTCTAACTATTGAATACTGTCAAAGCGATCATGGCTGTTTCTCTTCTATTAGGAAGAGTATTGCGAATATCGAAGTAATTTTCACTATTCACGATTGGTGTCGCTTTTCCAGAATTGTAATTCAGAAATACTGAAAGCCAGATTTATTTCAATGACGATGGATTATCCTACGTTAAACACTTTGTTTCCTGCTACACGTGGTGTTTAATATAGTGATACACAGTGTGAAGATTTTGATAAAGTGGCACAATTTTGTTTTCAAACTCTCTTCGTTGTCTTTCCAGTCACCTTTGCCTAATTCTTTGTCTTATACATTGTTCCCCTTATATACATTTTGCATTTAATGGCCTACCTCAAAACTTCAATAAAATGAAACTCCTTCCTTAAAGCTTCAACAAAATGAAACTCCTACCTCAAAACTTCAATAAAATGAAACTCATACCTTAAATCTTCAATAAACTTCAATAAAATAAAACTCCTACCTGAAAACTTCGATAAACTTCAATAAAATGAAACTCCTACCTTAAAACATCAATAAAATGGAACACGTACCTTAACACTTCAATAATAAACTTCAATAAAATGAAACTCCTACCTTAAAATTTCAATAAACTTCAATAAAATCAGACTCCTACGTTAAAACTTCAAAAAATGGAACTCGCCTACCTTAAAACTTCAATAAAATAAAACACCAACCTTAAAACTTCAACAAAATGAAACTTCTGATCAAAACTTCAATAAAATCAAACTCCTACCTTAAAACATCAATAAAATGGAACACGTACCTTAAAACTTCAATAAAATGAAACTCTTACCTGAAAACTTCGATAAACTTCAACAAAATGAAACTTCTGATCAAAACTTCAATAAAATCAAACTCCTACCTTAAAACATCAATAAAATGGAACACGTACCTTAAAACTTCAATAATAAACTTCAATAAAATGAAACTCTTACCTGAAAACTTCGATAAACTTCAATAAAATGAAACTCTTACCTTAAAACTTCAATAATAAACTTCAATAAAATAAAACTCATACCTTAACTCTTCAACACAATGAAACTCCTACCTTACAACTTCAATAAAATGAAACTCCTACCTCAAAACTTCAATAAAATGAAACGCCTACCTCAAAGCATTAAAAATGAATCTCCTATCTTAAAACTTCAATAAAATGAAACTCCTTCCTTAAAGCTTCAACAAAATGAAACTCCTACCTCAAAACTTCATTAAAATGAAACTCATACCTTAAATCTTCAATAAACTTCAATAAAATAAAACTCCTACCTGAAAACTTCGATAAACTTCAATAAAATGAAACTCCTACCTTAAAACATCAATAAAATGGAACACGTACCTTAACACTTCAATAATAAACTTCAATAAAATGAAACTCCTACCTTAAAATTTCAATAAACTTCAATAAAATCAGACTCCTACGTTAAAACTTCAAAAAATGGAACTCGCCTACCTTAAAACTTCAATAAAATAAAACACCAACCTTAAAACTTCAACAAAATGAAACTTCTGATCAAAACTTCAATAAAATCAAACTCCTACCTTAAAACATCAATAAAATGGAACACGTACCTTAAAACTTCAATAATAAACTTCAATAAAATGAAACTCTTACCTGAAAACTTCGATAAACTTCAATAAAATGAAACTCTTACCTTAAAACTTCAATAATAAACTTCAATAAAATAAAACTCATACCTTAACTCTTCAACACAATGAAACTCCTACCTTACAACTTCAATAAAATGAAACTCCTACCTCAAAACTTCAATAAAATGAAACGCCTACCTCAAAGCATTAAAAATGAATCTCCTATCTTAAAACTTCAATAAAATGAAACTCCTTCCTTAAAGCTTCAACAAAATGAAACTCCTACCTCAAAACTTCAATAAAATGAAACTCATACCTTAAATCTTCAATAAACTTCAATAAAATAAAACTCCTACCTGAAAACTTCGATAAACTTCAATAAAATGAAACTCCTACCTTAAAACATCAATAAAATGGAACACGTACCTTAACACTTCAATAATAAACTTCAATAAAATGAAACTCCTACCTTAAAATTTCAATAAACTTCAATAAAATCAGACTCCTACGTTAAAACTTCAAAAAATGGAACTCGCCTACCTTAAAACTTCAATAAAATAAAACACCAACCTTAAAACTTCAACAAAATGAAACTTCTGATCAAAACTTCAATAAAATCAAACTCATACCTTAAAACATCAATAAAATGAAACTCCTACCTTAAAACATCAATAAAATGGAACACGTACCTTAAAACTTCAATAATAAACTTCAATAAAATGAAACTCTTACCTGAAAACTTCGATAAACTTCAATAAAATGAAACTCTTAGCTTAAAACTTCAATCAAATGAAACACGTACCTTAAAACTTCAATAATAAACTTCAATAAAATGAAACACATATCTTAACCCTTCAACACAATGAAACTCCTACCTTACAACTTCAATAAAATGAAACTCCTACCTCAAAACTTCAATAAAATGAAACGCCTACCTCAAAGCATTAAAAATGAATCTCCTATCTTAAAACTTCAATAAAATGAAACTCCTACCTCAAAACTTCAATAAAATGAAACTCATACCTTAAATCTTCAATAAACTTCAATAAAATGAAACTCCTACCTGAAAACTTCGAAAAAACTTCAATAAAATGAAACTCCTACCTTAAAACATCAATAAAATGGAACACGTACCTTAACACTTCAATAAAATGAAACTCCTACCTTAAAATTTCAATAAACTTCAATAAAAGCAGACTCCTACGTTAAAACTTCAATAAAATGAAACTCATACCTTAAATCTTCAATAAACTTCAATAAAATGAAACTCCTACCTGACAACTTCGAAAAAACTTCAATAAAATGAAACTCCTACCTTAAAACATCAATAAAATGGAACACGTACCTTAACACTTCAATAAAATGAAACTCCTACCTTAAAATTTCAATAAACTTCAATAAAATCAGACTCCTACGTTAAAACTTCAAAAAATGGAACTCGCCTACCTTAAAACTTCAATAAAATAAAACACCAACCTTAAAACTTCAACAAAATGAAACTTCTGTCTCAAAACTTCAATAAAATCAAACTCCTACATTAGAACTTCAATAAAATGAAACTCCTATCTTAAAACATCAATAAAATGGAACACGTACCTTAAAACTTCAATAATAAACTTCAATAAAATGAAACTCTTACCTGAAAACTTCGATAAACTTCAATAAAATGAAACTTCTACCTTAAAATTTCAATAAACTTCAATAAAATGAAACTCCTACCTGAAAACTTCGATAAACTTCAATAAAATGAAACTCTTACCTTAAAACTTCAATCAAATGAAACACGTACCTTAAAACTTCAATCATAAACTTCAATAAAATGAAACTCATACCTTAACGCTTCAACACAATGAAACTCCTACCTTACAACTTCAATAAAATGGAACTCCTACCTGAAAACTTCGATAAACTTCAATAAAATGAAACTCCTACCTGAAAACATCGATAAACTTCAATAAAATGAAACTCCTGCCTTACAACTTCAATAAAATGAAACTCCTACCTGAAAACTTCAATAAAATAAAACTTCAACAAAATGAAACTTCTACCTCAAAACTTCAATAAAATGAAACTCCTACCTCAAAACTTCAATAAAATGAAACTCGTCCACCTTACAACTTCAATAAAATGAAATTCCAATCTTAAAACTTCAACAAAATGAAACTTTTGTCTCAAAACTTCAATAAAATGAAACTCCTACCTCAAAACTTCAATAAAATGAAACTCGCCCACCTTAAAACTTCAACGAAATAAAACTTTTGTCTCAAAACTTCAATAAAATCAAACTCGCCTACCTTAAAACTTCAACAAAATGAAAGTTCTACCTCAAAACTTTAATAAAATGAAACTCCTACCTCAAAACTTCAACCTTACTAAACTTCCAACCTTAAAACTTCAACAAAATGAAACTTCAATAAGACGTCCAATACCACGTGGGGTGAATTTTCACCTCATACTTTTTCTTGGTTTTTTTATACGATTATTAATTAAGTTTACCTAATTTGTATCTAATAAAAAACTAAGATATTGCAAAATATGCATTTATTTATAAAAACTCAATGAAATTTAGTGTTACAACTTACATATTACATTTTTGACATATTTTATCAACTTGCTGTGTGCTGGCCATACGTATCTTTTGGAATCTGCACATTTCGATGTAACCTCCTTATCTGTAGCCCTATGCACACCTTGCTCTTTTTGTAGATCCCCGCAATTTTTGCACTGGTTCTTTATGTTATTCATTAGGTTGGTTGGCAATGTCATCTAATATTTTGGTAATGTTTTGAATGGTCTTCTTATTTAGTCTTGATCGAATGATGGAGTTGCCTATCCTCCTTAGCATATGGGGTTCTACCAGTTGTTTTCGTAATTCAAGAAGGAACAACAACCTCTTAGTTGCGACTTTACCCACAAAATAAAAGCCAAATCTATAAAACCCATAAAAACAACCGCTGGTCATCTTTTTGACTGTCTATTGGAGCTATATTGTGCCGCCATTTTGTTGAGGGAGTCAACTGCGCCCATAGTAGAATTACAGTACATAATCATTTCTGGTTTCTTGTGGTTTTCCTCTGAAACGGCAGATTCAACTTAAATAAGGTACTCTAAGAGTACCATATAGTACCTAGAGTACCTTATCTAACTTTTACCATATTCAGGTAATCTGATATACGATTTCTGGAGTGGCAGTAAAGGAATTTCAGACAAAGTTGCACAAACCACTTTGTAAATTTTTAAAACGCCCGCTATCACGTGGGGTGAATCTTCACCTCAGTCGTGTTTTCGTCTCTAATTTTCAAAATTTCTTGAATGTTTCTTATTCTATCGAATAACTTTTGGTTAGCATTAGACCATGGTACTTAATGTTCAATGAACAATGTAAAAAATAAGACCCAAATGTAATGCCTCAAAGACAATTAATACACATCTGAGGTGACGATTCACCCTGCCCGATCGTAGAGGAAGGTTTTAACAGTAAATATGAAGCTAATGATTCTATTCCAAATTCATTTACATAATATAATTGCCGATTTCAGCCATGACGAAAGTTTTAGCAACACACTTAGCCATGTTTAATAATCTCTACTTCCAGTTAAATAATTGGTGGACAGACATTGTCAATTAACATTTGGCACAAATTTTTTATCGTTATGTCTGGATTTGCTTCACACGAAAAATTATCCATTGAGATTTTGACCCTTCGTTGATGTCATTTATTTTTGCAGAAAATTTCTTGGGAAATGCATAAACCTGAATTAGAGTTGTGGATGTACCAAGAAACACAGCAAGGTGCCGAGATCGCTGGATTCATGACTTGATTTCCGATTTTTTTCCGAAATCCTTACTTTGTACATACATATTACACTGACACACTACAATTATTTAATATACAAGTATGTATTAATTTTGCATAAATAGGCACTAATTGCTTCAATTTTAATACAATTATGTACCTTTAATATCGCATATAAAGTGGAGTAATATCTTATAATGAGTAGTTATTCAAGTAACAAGCAATTGATGAGGTAAACATGTTAAAGGTTATAATTTACCTACTCACTACTTTTTACTATACGGATTGCCACGACAGTGAGGACTTAAAGCACTACGTTAATTTATTTAATAAGGAAAGTTCTCAAGCGTATCAAGAGCCTTACTCCAAAAATGCTTACCAATATATACCAAAAACAAAGCAATATTCAGGTATGAATACTATCATTCAACAATATCATCAACAAACTTACAGATTATGGAACGTTCGATTATATCGTTGTTGGTGCTGGATCGGCTGGAGCCGTAATTGCAAACCGCTTAACTGAAAATGCTACACGTAACGTACTTCTGTTGGAGGCTGGTGAGCATGCGACCAATTTTACAAATATACCAGGAGCAATGCCATACATATGCGGCCTGGAGAATAATTGGAGCTACAAAAGCACATCTCAAAAAACTGCTTGTTTAGGTATATTATAATTGATGTTTTGTAATACAATTACAACTATGTGTAAAGGTTTGAAAAATCAACAAGGTCCATTACACCGTGGTAAAGGGATTGGTGGCAGTAGCATGATAAATGCTTTGCTTTACGTTAGAGGGCACAAAAGGGATTACGATAACTGGTATGCTCAAGGTAACCCTGGATGGTCATACAATGATGTTTTACCATATTTCAAAAAATTTGAAAATTTTACCAGCGGTGATTCAGAATATCGTGGAAAAGAAGGATACCTTAACATAATGGAATGGAAAGAAACTAACCCACAGTCTGAAGCATTTCTTGAAGCCAATAAGATATTGGGTAGGAAAGAAGTGGATTATAACGCAAAAGAGCAACTCGGCTATGCAAGAGTGCAGTTAAATGTTAGAAACGGTAAAAGAGAAAGTACGGGAAATGCATTTTTGGTACCAATCATGAATAGATCCAATCTTGAAATTTTAACCGGCAGTTACGTGATCAAAATACTTATTAACAAAAATAAAAAAGCGTTCGGAGTGCTCTTTACTAGAAATGGCAAAGTATTTGTGGCTAAATCTCGACGAGATATAATCATATCCGCAGGTGCCATTGGTTCACCTCAATTACTAATGCTATCGGGAATTGGACCAAAATCACACCTTGAAAGTCTAAATATACGAGTCAAACAAGATTTACCTGTAGGTGAGCACCTTGAAGATCATTCATTTTTCTCCTACCTAGACTTCACAACTAATTATACTGAACCTGAATCTGGTTTAGAAGAAAAATTACAAAAGTACCTCAATGGAAACGGACCACTAACTAATCCGCTAAATGCACATGTGGTTACATTTTACAAATCGAAATATGAACAAATTCACGATTATCCTGATGTTGAAATCTTAATGGTTCCATCCATTAACAGTAACACAATTACCCACAAGTTTTGGAATCTTGGAGATGAAACAACGAACACCATATTAAAAGATTACAACCCTCAAAGTACGTTCACACTAATTGGAATACTTTTCCGTCCAAAATCCGTTGGAAAATTCCGTCTGAAATCGGCAGATCCGTTTGAATATCCTCTCATTGATCCTATGTATCTTTCTGATCTAAACGATGAGGACATAGATATACTATATGAAGGTATACAATTTATGCTTAAATTAACTGAAACGCTACCGTTCCAAAAACTCGATACCAAACTGAGACATGCACCTTTACCTGCGTGCCAGATACATAACTATTTATCCCGTAAATACTGGCTTTGTTTCTTAAGGCAGCTAGTTTGTGGTGTATTTCATCTGATTGGAACATGCAAGATGGGACCACATCCTTCAGAAGGTGCCGTTGTCGATCCAGAATTGAAAGTGTTTGGTATAAGAAATCTGCGTGTTGCTGATGCTAGTATTATTCCCTCAAGTATTTCGGGTCATACTAACGCACCTTCTATAATGATTGGCGAAAAAGCTGCAGATTTAATAAAGAAAAGTAATTTTGTAATATAACCTACCTGTTAACCTGAAATCAGCGTTTGTGTGCTATTTATATGGTTAGAGTATGTTTTTCTTTGTAAATTTTAACCAGATTTTTGCTTGTAAAATTTTCTATTGCTTAAACATTAAACATTGTTAAAATTATGGACATTTCGACAACTATGGTTACTCCAATCTTGAACTTTTTAGGCATAGGGGCAACTACCTTAAACTGTTAAAGCAGAAAAGCAAAGCTTCCCGCAAATGCTCTTTATTTTGCACGAAACTTGTCATTTTTGTTGTTAGAATAGCTATTTACATAACTAGTTGCAAAATGAATGTGTTTTTTGCACTAGATGTGAAGTTTGAAAACATGGATCACGAGCGTAGCGAGAAAAAGTGAAGAAATTTTTTATTCGAAAAGGGTTCAGAGCAGACTTTAATTCAAATGAAACTCCACAAGCAGAATTTCATTTAAATGAAACTCCTAAAGCACAATTTCAATTAAATGATACTTTACGAGCAGAACTTCATTTAAATGAAACTCCTAAAGCAAAATTTCATTCAAATGAAGCTCTAAGAGAAGAACTTCATGTAAATGAAACTCCTAAAGTATAATTTCATTGAAATGAAACTTCCAGAGTAGAATTTCATTTAAATGAAACTCCTAAAGCAGAATGTCATTTAAATGAAACTTCTAAAGGAAAATTTCTATTAAATGAAATGGTGATTTAGGAGTTTCATTTAAATGAAATTCTGCTTATGGAGTCCCAATTAAATAAAATTTTACTTTAGAAGTTTCATTTAAATGACATTCTGCTTTAGAAACTTCATTTAAATGAAAGTCTACTTGTGGAGTTTCATTTAAATAAAATTCTACTCAGTTTCATTTAAATGACATTCTGCTTTAGGAGTTTCGTTTAAATGAAATTCTGCTCTAGAAGTTTCATTCCAATGAAGTTTTATATTAGGAGCATCATTTAAATGAAGTTCTGCTCGTAAACTTTCATTTAAATGAAATTGAGCTTTAGGAGTTTCATTTAAATGAAATTCGGCTTGTGGAGCTTCATTTGAATGATGTTTTACTTTAGAAGTTTAATTTAAATGTCATTCTGCTTTAGAAGCTTCATTTAAATGAAATTCTGCTTGTGGAGTTTCATTTAAATGAAATTGTGCTTTAGGAGTTTTATTTAAATGACATTCTGCTTTAGGAGTTTCGTTTAAGTGAAATTGTGCTTTAGGAGTTTCATTTAAATGAAATTCTGCTTGTGGAGCTTCATTTAATTGAAATTGTGCTTCAAGAGTTTCATTTAAATGACATTCTGCTTTAGGAGTTTCATTTAAATGACATTCTACTCTATAAGTTGCATTTCAATGAAATTTTACTTTAGAAGTGTCATTTAAATGAAATTCTGCTCTAGAAGTTTTATTCCAATGACATTGTACTTTAGGAGCTTCATTTAAATGAAAGTCTACTTGTGGAGTTTCATTTAAATAAAATTCTACTCAGTTTCATTTAAATGACATTCTGCTTTAGGAGTTTCGTTTAAATGAAATTCTGCTCTAGAAGTTTCATTCCAATGAAGTTTTATATTAGGAGCATCATTTAAATGAAGTTCTGCTCGTAAACTTTCATTTAAATGAAATTGAGCTTTAGGAGTTTCATTTAAATGAAATTCGGCTTGTGGAGCTTCATTTGAATGATGTTTTACTTTAGAAGTTTAATTTAAATGTCATTCTGCTTTAGAAGCTTCATTTAAATGAAATTCTGCTTGTGGAGTTTCATTTAAATGAAATTGTGCTTTAGGAGTTTTATTTAAATGACATTCTGCTTTAGGAGTTTCGTTTAAGTGAAATTGTGCTTTAGGAGTTTCATTTAAATGAAATTCTGCTTGTGGAGCTTCATTTAATTGAAATTGTGCTTCAAGAGTTTCATTTAAATGACATTCTGCTTTAGGAGTTTCATTTAAATGACATTCTACTCTATAAGTTGCATTTCAATGAAATTTTACTTTAGAAGTGTCATTTAAATGAAATTCTGCTCTAGAAGTTTTATTCCAATGACATTGTACTTTAGGAGCTTCATTTAAATGAAATTGTACTCTAGAAGTTTCATTTCAATGAAATTGTGCTTTAGGACTTTCATTTAAATGACATTCTGCTTTAGGAGTTTCATGTAAATGAAATTCTACGTTATAAGTTACATTTCAATGAAATTTTACTTTAGAAGTTTCATTTAAATGAAATTCTGCTCTAGAAGTTTTATTCCAATGAAATTGTACTTTAGGAGCTTCATTTAAATAAAATTCTACTCTAGAAGTTTCATTTCAATGAAATTTTACTTTAGAAGTTTCATTTAAGTGAAATTGTGCTTTAGGGGTTTCATTTAAATGAAATTCTGCTTGTAGAGCTTCCTTTAAGTGAAATTGTGCTTTAGGAGTTTCATTTAAATAACATTCTGCTTTAGGAGTTCCATTTAAATGACATTCTACTCTATAAGTTGCATTTCAATGAAATTTTACTTTAGAAGTGTCATTTAAATGAAATTCTGCTCTAGAAGTTTTATTCCAATGACATTGTACTTTAGGAGCTTCATTTAAATGAAATTGTACTCTAGAAGTTTCATTTCAATGAAATTGTGCTTTAGGACTTTCATTTAAATGACATTCTGCTTTAGGAGTTTCATGTAAATGAAATTCTACGTTATAAGTTACATTTCAATGAAATTTTACTTTAGAAGTTTCATTTAAATGAAATTCTGCTCTAGAAGTTTTATTCCAATGAAATTGTACTTTAGGAGCTTCATTTAAATGAAATTGTGCTTTAGGAGTTTCATGTAAATGACATTCTGCTTTAGGAGTTTCATTTAAGTGAAATTGTGCTTTAGGGGTTTCATTTAAATGAAATTCTGCTTGTGGAGCTTCATTTAATTGAAATTGTGCTTCAAGAGTTTCATTTAAATGACATTCTGCTTTAGGAGTTTCATTTAAATGACATTCTACTCTATAAGTTGCATTTCAATGAAATTTTCCTTTAGAAGTTTCATTTAAATGAAATTCTGCTGTAGAAGTTTTATTCCAATGACATTGTATTTTAGGAGCTTCATTTAAATGAAATTGTACTCTAGAAGTTTCATTTCAATGAAATTGTGCTTTAGGACTTTCATTTAAATGACATTCTGCTTTAGGAGTTTCATGTAAATGAAATTCTTCTACGTTATAAGTTACATTTCAATGAAATTTTACTTTAGAAGTTTCATTTAAATGAAATACTGCTCTAGAAGTTTTATTCCAATGAAATTGTACTTTAGGAGCTTCATTTAAATAAAATTCTACTCTAGAAGTTTCATTTCAATGAAATTTTACTTTAGAAGTTTCATTTAAGTGAGATTGTGCTTTAGGGGTTTCATTTAAATGACATTCTGCTTTAGGAGTTTCATTTAAATGACATTCTACTCTATAAGTTGCATTTCAATGAAATTTTACTTTAGAAGTTTCATTTAAATGAAATTCTGCTCTAGAAGTTTTATTCCAATGACATTGTACTTTAGGAGCTTCATTTAAATGAAATTGTACTCTAGAAGTTTCATTTCAATGAAATTGTGCTTTAGGACTTTCATTTAAATGACATTCTGCTTTAGGAGTTTCATGTAAATGAAATTCTACGTTATAAGTTACATTTCAATGAAATTTTACTTTAGAAGTTTCATTTAAATGAAATTCTGCTCTAGAAGTTTTATTCCAATGAAATTGTACTTTAGGAGCTTCATTTAAATGAAATTGTGCTTTAGGAGTTTCATGTAAATGACATTCTGCTTTAGGAGTGTCATTTAAGTGAAATTGTGCTTTAGGGGTTTCATTTAAATGAAATTCTGCTTGTGGAGCTTCATTTAATTGAAATTGTGCTTCAAGAGTTTCATTTAAATGACATTCTGCTTTAGGAGTTTCATTTAAATGACATTCTACTCTATAAGTTGCATTTCAATGAAATTTTACTTTAGAAGTTTCATTTAAATGAAATTCTGCTGTAGAAGTTTTATTCCAATGACATTGTATTTTAGGAGCTTCATTTAAATGAAATTGTACTCTAGAAGTTTCATTTCAATGAAATTGTGCTTTAGGACTTTCATTTAAGTGACATTCTGCTTTAGGAGTTTCATGTAAATGAAATTCTACGTTATAAGTTACATTTCAATGAAATTTTACTTTAGAAGTTTCATTTAAATGAAATACTGCTCTAGAAGTTTTATTCCAATGAAATTGTACTTTAGGAGCTTCATTTAAATAAAATTCTACTCTAGAAGTTTCATTTCAATGAAATTTTACTTTAGAAGTTTCATTTAAGTGAAATTGTGCTTTAGGGGTTTCATTTAAATGACATTCTGCTTTAGGAGTTTCATTTAAATGACATTCTACTCTATAAGTTGCATTTCAATGAAATTTTACTTTAGAAGTTTCATTTAAATGAAATTCTGCTCTAGAAGTTTTATTCCAATGATATTGTACTTTAGGAGCTTCATTTAAATGAAATTGTACTCTAGAAGTTTCATTTCAATGAAATTGTGCTTTAGGACTTTCATTTAAATGACATTCTGCTTTAGGAGTTTCATGTAAATGAAATTCTACTTTATAAGTTGCATTTCATTGAAATTTTACCTTAGAAGTTTCATTTAAATGAAATTCTGCTCTAGAAGTGTTATTCCAATGAAATTGTACTTTAGGAGCTTCATTTAAATAAAATTCTACTCTAGAAGTTTCATTTCAATGAAATTTTACTTTAGAAGTTTCATTTAAGTGAAATTGTGCTTTAGGGGTTTCATTTAAATGAAATTCTGCTTGTAGAGCTTCCTTTAAGTGAAATTGTGCTTTAGGAGTTTCATTTAAATAACATTCTGCTTTAAGAGTTTCATTTAAATTAAATTCTACTCTATAAGTTGCATTTCAATGAAATTTTACTTTAGAAGTTTCATTTAAATGAAATTCTGCTCTAGAAGTTTTATTCCAATGAAATTATACTTTAGGAGCTTCATTTAAATGAAATTCTATTCTAGAAGTTTCATTTCAATGAAATTGTGCTTTAGGAGTTTCATTTAAGTCAAATTGTGCTTTAAGGGTTTCATGTAAATGACATTCTGCTTTAGAAGCTTCATTTAAATTAAGTCGATCCATGTTGGGGAATCCTGGCCGGACACGGCTTCCCCGTCCAGCACCCTCAGGTTTATCTCAGGTGTGGGATGCCTTGAGTAACGTTGCAGGGTCGAAGGACTCTCATCAGGGAGGTAGCACAAACGACAAAAACGACAATTTCTTAGTAATCTGGAAATTTTTATTAGCTCCAAATATTTTTTTTTTTAATAAACAATTTATAAAATGCGATTTTGCAAATAATATTTAACATAAATAATATAATAAGTGATTTAGTACATTTTACTCTCTTTCAAAAACCCCAATATATACAGGGTGAAAAAATGTAGTTTAGGGTCGTACACAAAAAACCAAGCATGCTGTATAATAACTGTCTATCGCGATGGATTCTAGGCAAAAAAGTGCTCTATGAAAGATTTTACTAAAATTGATTAATTATCTTTAATAATAAGAAAGTTATGGAGCATTAAAGAAATCGACTAAATTCGGGAAACGTCCCCTAGCGGCCAAACGATTCGACATAGCTGAATTCTGTTTGCGCCAGTGAATTTCTCATTAAAATTGAACTCCAGGCACCTAGGTCCTCTTATTTCTGTTTCTTATAATAAGGGGTGTTTCCATACGAAAGTGTCCATCCGGTACATCTATAATATAAATGACAATAAATCAATTCCTCGTCGTTGAAACGGAGAAGAGGTCAAAAATGAAACACTGGTACTAATATGATGGGGGTGATATTTCCAAATAATTGATAAAATGTGAGTGTTTTCAAATGCTGCATCTACCTAAACAAGCAAGCAACAAAATCCGTGATGCTCCCTTTATAACAGAGTATGGACGGTTATCATTTTCATATTCCGTAGGGAATAATATTATTGTTTAAGGCGCGCAGAGGGACCTAAACCGAACATTCCACAATTTTGTAAATGCTATTTAAGACCATTGTTGTCGCGCGTACATTTAACACGCTCCACCAATACAGTTTCCCGAGATTTCACCGATACCGGATACGGAGCAATAAGTTGTTAGGGGTTGGAAGATCTATATCAAATTATTATTTCTGAGATTGTTTCACTTCCATTATTACGTTAGTTTCCTTTCGGTCATTAAATAATAAGCTGAACTGCTATTAAAACGACGTATAGCCGCATTTCTCGTAAATCACTTAACGTCCAACCTCTCTCGTCCATTAACGCATGAAAGTAAAAAAAAAATCTGATCATCCCTAATGTAAATCAGTTGACGCGTAAGCAAAAAAAAAAACTAATTTACATTAACGTCAATCTAACACGAATTAATGTTTACAGAATTTCGTTTTAAAGCGTTGATGCGTTAAAATCATTTCAGATTGTACTTCATTTACTCATCCGAGCTCCGAAAACAACGACGATTTTATTTTAATAATATAGATTATATTGGAAATTTACTATAATGGTAGTGGCGGACGGCGTATCACTTGTAAATAGATAATATAATTACCAAATTTGGCAAGCTCGATTGTAATAAATATTCTCTACTAAATAATAGCGTATGCAAACTGAATATAATTATTCAAACATTTTCCTGATATTTTTAGAAATCTGTGATCAAACTGATTTAAAACATAACAAAATTGCTTTCCCACTTAAAATATTGTAGCTATAAAATGTCCATAAACGTAAATTTCAATTTCTGCAGCGACAATTTTCCGGAATATTCTACAAGTCTACAATATTCTATTAGGCGTGATAAAATTGTTTGCGTTTCGGTCGAAATGGACACATTCGATCGTTCCATTTAATTGCAATTGATTGTAATAATTTAAAGCGTAATAGGTAGAATTCATTTTTATTTTTACGTTAAAAGAACTAATTAATTAACTTCAGATTGCTTTCGTTTTGCATTGATAAAAGCGATGATTTACTTTGTACTGTATGTAAGTCTTGTAATTGCATTTTAATTGACGTTAATAACAATCCGTTAATTTGAATGGTGTCGAAGTACTTTCTGCGAGTTACGCCAGTTACCTTCTGCTCTCTTTTGCTCATGAGCAGCTAAAATATAAAATTATTCAAGACTACAATTCTGGCATATATTTTCTAACCACCTCTCTACATTCTTTCTAATCTCTTGATTTAGTGTATTGAGTGACATTCATTTTCCCTTAGTCTTCTGCACCATTAATTCGTCTGTTCCTCGACCTTCCCCTTGTTTTTCCTATTGGTATTCTTCTCATTCCCATTCCTTCTACACGGCCTGTGCCTTGATATACGTTGTTATTTTCTCTACTCCATAGCCTTTCCAGTTGGTTCTCCTTCATCAGTCTTCTTTCCTCCGTATATGGCTCCACAGATCTTTATAAGTCTCATGTTGGCTCTTCTTTCTTAAAACTCATGCTTCATCCCTTCATCCACTTACATTCTTATTTCTTTAATCTTGATTATTCATTAATGCTCCTAAATTTCTATATTTACTATTGCTTTTTGCTAATTTTTATTTTATTTCTTGTTCTTCGAACCCCTTCTCTCCTATTTTTACTCCCAATTATGGGAAACTTCTTGAAACGCATATTCTTGTTCTACCGAAACCGAATGAAGCATAAGGTTTTCAGTTTCTCGATGGGAGCCCCCCATTACCATATATTTCGTCTCTTCTCGGCGTATTTCTAACCCAAACGTATTCGTTTTGCTATTAATACTACCTGCCTGAGAAGGCCTCCTCCCTATGAAGGAACGATTTTTATAGACACATAATACCCCTCAATTTCAGAAATTCAAGAAATACGTTTCCCTAAAAATGAGAAATTGAAACAGGGGCGCTACGAAAAAAGCGAGAAATGATTCCTTGATGGTGTTAAAATTTCAGATATTTCTATTCAAAGTAACGTCCCCGTGTAGGGGTGGGGTAATAATAATTCAACTGCACTGTGTGTCGTAAGAGCTGACCAATCAACGGGAATGGATCACATTAAATTTAAAATTCAAGGGGTTGAATACAAATTGATTGGCACTTTGAAACTTTGACATTCAAGATACGTTTAAATTTAAAATGGTTTCGTTCTCCCATCCTCATCGGTTAAGGGTCGTAGTGGTGGGGAGGTTTATAAACCTCCCCCTCTACCTTTTTTACAATGCATTAACATTTCGGATTCTCGTTTAACAAAACTGACATCAAATTTTTCGTAATCGGAAAATTAAACCTTTTCGGGATTACAGCGCCATCTGTCAAAAAAAGTTTCAGATAAAATGTTCATGTTTTTTAACGCAGAATCCAAATATGCATAAAAATCTGGGGGTTGCTATTTAATATTACGCAGTTGCCACCCCTCTACCCTCAGGGGGTGGGGGTGGCGATTTCCGATTACTATCTTTCAATAAAGCCTTAAAAAAAGTTCCACGCGTATTTTTTCTTTTCTCAACGCGTTTTGTATTTCGCGAGATATTCGGGGGGTACGGGTGGTCTGAAACATCGTGTATATTCAACTATTTACAAATCTTCAAAACGGAATACGAAACTACAACAAGTTCACGTAAACATCGGATATACAAAACAAATTAGAATTCCTTCTATTAAATATACACGATTAAAGTTTAAATAAACATTGACTAAGAACATAAAAGAAATTGAGCACGCAGTTCAATAGATCCAAATTTTAACAATGTACATTTTTACTCATGTTGTTTACTTTTCCACCCTCGCGCTGGAAGGTGAACATCTTCTGCTTTCTCAATATCCTTGCAATTGTAATCTCTAGCAAAATTTTATTAATCGTCACTTATTTGTGGTGTTGTAGCGGCAATTAATAATTTGAAATGTTACCTCGCCTCTTTTCTATTCAGTAATCTACTCCATTCATAATGTAAACTGTTAGAATATCAGGACAGTGGCACTAATAAAACACCAATAAGTCACAGTAACGAGAGTTTTAATTACATTAGGTAAAAAATACACATGATTTTATTAACGAACATAACAAAACATTTGTATACACAGTACACACAGCATGGAAGTACATGAGTTGAGTATGTCAAAAAACAGTGGCGTACATAGCGCTTGATTTCGTGTAACACTATTTTGTGTTTGAAAAACAAAAATTCGCACTTAATAATCGCATATATCAGGGGTTCAAAACGGTTGGTACGCGTACCACTGGTGGTACCCGTACCACCTTTGGTTCGAACCAAAGTATGAAGCCTTCTCTGCTGATGCGTCACCAAAACACAAAGCACTGATTATTTGGTTGGACATGTTTCTGATAGAAAATTTCTAAAAAAAATTAGGATCAGGGGGCTTTCTTCCAATCTACACCCCCTCCCCCATACCCCCTGATGATGGTGGTACGCCAAAATCTTCAAAAACCTTCAGGTGGTACGCAGTTGCTAGAACGTTGGGAACCGCTGGGCATATATGATTAATATGATTATTGACAGTGTTAAGATTTCTTATAGAGTACCCAACAGTGTAAGTTTTCAATTTTTATCATTTTCAAGTTTGAAAATTAGAAAACCCACACCGAAATTCCAAATTCAAGTTTGAAGCAATTTCATCTAACGTCAGAGTACGTCACACACATAAATTCGGTCATACAATGTTCAATCGAACATTTCCTTCTCAAAATTAAAGGGACTTACAAAAGTATGCAGCCAAAAAAATTAACCTTTTAATGGATTATTAGGACATTTTCTTTTGAAATACAGTCTAAGAGGAGTTTCTTCGGGAACAATTTGCTCCAGCTGTTGCTGAGGTTGCTAGGAATGGCTGCCTTTCACACAGCTGTTCGAGAATTTTTTACGGGATAATTGTTGGTTCAAAATACAAAATCAACGGACCGACAAGGTCTCTTAACCTTTCGGCCGACTTGCCAACACTTCCAAAACGTAAAAGAATTAAAAAGTCAAATTCAAAAGGCAGCAGTTCGAAATCAATTTGGTCACTGTTTTACAGAAAATTTAATGTTGAATTATTAGAACATTTATAATAAATTATTACTAGAAATTCTGAAAACTACCTATTTTTTTAAATTAGGTTATAGTTTTTAATTGTTTTTTTATTAAAAATATGATATTAAGCCAATTTATTGCATGTTAAAAATTTTACTTGCCAATCCCCATAATGAGTTGTCCAAGTCGACACCCTGTATGTACATACGAGGGAAGAACACGAAGTACTTTCGCTAAAAAAATTATTTCCCAAAAAAAATGTCCATTATGTACAGGTTTTATTAATGAAAACTCTCTACTTCCGTGTAAATAGTGCGCCAGCTACATTTTTGCAAAAAAATGTTTCGATCCTTGAAGAGCGCGAATTAAGCACTAAATTGCTTCAATCCAATAGGATTGTAGTAATAAGCGGACAAAGTGGTCATAATAGAGCATTATTTTATGTTTGAAAGAGATTTCAAAGTAATGGAAACGCTGAAGAGGGGTTGAAATAATTGTGCTCTCAAAGTACTGTAGGGTACTTTGTAAGTAGAGCCTTAAAGTAATAGAAACTGTGCAAATTTCCAAATTTTCAATTCTACGCTGTATTTGTTATTATATTACATGATATTTTTTAAGTTGAAAAGCGTTACATAAATCTCTGCAGTTCATATTTATTTCAGTCTAATTTTTGATCCGTCCTAACCTGACAGGAAACGTGGTTAATCTTATTACCGTTGACACTTTCGCATATCAAATTCTTTTTTTGAAAGATATGCATGCGTTTTAATGGAGAACGTAACATTTTAGTAGCATATATCATCCGTTACGATCTCTAATTTCCAAGTGTAATGTACTTACCAAAAAAAAAATTATACCGGAATAAATTTGGAAATGCTAAGTAATTTACTTTGGATTTTATGGGCGTTTGTATAAAGTTTTTCATTACGTACGTAGGTTGAAGAAAAAAGTAATAATACTGCAACAGTTACATATGAGAAACATTAATTCCTACGGTCTGATTTCGCAGTAGCCATTCCCCGGTTCCGGTCCCGTTGCGACTCTGGGCGACAAGGGACGGATCCCGCCCGCAGCTGCAGCCATTTGTTTTAATTACGAAAACAGAAACAAGAATCTGCGGTATTCCTCTCCACAACACCCCAAAGCTATTTATCATTTTGCAATGGTTTTTTACGAGTTGCCGCCGTTTGCCATTCGATATATGACATATTGCAACCTACAAACTATGACCAATAAATAACTCGAAAAGCACAATATACGGAAGACTGAAAACATAAATCTCACCCCGTCCCTTTATAATTCGTGAGATTTACTCTAATTCTTATACTAAATTAGATCAGAGGATAATCCGACCAAAAATTTTTAATTAACGATCACTGCTCATTATTCTTAACCAAATTTGTATATAGATAATTTTTTTAACGCTTTATTGGTCCTAAAAACACGAAGTTTCGACGGAAAAAAGAACATTAGAAGTGATAAATTTGCTAAATTAAATTTACTAAACTCCGATGACTAACGAAAAGAGGGTGCGAAATCTGTAAAATGTTTAAATATTGCTGTATCCCTTTATTTTGCCTCTCTGTTGATTGAACTTATCAAAAACACGGTCTTCACTTTATTAAGTATTACAGACATTTTAAGTACTTTTTTTTATTTTTATTTAAAATTTATTTCCATACGTCTTAAAGAAGACTTTAGCAGCGTCATGTAGTTACACAAATGTTAGGTACATTATGTAAAATAAACACTAGAATAAAATATACATTTATACCTTATAAGCTAATTATGTAATTAATTTTATAGTTATACTATTATAATTATATATTTTTTTCTTATTTATGTTACTCTATTATTATTTACTGTTTATTTTCTCTATGTCCTTTTTAGTACACTTATTTAATTTGTATCTTTCTCCTTCAATAAAGGTCCTTTATTTTGATTATTATTATTTATTATTTACATGTGGTTTAATATACTTTTCTAAGGAGTAGTAAGCTTTCTTATTTAGATGTCGTTTTAAATTTTTTTTTAAGTAATTATTCAATACATGCTACTTACTTGATTTCTGCAAGTCTATAGACAAAACACCAGATTTGATTTTTTAGTGTTTAATATCAACGAATTGCACTTGCACCAACTTGACATTTGACCTGCAGCAATTTTAAGTTGTCTGGTTAAGTCTTGGACATTGGTTGCGGATATTGTGATGGAAGTATGGTCTGCAAATTGATATAGCGATCCAGAGCTTATTATACTGTGTAGGTCGTTAACATAAATTAAAAAAAGAAGGGGCCCAAGACTGACCCTTGGGGTACACCTCGATTGAGAACTTCCCTATCCGAATATATCGTTTCTACACTTTCACCGATGTTGGTCATTAAACCGACCACTTGTGGTCTATTCTCAAGATAAGCTCTTCATGAGATTATTAGGCACTCCTCTGACACCATATCAATTCAGTTTCTTGGGCAGAATGGAGTGGTCAAGGAATTCAAATGCCTTTGATAGATCAAAATATAGACTGGCACTTAGCTTATTGTAGTCTATTGCTCTTATAAGGTCAGCAAGAGATTTGAATACGGCTAAAGTAGTGGATGTCTTGGGTAGAAAGCCAAATTGTGAAGGAGAAAGCAAATTGTTCTTGGTGAAGTGGTGTAGCAAACGTACATGTAAGATTCTTTCATAGATTCTAGCCATAACTGATAGAATTGCTATGGGTAGGTAGTTCGAGACATTTGCTCTGTCTGAAGACAGGAACTAGTTTAGTTTCTTTTAGCTTTGTTGGAAAGATCCCTGAAGAGAAACTGGCATTAATTATATTCCTCAATGGGTAACTAATTTCACTGGCAATTCCTTTCATAATAGCAGTTGGTAAGTATTTGGTTTAGCAGCTCCGTTGTGTTGTTTTACTCTAAACCATCTTTTATGAAGTAAACTAACATATTTTGAACTTATCTCGAACAAAAAATTTCTTCATTTTTTTGCAAAAATTGCAAAGTTAACCCCTTTGAACTTTTTCTGGCTAAAAAACGAACTCTCGAAATTCGATCAAGTAACGATTGTTTCTTTTAGATCGTCAGACGACAATTAAATAATTCCAAACCGTTCCATTCTAAGTCGAACCGTTTCGGAGATATCGCACTTTAAAGATCCAAATAGAGGGTCCCTTCGCAGAGCCATTTCCTCCATTATCGTACAAATGAGACACTTATAGGTGGACCTGGTACACTTTTTTTACTCTAAACTATCTTTTATGAAGTAAACTAACGTATTTTAAACTTATCTCGAACAAAAAATTTCTTCATTTTTTTGCAAAAATTGCAAGGTTAACCCCTTTGAACTTTTTCTGGCTAAAAAACGAACTCTCAAAATTCGACCAAGTAACGATTGTTTCTTTTAGATCGTTAGACGACAATTAAATAATTCCAAACCGTTCCATTCTAAGTCGAACCGTTTCGGAGATATCGCACTTTAAAGATCCAAATAGAGGGTCCCTTCGCAGAGCCCTTTCCTCCATTATCGTACAAATGAGACACTTATAGGTGGACCTGGTACACTTTTTTTACTCTAAACTATCTTTTATGAAGTAAACTAACATATTTTAAACTTATCTCGAACAAAAAATTTCTTCATTTTTTTGCAAAAATTGCAAGGTTAACCCCTTTGAACTTTTTCTGGCTAAAAAACGAACTCTCGAAATTCGACCAAGTAACGATTGTTTCTTTTAGATCATTAGACGACAATTAAATAATTCCAAACCGTTCCATTCTAAGTCGAACCGTTTCGGAGATATCGCACTTTAAAGATCCAATAGAGGGTCCCTTCGCAGAGCCCTTTCCTCCATTATCGTACAAATGAGACACTTATAGGTGGACTTGGTACACTTTTTTCACTCTAAACTATCTTTTATGAAGTAAACTAACGTATTTTAAACTTATCTCGAACAAAAAATTTCTTCATTTTTTTGCAAAAATTGCAAGGTTAACCCCTTTGAACTTTTCTGGCTAAAAAACGAACTCTCGAAATTCGACCAAGTAACGATTGTTTCTTTTAGATCGTTAGACGACTATTAAATAATTCCAAACCGTTCCATTCTAAGTCGAACCGTTTCGGAGATATCGCACTTTAAAGATCCAAATAGAGGGTCCCTTCGCAGAGCCCTTTCCTCCATTATCGTACAAATGAGACACTTATAGGTGGACCTGGTACACTTTTTTTACTCTAAACTATCTTTTATGAAGTAAACTAACATATTTTAAACTTATCTCGAACAAAAAATTTCTTCATTTTTTTGCAAAAATTGCAAGGTTAACCCCTTTGAACTTTTTCTGGCTAAAAAACGAACTCTCGAAATTCGACCAAGTAACGATTGTTTCTTTTAGATCATTAGACGACAATTAAATAATTCCAAACCGTTCCATTCTAAGTCGAACCGTTTCGGAGATATCGCACTTTAAAGATCCAAATAGAGGGTCCCTTCGCAGAGCCATTTCCTCCATTATCGTACAAATGAGACACTTATAGGTGGACTTGGTACACTTTTTTCACTCTAAACTATCTTTTATGAAGTAAACTAACGTATTTTAAACTTATCTCGAACAAAAAATTTCTTCATTTTTTTGCAAAAATTGCAAGGTTAACCCCTTTGAACTTTTTCTGGCTAAAAAACGAACTCTCGAAATTCGACCAAGTAACGATTGTTTCTTTTAGATCGTTAGACGACTATTAAATAATTCCAAACCGTTCCATTCTAAGTCGAACCGTTTCGGAGATATCGCACTTTAAAGATCCAAATAGAGGGTCCCTTCGCAGAGCCCTTTCCTCCATTATCGTACAAATGAGACACTTATAGGTGGACCTGGTACACTTTTTTTACTCTAAACTATCTTTTATGAAGTAAACTAACATATTTTAAACTTATCTCGAACAAAAAATTTCTTCATTTTTTTGCAAAAATTGCAAGGTTAACCCCTTTGAACTTTTTCTGGCTAAAAAACGAACTCTCGAAATTCGACCAAGTAACGATTGTTTCTTTTAGATCATTAGACGACAATTAAATAATTCCAAACCGTTCCATTCTAAGTCGAACCGTTTCGGAGATATCGCACTTTAAAGATCCAAATAGAGGGTCCCTTCGCAGAGCCATTTCCTCCATTATCGTACAAATGAGACACTTATAGGTGGACTTGGTACACTTTTTTCACTCTAAACTATCTTTTATGAAGTAAACTAACATATTTTAAACTTATCTCGAACAAAAAATTTCTTAATTTTTTTGCAAAAATTGCAAGGTTAACCCCTTTGAACTTTTTCTGGCTAAAAAACGAACTCTCGGAATTCGACCAAGTAACGATTGTTTCTTTTAGATCATTAGACGACAATTAAATAATTCCAAACCGTTCCATTCTAAGTTGAACCGTTTCGGAGATATCGCACTTTAAAGATCCAAATAGAGGGTCCCTTCGCAGAGCCATTTCCTCCATTATCGTACAAATGAGACACTTATAGGTGGACTTGGTACACTTTTTTCACTCTAAACTATCTTTTATGAAGTAAACTAACGTATTTTAAACTTATCTCGAACAAAAAATTTCTTCATTTTTTTGCAAAAATTGCAAGGTTAACAACTTTGAACTTTTTCTGGCTAAAAAACGAACTCTCGAAATTCGACCAAGTAACGATTGTTTCTTTTAGATCGTTAGACGACAATTAAATAATTCCAAACCGTTCCATTCTAAGTCGAACCGTTTCGGAGATATCGCACTTTAAAGATCCAAATAGAGGGTCCCTTCGCAGAGCCCTTTCCTCCATTATCGTACAAATGAGACACTTATAGGTGGACCTGGTACACTTTTTTTACTCTAAACTATCTTTTATGAAGTAAACTAACATATTTTAAACTTATCTCGAACAAAAAATTTCTTCATTTTTTTGCAAAAATTGCAAGGTTAACCCCTTTGAACTTTTTCTGGCTAAAAAACGAACTCTCGAAATTCGACCAAGTAACGATTGTTTCTTTTAGATCATTAGACGACAATTAAATAATTCCAAACCGTTCCATTCTAAGTCGAACCGTTCGGAGATATCGCACTTTAAAGATCCAAATAGAGGGTCCCTTCGCAGAGCCCTTTCCTCCATTATCGTACAAATGAGACACTTATAGGTGGACTTGGTACACTTTTTTCACTCTAAACTATCTTTTATGAAGTAAACTAACGTATTTTAAACTTATCTCGAACAAAAAATTTCTTCATTTTTTTGCAAAAATTGCAAGGTTAACCCCTTTGAACTTTTTCTGGCTAAAAAACGAACTCTCGAAATTCGACCAAGTAACGATTGTTTCTTTTAGATCGTTAGACGACTATTAAATAATTCCAAACCGTTCCATTCTAAGTCGAACCGTTTCGGAGATATCGCACTTTAAAGATCCAAATAGAGGGTCCCTTCGCAGAGCCATTATCGTACAAATGAGACACTTATAGGTGGACTTGGTACACTTTTTTCACTCTAAACTATCTTTTATGAAGTAAACTAACATATTTTAAACTTATCTCGAACAAAAAATTTCTTCATTTTTTTGCAAAAATTGCAAGGTTAACCCCTTTGAACTTTTTCTGGCTAAAAAACGAACTCTCGAAATTCGACCAAGTAACGATTGTTTCTTTTAGATCGTTAGACGACAATTAAATAATTCCAAACCGTTCCATTCTAAGTCGAACCGTTTCGGAGATATCGCACTTTAAAGATCCAAATAGAGGGTCCCTTCGCAGAGCCCTTTCCTCCATTATCGTACAAATGAGACACTTATAGGTGGACCTGGTACACTTTTTTTACTCTAAACTATCTTTTATGAAGTAAACTAACATATTTTAAACTTATCTCGAACAAAAAATTTCTTCATTTTTTTGCAAAAATTGCAAGGTTAACCCCTTTGAACTTTTTCTGGCTAAAAAACGAACTCTCGAAATTCGACCAAGTAACGATTGTTTCTTTTAGATCATTAGACGACAATTAAATAATTCCAAACCGTTCCATTCTAAGTCGAACCGTTTCGGAGATATCGCACTTTAAAGATCCAAATAGAGGGTCCCTTCGCAGAGCCATTTCCTCCATTATCGTACAAATGAGACACTTATAGGTGGACTTGGTACACTTTTTTCACTCTAAACTATCTTTTATGAAGTAACTAACATATTTTAAACTTATCTCGAACAAAAAATTTCTTAATTTTTTTGCAAAAATTGCAAGGTTAACCCTTTGAACTTTTTCTGGCTAAAAAAACGAACTCTCGGAATTCGACCAAGTAACGATTGTTTCTTTTAGATCATTAGACGACAATTAAATAATTCCAAACCGTTCCATTCTAAGTTGAACCGTTTCGGAGATATCGCACTTTAAAGATCCAAATAGAGGGTCCCTTCGCAGAGCCATTTCCTCCATTATCGTACAAATGAGACACTTATAGGTGGACTTGGTACACTTTTTTCACTCTAAACTATCTTTTATGAAGTAAACTAACGTATTTTAAACTTATCTCGAACAAAAAATTTCTTCATTTTTTGCAAAAATTGCAAGGTTAACAACTTTGAACTTTTTCTGGCTAAAAAAACGAACTCTCGAAATTCGACCAAGTAACGATTGTTTCTTTTAGATCGTTAGACGACAATTAAATAATTCCAAACCGTTCCATTCTAAGTCGAACCGTTTCGGAGATATCGCACTTTAAAGATCCAAATAGAGGGTCCCTTCGCAGAGCCCTTTCCTCCATTATCGTACAAATGAGACACTTATAGGTGGACCTGGTACACTTTTTTTACTCTAAACTATCTTTTATGAAGTAAACTAACATATTTTAAACTTATCTCGAACAAAAAATTTCTTCATTTTTTTGCAAAAATTGCAAGGTTAACCCCTTTGAACTTTTTCTGGCTAAAAAACGAACTCTCGAAATTCGACCAAGTAACGATTGTTTCTTTTAGATCGTTAGACGACAATTAAATAATTCCAAACCGTTCCATTCTAAGTCGAACCGTTTCGGAGATATCGCACTTTAAAGATCCAAATAGAGGGTCCCTTCGCAGAGCCATTATCGTACAAATGAGACACTTATAGGTGGACTTGGTACACTTTTTTCACTCTAAACTATCTTTTATGAAGTAAACTAACATATTTTAAACTTATCTCGAACAAAAAATTTCTTCATTTTTTTGCAAAAATTGCAAGGTTAACCCCTTTGAACTTTTTCTGGCTAAAAAACGAACTCTCGAATTCGACCAAGTAACGATTGTTTCTTTTAGATCGTTAGACGACAATTAAATAATTCCAAACCGTTCCATTCTAAGTCGAACCGTTTCGGAGATATCGCACTTTAAAGATCCAAATAGAGGGTCCCTTCGCAGAGCCATTATCGTACAAATGAGACACTTATAGGTGGACTTGGTACACTTTTTTCACTCTAAACTATCTTTTATGAAGTAAACTAACATATTTTAAACTTATCTCGAACAAAAAATTTTCTTCATTTTTTTGCAAAAATTGCAAGGTTAACCCTTTGAACTTTTTTCTGGCTAAAAAACGAACTCTCGAAATTCGACCAAGTAACGATTGTTTCTTTTAGATCGTTAGACGACAATTAAATAATTCCAAACCGTTCCATTCTAAGTCGAACCGTTTCGGAGATATCGCACTTAAAGATCCAAATAGAGGGTCCCTTCGCAGAGCCCTTTCCTCCATTATCGTACAAATGAGACACTTATAGGTGGACCTGGTACACTTTTTTACTCTAAACTATCTTTTATGAAGTAAACTAACATATTTTAAACTTATCTCGAACAAAAAATTTCTTCATTTTTTTGCAAAAATTGCAAGGTTAACCCCTTTGAACTTTTTCTGGCTAAAAAACGAACTCTCGAAATTCGACCAAGTAACGATTGTTTCTTTTAGATCGTTAGACGACAATTAAATAATTCCAAACCGTTCCATTCTATGTCGAACCGTTTCGGAGATATCGCACTTTAAAGATCCAATTAGAGGGTCCCTTCGCAGAGCCCTTTCCTCCATTATCGTACAAATGAGACACTTATAGGTGGACTTGGTACACTTTTTTCACTCTAAACTATCTTTTATGAAGTAAACTAACGTATTTTAAACTTATCTCGAACAAAAAATTTCTTCATTTTTTTGCAAAAATTGCAAGGTTAACCCCTTTGAACTTTTTCTGGCTAAAAAACGAACTCTCGAAATTCGACCAAGTAACGATTGTTTCTTTTAGATCGTTAGACGACAATTAAATAATTCCAAACCGTTCCATTCTAAGTCGAACCGTTTCGGAGATATCGCACTTTAAAGATCCAAATAGAGGGTCCCTTCGCAGAGCCATTTCCTCCATTATCGTACAAATGAGACACTTATAGGTGGACTTGGTACACTTTTTCACTCTAAACTATCTTTATGAAGTAAACTAACATATTTTAAACTTATCTCGAACAAAAAATTTCTTCATTTTTTTGCAAAAATTGCAAGGTTAACCCCTTTGAACTTTTTCTGGCTAAAAAAACGAACTCTCGAAATTCGACCAAGTAACGATTGTTTCTTTTAGATCGTTAGACGACAATTAAATAATTCCAAACCGTTCCATTCTAAGTCGAACCGTTTCGGAGATATCGCACTTTAAAGATCCAAATAGAGGGTCCCTTCGCAGAGCCCTTTCCTCCATTATCGTACAAATGAGACACTTATAGGTGGACGTGGTACACTTTTTTCACTCTAAACTATCTTTTATGAAGTAAACTAACGTATTTTAAAACTTATCTCGAACAAAAAATTTCTTCATTTTTTTGCAAAAATTGCAAGGTTAACCCCTTTGAACTTTTTCTGGCTAAAAAACGAACTCTCGAAATTCGACCAAGTAACGATTGTTTCTTTTAGATCGTTAGACGACTATTAAATAATTCCAAACCGTTCCATTCTAAGTCGAACCGTTTCGGAGATATCGCACTTTAAAGATCCAAATAGAGGGTCCCTTCGCAGAGCCCTTTCCTCCATTATCGTACAAATGAGACACTTATAGGTGGACCTGGTACACTTTTTTCACTCTAAACTATCTTTTATGAAGTAAACTAACATATTTTA